>OY728143.1:1215826076-1217026493 GCA_963277665.1 Viscum album
TTAATTTATAACTATTTATTATTTTTTGATCAATTACTCATTTGATTTTTAGTTTTTCATTTCATTCTATAATACAAAAGTCAATATAATAAGATCATTCAATATCAAATGACCATGAACAAGCCAACAATAAATGAAAAATGCTCAAATATCTCACTCAGAGGTGATGAAAATTCTGGTCGAGATACATAGTTACATGACGTGTAATAGAAATGTACACATCTTGTCCCCAAGATCAACCACACAAGGATGAAACATGCAAATCACATCATGTCATTTGAGGGTTCGGTATGCGCCATCATCACATGGCACGTATTGACCCGCCCAGTTTGCACATGGTATGATAGGGCGTACATAGCATGTAACTGTGCCAACGAGCTTGTACCCTAGTGGTACATGCTCCTGCTTGGCATCCAAATGACCCAGGATCAAATTCGGGCAGAGGTGAATTTCCCAGGTATTGTAGCAGTACTGTAGCAGGTACTGTTGCAGCGGCGACACTGTAGCGGCGACGGTACTGCAGCAGGACTGTAGCAGCACGGTACTGCAGCAGTACTGTTCACCGAGGGGTCCTTTGGGCCAAAAAATGGGCTTTCAAGCCTTGTATTCGGGCCACTTGGCCTTGGGCCTTCAGGCTATGTAATGAATCTCCCTCTACCCAGTCTAAAAAGAGGTCTTTGCTTTCAAATAATAAATTGAGGCTTCGGCCCCAACCTTTAAAAAAAATAGCATGTAACTGACGTGAATATAATATTTATCAACTGATTTATTGGATGAATAATATAATAATATGTATTCATTTAAATAAATATTTATTAAATTATTCGTTCAAAATATCAATAAATATTATATTCACCAACTGGCGAATAAATATTTATTTAAATATTCAACTTACATATAGTTCAAACTGAAACAACTGGTCATTCAATTTATGTGATCAACATAACCAATATAATTATCAATCTTCGATGTGGGGAATAATATTTATTCCAATATTAAATTCAAAGAAAATTTAACTGAGATTTTAGATGCATTCATTGTGTGACACAGTCTCATTCTTAGTGAAATTACTTGGGTTTACCTAAATTTCAAGATTTGCATCTGAAAACATGCCTAGACACTCATAAAGAAAGACATTAATGTCACAACAACAACGACCTTATACAAGCACCTATCGTTTAATATAATCCATTTGTCTAAATATCACGTCAAACGAGTTACAATTATGTCATCGACCTATATGCTTGATATATCTTTCTCTGACTCTCTGAAATGAATTCATTGACAAACCGTCATGGCCACGAGCTTAATCAGACTATTCTGTTTCAATCAACAAGCCTGAGATATCATATTTTTGTTCTTGTAAGGGACAAATCCTTTCTTGACTTATTCATTAATGTCATATCACTTATGACACCCAACATATCCTTCTTCATTATGAGAAAATGCCATCAAGGTTTTCGACAATATATCAAAGTACACAATTCATGATATACATTAATAATAATCTCAAATCTAAGGACTAATACACAAGTCTGTAGATAGGAAGATCTAATGACACATATAACATGTGTAATTCATGTTGGCAGACCTGTCCTTATAACCTCCCATGTTGGATATTACAAAGTGTGAAACTTCATGAGAAGAATCCTCATCCACTTACGAGCATCCAACACATGATAGTCAAAACATCATCTGTGTCCTATCAAAAGATGTCATCAAGACTACAGGACACGTGTTTAAGAATATCATCATAACACTTTAAGGTTCTCATTATAGCGGATAACTATTATAACCTTTCAATGCAACATATACTCTAAGGATATTATCACAATAATGTTATGCATAATAACACTCATCATGTAATAAGATATTTATTAATTTTTAGGTTTCTAAATATATAGGTAATTGAAAGTATAGTGTTAGTTGGTTCTAGGGAAACAACTCCAATAAATGATAGTTTTTTAATTTCAAATATTTCAATTGCTATTCCACCAGAAAAATTCCATTCATACCAATCAAGCTTTTGGAAAAGAATTTGGTTTTGTTTCCAACTCCTTTTCTAATTCCATTTCTCATTCCATTTCCATCAAAAATATTTACAGCGTACTAAATAAGGCCTTAATTCATTATGGAAAAAGATCATACATAAACTATGAAGCATTAAAAAAAAATCTTATAAGAAAAAAAGTACCAAGGAAACTTTCATATTTGAAATCCCTCCTTACCATATTGGATGTCCTTCCCTATTAAAACTTTTTTCAAATGATTAATAGTAAATAAGATGAACAAACTCATCTTAATACAATAGTAAACAAAAACAATCTTTCACAAGAGAATTCAATCTTCAATATATACATATCCCTTATTCTTAATTTACTACACCTTAAGGTGACTACTCACTGATGATTGATAGAGAATCAACCATCAATGAATAATTCATCTCAGAGAGATTAGATAGTATAAAAAAAGATAAAGAAATCGATAATTGTACTTTAGAGAATTGTTAAAATCCACTTATTTTAAAATCCCAATCCAAGTCTTCTGAACTCAAGTTCATAACATCCCATCTCTCTATTAAAGAGTTTAAGTGTCAAAATTCCCCTATAGAATAGAAAATGAAAAAAATACTAATAAAAAAATAATGGTGTAATGTTACTCGTTACTCTGTAAGGAGTGTATCTCCTCATCTTTTCTTATCTTTTCTCCAATAAACTTCTATTATGTGTTATTTTTGAATAAAAAATCTCCAACTTTGCGGAAAAAATTGATTGATTTAAGGGGATCATCATATGATCGTAAAAGAAGAAGAAAACCCATAAAATGCATGACATATCATCAACATAATTGATATTTATAAATAAAGAAAATAAAAATACTATCATACCTTTATTGTTGTGAACTCTTTATCTATTGAATTCCATGGTGTATGCTTAATTGAGACCATCAAGCGACAACCATAAGGTTCTCACCTCCATGGTTCATAAACTAGTTGTTAGGATCCTTGTTCGTAACAAGACGACCCACGATCACTAAAGGAGTTCTAACACCTTCTTCACAAAGACAAATGGTAATCAAGGAGGAAGATATATTCAATTATATCTAGCATGTTTCACATTAACACCAATAGAGGGATCCCATACCTCATATGGGATCTCTTCATTAAATTAAGAGAGTCGATCATTTGTCTCTATCTCATGGAAGGCGCCATGCGTTACGACCTGTTGATGTTTTCATAATTGTTTGAACATTTCAAATAATTAAACCATGCATGTATATCCATAATATGGATCATCTTATGATTTATAAATAAATGAAACTGATCGAGAATCTGTGGTACTGACCATGAACTCACATCCTATATCATAAGCGCATCATACACTATCATAAAGGATGATAATGGAATCCCACCCTTATGATATGGACATATCATAACTTTTGATATACATCTCATGAACATCACAACTTATGAATTAAGGGATATCGTACAATATGATATCCATTATTTTAGTGTATTTCCAACAATATTCCACTTTCATTAAAATCTAATAAGGAAGTTTTAATTTTTTTCAAAATTATCATTGAAGCCATCCAAACGCCTTTCAATACTGTTTGTTAAACTCTCTTCATTTTGGAACAAAAATTTTATACAAAATATAATCATTATCCTATGGCCTAACCATGACACACTAGGGGCCATTGTAAAATCGAACATAAATATGAAAATGCGATTTCATAGATGTAAGCAAAGAGATGCCTCTAGCAAAGCATCCGTGCCACTTAAGCTATAAAGGGGTTTGGTGAAATATTGATCAAATGTACTCATATCTCCATATGACCATTTCCAATATAAGATGTATCATATATATCATATTTGTACCTATATAATACATTTTTTATTATATCGAGTGACCACTATACATGGAATATGTTAATCTAGTACAAACTATCTCATACATTCTTGATTCTTTGAAATAGACCGACCAAATCGATGACACATCACATGTCATTCATCTAAGAGATGAACAAATCACATGTCCTTAATCCAAGTAGTTGAGAACATCACATGTCACTCAACTAAGCATGGACCTGTATTTTATAAGTCTAATTCAATCAAGGACTAAAATATCATTTTTCATTATATGAGTGGACAAATCCCATATTGGTTGTGCTCCTACCGACAATGTGATTGACCACATATCCAACCACCCCTGTTTAGCTAAGCCTCAAGGCTTGCGTCAAAAAATGTATTAAAGTATAAAGGTTCTCATTCTAGGTATCTCACCAACCTTAGGTAACGAGGATTGATAATAATCAAACAAACCTAAGTATATCGATTAAAGTTTTACATTCTATCTGATGTTTAATACAATAAAAAGGGGTAAAAAACTTATAATGGAGTTTAGTGTCTTCTGAAAATACATAATGGGCCACACTGAAGTTTTTTTCCCATCAAATAAGCTCAATGGTTTATCATGGAGTTTGTACTCTCTATGATGGTTAATGGGAAATATAGATTGTATTATGAACCATAAAAACTCATATGTAAATATTTATTTTAGTTCAATCAATGAATGCTAATAGGTTTAAACTAATGGTTAATGTTTTCTTGGGATAAATGACTTTGTAAACACGAATGATTCACTCCTGTACTATGATCATTCACTTAATAAGGATGATTCACTCATGATGATCCAATTTTATTTTTATTCTCCAATGCATTCAACATATTAGGTTATCAAACTGAAAAAATTGTTAGATGAACCAGAGTGTTGAATGAACTATAGGATAAAAATACATGGTGGAATCAACTATACCTCCAAGCAATACACAGTGTACTCGATATGACTCAAATTGTGTGGTTTCAATTTAAAATATACATTTTATTAATTTATTATTTCATATTTATGTTTAGTTTATTTTTTTATATTATTACTAACATAATAATTGTTTTCTTATACCGGTGGATTATTTTTCTTGATTTTGGGTGCTCTATTTGAAACTGCTCGTGCTCATTAGAGATTAGACTTCGAGGCTGAAACTAAGATAAAAACAATAAGGAAATGGTTCAAGAATGTATACAACCATAATGAAAAGGGGAATTACTACTACTTATTTAGTTAATTTTTTCACTTCCATCCACTATTTTAAGTTAATTTCATCATCATTTTTATATAATAATTTTTCTTTTTTCATAGATCTTTTGGGAAGTCATATTTTTCCTTCAATGGTCTCCAGAAAGCTAGAAAAGGGAGAACATGTTGCTTTTAGATGAGGCATTTTAGGCAGCATGGGGTTTCTTCTTCTACCCAAATGGAACATTTCTTTCCTTTTTGGCTTGGTGTGGACGGTTGAAATAAAAACACACATCACATACTCAATCAACCACGCCTCAATACAACACATTATGTGTCCTATATGACTTGAACTGTATGTTTTTAGTTTATAATTTACATTTTAGTTCAAAACACACATCACATACTGAAAACTGAGAAAACACATTAATATTGTTTTGATACTTTAGGAAAACAATCCACAAGTCATTTGTGATGTGTAGAAATCAGTCATACTTCAATCCGATGCATGGTGTGGATGGTATGACTCCAACTATGTCTTTTTATTTAAAATTGGCATTAATTTTAGTAAAAAAGACAAGTGACATACTGAAAACCAAGAAAAAATGATCATATTGTATTAATAATTTAGGAAAAAAATTCATAGGTAATTTTTTATGTGTAGGATTCAGTCTCACATCAAACCAACACATGATATGACCGGTATGACTCAAATTGCGTGTTTCCAGTTTAAAATGACATTTTAGTAAAAAAACAAGTGATGTACTCAAAACCGAGAAAACTCATTAAGATTGTTTTGATACTTTAGAAAAAATATCCATAAGTCATTTTGGAAATTTAGGAATTATCTTCACCTCAATATGATGCATGGTGTGACCGGTATGACTCTAAGTGCATCTTTTTATTTAAAATTGACATTGTTTTTATTAAAAAAAGATAACTTACATACTCAAAATTGAGAAAAAGAATTTGTATTATTTTGATAATTTATTACAATGATTCATGAGTCATTTATGATATGTAGGAATTATCCTCACCTCAATCTGATTCATGATGTGCCCGGTATAACTCAAAGTGTCCGTTATCAGTTTAAAATTGGCATTTTAGTTAAAAAAATGTCACTCACTGAAAACCAAAAAAACACACTCGGATTATCTTGATAATTTATAAAAACAATTTATAAGTCATTTTTAATGTGTATGAATCATTCTCACATCAAACCGACACATGATGTGATCTGCATGACTCAAAGTGTGTGTTTTCAGTTTTAAAGGACATTTTAGTAAAAAACACAAGTGATGTACTCAAAACTGATCAAATGAATTCATATTGTGTTGATAATTTAGGAAAATAATATATAATTCATTTTTTATATATAGGAATTAGACACACCTCAATCCAACATATGGTGTAACTGGTATGATTCCAAGTGCATCTTTTTATTTAAATTTAACATTAATTTTAGTAAAAAAGATAACTGACAAACTAAAAATAAATAAAACACATTCTAATTATTTTTATACTTTAGGAAAATGACACATAAGTCATTTTTTATGTGTATAAATCAAACACAACTCAATCCGATACATGATGTTCCCAATATGACTCAAAGTGTCTGTTATCAGTTTAAAATTGACATTTTAGTTCAAAAAATGCCACTTGCTAAAAAGAAAGAAAACATGCTTGGATTGTATTTATAATTTAGAAAAATGATTAATAAGTTATTTTTGACATATATTAATCATTATTATATAAAACTAACATATCATGTGATCGGTATGACTCAAAGTACGTGTTTCCAGTTTAAAATGATATTTTAGTAAAAAACACAAGTGACATACTCAAAACCCAACAAACACATTCAGATTGTTTTTATACTTTTTTTTAAAATTATCTATAAGTAATTTTTGATCTTTAAGAATTATACACACATCAATCTGATGTATGGTGTGATGGGTATGACTCAAATTGCGTATTTTTATTTAAAATTGACATCAATTTTAGTAAAAAAGATAACTGACATAATCAAAAATGAGAAAACACATTCATATTATTTTGATACTTTAGGAAAATGATACATAAGACATTTTATATGTGTATTAATTATTTTAACCACAATATGATACATGATGTTCCCGTTATGACTTAAATTTTACTTTATCAGTTTGAAATTGAAATTTTAGTTCAAGAAGCGTCACTCACTAAAAACTGAGAAAAAAAACACATATTGTCTTGATAATTTATTAAAATGATTCATAAGTAATTTTTGACTTATAGTAATCAATATCATGTTAAAACGATATACTATGTGACTAGTATGACTTAAAGTGCGTGTTTCCAGTTTAAAATGACATTTTAGTAAAAAACAAAAGTGACGTACTCACAACAAAGAAAACATATTTGGATTGTTTTTATACTTTATAAAAATGGTCCATAAGTTATTTAGAATGTTAAGAAATTATCCCAACCTCAATCCGATGCACGGTGTGACTGATATGACTCTAAGTGTGTATTTTTATTTAAAATTAACATTAATTTTAGTAAAAAAGACAACTAACATACTCAAAAATGAGTAAATGTATTCAGATTATTTTGAAACTTTAGGAAAACAATACATGATTAATTTTTAATATGTAGGAATCAGTTTCACCTCAATATGATACACTGTGTTCCCAATATGACTCAAAGTACCCGTTATCATTTTAAATTTGACATTTTAGTTCAAAACATGTCACTCACTGGAAATTAAGAAAAAAAAACCCATATTGTCTTGATAATTTATAAAAATGATTCATAATTCATTTTTAACTTTTAATAATTAGTCTCATGTCAAACCAACACACAATGTTACTGATATGAATCAATGTGTGTGTTTCCAGTTTAAAATGAAATTTTAGTAAAAAACAAAAGCGACGTACTCAAAATTGAGAAAACGCATTCATATTGTTTTGAAACTTTATAAAAATGATAAATAAGTCATTATATATGTTTAAAAATCATCCAAACCTCAATCCGACTCATGGTGTGATCGGTATGACTCCAAGTGCGTCTTTTGATTTAAAATTGACTTTAATTTTAGTAAAAAAGACAACTGACATACTCAAAACTGAGAAAATTCATTCAAATTATTTTGAAACTTTCAGAAAATGATCCATAAGTCATTTATGAAGTTTAGGAATTATCCAAACCTCAATATGATATACTATGTTCCCATTATGACTCAAACTGTCTGTTATTAGTTTAAAATTGACATTTTAGTTCAAAAAGTGTCACTCATTGAAAATGAAGAAAACACACTCAAACTATATTGATAATTTAGGAAAATGATTCATAATTCATTTGTGATGTGTATTAATCAGTCTCACATCAAACTAAAACATGATGTGACTATTATGAATCAAAGTGTGTGTTTCTAGTTTAAAATGATATTTTAGTAAAAAAAAGAGACATACTCAAAACTGATAAAAAACATTCAGATTATTTTCATACTTTAGAAAAATGATACATAAGTCATTTGGGACATATATGAATCATCTTCACCTCAATCTGATGTATGGTGTGACCGGTATGACTCCAAGTGTGTCTTTTCAATATATATGTGTCATTTTAGTTTAAAATGTGCATCACATCACCAAAATTGAGAAAATGATCCAAGATTGTTTTCTCATCATTCTATCAACTATCACTTAGTTAATTTCCTTATCATTTTTATCTTATACTTATTTATTTAATTTTAATGCAGATAATGCTTGAAGATGAACAAGAAATGGTGTGACGTGCAAGAATCAACCACAACTCAATTACTACTATAAATTTAAGCTATAGCCACAGATATATAGCCATGGTTTTATAGATCTGTGGCTATATCATATTTATAGCCATGGTTTAATTATCAAACCTTGGAAATTCTTTTTTCCCCATAAGCGTCGGGCTCCTCCTCCCCTGATACCTGACCCCTCCTCCCTCGACCTCTCCGTACCCTCCTCCTCCCTCAAGCTCTCCGCAACCTCCTCCCCACCGAACACCACCGCTCCTCCCCCGATCTGCGAAACTCTTCCTCCATATACCTCTCCATGCCCTCCTTCTCCCTCAACCTCTTCTCACCCTCCTCCCTGTCGAACGCCGCCTCTCCTCCCTTGATCTGTGACCCTCCGAACCCTCGACATCTCTCACAACGGCACGACTCATCTCTAACCCGGAAACCCTTCTCCCTTATCACCGATCAATCGATCCTCCCTCAGCTGATCCTCACCAGATTTTACATCCCATCCTACCCCCTTCATCGACCGATCCTTCATTTTGTATTTGTGGTATGACCACTCCCCCTACCCTCCTTCTTCCTTTTCCATTATTTTTATATGATTTGGTTTTCTCAGTCAGGGTTTCAAGGAAATGATTCCACCGATCATGGTGGAATCATCCTACTTCAAGGGTAATTGGTGTGTATCTTGTATAGAAGGTCCTTGGAGGTGATTATTATGTTGTCTTTCATCATTCATCTTGAGGTACATTTCTCGATTGATTTATTTAAGGTTATTGATGGATTTAGAATAAACTGAACATTGATTCAAGGATGTAAATTGGGGATTTTGTGTGGATTAAGTCTAGGTTCATTTATGATTTAGTTGAATCCTATTGTTTGTGGGTTTTGTGTCATGATTCAACCTAGTTATTTTTGAATGATTTATATAGATTTGTATTTTTGGGTTTGAAAGTTCTATTTGTTAATTTAACTATGTTTATGGATGATCTTATGATCAAATTAATGATCTTAGATTGATGTAGATGGATATGATTTTACAATGTATCATGTTCTTTTGAAAATTTTATATTCAGGTTCCATCATTATAATTAATTATGTTTATATTCCTTGTCTTGTTCATTTTTTCCCAATAAATTTATATGGGATTATGTCCTCCCAATATTCAATATGGAATGCATTTCTTTTTAAATAGTTTACTAGTTTTCATGTGGTTGGGTGTGTTATGAATGCATAAACATATCTATACATTTTAACTAATAAATTTTTTTGAATATCAAGACGGGGTGATTAAAATATAATTCAGTTTGGTAAAAAGGGTCATAGTGACTCATCCCCCTATATTAGAGTGATTTCATGCACTTCTAGGCACTTCATTTTTTCTGGATAAGTATAACAAATTATTATATTATGTTATGTTTTTATCTTATTTATGGTTGGAAATATTCAATATGTATAACATTTAAATGTGTGATCACTCCTTGTATCTGATGTTATGGTTATAAAGGGAGAAATGAAGCCTATTTTAGTAATCTATACAGCTCCAGATTTAGTGCACCATGTGT
Source organism: Viscum album (assembly GCA_963277665.1). Taxonomy (NCBI): domain Eukaryota; kingdom Viridiplantae; phylum Streptophyta; class Magnoliopsida; order Santalales; family Viscaceae; genus Viscum; species Viscum album. The sequence continues at coordinate 1,215,836,477 of OY728143.1, forward strand.
CAAAAAATTAATATAGAAAATTTAATAAGGAATGTTTGGAATTATGATCCCATGATTATCCTACATAGTGGATTGAATATCACCTTGTGACTTTTAACTTATTCTAGAAAACATCTATTAATTACTACCTTGATCATTTGAGCTTTATTTTTTGTTTAAAGTGATTAAATAGAATAAAACTATAAAATTATCTTGTGGTTCTAAACCCATTCAAATATTTTTAAGATTCATGTGAAGAGAATATGATGGAAGCTAGCATTATATAAATTTTCATATGAAAAAAGACTAAATATAATGCATCCATCATTAATTTTGCAAAATATGTGATGAGAAAACATATTTAGGAAATAGGATTCATAATTATAACCATATATTTGGATTTATGGGATATATTTATAATAGTTCAATTCAATTTATATCTAAAACTTAGTGATAACCTATGGAGTTATTATAAAAATACATACTACACTAACTATCATGAAAAAACATATGTTGGATAATGCATTCCGGCCAACACTATCGTGAACTAACCTACTAGGGCCTACTTAGTCAGTGTTATATTGAGTGTGACACCCCAAACATTCCTCCAATAGGCTAGGGGTTAGGGAGTATTGTCATATAGGCATAAATCATATGTGGTAGGCCTTATCCAAAGGTACATATACACATACAGACATCTCCATGATCTTATAATGAAGTAAGGGAAGTTACAATGGATACCAATATACATGCATACATCTAAATCTAACATCAAAGTATAACACATGTATAATAAATCCTAAATTCCATATACAAGCCCACCAAAATGGGAAAAGAGTCTAACATGCTAGTAAATATGTAGATGTTTTCAAATGAATCCCCTAAAACCAACCACATTATATATATCTCAACTATACTACATCTACTCTTAGTCTACCAAGGAATTTTTCATTAGGAATGTCTAAAATATAAGACACTACATGTATGGTTATAAGACATTTTTTTAGTATGAAAGTACCCAGTAAGACACTGTGAAATCACCAAACAAAAAGCATCAGGAGAGGTGGTATCTCATCATCATGAAGGTATCTCGATTAGAATATGTGATAGTAACAATAATAACCCAAATATAATCAAGATAAACACAAATTCTCACAGTAAGGTCATAACCATACTACCATCCGAGGATTATTCTCAAGGATTCAAGGCAACAAACATCAAAGATAACTCACTATGCATGTATAATAACACTTATATTTCTCTTCTGAGAATTCATTATAATTGAGCCTCTCCATGAATAATTACTAATTGGAACTTTGATTATGTAGATATTTGGATAAGGGATCACAACTAGAGCCTATGGGGGATACCTGACCCTACCTGGGGTATACTTTCTACTATGGGGATCACATTCCATGGAAGTTAGTAATGGGATTCCTTACCAAACCCAGGGAAATGTGATAGAGGATCATTCCATAGGTCCCATGGAGAGATACCATACTCTATATGATAATAACTTATTGAGAGGTACACTCATACTAAATTTAATAGGATTCACTTCATATACCCTCATAGGGATTTACTAAGTGAACGCACCCTAAAATTTGTGTTTTGGTCCATTCTATCCTTATTCTTTGGGCATTAATCATTGATATTTCATTTAGTTAGTGGATTAATACATAAATGAAATATGATAATTTCATAATTGATCACTATAAAAATAGATTAATTTTATTAATTTAGATTCATAATTGGAAGCATGATCAAGCCATGATGCATTGTAGCAGAAGATAGATGTGGACAACAAACCGGATCAATGGTTTTTATCATCAATTCAGTGATATAGCATTGGGGTGTGATGGGGAGAACCCCCAAGGGGAATGGGTGGCCATAATCCTTCCACAGGTGATATATCAGGTGAGGTCAACCCCAGATATGAGATCTATGGTTGGGATTCTCAAAAAAATTAGCAACAGTGGTGGGATGGGAGGGATGTGTTGAACAAGTGAGTGTTTCTGGAAATTTTTGAGTTACAAGGTGTGTAGTTCAGGAACAGTGACCATGTAGTCCCCGTGCTATAAAGACTAGGTTTTTAGGAAAAAATAAATATCACATGATGTGTGGGTATCCCACACACCATGTTACTAGGAACATAGACCATGTAGTCCCCTTGCTACGAATACTAGATCTTTTGGAAATTTTATATCAATTTTCCGTCATTATAATTAATTATGTTTATGTTCCTTATCTTGTTCATTTTTTCCCAATAAATTTATATAGGCTCATTTCCTCCCAATATTTAACAAGGAATGCATTTCTTTTTAAACAGTTTTATGGTGGTGCCTTGGTCAAATGAGTTTTAGTGGTTATATTAATGTATCATTGGCGGCGTGAGTGTATTTAAAATAGAAATAGGTTTCCTTTTTAAATCACGATTTTAAACAATTGTATAATTTAAATAGGATTTTAATATAAATGTAATGATTTCATGAATAGGTTTTAAATTTATATTTCAAAATTGTATGAGGAAATATAAAGAAAATTTGATGGGGGTTTTTCCAAGGGAATAACATGAGTAAGATGACATGTGAATACTTTTCCAAATTGTTTGAAAAAGGGAATTTGGATCTGGTTTTAAAGTAAATCTGAATGGAAATGATTTAAAATTGTTATGGCCTATTTGTATTTTAGGATAAATTCCCTATTTTTTAAGTGTGATTTGCTTGATGTGATCCCTATTTAGGAATAAGTATGGATTTTTTTATTTCATTATGGTTAATGAATATGTGAATTGGATTGATGATATTATTTTTTGGTATCAAATAATTGTTTGGTTTGTGATATTATATTTAACCCCTTATTAAAAATAGGTGTGTAGAGTGATTTATATTCGACAAAAATGTGACCACTTCTAAAAAGATCATTGTGGTTACTACTTCACGACAGTTGCTCTCCCAAGAAATTCATACCTACCTCTAGTGATCGTTCGACTATACCTCTACAATCGATGGTGATTTTTAAGGTTCTCCCCTACTACAAATGTGTCAATTGAAAAAAAATATTACTCTTGAAAAGTTTAGTTGGAAGTGTTATGAGGTTGTGTCAATTTAGTTAAAGGAAATGTTTTCTTCTAATAATTCTTACATTTAGATTGTTCTGTAGTATTTGATAATTTGTTATTGCTGTTGGTGTTATGGTATATTCTTGATAATTTGTTATTGCAGTTGTTTGATGTTACGGTTTGTTCTAATTTGTTTTAATTATTTTTTTGTTGATTTATTTGATAACTGTTATTTTGTAAGCTGATTGTAGAATCATGCGATCTAACTTTCTCCATAAGCTTAAAAGATTAGGATTTCTAGACAGCCATGCATTTTTCAGATTACAGATACTATAAAGAACTTTAAAAAGTATTCCCTTTTTATGTTTTCAAGACATCACAATTATATAATTAGTTGTTCAAATTCCACGTTATTTTCTTCATAAATGGATAGTGAACCACACATTGTTTAGTTGTCCATCTATTAAGAAATTATCGATGCCCAATAATGCATTATAATTCCTACACTATTAATTCTGCACATATTTCCTTCAAATATGAAGAGTGCTTGAAATAATTATTGTTGATACTATTTAAAATAAATCATGCATGATAAATATTCAAATTGTAAAAAAAATTCTATACACGTGGCATTAGTTACTGAAAAATTTGAATGAGTTATTCCTTGGTTGTATTATTTTATGTTAATCTATCATTTCACTCATTCATTCGCATGAAACTGCGTTGACTTCAATAGGATATTGTTTTTATGATGTCACAATCTTGCTAATGATGCTACATGTTGATGCTATTATCAGAATCACCTATTCTATTATTTCCTTTCTCACTAACCATGTTCCCCCAACTTCAATTTTAGGTTCAATTAATGATGATTCATCAGATCACTGGCATTTTGTTGAAGTATCCAGGGACCCGTTCGTGTGTGTTGCGGAAACCAAAGTCAAAGGAGACTCACCGCGTATGCATAGGTAAGCATCTATATAATAAGTTCTCCCGTTATATGTATATCCTTTCATGGTAGTTTGATTATATATAAGGGGATAGGTGTGATTATGTATATATATGGAAAATGCATACGTGTGTGGGTGATAAAGGGCTTATGCATGTGATCATATATATAAGGATCATCTTATGTGTGTTCAAGGCCATGCAGACACATACATAGGGGTTACAATGTCCTTATGTATATGAAAAGGTGTATATGCCTGGAGGATGGATGAAGCAGCTTAGAGTTATCACTGATAAAAGTGTCAAGCGCCGAGTGTGGCTTGGATCATTTGAGGTAGGGTCCCTCTCCTAGACTCTTTAATTCAAGAATGTTTTAAATTGCATTTAGTTGCCTTATTAATTTTTCTAATTTATATTAAATTGAAATTCTTGAATAAGTGTTAGTTAAGATAATTTTTTGTTTGATAAACAAGTCATGGTTTTGTAATAAAACCCCTCCAATGGAGGTGCACTATTTGCAAAAAATCACAGTGGTATACCTTTCTTGGCATTATTGCATTGATGTTTTCCTTATACTTGATGTATTTATTTGTCATAAATCACACATCATACTTAACCCTTTTTATATCCATGTAGGGGGTTACCCACTTTTTATTAAAACAGGTGTTTGAACCAAAACACCATTCAAGTTTCGTTATACTTTTAAGATGGAATTTCCCAATTAGGCAAGTGTTGTAATGACCAAGTCACCACTAAGTGACCCCCTTTGATCTTATAAATGGAATTTCCATGTTTTAATGAATTGAATGAGTTAAATGGAACCGAACATGGTTAACTTGGCACATGAGCGGTATTGCCTCATGTAGTGAATTATGAAACGATTATGCCTCCTTTATAAAGTTTAATTGGATGTCATGAAATAAATAGAGTGGCTTATTCATGGTGACTTTCAATCCAATTTGGAAATGTCTTAAGGTAAAGTGGTAAATGTATAATTATAACCAAACACCTCCACTGTAGGGGGTGCTTGGGGTGGGCAGGGGGTGTGAAGGGGGTGGGTAGGGGGTGTGTAGGGGAGGGGGCAGGGGGCAGGGGGAAGGGGGTGTGATGGGGGCAGGGGGTGGTGGGTGTGCTAGGTTATGTTGCAAGGGGAAGGGGGAGGGTGCAAGGAGTGTGCAGGGGGGGGGGGTGTGCAGGGGTTCATGGGGTGTGCGGGGGGGGGGGGGGCAGGTAGTGTTAATCCCACCTATGAGACTATATTGTCATGTCTTCTTTGATCACATAGTCAAAAAAAGTCATATTTTAGATATTTTAATACTTTTAGCAAATAATTATGCACAAAATTTTCATAAGACATTATAAGTCATACGATCATCAATGCTGTAAAACATAACCACAATTTCCATATCATTTTGAGTGCTTCTCAGGATTTCACTCCCAATGAAATACCCTTCTTCTTGACACCGTATCATTGAGTAGTTAATCATCATAAAAACAACCATCTCCATGGCCACATCACTATTTATCCATCCACCTCCAAAATATATATTCTCATCTTTCACAACTCTAATATGTCCACCAAAACGCCTGTAAAGGGCTTCCAATTTCTCACAATTTTGGTACAATGTTTTCTCCCAATGTTTGAGGGTGTTTATATGAAGATCATATCCAAAAGTCTTGGTATCATTTCACAATTATTTTCAATGATTTGAATAAAAACTATAATTCATATGTGAAAGTTTTATATTATTGTAAATCTGCACTAAAGTATACGACATGATGTAGTAAAAGCCATCATGTTGTGGTTTGTATTATCTAGTGATTCATGATACCACTCTTTGGTGTATGTATTGAATGGAATTGAATATAATTTCAACAAAAAACCTTTATTAACGATCATTTTCTTTAGTATTGGGATGTACATATCAATATGAACCTAAAAGAAAACAATAAGGCATGCATGAACACCTAGGCCACTATGACTGTAACACCCCGAGATTTTATGAAAAATATTCTTTTTAATTTCATTAATGTCTTGTGTTTTATGCTACACCAAAAGGAGCTTGCACAATACACATCCCTGACTTGGCTTGCATTACACGCAATCGCGACCTTCCACGATAGCGTGTGTTGTACGCAATACCGAGTTTCGCTAAACAACGATATGCTATATAAACTAGCCGTTATGAATAGTAATACCCACTTTTTGAAATTTTATAAATTTTAACTTTCGAAATGGAATTCATTTTTGGATTCGGAATATCAAAATTAGCCTAGGGTGAATTTTTGGTATTTTTCTGAAAACATTCAATTTTTGATGAATAGTGAAAAAACACTGAGACATAGTTTAAAACCGAATTTTTATTTAAATAATTATTTATTTTATTTAAATTTAATTAAGGTCAAAATAGATACATAATACCTATATAAGTTCAATGTAATTCATTGGAGTTAGTTTAGATTTATTTTAGATATATAAAAATTTTATTGAACTTTTCACCGTCTTTTACCCACCTTCTAGGAGAATTTGGAAATTCACATAAAACTTAATTTTACCGCTTCTGTGAGTAGAATTTCGAAAATCCGAGAGACACAGTTAATATCAAGGACTAAAATTTGGTTCAATGAGATGAAAATAATTTTTGGTGAATAATAACTTTTTACTTTTATTTACCACAGTTAAAAGTAAATAGGGTAATTAAGGGTAAAAATGATATTATTATTACCCTAACACATGTAATAATTCTACTGGATAAGTATAATTCGAACAAAAACAACCTTAGGAATAAAATATGACCATTTAGGTCCACTTGGATTAGATTAGGACATTTATTATTAATTTATTTAAAGAAGGGTTAAAATAATTAAAATCAAAGTTTAATAACTAAATCATTTTTAATATAGGGTTATACATAAGATAAATTAGACTATAAATATTCATTATAAATATAAAAATATTTCCTATATAATGGTATTTTATTTATAATTTTTAGACATTAAATAATTTAATTTATTTATGACACAATGATGATGCAGTAATTATCTTATTAATGAAATATTAACATAATTGATGTTATAAATACCCAAATAAATGTAATTTGAGACTTTTTATGAATTACACTAATTTTATAGGTTAATATGACATGTTTTTATTGATTTAATTAACTTTTTTCTAACTAATCAAGGTGTTATGATTTTCACAAAAAACCAATTACCAAATAGTGTCAAAATTGACATAAAATAGTTTTTAAAAAAATATTATATTATTAATTGTTATTATATTCCTAAAAATCTAAGGTTTGGCCAAGATACTTATATCATGATAGGTGTATCATTAATGGACCACTTGGGGGTCGATTGTATGTATATGGTAAGTTTATTAACTATATAATATAAAAATACAAAGTGACATGGTAAATGTCAATCTAATTAACTAAGAGTTAAAACTAAAAGATAAGGTTAATATAATGACCCAAACCTATCTAAAATATATTTTTTGAGAGGATTTAGACCCATACCCACCTTATATTTGAAATAAATCAATTTGGAGCTCTTAAAAACCAAATATTACTTTATTATAAAATAATATTTTAAGTTTTCCAAAGGTGCCCCTCTCCTCCCTTATAAAAAGGGCACCCCTTCCATATTCTCTTCAAACCATTTTGAGCCTTGAAGCTTGGAAAAACCCTACCCATTTCTCTTCTCCACTTCCCTAGAAACATTCTGGAGGTTCTGGTCTTCTCAAAATACCAACTCTACTTCCTTAAGAGAAGGGTTAAAGGAGGTGCGTCGAAGAAGAGATAATCTCTTCTTCCGATTCTCTCAAGTTTCTTTCTTCTTATACTTCTTATTATTTAGTTGTCTCATTATAAAGTAATAAAATCAGTATTAATTATATACTGATATGTTATTATAAATATTAAACAACCTTATTTCACCTTCTATCCATCCTACGGAAAACGAAATCACCGCGCGTGCATACGTACAGAATACCGTCTATACGCCGTGGTGTAATATGTTTTCGAACACCACCTTACTTGGATGGGTATAATGGTGTAAATAAATAACTATATATGATTATTGTAAAGTGGTATTGATTCTAAAATATTATACATACACTTCAATACAATTCCACGATCATGGGAATGATATCATCGCTCGTGCGTACGTACGAACTACCGTCTCCACGACGCGATGAGATTCATTCTCCATGTTAACCATTCATGAATGATTACAAAGTATATATAATAAGTAATCATGAAATATATGACATAATAATGATACTGGATTTATGTATATATATTTGTATGTTATCTAATTAATTCCATTCAATTCAATAAGGAAACGAAAACATCGTTCATGCGTACGTACGACCTACCGTCTCCATGAACGGTGTATTTCATTCCATTTATCGATCTATCATATATATATATATATATATGTGTATGAAGAATATATATTATATATAAATCATGTTTTACATTCTGGAATTAAGTAAATCAGGATATATGTAATAATATCAAGAACAACAAGTCGAAACACGTACAATAAATGAAACAATTTTACCCAAATCACTGCTTTTACATCGAATTTACAAAAGAACGGGTAATATAAAGTCATAAGTAAACCATATATGATATCGTAACAATGAATATGATTCTGTAATAAGTCAATGACATTATTTGAATCATTATATAGTAGGTTCAGATACGTACGAAGCATATCAGACCTAAGGTAAGGGATAACTTTTCCAATCTCGTTTTTATCCGAGATTGTTTATTCATAAGTATTTACTGGGGTTAGATTTATCATCCATGTCCCTGTTTTCTAAAAATGATTTCATGTATGTTTAAAGTCCTTTTTACCCATTTTTGACTTTTACTGCATGGTATGTAAGTAATTTTTCTTTTACGAGGTACTTTTTGACTTTTTCGGCAAAAGTACGAGGATAATGTTTTTTTAACTTATACGGCATGAATGGATTTTTACGGTTTTATAAAGCCTTATTTTCATGAAGATTACTCCAAAATATTTCATGACTATTTTTAAAAAAATCATTTTTTTTAAATTGCATGAAATTTTGTGAAAAGAAAATGATTTTGAAGAAGAAAGGATATTTTCCTCAAGAATTCATTTCAAGTGTTTTATCAAAACCATTTTCCATTTAAGATGACATTATTTCATATGTGTATGATTCAAGTATAATGTCTCTATGATTTACGTGGTTTCACTTTTCTTATTATGAAATGATATCCATTTCTTTTATATGGATTATGGGATGATGGGATGATGTTTATGAAACCCATTTTATTCGTTGGGTTATTATGAATGATGTATGTTTATTTTGTGGAAAAAGTAAGAATGATTTCATTATTAGATGGGTGGGACCTATATCTCCCTCCAATGCATTGGGTAAAGATATATATCTCATGAGATAGACATGGCTGGAACGGTAAGTTAATCCGGTTCAGTGTTACAGGACTGGAACGAGGAGTGAACTCGATTTAGAAAGGGACTTTGTCCACTAAGATGGTCTTGGCAGCAATGCCTTGGCTACTATGAAAATAATATCATGTGCTTAATGTTTTTTCACAAATACATGATTTATTTACATGCTATTTTATCATGATTTATGTTCTATTATGATCTATGCCTTACGTACTGCCATGTTTTATGTCATTGCTTAATATTTCGATGTTTAAACATTATGTTCATGTTTTTATGTTCAAATATATATGGTTTGTTTTATTTTATCCATGCTTACCCTTATTGAGCATTCGAGCTCACCCTTTTTATGTTTTATTTTCCCTAGGATATAAAGAAAGGTTTTAGGTAAGAAAACAAAAGGGGAAGATCTTTATGGGAGATGTTGAAGATCTTTAAACACGACTAGAAGATTATATTCCAAGTTTCCAAATACACTAAACTATTACGGTCCTTGTGTGTCTGTTTTTGTATTGTATCAAGTATTCTTAAAAAGTAATGTAATGTCCATGTACGTCAGGCTTTGGGTCTCTATAGTTGGTATCAGAGGAAAGGTTTAGTCAACCTTTGGAAACTAGGATGCGAAAACTTTAGTGAGATCCCTAGAGATATTTCTAAGGTATGTCTAGGGATGTTCCTAAGGTTAAGTATAAGTATAGGTTGTAGTCCTAGGATTACGATAATGGTCATAGAATTAAACCTAAGATGTTATATATTGAAGGTACTCCCCCTTTATTATGTTGTTTTCCCTAGCATGATTTTCGCCTCTCTCACTATTCTTTTTGGGTTTTAGACGATGGCTGGAACCCGAAGGAACTGTGCTGATCAATGTAATGGATAGTGCAATGATTGTCCTCCTGAACAAACCAATGTTATGGGAGATTGAGTAAAAAATCTTATTGCTATACTTACACAAGCTATAAATCATTCTGGACTTCCAAATGAGCAGAGAAGGGTACAATATTCTATTGAGTCCTTCATGAGGAAACGTCAACCTTCTTTTAGTGGGTCTTCTGATCCACTTGTTGCTGAACAATGGATCAGTACCATTGAAAAGATACTTTCCATACTTCTCTATTCAGAACATGAAAAAGTCATTATGGCTGTTTACCGTTTAGAAGGTGAAGCAGACCAGTGGTGGACTCTAATTAAGAATACAAGGCCCCAAGGTGAAATTGAATCCATGTAATTGGATGAGTTCAAGAACTTATTTTTCAATAAGTAATTCCCTCGTATTCTTTGAACAAAGATGGAAAAAGAGTTCCTTGAGCTTAAGAAAAAGGATGATGAATCTGTTGGTATATACGAGGCGAATTTTACAAGGCTTGCAAGGTATGCATCTGCCTTTATCATCCAACCTGAAAGTAAAGTTGATTGATTCTTTAGTGGCTTAAAACCAAGTCTTCGAAGGGAATTAGCTATAAGAGACTTCAGTAACAATGAAGAAATTGTGCGTTGTGCTATCAAGGTAGAACTGGAAGTTTCTGTTACATATCCATCTCATGGTTTTGACAAGAAACGGAAGATGGAGTTCAAGGAGAAATCTCAGAACAATGGTGAAAAGAAGATGAATGTTTCTTTATGCTCAAAGTGTGGAAAGAAGCATGGTGGAGATTGTCTAAAAGGTACTAGAAAATGTTTTAACTGTGGAAAAGAAGGCCATCGAGTAGCTGAGTGTCGAAGTAATGGAAAAAGGGTTGCTAATGATGTGAATAAAGAAAAGACTGCAGAGAACGTACCACCAACACTTCAATGCTTCAAGTGTAAGGAAATGGGGAATTATGATAATAAATGCCCTAATCCAAGGGTTAATGATGATCAACATGAGAAACCTTTTAAGGAAAAGGATAAAGGGAAGTCACATGCGATCACTATTTGTGATGTTGAGTATGACAATGATGCTGTGTAATGATTAAGTGTTTATGTAATGGGATTTCAAAATAGTATCATGGAATCTCATTTATGGTATAGTGGAATTTTGGAATATCTATGTATTGGTTTATTATGGTTTTCAATAATTATATGGTACCGATAACCATGAAAAGTGATTCAGATATTTTGGAAAGCAGATGATATGCACATAATGAATGGGTAAGGAGAAAATAATATGTTTGATAGTATTCATGAGCTCATGATTGATATAAGGACTAAGTGATATCATGGTTTGAGTATATAGAATTTTTGGGATTTTGGTATGTGGAAAGTGTTAACTTTTAACTGCATTCATGTTTTCACTAAGGTTCAATGGGTATTCATTTTTCAAGAGAATACATGATTAAGGAATTAGAATGTTTGGAATGTGACCAACAAGACATATCTTATGATATATGGGAATAAATGATGGTATTTACATGGTTGGTAGATGACCTCTCTATCAATTTTTTCCTTATACTGTGAGTTTGGGTAAGCCTAAAGATTGGAATAGATTAAGTTAGACATCAGATATTATTGTTTAAGGCTAGAACTTTTTGATATTATTTTTTAAATGTTATAATAGTATAGTTTTATAAAAAGGACAACCCGTAGGACGGGAGACAACCCGTCGCATCGGACAAGGCTGTGGGAATCAAACACGCAACTGAAGTGCGACAGGCCTTTATCTCCTACCACTGTCCTACAGAAAGTCCCTGGTTAGTAGAAACTAGTTTTATTTTATTAAGTGGTATGATGGATGAAGTATAAGTACATTTTAGGAACCATATACGATTAACCTCACCATAGATGGACTTATGTATATTTGATAACTTTTGCTAAACTTTTGTTTGAAATAGATGGAATGACCCATCATTCTATCACATGATCTGCTAACACTTCAAGAATGAAAAATTCAACTTCATTTCTTTAAGATATGAAGTGGAAATTGGTCAAGGCATGAACAACTGTGAGATTGTACCAAAATAAAGTAAGTATTTCTTCTAATTCAAATTCTTCAACTTTAGGGAAATGATCTTGAAAACCAAAAATGTTGTCCTAGTGCCCTTATGTTTGATGAATCAGATGGTACCTTAGATAATCACAAATTTATGGCTTTGCAACTGTTGGATTTTTCATAGCCATGTCCTCTACCACTATCCATCATAACTTGATGGTTATATTTCTCTTCCATATCCATATTTTCACCTATGTTATCTTATGTGGAAACCCAGTGATTAGTTAATTTGGGTAACCGTTATGTTTCATACTTTAGTTTTTAAAGATAAGTTTTGGTATTCCTTTTTATGATGTGGGTTTCTATTAAAGAAACTTTCAAGTAGTAAACCATTTATAACCCCGACGAATTTCGAGGGCGAAATTCATTTTAAGGGGGTTAGAATGTAACACCCCGAGATTTTATAAAAAATATTCTTTTTAATTTCATTAATGTCTTGTGTTGTATGCTACACCAAAAGGAGCTTGCATAACACCCATCTCTGACTTGTCTTTCATTACACGCAATTGTGACCTTCCACGATAGCGTGTGTTGTATGCAATACCGAGTTTCACTAAACAACGATATGTTATATAAACTAGCCGTTATGAATAGTAATAACCACTTTTTGAAATTTTATAAATTTTATCTTTCGAAATGGACTTCATTTTTGGATTTAGAATATCAAAATTAGCCTAGGGTGAATTTTTGATATTTTTTTGAAAACATTCAATTTTTGATGAATAGTGAAAAAACACTAAGTCATCGTTTAAAACCGAATTTTTATTTAAATAATTATTTATTTTATTTAAATTTAATTAAGGTCAAAATAGATACATAATATCTATATAAGTTCAATGTAATTCATTGGAGTTAGTTTAGAATAATTTTAGATATATAAAAATTTTATTGAACTTTTCACCGTCTTTTACCCACCTCCTAGGATAATTTGGAAATTCACATAAAACTTAATTTTACCGCTTCTGTGAGTGGAATTTAAAAAATTCGAGAAACATGGTTAATATCAAGGACTAAAATGTGGTTCAATGAGATGAAAATAATTTTTGGTGAATAGTAAATTTTTACTTTTATTTACCACGGTTAAAAGTAAATAGGGTAATTAAGGGTAAAAATGATATTATTATTACCCTAAAACATGTCCTAATTCTATTGTATAAGTTTAATTCGACCAAAAACAACATTAGGAATAAAATATGACCATTTAGGTCCACTTGGATTAGATTAGGACATTTATTATTAATTTATTTAAAGAAGGGTTAAAATAGTTAAAATCAAAGTTTAATCACTAAATCATTTTTAATATAGGGTTATAAATAAGATAAATTCGACTATAAATATTCATTAGAAATATAAAAATATTTCCTACATAATGGTATTTTATTTATAATTTTTAGACATTAAATAATTTAATTTATTTATGACACAATGATGATGCAGTAATTATCTTATTAATGAAATATTAACATAATTGATGTTATAAATACCCAAATAAATGTAATTTGAGACTTTTTATGAATTCCACTAATTTTATAGGTTAATATGACATGTTTTTATTGATTTAATTAACTTTTTTAGAACTAATCAAGTAGTTATGATTTTCACAAAAAATCAATTACCAAATAGTGTCAAAATTGACATAAAATAGTTTTTAAAACAAATATTATATTATTAATTGTTATTATATTCCTAAAACTCTAAGGTTCGGCCAAGATACTTATATCATGATAGGTGTATAATTAATGGACCACTTGGGGGTCGATTGGATGTATATGGTAAGTTTATTAACTATATAATATAAAAATACAAAGTGACATGGTAAATGTCAATCTAATTAACTAAGAGTTAAAACTAAAAGATAAGGTTAATATAATGACCCACACCTATCTAAAATCTATTGGTTGAGAGGATTTCGACCCATCCCCACCCTAGCTTAGAAATAAATCAATTTGGAGCTATTAAAAACCGAATATTACTTTATTATAAAATAATATTTTAAGTTTTCCAAAGGTGCCCCTCTCCTCCCTTATAAAAAGGGCACCCCTTTCCTCTTCTCTTCACACTATTTTGAGCCTTGAAGCTCAGAAAAACCCTGCCCATTTCTCTTCTCCACTTCCCTAGAAACATTATGGAGGTTCTGGTCTTCTCAAAATACCAACTCTACTTCCTTAAGAGAAGGGTTAAAGGAGGTGCGTCGAAGAAGAGGTAATCTCTTCTTCCGATTCTCTCAAGTTTCTTTCTTCTTCTACTTATTCTTATTTAGTTGTCTAATTATAAATTAATAACATAAGTATTAATTATATACTGATATGTTATTATAAATATGAAACAACCTTATTTCACCTTCTATCCATCCTACAGAAAATGAAATCACCGCGCGTGCGTACGTACGGAATACCATCTCCACGCCGTGGTGTAATCTGTTTTCGACCACCACCTTACTTGGATGAGTATAATGGTGTAAATAAATAACTATATATGATTATTGTAAAGTGGTATTGATTATGAAATATTATACATACACTTCAATACAATTCCCCGATCATGGGAATGATATCATCGCTCGTGCGTACGTACGGACTACCGTCTCCACGACGCGATGAGATTCATTCTCCATGTTAACCCTTCATGAATGATTATAAAGTATATATAATAAGTAATCATGAAATATATGACATAATAATGATATTGGATTTATGTATATATATATATGTATTTAATCTACTTAATTCCATTCAATTCAATAAGGAAACGAAAACAGCATTCATGCGTACGTACGACCTACTATCTCCTTGAACGGTGTATTTCATTCCATTTATCGATCTATCATATATATATGTATATGATGAATATATATTATATATAAATTATGTTTTACATTTTGGAATTAAGTAAATCAGGATATATGTAATAATATTAAGAACAACAAGTCGAAACACGTACAATAAATGAAACGATTTTACCCAAATCATTGCTTTTACATCGAATTTACAAAAGAACAGGTAATATAAAGTCATAAGTAAACCATATATGATATCATAAAAATGAGTATGATTCTGTAATAAGTCAATGAAATTATTTAAATCATTATACAGGAGGTTCAGATACGTACAAATCATATCAGACCTAAGGTAAGGGATAACTTTTCCAATCTCGTTTTTATCCGAGATTGTTTATTCGTAAGTATTTACCGGGGTTAGATTTATCATCCATGTCCCTGTTTTCTAAAAATGATTTCATGTATGTTTAAAGTCCTTTTTACTCATTTTTGACTTTTACTACATGGTATGTAAGGAATCTTTATTTTACGAGGTACTTTTTGACTTCTTCAGCAAAAGTACGAGGAGAATGTTTTTTTAACTTATACGACATGAAGAAATTTTTACGGTTTTATAAAGCCTTATTTTCATGAAGCTTCCTCCAAAAGATTTCATGACTATTTTCAAAAAAATCCTTTTCTTTTAAAATATCATGACATTTTGTGAAAAGAAAATGATTTTGAAGAAGAAAAGATATTTTCCTCAAGAATTCATTTCAAGTGTTTTATCAAAACCATTTTCCATCTAAGATGACATTATTTCATATGTGTATGATTCAAGTATAATGTCTATATGATTTATGTGGTTTCACTTTTCTTATTATGAAATGATATCAATTTCTTTTATATGGATTATGTGATGATGGGATGATGTTTATGAAACCCATTTTATTCGTTGGGTTATTATGAATGATGTATGTTTATTTTATGGCACAAGTAAGAATGATTTCATTATGAGATGGGTGGGACCTATATATCCCTCTAATGCATTGGGTAAAGATTTATATCTCATGATATAGACATGGATGGAATGGTAAGTTAATCCGGTTCAGTGTTACAGGACTGGAACAAGGAGTGAACTTGATTCAGAAAGGGACTTTGTCCACTAAGATGGTCTTAGAAGCAATGCCTTGGCTTCTATGAAAATCATATCATGTGTTTAATGTTTTACCACAAATACAAGATTTATTTACACACTATTTTATCATGATTGATGTTCTATTATGATCTATTCCTTACGTACTGCCATGTTTTATGTCATTGCTTAAGATTTCGATGTTTAAACATTATGTTCATGTTTTTATGTTCAAATATATATGGTTTGTTTTATTTTATCCATGCTCACCCTTACTGAACATTAGAGCTCACCCTTTTTATGTTTTATTTTCCCCAGGATATAAAGAAAGGTTTTAGGTAAGAAAACAAAAGGGGAAGATCTTTGTGGGAGATGTTGAAGATCTTTCACCACGATTAGAAGATTATATTCCAAGTTTCCAAAGACACTAAACTATTACGGTCCTTTTGTGTCTGTTTTTGTATTGTATTAAGTATTCCGAAAAAGTAATGTAATTTCCATGTACGTTAGGCTTTGGGTCTCTACAATGACTCTATACACCTGAGGTCTCCATGTGTTAACTAGGATACCATGACACCTGATCATTACTGCTTTAGTGCCATTCCAAAATTCCACCTGCAAGGGGTGTGCAGGGGTGGTGCAAGGGGTATGCGGGGGGTGGGGGGGGGGGGGGGGGTAGGGGCTGTTCCAGGATGTGAAGTGGGGGTGTGTGTGTGTGGGGGGTGGGGGTGGGGTTATAGGGGGTGTGCAAGGGGGTGTGTGCAGGTGTGCGGGGGGGGGGGGGGGGTGTGGGGGGGGGGGGGGGGGGTTGTGCAGGGAGGGGTGTAGGGGGGGGGGTGAAAGGGGGTGAAAGGGGGGGTGTCTGTCTAGGGGGAGTTTGTACAGGAGGGGGGGGGAGGGGTGTAGTGGGGGTGTTCGGCAGGGGTGGTGCAAGGGGTGTCCATTAGGGGAGGTGTAATGGGGGTGTGTACATGGGGACAGGGGGGGGGGGGGGTAAGGGGGGTGCACGGGGGGGGGGGGGGGGCTGTTGTCTAGGGGTGGGGGGGTGGGGGGGTCTGTCTAGGGGGTGGGGGGTGTCTGGGGGGATGGGGGGGGGGGGTGGAAGGGGGCATGTGTGTGCAGGGGGGTGCCTGTCCAGGGGGTCTGTTCATGGGGAGGGGGGGTGTCTGTCCAGGAGGGGGGGGGGGTGTCCAACATGGGTGGTGTAAGGGGTGTCTAGTAGGGGTGGTGCAGTGGGGGTGCATAGGGGTGTGAAAGGGGATGTGTGCAAGGGGACAAGGGGTACAAGGGGGGCTGTGGGGGGGGTGCAAGGGGGAATGGGTTTGTAGGGGGGTGCAGGGGGGGTGTTAGTCCAGGGAGGGTGGTGTTGGGGGGGGGGTGTCCGGGGGGGATGCTGTCCAAGGTGTGGGGGGTGCAGTGGGGGTGTCTAGCAGGGGTGGTGCAAGGGGTGTCCAGCAGGGGAAAGGGGTGTGTGTGTGTGGGGGGGGGGGGTGTAAGGGGGGCTGTGTAGGGGGGGGGGGACGATTGTGCAGGGGGGGTACGGGGGGAGGGGGGGGGGGGGTCTGTCCAAGGGGGTGTTGTCCAGGGGGTGTGTAGGAGGGTGGGCATTTGTCCAGGGGATGGGTGGGGTCAGTCCAGGGGTGGGGGGAGGGATATATAGGGGGTCTGTCCATGGGGTGGGTGGGTGGGGGGGGCTTTACAGGGGGTCTGCCCAGGGGGTAGAGGGGGGATTTACAGGGGGTCTATCCAAGGGGTGGGTGTGTGGGGGGGCTTTATAGGGGGTCTATCCAGGGGGTGGAGGGGGGATTTGTAAGGTGGGAGGGGTGGTGTAGGGGGAGTGGTGGGGCTTTGTAGGGGTGCTATCTAGGAGAAGGGGGGGGGGGTTGGGGTCTTTCTAGTGGGGTGCTATTTAGGGGGTGTCCAGGAGGGGGGGGGGGTCTGTCTAGGGGGTGGGTGGGGTCTATCTAGGGGTTGGGTGGGTGGGGGGGGGGTTAGGGGGTTTGTCCAGGGGGTGGGAGGGGTCTGTCTGGGGGGATTTACAGTGGGTCTATCTGGGGGGGGGGCTTTGTGGGGTGGGAAGGGGGCTGTATGGGGAGTGGTGGGGCTTTATAGGGGTGCTGTCTAGGAGGGTTGGGGGGGGGGGTGCTGTCTAGGATGGGGGGGGGGGGGGTCTATTCGGGGGGGGGGGGGGGTTGGGGTATGTTCAAGGGGTGCTGTCCAGAGGGGGGGGGGGTCTGTCCAGGGGGTGGGTGGGGTCTGTACAAGGGTGGGGGGGGGGGTTGCAAGGGGTCTGTCGGGGGGGGGGGGGGGGTTGTCCAGGGGGTGGGTGGGGGGGGGGGGCTTTATAGGGGGTCTGTCCAGGGGGTGGGGGTCTGTCCTGGGGGGTGGGGGTGGGGGGGCTTTGCAGTGTGGGAAGGGGGGATGCAAGGGGAGTGGTGGGGATTTGTAAGGGGAGGGGTGCATGGGGCGGGGGTTTAAGGTGTAGGTGGGGTGTAAGGTGGAGAGTGGGGGGGATTTGTAGGGGGTGGTGGGGAGGATGTAAGGGGACAACATCGGCTGAACGATGCTATTTTTTTAGGAAATGTAAAGGACTATATCCATGGTTTGTAACCATGGCTATAGATGTGGAGTTATTTTATCCTATTCCATGGTTTTCAAACCGTGGCTATAGGGTTATTGTCATTATTTAAACTGTGGCTATAACATTATTTTGTAGTAGTGAATTAGATACATAGTGTTCATGGTATGACTCAAAGTTTAGTTTAAAATTATCACTTTCTGTTTAATTTATTTATTTATATTATTGCTAATATAAGAATTTTTTTCTTATAAAGGTGCATTATTTTGGTCGATCAGGGGTGGTTTTCACTTTTATATAGGTGAATTATTTTGTTCTATAACATATTTTTTTTCCCATATTTGTTTTGTAAATTTTATTTCATTTAAATTCTATATTTTACCTAATTTTTCTACTTTACAGTTCTATTTCTAGTGCTAAAGTGTGCAGTTACAACACATTGTAGTATTCCCTTTATCAACACTAAATAAAAGCACCAATAAATGGGGTCTTTTATCAGCATTTTTAAAAGCACCGATAAAGTAATCCTTTATCAGTGTTTGTTTAGTATTTATAAAGGACCCCTTTATCAATACCTTTCTAGCACTGATAAAAGCCTAGGTCTTTTAATCTTTCTTAGGTAGTCATTACTTTTTTAGCACTAATAAAGGCCAATTCTAATAATGTTAAAGGTCTGTTTTGTAGTAGTTAAACCAAAACCTATGGTATATTTTCATTTTATTTCATAAATTTAAAAGATAAATTGATTATCATTATACTTTTATTATATTCCCATGTTATGATGCTATAACATACACTTGGTTTTACAATTGATAGGTAGGGGCCAGTTTGATATAGTCTGTAGGGTATGTTATATAAACACCCTATACATATCTTAGAGTATATGTGAATTTTTTTCTATGATACAAGGAATTGAAAGGAAACAACATAGGAGGGTTGATTGGTTAGGGAGATGGAAGTGGTGATGGGTTTTGGAGCTAGTGATGGATGTCTCATGCAGAGATATTCTTGAGCTATTTTTTCATTCATTTTCTGATATTGTATACATAGGATATCACATAAATCTATGAATGTTTTTCTTGTTATAAATATCATATATATTTTATACGTTAAATTTTGGTATATTTTTTTCCCTCAATGAATGTATATTTTATATCTATCTAATTATTATTTTAACAATAGGACTGTAACATCCTGTGTTTTGAACTAGACAAAATCCAAGAAAATTTGAACTTTTGGCATTTACTAGATGACATTTTTTTGAAACTGAGCATAAAAAATTAATTTTGAGAGTTTCAACACTTAAATGTGTTGTTTTTGGATGTGGTTCAAGGCCTAGGGGTGCCCCGGGTGTTCTGTCAAGTTTCAGGAGCGTCGGGATCTGAAACCTCAAGTTAGGAGGAGATGGTAGGGCAAACAATTAGTCTAAAACCATGCAGCCCTCAACAGAAAAACCGTGCAGTTTCTTTTTAAGAAATTAATTAGTTAAATTAAAATTAAAAGGAAATAAAAATAAATGAAATTATTTAATAATAATAATATTATTATTATTATGATTGTTATTGTTATTATTATTATTATTATTATTATTTGTTTAGATTTTAAGAAAAACCAAAAATTTGAGCTCACCCCTATCTCCTTATCACTCGCATGATTCTCTCCCTGGGATCCTCTCCAGTCCAAATGACGCACCCCCTCTATAGCTCCTCTCTAATCCACAAAATTCATTTGGATTTCTTATCGATTTCTCTTCAAATATTCAAGGTAAGGTCTCATCTCTCCCTTATCTCTCATTTCAAGCTGATTTTTTTTATCTCCCATCACCCGATGAGGTGCGGTTGAAACCTTGGGGTTGATTTTAACCTAAGTTTTGGTTTTCCTTTGATGTTAGGTTGTACGAAGCATCTCTTGGAACTCCTTGGTTCGTATTCCGGCAACCGCCACCGAAGGTGAAGCGGTTCAGATCATATCAGTCCACCATCATTGATTTGGGGTAAGTTTTTCCTTCATTCTTCATTGTCTCTAATTTAATAATTGGATATTTGATGGTTTATGAGTTCTTATTATTCTTCTTTGAGTGTGTTGGTACTTTCCACATTGTTTTGAGTCCCTGGTATTTATTTTTAGAGTGTTTGAAGACTCCAAGGAGGTTTTCACTCATATACATAGGCATGTATACATATATATATATTCCTTGTACATATTACCTCATGGTTAGGAGAATATGTACATTGTAATAAGGGATATATATATATATATAGGAATGTATGTGTGTCCAAGTGTGGAACGATCATTGCTGTCATCAAAGTCATCAATTACCGAGTGTTCATATTGGTTTACTTCTTGAGGTAGGGTCTCATTCCTTTACCACTTAAAATTAATTATGAATTACTTAATTGCCTTTTCACCTTTAATTATTGCTTTTCCATGTATGGTAGTTTTTTTAAAATGATTTCATTTGGTAAATTGGATATGATGCTCAATTGAACAAATGAATTATTTTATAAACAATGTCATAATTTAATAATAAAACCCCTCCAGTGGAGGTGTACTCTCTTTGATCTAAAAATTAATGTTTAGACATTATTTATTACTTAGCCTATTGAGTTAGGTTTTCTTTATGCTTGAGGTTATGTTTGGAATATGACATGTTTTGTGTACGACCATCATTGATATTCATAAATGGAGTTTCCCACCCTTGGGAAGATGTTTAATAAACCAAAGCACCTTTAGTGTTTGTACTATCTTATAAAATCAATGTTTTGATTTATAAATGGGAATTACCAGCGTAGGTAATTTCCCTTTTTCCAATGACACTTTTCATTTGACCCATTGAGCCTTATAAGTGAATTTTCCATGTTTTGGTAAATTGAATGAGTTAAAAGAAATGGCTAATGCATGGTAGGGTTTCCTCTCTTAAAATGAATTAAATGGTATTAAATGGATTGAACCCAACAGATGGCAAGGCCATTCCCTTTTGCTTACGCATAAGTAAATGATTATAATGAAATGAAATGCCTTAATGGATTTGGCCCTGTCTAATGATATGAATGAGAGACCTTTGCCTCATGTATTAAATTATGAACATGAACTTGTGTATTATACCCTATGACACAATTTATGATTACTACTTGGTACCATAAGTTGGTGGTATAAACTAAATTCATTTTTATCTGATACAATAAAATATAGTAATTGTAATATGTGTGATTGCACCGGAATACCGTGGGCATGACCAGATAAATTGAATAATCCCTATTAAATTATAATTGTTCATTTTAAGCCATCCCTTGGATCCCCTTGGGTATATAGGCATGGAGACTCAGACCTTAGGCCACCCAGTTGGTGTTCCAACCTTGGAACTTATTAAGAATTGATATGTTTGACTTTAAATCCCAATAATAAATTGGATAAATTGTTTGATTGCTGTCTTAGACTTTTAAATTGGAATAATAATAAATTGTATGATTTTTTATAGTATAATCACCTTGGATAAACTAGATAATTAATATATTAATGAATTTAGAGCCAAATGATTAATTAAACAGGATTGATATAATTATAATGATAATTAAGAACCTGAATTAATGAAATGAATTGGTTTGACAGATGGTAATTTTTATAAATTGATTGTTGTGTCTTATGATGATAAGTCTGGTATGTTTGATACAAGAATTGTGATTTTTCTTTCTTATATTTTGAGATTATGTGATACCTATGTGATTGATACCTGAGGGTTTGATACTGATTGACATGTTGAGTTTTTCTGTATACAACTCATGTCTAATGTGAATACCTGAAGGCTTGGGTGCATGTTCTTCCGTGCCACCTGAGGGTAATGTGAATAGGTAATTGATGCCTGAGGGAAAAGTTTATGATTATATGAGATGTATAAGGACTCATGATTGGTGTTTATGCCTGATGGCTCGGTGCATGTTTTATTACCACCTAAGGGCTAGGTGCACTGGTATTTAATGCATGAGGGTAGAGTACATGATTATATCAGATGCTTGAGGGATATATGCACAATCACATGATGCATGAGGAAGATATTATAGTTATGACTGAGGGTGAGATTTTGGTTATCCTGAGGGAATAGGCCGAATGT
Organism: Viscum album; assembly: GCA_963277665.1. NCBI lineage: Eukaryota > Viridiplantae > Streptophyta > Magnoliopsida > Santalales > Viscaceae > Viscum > Viscum album. The sequence goes on from OY728143.1 coordinate 1,215,859,454, forward strand.
TTATGATATTTTATGAGTGATTCATCCTTAGCAGGAGAATATACCACTGATTTGGGTGATCCATCTTGATGTAGGAGGATCTACCCATAAACATAAATACTAGGTAGGGTGACGAAGTAGGTACAGATGTTGGGTGTCCCTTAGGAACCTTGGTGGGTTGTTTATTTATTCAGAACTGCTTGTTTATTTTTCTACTTATACCTGCTCACTACTTTACATTATATATCAACGGATTGGGCTAGACACCATGGGTGCTGGCCTACTAAGATTATTATCTCACAACCTTCTTGGGCTCTATTTTTCACCCAATTAGATCTTCTTTATTATAGGTTTTTGGATTCATTTATTGTGTTGCACTGTGTACATGGGAGTTAGGGATCATAGGACTGGGATCTTGCTCATGATGCTCGAGGAGTTGACCATTGGGTTTTTATTTTATTTTGTTATTTTGTACTGCTTGAACCTTTTTGTAACACATGACATTACATACATCATTATATGGAATTGGTGGTGGCCATTTTACTTTTATTAAATTGTTATTATTTTTCTTTCACTATTATCTTTCATTTATTTACTACTTCCACCGTTATTTGCTATTTATTCTGATTGTACAGCTTTGTCACTATGATATGAGGGAATAGTCTTTCCACCATCACCTCCCAAGACCCTCGATGCTAGTTGGTAGCCTCTAGAATATAGGGAGATGTATCTGAGTCCATGTTACCCACCAGTCTAGCTAATGGTTTTGATGGTAATCCGGGTCAAATGTTACAAGGACACCCATTTTAGATTGGTATTATATTGAGAGAAAATTTCTTCTCACATTATAATTTGTCCCTTCAAATTTATGCCCACCTATGGAAATCATGAAGTGTACCTATGGTCTTTTAGTGATTTGGATTAAACCATATAATCTAGACAAGTTTATTATAAAATAGTATTAAAGTGGTGTTAACTAGATGGATCTGGGATATCTAAGAGATAGGATGATCTGAATATAGTAAGTAAGCCATAAATCTTCCCACCCAACATAATTATGGTGGAATATCAAGTTTATAGGGAGTTATAGGTTTGTTATTGATTTTAATTATTATAATTTACTTATTTATTTGGAGTCTCACACGTCATGTAACATCCTAAGATTTTAAAAGGAAACACAACGTTCGATAGCTTACAATATACGCCACATTGAGCTTAAACGAAAAACTAAATATTATTATTTAAATGTGACCGTTATAACCTAGATGTTAAATTGGTGGATACGAATAGGAATTAATGATTTATGTAATAAATATAAAGTTCAAAATAAATATTAATTTATTGGTATGTTTTTATAAAATAATCACACAAGTTTTATTAAAGTCATTTCATTCTTCAAGAAATATGTTTTCTTTAAGAAACATATTTTCTTCAAAAATGTGATTTATTATTTTTATAAGTGAAAATTATAATTTCTTAAAGTTATAGAAAATTTATTTGAAAAAATAAATTTCATTTTTTAACTCATCATTTCAAAATTATCTTAAAATGAATTTTTAACAATTTTCTATTTTTTTTGATTTTTTCAAGGAATAGTAAAAAATACTAATTTTTATTGAAAACCGTATTTTATTTTAAAGTATTTACAATGTAAAATTATGTTTTGGATTAGTTTTAAATTTTCATTAGTTAATTTTTAATTAAAAAAATACAATTATAGTTTTTAAAATGTATTTTATACATGAATTTAGTATAAAACCTGTTTATATTTTAAAATGGGGATTTTATCAAAAAACAACTTTTTGTTGTGTTTTCTGGTTTAATTTTAAATTAAATTCTAAAAATTATATATTTTGAATTTTAAAAAATGTATTATATTTTTTTATTCATTTGGTTTAAATTTATTAAAAAATTACCTTTTTATTTTTGGTCAATATGAATAAAAAGTTTAGTAATTTCAGTTACCCAGGTAAAGGGTAAACCATGTAATTTAGGTTAAAAATAAAATGTTAAGAATCATAAAATGACCCAAACATTTACCTAAATCTAATTTTATGAGTATATATAGAACATAATCAACCAAGGGTCTAATTTATGACCTTTTGGCTTCACTTGGATGAGATTATGACCTTTATAGTATTTTATTTTAAGAAAAGTCAAACATGTCACACTCTTGTTTTTAATAAGTGTAATATTTTTAATATGGTGTTATAAAAAGGGTATATTCAACTAAGTAGTCTTATAAAATATAAAATATTCATATTCATTATGGTAATTAGTTTTTAATATTTAGTGGATAAATAATTACCTTAAATGCTTACACAACCCTGATACAATAATTATTCAATTAACGAAAAAATAAAATAAATGATATGAAAAATATTAAAATAAATATAAATTGAGATAATTAATTAAATAGATGAATTATATAGATGAAAATAAAATTTATGAGATATAATAAAACAATTGGTTCGAATTTGACTTGTTGTATTGATGTTTTTAAAGTCAAAGTAATGAATAGTGTCAAAATTTACAATAATGATATTTTATGGGATTAATATTTTATTTAATAAATTTTAAAACATAAAAATATTAAATAATAAAAATTTGGATGAAATATGGACAAAAAATATTAACCCCTGTTCATTTATAGGCTATTTGAAAGCATTTGGCTCTAAAATAGTCTTATTATATTATAATGTTTTGAGAAATTTCAAAAGTGCCCCTCACCTCAATTATAAAAGGAAACCCATTATTCTCATTTATTCACACTTGAAAACCATTTTTTTTAGATTATACCTACTCAAATCCCTTCCAAGAATCCCTCCCTGAATTATAGAGGTATTGGTTTAGGTAGAATTAAAATCTTATAGGTTTTAAGGTGTTAAGAAAAAGAGGTTTTCCAAATAAGAGGTATAGTTTTTATCTACATATTTTAGTTTTTTCTTCTTCTTCCACATCCCTCAAACCTTCTTCAACCATGCTAAAATAATAAATACAGTATCCTAAATATAATTATATGTTATTATGTTAGTTCAATAACCTATATTCATATCCACTTCCATCAAATGAGAAACGAATTCACCGTTCATGTGTATGGCGGACTACCACCTCACGAACTGATATAATTCATTTTCCTTCACTGTCTCTCAAAACTAGTTATAATGATCGTCACACCCGTACTTTTGATATAATTTTATTTTATTATTTTATTTGTATTTGAAATTTTCTGTTGAGGTACGAGCTGAGTCCCAGTTGAATTTTGTGTTTTTGTTGATAAATGAGATTTTTGGGGCTTGAAAGCATCTGATGCACAGGTGAAGCACGATTTGGAAACCACACGACTTCGCCTAGGCCACCGTGTGTCCTGACCGATGTTCAAGGAAAATAAATAAATATTGAATAACAAAATGGAAATAAAATAAAATAATAATTTTAATAAAAATTTAAGGAATTATTTTAATGATAATGTTGATAATATTATTTGAGAATATTATCATTATTATTAATAGTGTTAAGAATGTAAATTTTATCAAGTTGTTATTATTATTATTATTATTATTGTTAATATTTTATTAAGTTATTATCACTTTTATTATTATTATTATTATTATAAAATTATCAATGTCATTAATGTTATTATTATTATCACCATAAATTATTATTATCATCATCATTAATTATTATAATTATAATTGTTAATATCTTAATTAAAAATATTATCATTATAATTGCCATTAAGGTCAGAATTTTTATTAAGCTATTATTATTATTATTATTCTTATTTTTATTATTGTTAATGTTTTAATTTAAGAATATTATTAATATTAATATTATGATGATGATTATTATTAGTATGTTTTATTTTTTTTATTTTTTTGGTAGGATTTATCTCCCCCCCTCGTTGTTCCCCAACTGCTTCCCCCTGACTTACGCGTTGCACCCCTGCTCTCCCTTGGCCAGCCCCCGTCATGCCCTACCCCTCTCTCCTTGGCCTCTCCTGCCCAGCAGCGCAACCCCAACGTCGCCCCTGCCAGTCGCAACCCTCTTGATCAGCGGCGCAGCCCCCAGACGACCCACCTCCTCCCGCAACGACCCTCCTCCAGCCAGCACACACCTTTTCATCCAGTCCTGCTCTGGTGATGTCACCCCTCTCCAGTGACAGCAACTGTAACGACCCAAAGTTTCATTAATGGAAAATACCTCTTGATCCAGTTAAATGTCTCTTTATGAAAAATATTTTTATAAGATGTCAACTTCTTTGGTTTTATGTTAAGAATTTTGACCGTTTCTAATATATCCGTTGAACAGTAATCACATGATTAGTATAAATATAGGACTTTAACAAATCCAATTTACTCAGACAAAGGAAGCGACGACCTCATCCAGTAGAATTTCCCCATACGAAGCCCATTTTTCGGAGCTCGGAAAAGAGGTGGCATCCTTGGGATTCGCTCTTGACCAAGCCCAAGCTGAGCTTCACCATGTCAAGCTCGAATGGGACCGTCTACGGGAGAAGTGGAAGTTGATAGAAATTACCACTCGAGCGATGTTATCCGAGCCACCCCAAGAGTCTGTCACCATCACACACCTTACCCTTAGGTCTTATGCGGCTGTTTTAAGGGGTTATGTAACAAATAAGTAGTACTATGTTCATGTACATTATTTTTGTATATAATAATGAATATAATTTCCAGTCATTTTTGATACATTGTAAATAGTTTTTAAAGTACAAATGGTGTTTTTAGTTATTATTTAATTAAGAAATCTATTTTATTAAATTAAGGGATTTTTGAATTAAATAATATTTTAATAAAATAATAATAATAATATTAAATTAATTTTTATTAAATATAAATGATCTTATAATTTTATGAATGCAATTAAATTTTTTATTAAGGTTTGAAAGCCATTTCTATCAAAACCCGTGAATTTTCGATAAATGTCAGTTTTTATTTTAAAAGTGAAAATTAAAATATTTAGAAAATTATTTAGATAAAATAAATGTTATTTTTGGAATCATGATGTCGAAATTATCCAACGGTGAATTTTTCATAATTTTCTGAGACAGTCAAATGTTTGGGTAAAAATTAAATACCATTTAAATATATAATGTGTTTTATGACATCATAATGACACAATAGTGATGTAATAAAATACTATAATATTTATGTTCGGCCAATATATGTTTTAACATTAAAATAATGTGATTTTGGGTTTGTTTGACTTACTTTTCAAAGCATTAATGGACCCCTCAAGACTTATTCAACACTTTGCCTTTTTAAATTAATTTCCATGGGAGTGTGACTCACCTCCACATAAGCAACCTTATTGTTTTAAGAAGTTAGGAATTTGGACTTATAAAATATTGTTTTACTATTAAATTTTCCAAAAACCATGGGATGGTTTGTGGTTTGGATTAATTTAATATAAGGGGTCCCAAACCTAAATAATAAAGAATTCCCTCACCTTTCCTATATAAACCTACCCAAGTTCCCACTTCCTCCTCACTCAAATTCCTTGGAGTTCGTACACCATCTACCCTAATCTCTCTATAATCCTCCCAAGGTGCCCCAAGCTCACAATAAGCCTCTCACAAGCCTCTCTCTAGCCTTTGGAAGCACACTTCCAAGTAAGAGTTTTTTCTTCCTTTCTCATTTTTGTCAATTTTCTTTAAGTTGTATTGCCCTTTTAATTTCAATTATGAATGTTGGGGTATGGTTTCGAACCTCCCCCATACTTCCCTATTATTGTTTTAATGATGGGAGACCCCTTTCTCTCTCATTAAATGCCTCCCATGTACACCCATTACTATGCCGAAATTCCGAAAGGAACTTCTCTCTCTTCTTTTACATTCAAGCAAGAATTTTGTATCATGAATATAAATTCCATTAAAATTGTTGGTACATATATCTACATGACCTCCCTAATGTCCATTACATGTAAATATGATGAGGAACCACTTTCTCTCTCATCAAACTTTTTTATGAATTCTTATGTCATGCCGTTACACTGCCGAAATTGAACCGATTTTCTAAGCCAATGCCATTGTGTAGTGGATACCATGCCCATTTCTCCATCAAGGGTATCCACCTTTATTCATCTTAACATATTGATTACAAAGTTTAATTTATGAATTCCACATTCCTTTATCATTGAATAAATGATTATGTTTTATGTATCCATGTTTTATGATCTATATGGCACACTTATGCATGATATGAAATGTTTAAGAAGGGTGCACCATTATAGCACTCCAATGCATTGGGTAAAGTATAGTATCATGATACATCATGTGAAATAAGTGTTGACTCATGATAATTCAAGTGCAACGAGGGTTTACTCATGATTTATGTTCAATGAGGATTTACTCATGCTCCATGTGCAATGGGCCTTGGCTCATGCTAATTCCATGTTAAGTGTTGTTGCCACATTTCCATGTTATGATTATCATGCTTTATCATGACTTTATGTTCATGTTTCTTATATTCTCTATTGATATTCCTATTTTCCAATATGTATTGTACTCCTCATGTTATTCCATGTGTACTCCCTTACTGGGCTTTATAGCTCACCCTTTTCTTATGCATGTCCTCAGGTTATCCCATGCAATGCTAAGTACGAGGGAATGTAGTGGTCATGTAAAGGAAGTTTTCAATAAAGATGTTGTATTTCATGTTTTAAGTTTTTATTTAATGATCCTAAGCCCCAAATTCACTAAAATTCTCGATATTCTTTGTTGTATCAAGTGAAGTTTTATGTAATAAATCATGTTTAAGTTGGTAATAAAAGCAGGGTTGTCATAGTTGGTATCAGAGGATAAGTTTAGTTATTTTTGGGATTAAGAAACCATAGTAAAGCCTTAGATACAATACTAAGTATAATAAAAACATCCCTAAGTTTTGGTAAGTACCGAGTAAGTGGTTTATCAAACAAATACATCCCTGTCTGGATACGAGCAGGTAGAGGCGGATTTGGCACAAATGTATCCTAGGGGTAAAACCCGAAAACACCGCTTTGAGCTAGAATCGAACGGGAACTGGTGCACGACAACAGGCCTTGCTGCACTCTTGGTTACGACACTCCTGGGGGATATGTTTTGATAAATTTACAAGCTTAGTATGAACCCTTATTAAGGGAATTAAAAAAAATGCCCCTAAGAATATATGTTAGAAAGTAGATCATGAAAATCCTATATTGAAGCTTATAGACTCATGAGTTAAGGAAATAAAAGTTTATTTATAATTCATCAACTTTTGTCTTTGGATTACCCTTTATGTGTTACCCCTAACTTTCCTTTTATTCCAGCCAATGGCCGGTAATAGGAGGACTCAGGCTAACAACCGTTGTGAAGATTAGTGTGATGACTGTACTAATGAGATGCCCAATCCAATGGGAGCGGGAATCGCGAACTTTGTCACGCTTATCTCTCAGCTAACTCAAGTTTTGAATAGAAACACGGGTCAAGAGGAATGTCCAAACCCCCCCCCTAAGAAGGAACAAGTCTTTATCGAGAGCTTCATGCGGAAAAGGCCTCCTACTTTTAGTGGATCATCCGATCCCATGATCACTGAACAATGGATCAACTCCATTTAAAATATCTTCTCCATCCTTCAATGTTCTGAATAAGAGAAGGTTCTCCTGGCTGCTTATCATATGGAGGGTGAAGCTGATCAATGGTGGACATTGATAAAAAATACGAAGCCCGAGGAGGAGATCAAGGCGTTGGAATGGAAGGATTTCCAAAAGATGTTTTTCAATAAATATTTTCCGCGCACCCTCCGTCTTAAGATGGAGAGGGACTTCCTTTCCCTCAAGCAAAAAGATAAAGAATCTATTGGAGCGTACGAGGTAAACTTCACAAGGCTTTCACGATATGATTCTGACTTTGTCGTTACCCTCGAATGCAAAGTTGACCGCTTCTTTGGTGGGATGAAGCCTAGCTTGCGGAAAGCATTAGCGATCCGTGACTTCGAGAGCTATGAGGAAATTGTCCGATGTGCCCTCAAGGTCGAAATGGAGATTGGGGAATCACAGGGGTATCATGGGGACAAGAAACGTAAGGTGGAATCCAATGCTGGTGGTCCAATGGATAAATCCAACGGTGCTAAGAAGATCCAGCACCCCACTTGCCAAAAGTGTGGAAAGAAGCACCCTAGAAATTGCCTTAAGGGGACGAGAAAATGCTTCAGGTGTGGAAGAGAAGGGCACCTAGCTGTTAACTGTCGGCAAGAAAGACCCACGACTATGACAGAGGAGAGGAACACTCCATTCGAACCTCAACGCGTTGTTCAATGCTACAAATGCAAAGAACCGGGTAATTTTGCAAATCAGTGCCCTAATCCAAGGGTTTTCGGAGACAACCAACAACCTCCAAGGCAGCAATGAAGATCTTTTGCCATCACTTCTGCCGAAGTGAACCCCGACAATGAAGTGGTGACAGGTACTCTAGTTATTCATTCAAGAATAGAGAACATACTTTTTGATTCAAGTTCTACGCATTCTTTTATATCTCGAAAGTTTAGTAGAACAATCCCAGCACCACCACTAATCATGGAAGTGAATATGTCGGTGAGTACGGAAAATGGGGCAATCATTGCATCCCATGAATATAAGTCTTCCCTTGTTATAATCTATGGATTTAATTTCCTGGAAAACCTCATCATACTCCCTCTGGTGGAATTTGATGCAATTATTGGCATGGATTGGCTTTCCTTATATAGAGCCAACATAAATTGTCGAGAGAGGGAAATCACACTCCATATAGAGAATCAACCCCCAATTCTTTACAAGTGTCAGGAGGAAGATGAATCTACTTTAGCTCCATCATCTCAATCATGGATATTACTACCCCATGAGCACGCATATCTGGCTCAGATGATTGAGTCCAAAGAAGAAACCATCCTTGAATAAATGCCTATTGTGAGGGAATTCGCTGAAGTGTTTCCCAAGGAACTGCCTGGTCTTCCTCCTAGAAGAGATGTTGAGTTCTCAATTGAACTTATACCCAGGTCTTTACCAATATCCAAGACTCCATATAGAATGGCTATTATAGAGCTTGAAGAGCTGAAGAAACAACTATAGGAGAATCTAGATAAAGGGTTTATACGACCAAGTGCTTCACCATGGGGTGCACCAGTCCTCTTCATCAAGAAGAAGGATGGGTCAATGTGGCTTTGCATCGATTATCATGAACTTAACAAAATCATGATAAAGAAAAAGTATCCTCTACCAAGAATCAATGACTTGTTTGATCAGCTGTGTGGAGCACAATACTTCTCCAAGTTGGATTTGAGGTCGGGATATTATCAAGTAAGGGTGAAGAAGGAAGATGTCCCCAAGACTACTTTTCGTACAAGCTACGGGCACTATGAATTCATAGTAATGCCTTTCGGACTCACCAATGCTCCAGAAATATTCATGGAATTGATGAATAGAGTCTTTAGAGATTACTTTGACAAATTTGTGGTAGTCTTTATAGATGATATTCTAATATAATCCAAAACCAAGGAGGATCATGAGGAGCATTTAAAAACTGTACTAGAGACTTTGCGCAAGGAGAATCTCTATGAAAAGTACAACAAGTGTGAGTTCTGGTTGAAGGACGTCTCATTCTTGGGCCATATCATCACAAACAATGTGATATCTGTGGACCCCTCTAAAACAGATGCAATTGAGGGATGGCCGAGGCCAAGATTGGTAATGGATATCCACAGCTTCTTGGGGTTAGCTGGATATTATCGATAATTTGTGAGAAATTTCTCACAATTTTCCAACCCTCTTACCAAGCTAACTCGAAAGGGAGTAAAGTTTTCTTGGAGTGAAGAATGCAAATAAATCTTCAAGGAGTTGAAAAGGAGACTTATCACTGTGCCCGTGATCACTTTACCCACAAGTGGGGAACTTTTTGTGGTATTCAGTGATGCTTTGAAGAAGGACTTAGGATGTGTGCTGATGCAGAATGATAAAGTGATATCCTATGCCTTAAGGCAGTTGAAAATCCATGAGCGAAACTATCCAACACATGATCTGGAGTTGGCGGCTGTGATCTTTGCCTTAAAAATCTGGCGACATTATCTCTATGGAGAGAAATGTGAGATATATATTGACCAAAAGAGTCTTAAATATATATTCACACAGAAAGAGATTAATATGCACCAAAGAAGATGGATAGATCTCATCAAGGATTATGAATTTTCAATACATTACCAGCCTAGGAAAGCGAACAAGGTGACAGATTCCCTAAGTAGAAAGGATCCAGTGATTCTATCAATGATGAGAATTGAGAAGGATCCAATCTTCTTAGAGTTGATGAATATGGACGTGGGAATCATAAAGAAGGGAACATCATCAATCCTTTCACAAATTATTGCTCAACCGTCCCTTTTGTAAATGTTAAAGGATGCTCAAAAGGATGATGTGGGAATTCAAGAAAAAGTAGAAGCTATCAAAAAAGGGAAATCCTCGGAGTTTAATGTTAATGAATAAGGAATTGTGTGATTTGGGAAAAGACTATGTGTTCCATCAAGTCCGGAGCTAAAGAATGAACTTTTCGATGATGCACATAGTTCAAATTTCTCTTTTCACCTAGGGAGCACAAAGATGTATCGAGATCTCTGAGAAAACTTTTGGTGGGATAATATGAAGAAGGAGATCGCTGAATATAAATCAAAGTGCCTGGTGTGTCAGCAAGTGAAGGTAGAGAGACAGAATTCTAATGGGATGATGCAACCATTGCCCATACCAGAATGGAAATGGGAGAACATCACCATGGACTTTGTCACCAGACTTCCAAGGACATCCAAAGGAAACAATGCAATCTGGGTTGTTGTGGATCGTCTTACAAAGACTACACACTTCATTTCTATTCATGAGGATTTATCTTTGGATCAACTGGCACAGTTATATATCAGGGAAGTGGTAAGGTTGCATGGAGTACCACTATCTATTGTGTCTGACCGAGATCCAAGATTCACCTCTATGTTTTGGAAGAGTCTTCAACATGCTCTGAATACTGAACTGAACTTCAGTACGGCCTATCATCCTCAAACTGATGGCCAATCCAAGCGGACTATCCAAACACTTGAGGATATGTTGAGAGCGTGCTCAATGGACTTTAAAGGAGGATGGGATCAACATCTTCCTCTGGTTGAGTTCTCTTATAATAACAGTTTCCACTCAAGCATCCAAATGGCACTATATGAAGCCCTGTATGGGAAAAGGTGCAGAACATCGGCATGTTGGGATGAGGTCGGTGAACGTAAGCTGCTTGGACCAGAAATGGTCGAGGAAATGGTGGAGAAGGTAAAAACCATTCAACAACATATCAAGGCAGCTCAGAGTCGACAGAAGAGTTATGCAGATAATCATTGACGAGACCTTGAGTTTAAAGTTGGAGACATGGTTTTTTACGCATATCTCCATGGAATAAGGTCATGAGGTTTGGAAATAAAGGGAAGTTAAGTCCAAGGTACATCGACCCCTTCGAGATTCTTGATCGTGTCGGGGCTGTGGCCTATCGACTAGAACTTCCACCTACTATGACCAAAGTACATGATGTCTTTCATGTATCCCTCTTAAGAAAGTACATACCAGACCCTTTACATGCACTCTCTTCTAAAGTGGTACAATTGGAAGATGATCTTTCTTATGAGGAGCAACCAATGAAGATCTTAGATCATAGAGAAAAAGTTCTACGAAATAAGACAATGCCCCTCATCAAGGTGTTGTGGAGAAACCACAAGTTTAAAGAAGCAACTTGGGAATTGGAGGATATGATGAAGCTGAGTTACCCACATTTGTTTTAGTTTGGGAAAAGGAAAATTTCAAGGGTGAAATTTCTTAAGGGGGAATATTGTAACGACCCAAAGTTTCATTAATGGAAAATCCCTCTTGATCCAGTTAAATGTCTCTTTATGAAAAATATTTTTATAAGATGTCAACTTCTTTGGTTTTATGTTAAGAATTTTGATCATTGCTAATATATCTGTTGAACAGTAATCACATGATTAGCATAAATATAGGACTTTAACAAATTTAATTTACTCAGACAAAGGAAGCGATGGCCTCATCTAGTAGAATTACCCCATACGAAGCCCATTTTTCAGAGCTCGAAAAAGAGGTGGCATCCTTGGGCTTCTCTCTTGACCAAGCCCAAGCTGATCTTTACCATGTTAAGCTTGAACGAGACCGTCTACGGGAGAAGTGGAAGTTGATAGAAATTACCACTCGAGCGATGTTATCCGAGCCACCCCAAGAGTCTGTCACCATCGCACACCTTACCCTTAGGTCTTATGTGGCTGTTTTAAGGGGTTATGTAACAAATAAGTAGTACAATGTTCATGTACATTATTTTTGTATATAATAATGAATATAATTTCTAGTCATTTTTGATACATTTTAAATAGTTTTTAAAGTACAAATGGTGTTTTTAGTTATTATTTAATTAAGAAATCTATTTTATTAAATTAAGGGATTTTTGAATTAAATAATATTTTAATAAAATAATAATAATAATATTAAATTAATTTTTATTAAATATAAATGATCTTATAATTTTATGAATGCAATTAAATTTTTTATTAAGGTTTGAAATCCATTTCTGTCAAAACCCGTGAATTTTTGATAAATGTCGATTTTTATTTTAAAAGTGAAAATTAACATATTTAGAAAATTATTTAGATAAAATAAATGTTATTTTTGGAATTAGGACGTCGAAATTATCCAACGGTGAATTTTTCATAATTTTCTGAGACAGTCAAATATTTGGGTAAAAATTAAATACCGTTTAAATATATAATGTGTTTTTTGACATCATAATGACCCAATAGTGATGTAATAAAATACTATAATCTTTATGTCCGGACAATATATGTTTTAACTTTAAAATAATGTGATTTTGGGTTTGTTTGACTTACTTTTCAAAGCATTAATGGACCCCTCAAGACTTATTCACCACTTTGCCTTTTTAAGTTAATTTCCATGGGAGTGTGACTCACCTCCACATAAGCAACCTTATTATTTTAAGAATTTCGGACTTTGGCCTTATAAAATATTGTTTTCCTCTTCACTTTTCCAAAAACCATGGGCAAAAATCATGGGATGGTTTGTGGTTTGGATTAATTTAATATAAGGGGTCCCAAACCTAAATAATAAAGAATTCCCTCACCTTTCCTATATAAACCCACCCAAGTTCCCACTTCCTCCTCACTCAAAGCCCATTTAGTTCGTCCAACCTCTACCCTAATATCTCTAGAATCCTCCCAAGGTGCCCCAATCTCCCAAGAATCCTCTCACAAGCCTCTCTCTAGCCTTTGGAAGCACACTTCCAAGTAAGGGTTTTTTCTTCCTTTCTCATTTTTGTCAATTTTCTTTAAGATGTATTGCCCTTTTAATTTCAATTATGAATGTTGGGGTATGGTTTCTCACCTCCCCCATACTGCCCTATTATTTTTTTAATGATGGGATACCCCTTTCTCTCTCATTAAATTCCTCCCATGTACACCTGTTACTATGCCGAAATTCCGAAAGGAACTTCTCTCTCTTCTTTTACATTCAAGCAATAATTTTGTATCATGAATCTAAATTCCATTACAATTGTTAGGAAATGTATCTATATGACCTCCCTACTGTCCATTACATGTAAATATGATGAGGAACCCATTTCTCTCTCATCAACATTTTTATGAATTCTTATGTCACGCCGTTACGCTGCCGAAATCGCACCGATTTTCTAAGCCAGTGCCATTGTGTAGTGGATACCATGCCCATTTATCCATAAAGGGTATCTAACTTTATGAACCTTTAAATATTGTTTAAAAAGTTTCATTTATGAATTCCACATTCCTTTATTGTGGAATAAATGAATATGTTTTATGAATGTATGTTTTATGATCCATGTGGAACACTTATGCATGATATGAAATGTTTAAGAAGGGTGCGCCCTTATAGCGCTCCAATGCATTGGGTAAAGTATAGTATCATGATACCTCATGTGCAATGAGTGTTGAATCATGCTAATTCAAGTGCAACAAGGGTTTACTCGTGCTTTATGTGCAATGAGGATTTACTCATGCTCCATGTGCAATGGGCCTTGGCTCATGCTAATTCCATGTTAAGTGTTGTTGCCACATTTCTATGTTATGATTATCATGCTTTATCATGCCTTTATGTTCATGTTTATTATATTCTCTATTGATATTACTATTGTCCAACATGTATTGTACTCCTCCTTTTATTCCATGTGTACTCCCTTACTGGGCTTTATAGCTCACCGTTTTCTTATGCATTTCCTCTGGTTATCACATGCAATGCTAAGTACAAGGGAATGTAGTGGTCATGTAAAGGAAGTTTTCAATAAAGATGTTGTATTTCATGTTTTAAGTTTTTATGTAATGATCCTAAGCCCTAAAGACACTAAACCTCTCAATCTTATTTGTTGTATCAAGTGAAGTTTTATTTAATAAATCATGTTTAAGTTGGTAATAAAAGCAGGGTTGTCATAGCAACCTTCCGCGGGTGACCCACTCTCCTCCGACGCACGCAATTACCTCAGGGTAATCTCTTTATTAATTTCTCTTTAGGGTTTTAGGTTTCTAGCGGGTAGGATGTTAGATATAGGGTTGAATCCTATTAGTTAGAGTTTTATTTCGTTGCTTTTGGGTAAATATGGCCTTGTTAGGGTTTGTTCGCGGTGTGGTTATGGTGAAGATGAAGTTTTCCCCGCTTTCCAGCAATTTCTCTATGTGAGGTAGGTGGTTCCATGCTTTAACATTAATTTATGAATTTATTGTGCTTATTTAAATTTATAAAACTGTTATATGATTTCTTTTCATAGTGAAAATTTAATTTCCCACGTTTTTGACATGTTTATGCATTGAGAATAGAATTTATGACGGAAAGTGGATATGTTTTGTGTGGGAAAATTGGTGTGTTGTTTTATAAAAATGTTTTATGGGTTGTTTATTAGTTTTGAAACATGTTTTAGTATGGTGATGTTGTGTGTTTAGATTTAAAGTACCGTTTTGATATGAAACTGGGTGTGCTTGGGTGTAAATTTTTTGGTCCTAACTTTGAAGTGTTTCATAAATTATTATATTGATTTATTCAATTGCATGTGTGGTGTGAAAGTGGTCTTAAAAAATATTAAGTGTGAATTTTATTTTTTTAAAGTGGCTCTTTTACAGGGAATTGGGTGTTTTTCATGTTTAAAACTATATAAAGTCAATTGGTAGTGTTGTGTAAATTTTGCAACTAGTTTATTAAAATGTGTATCACCTAAAAATTATGTTTTGACATAGCTTTGATGTGCAGTTAATTTTTAAAGTGGGTTTTGGGTGCACCTTTTGTGAAATGGCATTGCAGTGTTTATCGATTTTTTTTATAAATCATGTTAATGGTTTGCTAAATTATTTAAATGGTGATAAGTATGTTTGGGAAATATGTTGGTGTGTGTAAGTTTTCAAAAATAGTATTTGGATATGCATGTGGTGGCTTTAGTATGTGTAATTCCCTGTTTGGCTTAGGAAATGTGAAAGTGATCTACTGTGTGAATCTGAAACTTACTTGAGAATAAGGGGAAACCCCGGGTATCTAGGAGGGTGGACTAGGACCAGTACACTAGATGATATGTAAGTGTCTCATCCTGGTTTCATCTAGCAGGATTGATGCTACAACACTAACTAAACTTTTGTGATGATTAGAGACCACTAAATTTTGTGAATCTTAGTGGATTACCCACAGTACTCTACTATTCATGATGTGGTCCCTTCCGTTGGCATACAGATGACCACTTGAGTGTGTGTGTATTATTTATGAATTTTCTCTTCCATTTTAAAGTAGTGTTTGTGAAATGGTTTTTTTCAAGTGTCACTCTTTAACTTTTAGCTTGTAAATGTTTTCCTTAAAAGTGTTTTAAAAGCATGATTTTTAAAAAGAATGTTAAATTATGTCTTTGATGTTGTGGCATGGAACCTTTTTATTGGGTGACTTCCTCCTGGGATCTTGGCTCACACCCAAAAAACACCTTTGGACATATATAGATCTTATTTCTTGTGTATCCCAGGTTGAGGCGACTTGCATAGCATTGGTGGTCTGGGTTGTTAGTGGTCTCCTCGTGTTGGTTTGGTGAACATGGCTTGGGGATGTTTCACCTCATGTTTCTTGGAGGTTTGAGTTATAGTTTTAGTTTTTCCTTTGTTGTCGCTCCTTTTGGGTTGTTGGTTTAAGTTGTAAAGCTTTAAATCTAAATTGTGTTAAGGGCCTGTTTGGTTGTGTAGATCTATTTTCTTTTCATTAAAGTAGTCAGTTGTTTTATATTTATTGTTCCTGGTAAATCATTCCCTCATATTATTTTTGATACTCGAGCACTTGTACCAGCCCATAGGGATTAGGAATGCCCCTCGGGCCTTAACGTGGACCGGGTTGGGCACCAGGTCGGATGAAGATCTGGCTTGGTTCATGAAAAAATATTATCAGAGGAGGTTCTCTCCATTGGGCTATGCTATTTGAGAAATAGTTAGGGTGGACCAAAGTTAAGGGTGTCAGAACTTGACATTTTGGCTACGAGTAAGGTGCCTAGCCAGCACACCTCCTGGTAGGATTCAAGTTACCAGGGGAAGTTGAGGTTTATCTAAGTATTTGGTCCTTGTTTTTAATCTTGTTTTGGGGAAATGAAAAGGGAGTAGGGTTAATGGTCTCATTGATCTCATAAGGTCTGGAAAGCCATGTGGATTCAGGGACATTGCCCTAGTGCGCTCTCTGTGATGGTGGAGTGATTGGCATATGGCCGCCAATAATATGTCCAAGTCACCTACTAACACTAATTTCCTCTTGAATTTCCTTGTGTCTTTTTGGGTTATGGAAATCATCTTGAAAACATTTTTTTTGAAAATTTATAAAATCTAGATTTTTAAGTGGAAATGGTTTGGTTTTCAAAGGGGTAGAACATGGGTTTTTGAAAAATGTTTTGAATGAGGTTTTAGAAAGAGGAATTTTCATGAACTGGTCTTTGTATAAAATGATATTGGATTTTTATGATCAAAATTTTTGGATTTATAAACTTGATGGTTTGGAAAACATGGATGATTCTAAAGTGGGTTTGGGAATTTTTTTTCATAGAAATTTTTTAAACTATTGAAAGGTGTTTTTAAAGGGTTGGAATGTTTCAGAAGTTATGTATGGAGTTTGGAAATGGATTTTGATTTGGTAACTAGTGATCATTTGGAAAGTTTTATGAATATTTGGAACCTTGCTTTAAAATGAGAAGTGTTGGGTTCTTACTTAAATAGTGCTTGATAGAAAGGGCTTTGTCATGAAATCTAAAGTGTTTTGAAATGGGGTGAAATGTTTTGAGATTAATTTTTAAGACTTAAAAGTGAGTTTTGATGTGAATTTTTTGTGTTTTTACAAAAAGTTTTTCAATATTTGAATTGGGTTTAACCTTGTGACTTGTGGTTTTGAAAAGTGGGGGTGTGGGTCGATTGTTGTCTTGGAGAATGGGAATAACTTTGTTATAACCTTTGGCATTTTCATAGGCAACCATATACATGAGGTATATGTGAGAGATGAGTTAGTTTCTAGTTGGCATGAGAGAATTCATGTGTAAGGCCCATGGGGCCCATTTGTGAATGGGCAACCTACCCTCCCGATATTATTTTCAAAAGTGTTTTTAAAGAAAGGATTGGGTGTTTGATAATCCATAGCTATGTGGTGTGTCTTTTTGTGTTTTGGGAATCTTTTAGTGGGGTGTTTTGAGTTTTGTAAAACTATATTGTTTGGAAGATGTTCCATGTTTGTGTCTCATTGGTAAGTTGATTTAAGGTATTGGTTAATAGTATTATTTGAGAAGTTTTTTAGGAGGTCTTTGTAGTGGTTTTCCCCATGCATCAGGTGTTTGCTCATGATATTCTTGACCAACAAACCAGTTTTATTGGGTCTGTATCTCTTCTTCCTAGTTAGTGTACACCCCCATCAGAAGCTAATACGCTTTTGAGATGCAACCATGGTGATTCACCAATGGTTGGCCCTCCAGTTGATCTAATAAATAAAATTATTTTTGAGTTATAGTGCCATGTTTATCCCTTTCTCCTTCTCGGTTAAGAAAATCCTTTCACACTGGAAGAGTGGATTTGAGAGTGTGAATAAAGTTCTGGTTCCTTGAGTCATTTTATTTTCAAAGAGTAAAGTTTGATATCATTAAATTTAAAGACTTTTTTAGAATCTGACGAGAGTTGTTGGGTGGGATGCTGTTTTAAATGGCCCTTGGGTATTTCATTGGTTTTGTCTAAGGGGCCATGCTTGGCCACTAGTTTTACAAATATAGTTGTAAGAGGCCTTTGTTCCAGCTGGTAGAAATATCTTGCTGTTGGTACTCAATTTAAGGTCCCTCACCTCATAATGTTTCTATCATTGCAATGGTCATGTTCAGTGACACTTTATAGTGCCATGTTCTAACTCTACTGTGAGGGTGAAGGTTATACAATCTTCTGAGAACCTCTGTTTCAACAAGAAGAGTGTTTCCCCTTTGGGAAATTCCAAATTTCACTATTCCAAGTGAGAGTACTTTCTAGGAATTCTTTCCTCTGTTCTTACTTGTTTGGAGTACCAAGGGGTGATGCGCTTACACCATCTAAGCTCTTATTTTGGTGAATTTTCTGTGTGGGAGTAGGTGGATGCCGAGGTGTTTTGTGTCTATTGGTGTTGTCTTGGTTGTGGTGAGGTAGTTAGTGGCACTAGGAAAAGAAGTTTTGTTCAGGAGTTTCTGTTTCCTGACTGTGAGGCAGGAGATGATTCAATCATATGAGCTACAGCCGTAGCTTCCAGAGTGAAGCTGGTGCATGGTCAGGGAAAACCTAGGGTCATGAAAGGCTTGGGATTAATTCCTGTTCTCAGGGTGGAAGATGGGGATAGATTAAACCTCCAGTGTTTTTAAACTATTTAATTTGTTCCCTTTCTATGGAAAGTGGTGGGAAAAACTTGTTTCCACGTATTTCCTATTTGAGCATAGGGGTTATCCCTTGGGTATGTGAAGGCGTAGTCATTCCTCTTATTGATACCTTGGTGGTTGTGTCTCACCGGGTGCATCCCTCTAGTTAATATCCCTTATGGGGTCTGTTTGGGTGAATTAGTCTTAATTTTTTTTTTGTGGGAATCCAAGGATGTGAAGTGGTTGATGGTCTTCAACTGTGGTTTTGATGCCCTGATAGTTGGGCTCTCCCCTCTCCTCCCCTTGTGGTGGGGGTGTTTGGTTAGTACCATAAAGTTTCAAAGTTTGTGTATCTTCCATCAGTTCTTAAGGCATGGAGACGCACAATGAGTCTCATTGAAATCCCTCTATAATAAGTCGATGCGAGCCTATTTCTATGGTGGGGAGTCTGCCCAGGCCTCCCCGTGTTGGTTTTCCAGTCTCATCTTGGGAATTGGTAGGTTTCTAATGGTGGGGATCCCCTTCAGGCTTCTCCATGTTGGGATTTTGGTCATGTTCCCATATATTTCTTGGTGGAAGGTGATAAGAGTATTCTTTGGATGTGGTTTGGTCATGTTTGTTCATTCTTTTCAAACAATGTGGTTTATGTTTAATAGTACTTGAGGTGTTTTGGTTTTTTAAGTTGGTTTCCGTGGGTGAGAGAGTTCCTTTTTTTGATCAATCAACTGGAGGTGTTCTAGATTTTTAGGGTGGGTGACACATAATAGAAAGTATTTTTATGGGTTTATTGAGGTCTTCATTTAGGTCACTTTCTCTAAGCATGGTGCATTTGTCTCCTTTCACTTGTTTTTCATAGGGATCCTCTTTGAACCTTAAGGGAGTACCAGTTCTATTTTCTAAGTATCGTGGTGGCTTTTCGGGGACAGAAAGTTTTATAGTGAGGATAATTATCACAATCAGACTTTTGAAATCATTGTATTTTAATATTTTATTTGTATTTTAAATTTTATGTTGAGGTGTGGGATGAGTCCTGGTTGAATTTTGTGTTTTTGTCGATAAATGAGTTTTTTGGGGCCTGAAAGCGTCCAGCGCACGAGTAAAGCGTGATTTGGAAACCATGTGACTTTACCTGGGCCACCGTGTGGCCTGCCCGATTTTCAAGGAAAATAAATAAATATTGAATAAAAAATGGAAATAAAATAAAATAGGAAGTATAATAAAAATTTAAGGAATTATTTTAATGATAATATCGATAATATTGTTTGAGAATATTATCATTATTATTAATAGCGTTAAGAATGTAAATTTTATGAAGTGGTTATTATTATTATTATTATTATTGTTAATATTTTATTAATTTATTATTAGTTTTATTATTATTGTTATTATAAAATTATCAATGTCATTAATGTTATTATTATTATCACCACAAATTATTATTATTATTATCATTAATTATTATCATTAGAATTGTTAATATTTTAATTAACAAAATTATCATTATAATTGGCATTAAGGTTATAATTTTTATTAAGATATTATTATTATTATTGTTAGTGTTTTAATTTAATAATATTATTAATATTATTAATATTATGATGATTATTACTATTAGTATGTTTTATTTTTTTTTCTTTTCTTGTGTAGGGTTTCTCTCCCTCCTCATCATGCCCAACTCCTTCCCCCTACCTTACACGTTGTGCACTACCCCTCTCCCCCTTGGCCAGCTAACATCACGCCCTACCCTTCTTCTCTTGGCCTCTCCTGCTCAGTGGTGTAGCCCCGACGCCCTCTCCCGGATAGTGCGCATAACACTGGCGCTGCCCCTCCCGGTTGCGGCCCTCCTACTCAGTAGCACATCCACCAGTCAGCCCACCTCCGCCCATGCTTCCCTCCTATAGTTGACGCACCCCTTGCTATCCAGTCCTGCTCCAATGACCTCACCCCTCTCTGGTGACAGTGACCTTTTGTGGGAGCCCTACTCTCCTCCAGCACACACACTTCCCTTCGGGTAAGATCCTTTTTCATTTCTCATTGGTTTTTTAGGTTTCTAGTGGGTAGGATGTTAGATCTAGGGTTAAATTCTATTAGTTATCATTTGATTTAATTGTTTTTGGGTAAATATGACCTTGTTAGGTTTTATTCGCAATGCGGTTACGGTGTGGATGAGGTTTTACACCACTTTCCGGCAATTTCTCTATGTGAGGTAGGTGGTTCCATGCTTTAACATTAATTGACGAATTTATTATACTTATTTAAATTTATAAAAGTGTTCTTTGATTTATTTACATAGTGAAAATTTAATTTCCATGGTTTTGACATGTTTATGCATCGATAATAGAATTTATAATGGAAATAGGATATGTTTTTTTTGTGGTAAAATTGGCTTATTGTTTAATAAAAATTTTGTATGGGTTGGTTGTTAGGTTCAAAACATGTTTTAGTATGGTGATATTGTGCGCTTATCTTTAGAGTTCTGTTTTGATATGAAACCAGGTATGCTTTGGTGTAAATTTTGTGGTGATAACTTTAAAGTGTTTCATAAATTGTTATATTGATTTATTCAATTTCATGTGTGGTGCGAAAGTGGTCTTCAAAAATATTAAGTTTGTGTTTGATTTTTTTAAAGTGGCTCTTTTAACGGTAATTGGGTGTTTTTCATGTGTAGAACCATATAGAGTTAATTGGCAGTGTTGTGTAAATTGTGCAACTAGTTTATTAAAATGTGCGTCACCTGCAAATTGTGTTTTGACATAGCTTTGATGTGAAGTTAATTTTTAATGTGGGTTTTGGGTGCACCTTTTGTGAAATGGAATTGCGGTGTTTATTGAAAAAATTATTTTATAAATCGTGTTAATGGTTTTCTAAATTAAAGGTGCGAAATATGTTTGGGAAATATTTCAGTGTGCTTAATTTTTAAAAAATGTGATTTGGATATACATGTGGTGGATTTTGTATGTGTAATTCCTTGTTTGGATTGGGAAATGTTAAAGTGATCTTCTATGTGAATGTAAAACTTTCTTGAGCACAATGGGAAACCCCATGTATCTAGGAGGGAAAACTAGGACTAGTATACTAGATGATACACAAGTGGATCGTCCCGATTTCATCTAACAGGATCAACGCTACAACACCAACTAAAATTTTGTGATGATTGGATACCACTAGATTATGGGTGTGTTCCCAATTAGTGGTTCGTGCATGAGAACGCAGATCTTTGCGGTTCCCATGCTACGTTTACACCGATATAAGATGTTACAGGGTTCCACTTGAGCTAGATGAATCTTAGGGGATTACCCATGGTGCTCTAATGTGGTGCCTTCCATCTTCATACGGAGGACCACTTTAGTGTGTGTGTGTTATTTATGAATTTCCTCTTCCACTTTAAATTAGTGTCTGTGAAATGGTTTTTTTTCAAGTGTTCCTATTTAACTTTTAACTTGTAAATGTTATCCTTAAAAGTGTTTTAAAATCATGATTTTTAATAATCTTGTTAAATTATTTCTTTGATGTTGTGACATGGAACCTTTTTATTGGGTGACTTCCTACTGGGATCTTGGCTCACACCCTATATACACCTTTGGGTGTATATAGATCCCATTTCTTATGTATACCAAGTTGAGGCATCGTGCATAGCATTGGTTGTCTGGGTTGTTAGTGGCCTACCTGTGTTGGTTTGGTGAACGTGGCTTGAGGATGTTGCACCTCATGTTTCTTGGAGGTTTGAGTTGCATTTTTAGTTTTTCCTTTGTTGTCATTTCTTTTGGGTTGTTGATTCAGGTTGTAAACCTTTAAATCTAAATTGTGTTAAGGGCCTATTTGTTTGTGTAGATCCAGTTTCTTTCCATTAAATCAGTCAGTTGTTTTAAGTTTATTGTTCTAGGAAAATCATTCCCTCATATCATTTTTGATACCTGGGCACTTGTGCCAGCCCATGGGGATCATGAACGCCCCTCGGGCCTTGCTGCGGACCGGGTCGGGTGCCAGGTCAGATGGTGACCTGACTTGGATTATGCAAATGACGGAATTAATGTTTATATATGATATTAATGACATATTTATCAATATTAAAAGATAAAATATCATTTATGTTCTTACTTTTTCATGCACTAGAAAATGATAAAGTTGTTTGTTCGTACGTGTGGACTACCACCTCCACGAAGCGATGTGATTTTTTTTCATCAAGACATCACATTTATGATATATATAAGTTTATTTAAATAAATAATATCATATATATGATATTATGATAATTTTTAGAGGTTAAAATAACATTTAACTTATTTACATAATGATCATTGAAAAATGGAAATGTTACTCATGTGTACGTACAACCTATCATTTTCATGATTGTAGCATAGTTAATTTTTTATAACCATATTTAATGGTTTAATTTAAAAGTATAATTTATGTATAAAAAATTATAATAATTTCAGAATTAATATTCTGGATATGATGGAATAATTACCCTTTTGACCATATTCAACCAAACGAAGTCATTTTGGACTTATGAACCGAATATCATCAAAATATCCAAAGTGAAATTAATTAATTGAGTAATTGTATATAACATGGTATTAAATAAAATAAAAGAATAATGAACTCAAAAAAGGTTCTTAAACAAGTATAAATTAACCCAAGTTTATTATTTTGGAAGGTAAAAAACATACGTGATTATTCAAACTCAAGGTAAGTAACTTTCTTTTAAAAATCCTCTTTTAAAAGTTCATTTTTAAACTCTTTTTACAAAATCCAAAAGGAATGTATTTTTTAACTTATATGACATGAGATTATTTTATTTCCATCATTATGATTCAATAATTTAATGTTTCCTTTATAAGTTTTCATAGTAATTTTCAAAGAGAATGGTTTCTTTATTATGTGTACAGTTTTCAGATTTTAAAAGTGATTTTTATAAGAAAAGGGTATTTTGATTTCTGAAAGTGTTTTTTATATGGGTTTAAAGTATTTTTAAGGGTTTTATTTATGATATGGTCCTTAGACATTATTTATGAAGGTTTTATCTCCATTATGGCTCATGGTTGATCCCATTATAGCATATATGATGGGTACACCCTGATAACACTCCAATGCATTATGTTCTATAGAGGTGAAAGTTGACCGTATGGTTATTCCATTTGTAAGAGTGATTATGAGAGTTACATGATAATGATTTACCAAATAACCTACATGAATTTTATATTATTTTTTATCATTTTTCATGGAAATCATTGATTTCAAAAGGTAAGATAAATAAAATTTTATTTAAAAAAAATGTTTATACACTTTTATGGTAAAAGGTATGTTTTTAAGAAATTTATTTGCATGGGTTTGCATATTTTTCATTGGACTGATTATTTTCTTTCTTTATGTCCCTTACTAAGCTTTTTTTGATTATACCATGTTCTTAAAATACTTTTCACATGGTTTAAGTATGGTTAAAGGAAAAGAAGATGTCAAGTTTAAAGTTGTGAATATTTATCATGAAAATAAACCATGTTTTATTTAAATAGTTTTTTTGGTTGGAAAAATAGACATTGAGTATAATTTTCCACTTATAATGTATGGGTTTACTATGAATTTTTTTTTTTCTAATTATCTAAAACTATAAACTAAAAAGATTCTCAAGGTTATAAGAAAATGAATTCTAGTTTTAAAAAACTAGCATATGTAATGTTTAAGACCGAGTCCTTATAGTTGGTATTAGAGGAGGGTTTAGATAACTTTAGAGATTAAGATGTTTTCATGTGTGGTTAAATTAAGAGTTGTGGATAGCATAATGGTTTTATAAGTTTTAGGTTGATCATATGATCAATATATTGACACCACTTTTGACGATTTAAGTAATAAAATTTTGAATTGATTAATGACATTTTGGGAGATATATTTTTTGGTTTAGTTTAATTTAACCCTTAGGTTTAATGTGAAGTATTATTTAAGTATGAATAAATTTACATTTTTTGGACATAATATAAATAGTTATGGAGAACCTTTAGGCTTATATGATCTTTGATTTTGAGATAATTATGCATTTTTACATTTTTGGGATGTAAAATGAAAGACATGAGCTAACCTTTGTGGTTAAAACATTTATTTATTGTTAAATATATTAAGGTTATTTTTGAGGATGTTTATCATATTTATAGGAATTTTATAAGAATTATATTAATATATTTTTATAAAAATGACTAACCATAGGCTGAGAAATAACCCATCTCATCTGGAAAGGCTATGAGGTTTGAACCCATAATTAAATGGAGACAAGGGTCAATTTCCTACCACTATCCTATGTGATGTCCTGGTTAGTATGACATTGTCTTCCTTAATTTAAATTACTTGTTGGATAAAGGTTTAGTTCATTTCTATAACATATATTTTATCTAATATATAACCATAGGATTGGAAAATTATTTGGCAATTAAGTGGTTAATATTATTTTGGAAGACATTCACTATTTTGGGAATCCTATATGATTAATCTAAATAGAATACTATGAGAATTTTTTGAGTAATAAAGGTTGAATTATATTTTAGAATCATATATGATTTTATTGAGTATTTATGGTGATTTTGATGATTTATAGAAATGATTAACACATCTTGGAGATTATGTGATTTAGGAAATTATATTTTTGGTATAAGAAATTAAAAGCGATTGATGTTATTTTGGGAAATAAATATTAAATTCATCTTGGAAGACTATGTGATAAAATCCTTATGATTTTTGGGTTTCAATATTAGTCTAGAAATTTGTTGAAGAATTTTAGGGCTATTTTTTATTTTAATGATCTATGTTGAACTTTGGGTATTACTATTGAATTTTTGAGATTAAAGTAAATTTATTCATATAAAAAATTATTATTTTGTGAATTATCTTATCATGTTCTAACTATTTTGGTTTTGGTTAATTACTAAAGATAAGAGAAATATATATTTATTCTTTTGTGGATTTTTTGATCCAGAGAAGTTGATTATAGTACTCTAGGCATGAAAAATTCATCTTGAATACTCATTATTTGGAGAAAAAGATGATATTGTGGTAAAAATTGGTTAAAGGATGAAATTAAACTTGTAAAGTAAGTGTATTTCATTATGTTATTAGTCTAGGTAGTAAAATAATTCCTCAATTTTATGAAAATTATTTTGAAAAAAAACTTTATTCATTCACTTTTCTTATCGAGAAATCAATGGCCTTTTAACACGTCATAGATTTATGTTTTTGTGGTGGTTAAATATCCAATGACCATGTTCTCTATCACTATATATTAATACTTGGGAATTGTATTTTCTATTACATATCCATGTTTTCACTTCCCATTTATTTTCTCCTATTTATAAACCTAGTATGAGTTATATTGGGTGACCTTTATACTTTCCTTTCACTATTTTCAAGAGGATGCTTTATCAATCCCTTTTACAATGTGAGATTTCAACAAAGGAATTTTGAAAAGTCAAACTCTAGTTACTAAGACCGAGATAAAAATTGAGAGGACTTATTTTTTTTAAGGGGGGGGGTGATAATCTAACATCTTGATATTTTAAAAGAAAACACAATGTTTGATAGCATACAAGATCTGCCACATTGAGCTTAAATGAACAACTAAATATTATTACTTAAGTATGACCATTATAACCAAGATATTAAATTGGAAGGTATGGATAGAGATAAATGATATATAAAATAAATATAAAGGTCGAACTCAATATTAATTTATTGTAAATTTCTTAGAAAATATCCACACACTTTTTAGTAAAGTCATTTTATTCTTCAAGAATACATTTTCTTCAAAAATATATTTTTCTTCTTTTTATGAGTGAATATTAAAATTTCTAGTAGTCTTAGAAAATTTATTTGACGAAATTAATTTCATTTTTAATTCATAATGTAAAAATTATCTTAAAATGGATTTTTGAGAATTTTATGAAGATATTGATTTTTCAAGGAATAGTGAAAAATATTGATTTTTATTAAAAACTGTATTTTGCTTTAAAGTATTTAAAACAAAAAATTATTTTATGTGTTATTTTTAAATTTTTATTAGTTATTTTTCATTTAAAATAATCAAATTATTATATTTTAAATGTATTTTATAATTTAATTTAGTATAAAAACAATTCATATTTTAAAAAGGGTATTTTTCTTAAAAATTACTTTTTATTACGTTTTGATGGTATAATTTTAAATTAAATTATGAAACTTCTCTGTTTTAAATTTTAAAAAATTTATTTCATATTTTGAATCATTGGGTCTAAATTTATTAAATAGGATCCTTTTATTTTTTGTCAATATGAATAATAACTTTAGTAATTTCTGTTACCACAGTAAAGGGTAAATTAGGTAATTATGGTTAAAAATAAAACGATAAGAACCATAAAATGAACAAAAAATCCACTCAAATATTATTTTAAGAGGATATATCAACCATAATAATCCAATGATCAAATTTATGACCTTTTAGGGCCACTTGAATGAAATTATGACATTTAAATTATTTTATATAAAGAAATGTCAAACACATCACACTCTTATTATTAATAATTGTAATATTTTTAATATAGTGTTATCTTAAAGATATGTTTGAATTTAAATATTCTTATGTAATAAAAAATATCTGTCTTCATCATGATTTTTTTTAATTTTTAGTGAAAAAATAGTTACCTTAAATTTTTACACAATTTTGATGCAATAATTATTCAATTGATGGAAAAATCAAATAAATGATATTAAAAATATTAAAATAAATATAATTTGAGATAATTAATTAAATACATAAATTCTATAGATTAACATGAAATTTTTATGATATAATATACTATTTTGTTCTAAATTGACTTGTTTTCTTGATGTTTTTAAAGTCAGAGTAATGAATAGTATCAAAATTGACAATAATGATATTTTATGGGTCAATATTTTATCAAATTATTTAAATATCCTAAAAATATTAAAAAAGAAAAAATGGAATAATATATGGTCTATAATTCCCCCATATTAATTTATAGTCCATTTGGAAGCATTTTTATTTACAACAGTTTTATAATATTTTAATATTTTGAAAAATTCCAAAAGTACCCCTCACTTCAATTATAAAAGGGAACCTCTTATTATCATTTTTGAACACTTAAAAACCACATTTTCTTGAAAAATTCCTGATAAAATACCTTAATATAATCCGTAAAAACATTCTATAGGTCTTGGTTTAGTCATAATACCAATCTTAGATGTCTTAAGGTGTTAAGAAAAGGAGGTTTTCCAAAGAAGAGGTATAGTTTTTATCTGCATGTTTTAATTTTGTTTCTTCTTAAACATCCATAAAAACTTATACTATCATGATAAAATAATAACTATAATATCATTAATTTAATAATATTTTATTATGTTAGTTTCATGACCAATATCCATATCCACTTCCATCAAATGGGAAAATAATTCATCGTTCCCTTGTACGTCAGACTACCACCTTACAAACCAATGTAATTTTTTTTCCATCACCATATTTCAAGAATGGTTATAATTATTGAATTAATATTTACATATGATATTCATGACATATTTATCATTATTAAAACTTAATATACCATTTATTTTCTTACTTTTCTATGCACCAGAAAATGATAATAGCGTTCGTGCGTACGTGTAGACAACCACATCCATAAAGTGATGTGATTTTTTTCACCATGAAATCACATTGATGATATATATAAGTATATTTAATGAAATAATATGAAATATACGATATTATGATCATTAAATAAGTATAAAATAATATTTACCTTCTTTCAATATTGATAATTGAAAAATGGAAATGTTACTCATGCGTACGTACGACCTACCATCTCCATGATTGTAATGTAGTTAATTTTTCATAAACATTTATAATGGTTAAATTTAAAAGTATAATTGATATATAAGAATTATAATTATGTGATGATTATTATTATATAGATGATGTAATAATGACCTTTTCACCATATTCAACCTACCAAATTTATTTTGGGCTTATGAACTGAATATCATCAAAATTTCTGAAGTGAACTTAATTAATTGAGTAATTATATATAACATGGTATTATATAAAAAAAATAATGAAATCAAAAAATATTATTAAATAAGTATAAATTAACCTAAGTTAATTATTTGGGAAGATAAACAATGTACATGACGAGTCAATCTCAAGGCAAGGGACTTTCTTTTAAAAATTCTCTTTTAAAGTTCCTCTTTCAACTCTTTTTATTAAAGTAAAAAAGAATTAAATTTTTTAACTTACATGGAATGAGTGAATTTTTCTACCATAATTCTAATTCAAAGATTTAAATCATCATTTATAAGTTTTCATACTTATTTTTTAAATAAAATGGTTTCTTTATTATGTGCATGGTTTCTAGATTTTAAAAGTGATTTTTAAAAGAATGTGGTATTTTTATATTTTTAAAATGTTTTTTCACATGGGTTTAAAAGATTTTTCAAGAGTTTTATTCATTATATGATCCTTATACATTATTTATAAAGGTTTGATCCCCATTATAGCTCATGGGTGAGCCCATTATAGCTTATAAAATGAGTGAACCCAGATAGTGCTCCAATGCATTGGGTTTTCTAGAGGTGGGAGTACACCGTATGGTAATTTCATTTATAAGAGTGATTATAAGAGAGATATGATAATAAATCCATAAATTACCTACATGAATTTTCTATGTTGGATCACGAGTTTTTATAGAAATCATTTATTTCAAAAGGTAAGCTAAATATCATTTATTTTAAAATAATGATTATACACTTTTATGGTAAAAAGCTATGTTTTTAAAAAAATGATTTTCATGGGTTTACATGTTTTTTAATGGAATAAAATTTTTATTTATTTATGTCCCTTAATGAGTTTTTTTTCTCATCCCATGTTTTTAATTTTTTTCAGAGGGTTAAACGATTGGTAAAGGAAAATAAGAAGTCAAGTTTAAAGTTGTGATGATTTTTCATGAAAAGAAACCATATTTTTTTAAATAGTTTTTTGGTGGAAAAAATGGATACCAAGTATAAGTTTCCACTTTTAATGTATGATTTTACTATATAAGATTTTTTCCAAATTATCTAAAACTCTAAACCAAAATGATTCTCAAGATTGTAATAAATTTAGTTCAACTTAAAAAGCACTAGAATATGTAATGTGTAAGGCCAAGTCCATACACATCATGTAGGATATCATATAATAACATGTAGGAACGAATGTAATTGTGTGAATGTGCATGGTTTCCTAGTTTATTATTGAAATCATTTTAAGATTTATATTAATCAAAACATAAATAATAAATAAGTGGTGTTCTTAGTTCTTATAAATGATTAGATTAATGTAAACATTCAAGTGATTCACACGAGTATTAAATTTATTCTATTCTCATTATTAAATGAATATTTTATACATATACATGATATAAGGATTTTAAAACCTTTTTATTTATGGTTTAAATTATATAACAATGAGATGGATGGGAATAAAAATAGAGGGGTAGGGGTTTTATCCTAGTCATTTTCACACTTCCCTTAAATTGATAAAGATTTATATATTTGAATAGTGTATCTAACATAATAATTTACTTACATATAGGGTATCATACCTTGAAAACCACTTATAGATATAGAGCATGGGGATAATAAACATGATTCTATTTCCAGGACTTATACTAATCCATAAGGCCTAAAGGTGATGACTCAACTATTTTATGATGTAGGAATGAGACTATAGTGACATGATGTTTGTACTAAAGATATTATGTGATATTTAAAACTCCATTACCCCCCAACATTTTTGGGTTATGTCGCACTATAATAAGTGGATGAATGGATTGAATAGATTAATTACATATTTGAAAGCATTGAAAAATTGAGCAGCACTGGGTGTGAATGTAATTTTTTATGCTTGGAGGAGAAACCCATCATTAATGAGTGTCATGATCGATGCTATAAAAGATTAGGGGTTGATTTATAAAGGCTTACAAGAGTGTTTCTTTGATAAATTCTAACTATATAATCTAATTTAGTATAATTTTTAGGAATTAATGTAACTCAAAAATGGGGTGCTGATGGTTATATAGTATACTACCAAGTTCATCAATTTACTTGTTTCACACCTTACATGAGAGGTAATGACTAATCTAAATCATAATTCTTTGAGATGGGGTTAAATAAATTTCTATAGAACTAGGTGATGCTATTTGGTCTTCTTTCCTTTTCAAATATTTTAAAAAAGATTGTATTGGTTGATGTTGTACCTATGGGTAGTTAGGGGATAGGTGGTTTACTTCATTGATGAAGCATAGTTGGGGAATCCTTTAGTGGGATGAAAAGTAATTGATACAAAATGATTGATTATATATTTTTTAGATAAATCATAGTCTAAGTGTGTGGAAGAAAATGATATAAAAACAATTATTATAACTTTGATATGAAGTAGATCCACTTATGTTTCTAGTATGATAATATATATAGTTTTTTTCAGACAACTCTTTAAGGAGTATTGGTCAATGACCTCAGTATACTCAAGAATATCATATCCAACTAGGAGAATAATCAATGATAGGGAGTAAACAACCTCTAGGAAGACTTGGTTAAGGAAACATGTTAAGTTGTTAGAGTCAGGAGTTAGTGTAAACTTCTTTTGGGTATATATTTTAGCTATAGGGTTGTCTTGACGGCATAGGAAGGGAATTTTTAGCTAAGAAATCCATTATTAAATTAATAGAAGTTCATTATATTGTATATTGTACTATATTAATAAATTACAATCTTTCATTTATCATGTTTGATATAAGAGATTCTCTTTCCTTTTAGTCCTGATTAACTAGTATGTATTCTGGGATTGAGAGTGGAAATATCTCAGAGACTTATAAATATTGTTATCCAATTGGAAAATTTCTTAGAAAAGAGTAATAAGTGTCCATAATTTGTTACTGTGGTTAACACTTATAGGATTTTTTTTGGATTTTTTCCCCATTTACATGAATATCTTCAATGTTATCATAGTTATAGATTGGTTAACACAATTTTATACCCATATCAACTATCATCGAATGCATATTTTCTTTATCCCCTCTAACTGATATTCATTTTTCTCTTATCTAAGAGCTATAAGTTAGTGTAGGTTTATCTAAGATAGAATAAAGGTAGATTGGGTCTATTACCTATTAGATGGAATTTTTTATTTTTGGGGTAGTAGAAGCAGATGAAAAAATGGTAATACTTCATGTGGTATACCTTTTTCCCGATTCCTTCACTAATCCATCCAATGGCCTGAAGGCCTTCAATTTTTTTATTATAATAAAACCCTTTTTAAGTGAAGAAGGGGGGAACCAAAACAAACATAAAAAACTTCAGACATATAAGGACCCGAAGATCGTAGAGAGTAAAACCAGACTAACAATAAGAAGCTTCCCCTCCCTAGAATTTGATCATGATGAAGCTCTCCACCATTGCATGGCTATTCGGCTAGAAAATGTCCTGTGTCAAAGCATAAGCCCGATCCGATGGAAAGCACCATATCCTCTCAAACAACCAAATACAAAAAGATCTGCAAATGTGAAACGCCAGCTCTAAAACATCCTCTGGGGCCTGATCCATGCGATCAAGCCCAGCATAAACCCCAAAATCCAAGAGTACAACCATAAAAAATCCAAAATAAAAAAACCGCCAATAGTCAAAATAACAAAATTAAAAATTCAATGAGATCACAAAAACAATCCCACCAGCATTTCACCTACACCAATAGACACATCACTACCAACAACCATCATCATTAACATTAGAGCTGTACCATACCTCGCCGTCACCAATCAAACTTCGCCACTGTCAACCTCCCAAAACTGCCCACTCAAGCTCATATCCCAGAGAGCCATGAAACCACTTCCCAAAATCCTCCTTGGAGAGAACGATGGAAGCATGGATCTAGAGAAAAGAAAAAACGGTCTTGTGCAGGGCGAAACAATGGCCAGACCTTCGCCGACCAGAAGACCATGAACCCATCCAAACACCACTTGATAGAGGCCTTCGAAGCACAAAAATCGAAAAGAAAGAACATAATCAAACCAGAAAAATGAACTGACACTGAACAAGTATTAACCCTATTGAAGAAGTTAGAAATCCTAAAAACCAAACCAGATCCATAGACGTCACTATAGAAACTGATGGAAAAAACCTTCAATTCACCACAACACCTTCACCATGACATCCACAAGCCTGAACCACAAACCCGATGCTGCCTTCGATACCACACACACGACTAGATACATCCAACGCACCCCAAGACAACTCAAACACAAAACTTCAACCTTCACCACAACAGCTAGAAACTCGAACATAGGACACTCACCGTGCCGCCATGAGAATTCCTCTCCAGATCGAAGAGTAGGGCGTGGAAAAGGCCAACATTCAATGAGATTTTCTGGTATGAACGATCCTGAAAAGTCTAGACGCCGCCATAGGAATAGACATAGTACGCTCGAAGCACACCCATCATCAAGGAGAGGAATTCGGCCCACAGCATGGGGGAGGAAGGAGGCGGTAGGGAGAAGAAAACCTAAAGCAGAGCCCCTTATGGGCGCATCTGGCTGATTCCTTCATTAATGTTTTTAGGATTACCATCTAAATGATAGGTGAAGTTCATAATTAAGAAATTTCCTGTAAAAAAACCAATCTCAATTTCATTATATCATATAGATCCAAATGAGTTGAGGGAGTTTAAAATTTAGATATAGGATCTAGAGGAAAAATGATTCATCCTACCTAGAACTTCCCCATCAGGTTTCCCTATCATTTTTTCTAATTAAGTGAATAAAAGATTATGATTGTGTGTGGACTACCAAAAGCTGAATCAGATAAACATCATGATTCACAATATATTTCCTCATATTAATGTCTTATTTGATCATTTGAAAAGGTATAAATGGTTTTTAAATATTTAATTGTGATCTTATTTCCATCAACACTAAATGAAAATAGAGGATATTAAAAATATCACTTTCCAAAGCTGGTATGGTTAGTGCTATTAATTTTTAGGATATTTAGATCAACAAATTTTATAAATATATTCATGGAATTAATGAATAGAATATATCATCCATTCTTAGTTTCTTTTGTGGTTGATTGTTAATATTATCATTTATTCAAATTCATCAAAAGTGCATGAAAAATATTTTTAAAACATAATTGAAAGATAAGGAGAGAAGCAATTTAATTCTATGATTTCAAAATTATCATTTTAGATTTGAGAAGTAAAATTACATTGGAATACATTGTCGAATACTAAAATCTATATAGACCCTAAAAAGTTAGAGAAAATAATGTATTTGTAAGTACCTAATAATAAATTTTTATGATAAATTTTATTAGGTATTTCTTGGAACTATTATCACTTTATTCAAAAAATTTATTGAATAATTACTTATATAATTTCAATTATTAAAAATGGAATTAAGTGTTTTTGGTCATAAAAATGTGATGTAGTTTTCTAAAAATAAAATAAGTGTATTACCACTACTCCTTTCTTAATATTTCTAAAGTCATTTAAGGATATTTTAGTCTATTTTTATGCCTCTATATTGGATCTTATAATTTTACATATATATTAGAATTGTGTTGTAGCTTATGGTTATAAAAACAATTGGCTGCATGAAATAAACTATCCAACCCATGATTTTGAATTGGCTACTGTGGTGAATGTACTAAAATGAAAAAGGAACTATCACTTTAAATAATGATTTGTGGTATACACTAATCATCAGATCATAAAGTACATATTTTATTAAAAGGATGTAAATTTTAGGCAATCATAATGGGTTAAATACATCCAATCATTCAATATTAAACTCTAGTACACATACAGGAATATAAATACAATTGCTGATTCCATCTATAGGAAATCTAAAACTCATAAGGATAAAGATGTTAAAAAGTAATGGAGATTGATTTCCTTTCTATTCAAGCTTCATTTGAGTGCTACTAAGGATTATAATGGTTTTTATTTATACTATATCAATATTGTATCATCTATTTAGGAATTATTAAAGGGTTATAAAATTTCTAATCAAGATTTTATTATAAGTCAAAAAATACTTGATGGGTGGGAAAAACTTATGTGATGGTCTCAAGGTTATGACTCATTAATATTTTTTTATGAAAGGATTGTAGTTCTAACATTAATGAGGGAAGGATTTGGGAATTATTATCATTTATTTAGATGGTTTTTTCATCCCAGTGTATCAAAGATATATCATGATATTCATAGGATATTCTGGTGGTCGGGTATGAAATAGAAGATAACTTTTTTTCTTCTTCAGATTTATAACTTGTTAATAAGTGAAAACTATAAAAATAAAACTTGAAAATTTATTCTATCAATTCATTATATTGGTATGAAATTTTTAATTGATTATAATTGATTTTTTGACCAGTTTACTAAGACCCCTAATATGGTGGGATATATATTGGATGATTGTGGATTATTTGATCATGATATATCACTTAATTATTATCAGGTAATTTACTCCTATTTATGAATTAGAGAAAATATATTTATAAGAGGTGGTAAAAATTCATGGGGTTCTAACTATAATTATCTCAAATCAGGACCCAATGTTTACTTCTAGGTTTTATCAAGGGTTGTAATGAGCTAAAGTTACTTTGGTAAAACTGAGTATAACTTCCCAATATCAGAATTATGGTCAATTTGAGAGAAAAATTCACACTCTGGAGGATATTATTTATGCATTTATTATACTTTGGAGTCTATTAGGAAGATCATATATCATTAATAGAGTTTTATATAATAATTTTTATGAGTTATCCATTCATGTGAAGACTTTTACCTAATAGAAAACCCTCTTGGGATTGCAGTTAAGATGAGAGTGACCCCTAAGGATTGAATCCAATAGGCCCCAATGTGGTGTCTAGAACCCATTGGGGAAAGGATATTCTATGAAATCACTAAAAGATAAAACTTCAGTCTACTGTAAGATCACTATTACCTAAGGTTTTTCACAAAAAAATCCAAACCTTAAAAAATTACCTTAACCTTAGTGTATAGGAAGATGGGAAGAATTTCACCCCACTCCCCACACAAAGTCACACTTCTCACATACTCCCTAAATGAAATTTCTCATAAACATTCAAGAAAATAAAGAAAATGGGAAAGTAAATTTGATACACAAGATTACATAGTTTGAAATTTTGTCCTACATCTATAGAAGAACGCTAAAAACTAATATATTACTAGAAGTAAAAAGTATTACAAAAATTATATATAAGGAGATAATTTTACACTTTAATTCATCATACGTGATCCATATTCAAAACTTGTCCTAAATCTTCTTTATATAAGTAATAAATTGGTAAAACAAATCACAATACCAAATGATGTTTTCAACCAACCAATGTCGGTATCGATCAAAATGTGATCCACTGTATCTATACTACCCCAACTTCTAAATCTGATAAACCTCAAATAGGATTTACCATCAAATCATCATAAATTCAACATATTCTAGAAAATGTTTCCACATACTAAAGACATCGACTTCTATTGCTCTAACAAGGATGAAGGGAATTTCTAGATTTAATCTTTCCAATAGGTTGAATCTGGTAACTTAAAGATGCCTCACAATCAAAAAAATATAACACTTGAAAAAAACATCAAGTAATTCATCAGTATCCTCTAACATTTAGGAAAAAAATTCATCTCATTCCTTCTCTACGCATGCATGCATTGTTTTCCACTTACTTTCATTAAGAAAAGTCCTAATGAGGTAAAATTATATCATATAATTTAGATTTATAAAACCTTGGAGAATATATCAAACATATTTTTTTTAATTTATATCTTATTCAACTATAAAACCATTTCTTTCTACAAATTCTGAATGAAATGGAATTTTAAGTCATTGTGTTTCATTATTTCATGAAAC
This sequence comes from Viscum album, assembly GCA_963277665.1. Classification (NCBI taxonomy): domain Eukaryota; kingdom Viridiplantae; phylum Streptophyta; class Magnoliopsida; order Santalales; family Viscaceae; genus Viscum; species Viscum album. The sequence goes on from OY728143.1 coordinate 1,215,896,300, forward strand.
ACTAGATTTTACAAAAGTTGAATTACACTCTGACTATAAAAAACTAACAATAATACTTTTAATAACCTTACAAGATCCTTTAATAAGTTATTTAACCAAACTAAATCCTTTTTGGATTCAATAGATACTGTGTATTTTTCTTCCGTTATAGATAAAGTAATCACAAGCTATAATAGATACATCCAACTAATCACTGTTCTGCTAAATGTAAACATGAAACATGCTATTATCTTCAAGGGTATCAAAATACCTATAAAAATAAACATCCATGAATCCTTAAAAAGTATAATGATAAAAAAATTCATCACATTATCTTCATATCTCTTCAAGCAATGAATGATCCAATTGATGACTTACTAATGCCCCTTTTTAGGGTTTGACATAAACTGACTTGCTACACCCACTATAAAGGAAATGTATGGCCATGTAAAAATCGTCACATAAATTAATATTACCATAAATTATGTATATGTTACTTTCACTATGTTCTAGGATTCATATTTTAATGTTGTTGTTTATACCTTTGATAACTTAAAGTGTACAAAAGAGGGGTTGAAACAGATTTACATCAATCCATTTAAAAATTTTCAATGATCTTATAGATATAATATTTATATGACAACACCAGTGTTCCAGATTTTTTATTCCACTATATTATTATATACATGGTTTTCTTGTAATGGACTAGATATTTCATCTCGAATATTCCATACAACTTACTCTTTAACAACTAAATCCATGATCACTCTAGACTCGATAGAAACATGTCATCCACATAAAATTACAACATAAGTCCCATAATTCTGTAACTTACAATAAATAAATAAATTTAATCACATCATGTGAAAATATTTCTCATTCATGAAAGTTTCAAACTTTTGGTTCCACTCTTGAGGTTCCCATTTCAAGACATAGAGGCTCTATTTAAACTTGAAAACAAGGCCCTCCATTAAATGGTATTCAAAACGCTTGGGATGCTCCATGTAAATATCCCTCTCATAGTCTCTATGAAGAAAGGATGTCTTGAAATCCATCTAATACAAGTGTAGATAATCAAAATAAACTAAAATCAACACTATCTAGATGATATTACTATTTACTACCAGTGAAAATATTTTAAAGAAATTAATTCCTTCCTTTTGTTAACATCCTTTCACCACCAATAATTACTTTTATATTATACTTATGTAATATTTATCCTTCAAATGGAAAACCCATTTATTATATAGTGATCACTTTACTTTTGGTAGTTTTTCCAACTCCCAAGTTACACTGAACTTAATGGAATTTATTTCTTCATCTATGTATAACTCCCAATTATTAGAGTCACTAAGCATTGCTACTTATTTTAGAAATTTAGCTTCCTTAACATTCATTAGAAGGAGGAATTTAAATCAATTCTGTACCTATGGATTGGTTGACCAAATCTAGATTATATTTTTAACTAATTTTGAGATTCATATCTTTTTGGTGATGCTATATTCTGTGCCCTAATTCTCAGTGAACCAATTTTTTATTGATCAACTTATGAATCTTTCCCTCAGGCTTAAAAAACCTTGATAATTCTAGAACATCTTCCATTTTTCAATATTTTAGTTAACTTTTTCTATTATCTGGTATCACTAAAATTTTCGTGTTTCCAATACTTTTATCCATATCAACATGCACTTCATTAGTTTGATTATTCCCCTCAACTTCCAATTCAGACAATTTTTGACCCTTATAAAGTATTTTTACATTGAAAATAATGTTTTAAATTATGACAACTTGGAATTTTTCATAATCCCATAGGATGAAATCAAAATCTTTAATTTCATATCCCGTAAGAAAATAATCTTTGGGCTTTGCCTCCAGCTTGTCTCTGTACTTCAAATCAATAAGTGCATAGGCTAAACATCATAATACTTTCAAGAGATCAAATTTTGGCAACTTACCAGAACATAGATATTTTGATAAAATATTTCCCATAATAGATGTTGAACTTCTATTAGACAGGTATGTTTCAGTTTTGATTTCTTCTACTCAGATGGAATTGGGAATTCTTAAGTTCACACAGATGTATCTTTCCTTCTCTTTCAAGATCTGGTTTATTATCACCACCACTCTATTTTTCTATGGATTTTTAGGTACTTTCATCTCAATACTAATCCACTTCTTTTGATAGAAGTTCTAGAAGTTACTTCATCTATATTATTTTACATTTTTAGATTAGAGTAATTTTTACTTTAGTACACTTTCAAATTCCTCCATTAATTTCCATTTTATAAAATCACTGAAAACATCAATATTATACTTAAATAAATAAACCCATACCTTCCTTATCACATCATCAATGAATGTGAAAAAGTAAAGAGATAATCAATGAGACTGGACTGGGTCTGGTTCCCACACATCTGAGTGAACAAGATTTATCTTTTTTTCTATGGGATTACAACCAATAAAGTTGAATAACACATGATTTTTCTTCCCCAACACACAAATATCACAATTTCCAATGATTGTGTGATCAATATTTAGTATATATTTCCCTATTATAACATTTATATTCCTATCACTATAGAAAATGAGCATATCATTCTAGCTATTACAAATCTAATTGAATTTCTAGTCATATAGAGTGTACTATCCTTTACTCCTCTTGCTACAACCATTGACCCTCAAGTCACCTTCAAGACTACATAAATTAAGGTTATTATATAACATGTATCATCAAAATTCCCAATATACATGAAGTTCTACTAGATACTTGGAACATTCCTCACTTTATTTTGTCTTAAGAAACACCCATTATTTATCCAAAGATTTACATCTCCTTTTATGATCACTTACAAGGATTTATTGTCCACCATATACACTTTTGAAAAGATTATAGTTACATACTTGAAAATGAACCTATGATCATCAACATAGTGAAAGGATGTACCATAGTCAACCACCCATGACTCTATAAAATTAGAAATGCTGAGTAGAAAATTTTCACCTCCTTCCATCATGTTAAATTTTAATGAATTTCTAGAATATGTTTTTACGATGCCTTATTTTATATTCCTGCTATTCCTATGATGATATCCAATATTCCCATAATTCTAGAAATTGATTCATGGACTATTCTACATTCCTTTAATATTCTCTGCAGACTTATCCCCTAGTTTTTGATGATTCCTTTTCGGAGGTGAGTGTCCCCTTTCGTGAGTATTCAGTGCACTACCAAAAGTTACTTGGACCTCTCTTCTCCGAAGTTACTCATTTAAGATCAAGTTATATACATATTTGAACACCAAATCTATCTTTTTATAATAATTAATTATTATAGTAACCATACCATCCTAATATTATAGTAAGTATGAGAGTAATAAGATTTCCCACACATAATCTGTAGAAGTAACTTTCACTATCCTGAGATGAATCTTAAACACATTGAAGTCATTCAAAAGATCTTCCACTGGTCTTCCATATAATAAAATTAATCCAAACTAGAATCACATTATAAAAATATTATTTAGTTCTAGTGAGTTTTCATACAAGTTAACCATGGCTACCATCAGTTCAAATTTAATCTTCTTCTTCTCTTGAATGTTATAGGCTATATTTCATGAAAATAAAATCCCTAAAAAACATAGTTCCTTATTATCTATATTTTCTCATTAAATTTTCTCTATATTTCTATGATTATATCCACTCAATATAAGTTATACATCCTTATATATGAGAAATTATTCTATCGACATCCACTAGGATCCATAGTCGGTTATACCAAACTGAATAATTCAAAATTTTCCTTCATCAATATATCTTATAAAGGCACTAAAGCCAAATAAAATCAATATAATTCCAAGGAAAGAGTTAATGCTACCTGGTATTTTGTCTGAGTGTGAACCATGGATCTATGATACCACTTATTGGGGAAAGAATCATGCTTATAATAACCATAATATGGAACTTCAATCGATTGGATGATTACTCTTGCCTGAGGTTCCATGTAATAGAATCTAAGCCTTTAGAAATACCCCTAACCTTTGTATATTAAAAGATGGGAAGACTTAGAAAACTAATCACCACACTAATTCATAGTGTTTACACAATATCTAAATAAAATCACACACAACAATTCAATCAAATAAAGTAGTAATAAAATTAAATTATATACATAATATTATATGGATAAAGATTTCATCCCATGTACATAGGATAACACTAAAAAATATTATATTACCTAAAGTACAAAGGATTAAAAAAATTAAAGCCAAGGATCCATTATTAAACTTAGATTAATTTTAAAAGACCCAACTCAATAATTGGTCCCACCTCTCCTTTGCAAAAGTAATCAACTGGTAAAACAAGTTTCACCACAAAATGGAATTTTCGGTTAACCCACCATTGGATTCATTCAACCTCCAATTTCAAATATCTCCACTACCTTAACCATTACATATGGGAAAATACATTTGGGATTTAAAAACATATCATTATAATTTCAATATATTCTGAAAAAAATGCACCCACATATTTAAGACACTAACTGCCACTAATTTGACAAGGCCAAAGTGAACTTCCATAGTTCCTCTTTCTAGTTAGTTAAATCTAGTAACTTAAATAGGATTTATAATCCTAACAACATCAAGGGTATAAATCATTAAAAAGGGAAGAATTACCCTCCTAAATATTAGAAATATATATGAAAACCACCAATAAAATACATTATAATATATAAATAAAACCATCATCCCACAACAATCAAAATAAGTGAAATATCATATAGGTATAATTATAAAAATAAAATAGAAAAATAAATCCTTTGGAATCTTCTCTAATAATAATCCTATAATCGAAGCTACTAGTGGCCATATCATTATCCAAAATAACCCTAGAAACCTAAAAAATATTTTATATATATTGGGGTGAGAATAAAATTTATACTTATTAGGATCATTATAAAGACCACTCATGCACAAGGGTAAAGAAGCATTGTAATGCTACAGTGAAAAAAAAAATAGAACTACAAAACACCTAATAGGTCAACTATAACCTTGAATCATCATGTCCCTCTAACTAAATAAAGTAACCAAAAATAGTAAAATAATATGAAGTAGATAATTACTAAGGAACTCCTCACCACTTCCCCATTGGTTTTTCACTCTCACACCCCAAAGGAAAATATCCTTAGAGCTCCCATATCTTCTATATCATCAAACCATATCCATAAAAAAATATATACCAAGTAACCTATAATATTGGTCATACAATATGCCTACCTAATGCAACCCACTCAGGGTCTAACATATCATGTTGGCACCTTTCCCAAGCCCCAACCACATACCCACATCTTAACTGCACATCACTTTTACATAAAAGTAATATATCATGAACATTAAGGACATCAACCTCATTCCCTCATCTTACCATGAATAAAACCCACTATATAGAACATCATATTATCATCATCATCCCATAAATTACACATATAACTCATGACATCACATCCATTTATATATCTAGAAGAAAGGATAGGGAAAATAGAGTAATCATCCATCTGGTACATTACTAACCTAGATATTGGGAAAGACACCCATAGATCAAAACATTTGGGTGTCGATAAGGTTAATCAACTCAAGTGGGATACATATGAAAAACATAAGGGAAAAAAAGTATAATAAACCCACACATAGGCCCATCCTAAAGGGTTGTCACCAAAAAACCCCCATCATGACCCAAAAACATCACCGCACTTCCACAACCTTTCAAAAATAATTGTTTCCACCTCTACATTATCAAATAGACCACTTTCCCACACAAATTAACTACAATAATCATTTAAATTTACATTTTATTCATGTAATAATACAATTCTAGATTTAATGTTTACTATCCATTATACATTAATTATTCCATTTAATTCCATATTTAATGAAAAATCATTTCCAACAATTACCCATGTTTAATTATACCCACTTACTTATTTATTCCCAACACTAAAAATTTATTTACAACCACTTATCATTCAATCCCATTTATTCTGATCACCTTACATATGATCAAAAAATTATAAAAAAACTATAAAAATAAAAAACCACCCACTATATTAACCTCTTCAATTCTCATGATTAAACAACTATATCTACCCATCCTCTACACAATAACTACCTTCACTTATCATGCTAAAAGTTTAAAAACCCACATATCGAAACAAAATAATCCCATAACCAACCACATAATCCAAATACAATAGATCCCACATAAACACACAATCAAATCCACATATAAATCATAAGAACACCATTTAAAACCAATTTCATCTCTAACTGCTACCAAAATTCCCATTTTAAAGAACGACTTCTCAATATTTCATCATCCCATGAATAGGTGTCAATAAAAAAATTATAGATTTCACACAACCTGTTCCTTACCATCTTTAAGTTATTGAAATTTTATGAAAGGTTATTCCAATAGTAATACCACATTTATGTCACATAAACCTCAACAATAACATCAATTTTCAACAATAATAGAAACCAATCATCAATTATATGATCAATATCATGGAAACAAGTAAATACAACTGAATCACCCTTCCTATAAATTTTAATTAAGTTTTTTTCTTTATTTTCATTAATTAAATTATTACCATCCACTAAAATTAAGATTAATTATATTACTTCCATGATATACATAAATATAAATATAGTTCTCGAATCTATTACCTCGATACAAAGCTTTGAGGAATTATCACACAAGAACGTGAGAATACAGAACCTATCATAGTTAATATGAAAATCAAGTAATTTAAATAAGTAATCAATTTTATGTTTTATTAATGTTCATTTTAATATTATGGATTCATATTCATTAAAATTTATAACAAATTATATATAATTTTTTAATTGAAAAAGAAATAGTTTTATTCTAACTAAAATTTTTTCCATGAATTATATCGTTTTATTTAAATATAAGATCTATAAATTTATAAATTTAATTTTTTTAAATAGAATTAATTTATGAATTAATCATGTAAAAATTATCACAAAGTGAATTTTTGGGATTTTTTAGAAATAGATGATTTTAGGTGAATAGTAAAAAATATTGTTTTTTAAAAGTACTACAATATAAATAGAACTATTATGATATAAGAATGGATTGAAAGTTTATAAAATTTTTATAGGAAAAATATATATTTAATAATTAAAATAAACCACTTAAAAATATTATGTTCAATTTATAAAATCTATGTTTGACATTTTAAAACCTAAGTAATGTTTTATTCTAATAAAAGAACTATTTTTTTACTATTTTTTTAATTAAGTATTTAGAATGTTACATTCATGTCTGGATTAGTTTTTAAGTCACATAAAATATACTTTTTTCATTAATAATCCAATAAATTTGTTGGGGATCAATTATATATATTATTTTAGTGTAAAGTCATTTTTATGATTAAAATGCATTTTTCTAAAAACTATATTTCATAGTGTTTTTTATTTATATTAAAAGTTTTTTTTACCACTTATGAAAAATTAATCTTATAAAATTATTTTTATATTTGGAATCATATGTTTAAAATTAGGAAATATGTCTTATTTTATCATTTTTCCAAAAATTAAGTTACCATAGTAAAGGTTTTTCACAACAATAAAGGTTAAAATGGGTTAAAAGGGTAAAAACTAAAGGATTAGGAACAAATATCTCAAAATAATATATATAATTTTATTAGATGAGTTTATTTTTACCCATAATATCCTATATTCTAATTTTTGTTTCATTGGTTCTAATTTACCTTGAGAAATACGTTTATATTATTCTAAAGTTAAAAGTATTTATAAGGGTGCCACTCCTGTCATATATAAAAGGAACCCCTCATCCCATCACTTATCCACACACATTTATCACTTTATATCCATAAATATCTACTCAAATAACTTCACAAAAACCTTATACATGTCTTTTAGGTTCTTTTTCATCCAAAACGACCAATCTAAGAGGGCTTAAGTTGTTTATCAAGGGAGGTATTCGTTCTAACCATGTTATTTCATGTTCCTTTATTCTTAAACCATATACAAATATTCTATAACCATATTAAAACAATTAAATTTGTATCATTATCTTATTAAAGTTTTATTATGTTAAAAGAAAAATCATTCTATTCCATTTTTCCATCCAATAATAATTGATAACGTTGTCCATGTGTATGTATGGACAACCGCCTCCATGGATGACATGTATCATTTTTATCACCACCTCACATGAATGATTATAAATATAGATTTAATGAATAATTACAATATTTATAACATAATTATGGATCTGGAATGAGAAAACATGATCTACCCTTTTTCCCTTCCATCCATTGGAAAGTCAAAATTCTAATCGTATGTACATGTAGACTATTACCTCCATCAATAACATGTTACATTTTTATCACCACCTTATATAGATAGCTATAAAAGTATATTTAATGGATATATATTATGTTTATTTAATTATTAATATTATGGAAAAATTATGTAACCATTTTACGAACCCTTTTATCCCAGCCAACAAACTGAAACTGTTTTGGACCAAACAACCCAAAACATCTAGTGCGAACTTAACTAATTTAATAACTAAATAAAAAATAATAATAAATAAAATAAAAGGAATAATAATAATGGAATAAAATTTTAAAAGTTTCTTAAAAAATTAATCAATTAATATAATTCTATTATCTAGGAAAGTAAAATATGTATGTGGTGAATAGGGAATCGAGGTAAGATGTATTTCTTTAAAACCTTATTTTAAAGATTCCCTTCCAATTATTTCCCCCCCATATACATATTCTTTAAATTTTTACTAAAATGTTCTTATTTACACTTAAATTATTATTTAAAGTCATTTTTAACTATATTTTTATTTATTTACAATGGGTTTTGAAATTATTCTTTTTATTTTTTCCCATATAGGTTACTTTTGACTTTTTTTACAAAGGTGTAAAAAATTATTTTTTTAACATTTACCACATGACTAATTTTTTCCGTTTTCATGTACTTTATTAATGATTAATATTATTTTAAATGTTTACATGGGTTTTCAAATAATATAATATTTCACATTCTTTTTTGAATTTTTATTTTTGAGAGTTATCAAAAGAAAAGGATGTTTTATCTTATTTTAATGAGATGATTGAAAGTGATTTTGATTATGGGTTCAAATAAATGTTATGATGAAAAGTGAAATATTATATTTTTTTTCATGTAATGGTTATTGGACATTATATATGATTATGTGTGGGCCAGAGATATTTCCCTTCAATCCATTGGGTAATGGTTTATTCTCTAGAGAATTAATTATTCGAATTAATTGGTTATAAGTTATTCCATTATAGGGTAAATACAAGTGAAAACAGGTGATGAATATAATGTCCCAAAATACCTTCATGGGTTTTCATGGATTTATTTGAGTTTTAATGGTTTTCTTAAACAAAGGTTTATTTTTTCATGTGATTATGTCTAATTTATGTTCTCAAATATTTATTATTTGAAAATGAAAACTTTCACATGGTTTTTCATGGTTTTTAATAGACTAATGGTTTTACTTTATTCTTTATATCCCTTACCAGGTTTTATTTTATCATCCCACATTTTTAAATGACTTAAAAATATTTAAGAATGAGTAGGAACTCTAAAAAGGTCAATATAAGAGTTATAAAGACTCATCTTGAATGAAACAAGGGTGTTACAAATGAAATAAGAGTGTTAATATAAGAAAAATATTTTTATGGAAAAAATATACATCATGCTTAAGTTTCCAAATTGTTAGGTAATGATTTTCATAATTATATAAAACTATAAATGTAAAAGGTTATGAGAATCTAAGAAAGTAAAATACTTTTTATTAAACATATTAATATGGGTCTATTATATATGAGTTGTTATAGTTGGTATCAGTGTCAGGTTTGTAAAAATTTAGAGGTTAGGATTTTGTCCTAGAATGAACACTTTAGAGATGATAATTTATGGTTATACTATCATGAGACAATTTTTAAGGGTATCCATGCTTATTTATCTAATATATACCCATTTTATAATGGTTTTCCATATAAGAAACAAAGTAAATGAATTAGGAATGAAACAAGAGGACAATATCCTTCCGAATAAGTGACCTGAAATGGTGGGAGTTAGAGTTGAGTAGTTCGTGGGTCAGATAAAACAATTAAAAAAGGCCATTAATGGTGGTGACTATGAAATATAGTGACAAATTATCTATATAGGAATATATTAATAGTGAAAAATTTCATGAAATATTACACTCTGATATTTGACAAAACCTTAGACTTAATGGTAGTTTAAGGATGAATTAATTATTTAGAGAAAATATTTGATGTTTTGGGTTGTTAGAACACTAGATGATAACTATTATAGTTTATAATTTTTAAGATGAATCCAATAAATGGCAGTATTTAATTAAAAATACAAAGGATAGTAATGAAATTGATACCTTGGGGTGGAGTTTATTTAAAAAAAATTCTTGAAAAATAGTTTCCTAATATAAGGACCTGACCTTATTACATTAAATAAACTTTAATTTTAATCAAGAAATCAATTCCTTTAAAATTGAGGATCTTTTCAATTTTATAGTTTTATATATTTAGGACATAATACATACATAAAATTCTATATTTATATAGAGTAGACACCACAAAAAACAGTACCAATTTCTTCTAAAATATAAAACTTTTCAAATTAAACACGATTTCTTTGACCAATCTTCATTACTTTTAACAAGGATTACTTATTTTTCTTATAAATTCTTATAACCTATGAAAATAATTTAAAAACTTGGTATGAGTACAAAAATATCATCAAGGTATATAAAAAGATGAAAAAGAAAACATTAGTCCATGAATACTTGTAAACGTATGAAATCATTTAAAAAAAGACATACTTGTCACCCATATATACTTACTTTATAAAACTTGAGATTTCCACGAGATTACCACCAAACATAAAGAACATAAATAGAACCATAAATTTATCTTGGAGAATTAATTACTTTTTTTGTAACCAACCTGGTTACCTTATGATTTGTAACTCTTATGAAGACCTTACAATGTAACCATCATAGCTACCTTATGGTGTAACCATCGTAGCTACACATGGAGTAATCATATGACCGAACACAAACTTACAAATAACCAATGAATTGTAGGGAGATATATGTCACACCCTTAATCTTAAAAAAATCTAAATAACCAGAACATAATCATACGAAATGAATAATTTCACAGAAACTGCTTTTGAAATTTGTAAAATAGAATTTTAAATGAGGATTTTAAAATAAAATCCCCTTACAAATATCGTATAATTGAAGAGAGACTTAATATAGTGGATGGAATATGTATATACACTATAAATACACATAATTCAACATAATATAAACAAAATTTATTATAGAAATTTTTTTAATACCACATAAATAATGAAGTAGAAGGTTAACCCAAAGAATGGAAATTGGGTAAAGAATTCTATTACATCGGGTTTTTCTTACTTAAAACTTTGTTAAAACTAATTTATAATGGTTAAAATAGTGTTATTAATATCTTAAATAAACATATTAATGTTTATAACACCTTATACGATCACTTTATAACACCATTCCAACCATTAATTAATAATATTTTGTTATTTTCATTGTTTTAGGTGAGTTCTTTACATGATTTCTATGGTTGGTTTGTATTTTATTTTCTTATCGCATGGAAATGAAATTAAATAAGTGGAATGAAATGGTATTAATATATTTAAATAATATTTAATGATACCATAAATCATTTTTATCATATATGATGACGAGTTATAAGATAAAACATTAATGATATTTGTTTAGATCATTTTTGGCAGTTCCTCGATAATCATGAATTTTTTTCATTATATAAATTAATTTTATGATTATAAGTTCATTAAATAACATAAAAGAGGTTACATTATACAATTTAAATTCTGTTTCAACCCTCAAAATAGTTTTTTCAAACATTTTTTAAGGAAGTAATGGAAATTGCAAACACATCATCAATGAGTTTGAAAAATGACACATCACAAACGGTGTCTTTATAAGAGGGGAAAGAGATGGAGTAAGTTGAGAATTTTTTTATATAAAAATGATAACATATATAATATATAGGATTATAGAGCTTTAATTCCTCTTTTATAATGGTAATAGAATAGATTATAAGAAAATAAAAGGAATTGAAAAATAAACACAAGAATAAGAAAGAGGATTTTTACCTCTTGATCTCTTCTCTTTGAGATCCTACTTAAGGCCTTTGGTTTTGTACTTTTTGTTAGACTATAAGGTATTGGACATGGGGAAGATCCTTGTGAAGGATATTGGGCAGAACTTATACAATAATCAAATCTTGATAGGTGTGTGAGGAAGAGGGGTTGAGGGTGATATTTATAGTTGAGTAGAGGAGAGGTTTTTCATTATTTTAATAATTAGTTTAACATTTTTACTCAAGAATATGAATAGTCTTGATTAATGTGACACCAAATAGTAATAAGTGCATGTGAGTTCTAACCAAGTGTGCTTACATCATTCTTTCATCACCTATGATGCAGTAAAACAAGTATTTATTATTTATCACAATTTATCATATTTTACTATTCATTAAAAATTCAAGAATTTCAGAAAAATACCAAAAATTAACCCTAACCATTTTTTGATGTGTAAAAATTAAAAATGAACTCCATTTTTTGACAATAATTTTCTAAATACAATTAATTTAATTTTTAAATAAAATCCTACTTTATTCAAAAAACTAACAATTTTAAAACTATAACTCTTTTTTTATCACCATGAAAAATTAATAATGATGTCATTATGATAAAACCTTAAGACAATAAAATAATAATACAATTTACTATTCATTAGGGTAATATTACTATTCATAAGGGTATGTTACTATTCACCAAAAATCAAGTTGGTTCCATCAGACTCAAAATAACTTACTGATCATAATTGTAGATGACCGTATTTCTAAATTCAAAATATAGAAGTGACAAAATTACATTTTAACATCTAGTTATAACTATCTACATAATTTTTTTTTCATTAATTTCAATTTATTTTTAATACCTTGGGGTGTTACACCTAAATTTATTCGAATTAGTTGCCTTGCAAAAAAAAAATTTATTAGACGTAGAATATAAAGAAAATTCTAAGAGTTAAAGAAAAGGTAAAAGGACTCAGTTGCGACTTATGGAGAAAATATTACCAGGATTCCCAGGTATACACCTAATTTTATTTTAGATCATTAGAGTAAAATTGATAGGTTTTACATAGGATTTAAACTAATTTTATGAACTATATTGGACTCTTATAAGATTAAATATTACTAGAAAGTTTTTTGATGTATTGATAAAGTTGAGATAGAGTTTGATGAAACTTATGCATCTCAAGATATCAAGAATAATAAGTTGCAAAGATAGAAATAAATGGAGAAATAATCAATAAGTAAACTTGGATGTGATACTCAAACATGTCTAAAATTTAGTAAAAAACATTTTAAGAAGTATTTGACAGGATTATAAAATTTTTACTAGTGCGGTAATTTTGGCCATTTGACTTGTGGATATAAAGAAAAGAGTTATAATTAGATTAATAATGAGAAATAAAATGGTTGGTTGGTATTGAAATGTTTTAATTACAATTAAATGAGTCATTATGAAAACACATGTTTGAACCTTATTACACAAGTTGGGAATCATCAATATTGAAAGAAAAGAAGGTGTGGAAAATTCATTTTCAACTACCATGACATATGATGGACCATTAAATCAAGTGGTTATAAGTAAATTACTTTTTTACTCAAATTATTCAAATGTATTATTTTATTATGGATATGAAAACTCTTTTATTTCTATGAATTTTTCTAATAAAATGTAAATATAATATCAATAAATGGAGAAACTTTTTAGTAAAATATCTAAGTGAAATTATCAAGGAAACAAATATTTATAGGAATCTTTATATTATCATATATGGATTTTTTTCTTAAAGAACTTATTTTTAACCCATAGAATATTTTTATTTTATTATGGGTTTGGATTGACTTTTGGGTAATCATGATAAGGTAGATTATAGAGTCAAAAAAATTATATTCAATTTTTAGAATGAGTTTAAACTTATATATAAGAATGAGTTAATACCTTTGATAACATACCGATAAGATAAGAAATTTATTAAAGATAGTGGTGATAGTTATCTTGCTTAAGTCATTGAAAAGAAGGGAACTGTTTAGCTTAGTGACATGGCTATTCTATAGGAATATTTGAATATTTTTCTTGATGATTTTTTAGGTGTTATTATAGATCGATAGGTTGAATTTACTATTGAATTAGTGCTTAATGCTAAGACAATTTAAAAACCACCATATCAAATGGATTTAATAGAGTTATTAGAGTTCTAAATAAGTTTCAAGAGTTTATTAATAATGATTTCACATACCCTTACACTTGACCTTAGGGTGCTCATATTTCTTTTTTAAGAAGAGAAATGATCCTATAAGGCTTTTCATTGATTACAAAGCACTCAATAACATCGCTATTAGGTTTATGTATTCTATTCATCATATCTAGGACTTGTTTTATTATCTCTAGGGTGATCATTAGTTTTTGAATATTGGACTTAGGTTCAAATATAATTAGTTGAAATTAATGGAAGAAAACATTTTTAGGAGGGTGTTTTAGACTAGGTATGTCCATTATGAGCTTGTTGTTACTCCCTTTAGGTTGAATAATCCACCTATTGTATTTATGGATCTTATAAATAGATTTTTCCATGAGTACTTTGATAAAATTTTGGTACTATTTATTGATGATATTTTTTAATATTATAAAATCTAAAATGATCATGATGAACATATAAGGATTGTTTTGAAAACCATTAAAAAAAATAAGTTATATGTAAAATTTAGAAAATGTGGACTTTGTTTGTAATAGATTTTATTTTTTGGATATATTTTAAATAAATATGGAATAACAGTTTATCTTACAAAGTCTAAATTGGTGGAAGAATAGACAATACCAAATAATGTCACTGAGATTCATATTTATCTCAGACTAACTGGTTATTACTGACGGTTTATTTAAAAAAATTATTGTGTTGGTTGGAGTGGACACTCAAGGGGGGGGGGGGGGGTGAATTGAGTTCCAATTAAAATTTCTGTTAAAAATACTTCTCTTAAAAACCCCCAATTTAAAAACAAAGTTAAACTGTAGTGAATTTATATAGAGTGTAAATGTTCAATCAGTTTCTCAAAGATTGATTAGGTCTCAGTTAACTTAATCTGAAGATTATATTTACTTTTGAAACCAACTTACTGGTTTACAATAAGTATAAACACTTGCTAATTTAACTATCAAAGTAGCTTTAAAATAGTTTTGTATTTCAAAGTAATAGTAGTGGAATATGAAATATATAGTATACTTAAGACTTAAACTAGAAAGCACAATAGAGGTAACCAAGAGATTCAGTCTCAAGCCCAGACTTAGTCCTCTCAACAATTTATATAAATTGATCCACACCCTGGATCGGGGTTAACAACAGTGCAATACTATCCAGGTCCAAAGACCTCTACCACATTTTTACATGAGAAAACAAACAATAGCTCACAACTGTCCAGGTCTTACTCGACCTCTACCACTATCCTTAGTGGGAAACAAGAGAGTTATAGAGTTTGAATAAGGATTTAAAAATTCCACAACCTAGCTCAGGAGACAGTGTGTGTGTAAATTAAACAGGATACACACACTGCTCAAAATGTAAATGAAAGAATCACAAAAGAAAGTGAGAATGAGTTTAGAAGAGCTTTAGTGATTGGCAGTGCATCTCTGGACTCGTTTGGTTGGTCAGAAAAGTTTTTGAGTCCTTATCTGGTTTTTGTTCTAAAAAACAGAGTATCATTTTCTCCCTTGGTTCCAGGTTCAGCTTATCAGTCTGAGTGCATGGAGTGTTTGTTGTATTTCTTCACTCAAGATGCAGCTTGTAGTTTCCATCAGAAGAGTGGATTTAAGTATATCCAGGATTCTTGGAGTATGGATGAAGCCTTGTGTGAATGCACCACGTTTGAATGTTGTTGAGTCTTCTTAGTTTATTGTGATCTCTATATGAAACCACTTCAATTTTTATCTCTGTGTGTATTTCGGATAGGTCTTTATCTTCCTTTTTATAGATTTTAGCTATGGAAAAAAGGAATGATTACTTTTTTCATGGGTACTAGGTACGGTTTCCTGACCTGTCAACAGATATCATTAAATAACATTAACTGCATTAAAAACAACAAATGTAACCATTTGCTTAATAAATAAATCATATTGAGAGAATAGAGTTTTATTGGTTGGTCAATCATTAGTAGCCTTCTGTTGGTAGACGTGTGCAGGGAACTTTGTGTAGGACCTTCCATCGGTAGCTCTTTTGAACTTGTATCGGTAGCTATATATATCGGTGACTTCATTCTATCGGTAGCTCTTGTTATTTGTAGCTCTTAATCCATCGGTAGCTCGTATCAGTAGACTTACTCTATCGGCAGACTTCTATTAGTAACTGTCTGTGAACTGGTTCTATCTGTAGACTTCTTAATATCGGTAGCTCTGTACATATCAGCGATAAAGTGTATACTAGAAGACTTAAGCATACCTGTAGAACTGTTCTATCGGATGCTCGGTTTCTGTCAGTAACTCTGTACATATCGGTAGCCTTAGATTATCGGTGACTCTGTCTATCGGTAGAAAAAGTACCGGTAGCTTTGTTATCAGTAGATATATACAGATTAGTGACAAACACTTATCTCTTTTATGCAAAACATATCCGATTGGGTTAGGATTAATTTATAACTTATATAAACATAGATAACCATTGATTAACATATCTCAAGGATTATTTTAACATTAATATCATCTTGATAACAGAATATCATATATTGAGAGAATTTGAATATAGATAAACATTAATTGGGATTATCAAAGTATGTGAAGGCATAATTAGGATTATCAAAATAGGTGAGGTCAACAATCTTCCCCTTTTTGATAATCACAACTTATGATATTATTATTTTAAAATAGTGAGTAATTGTATCAGAGGATATATCATTGAATGCAATTTTCTCAGAGAAAATAGTATGTTATAAAACATAATTTATGAGAGGTAGAATTAAATGTGATAGTATCAAAGACAAAATTAAATGTAATGGTATCAGAGAATTAAGTGTAACAGTATCAGAGGGCAAAGCATGATAACTCTTCCTTAGATAAAATTTATCCCCCTTTGATACTTTCTCCCCAAAATTTATTTTCCCCCTTTATAGAATCTTTTTAGAATATTTCTCCCCCTTTGTGATAATAAAAATGTGGGAAACAACAAAGAGAAGAGGAACAAAATGAGAAAAGAGATAAAAGACAGTTTCATTGCATGATGCAAATAAGGTACAATGAAATAAAAAAAATACAATGGATTCCTATCAGATAGTCTAGCCACTAGTTCAATCCACATCCTCAATGTGAGATTTTCCCTTGGGATCAGAAGAGGATTCAGGTGGTGTGGATGCAGGTGAAGGCTTAGGAACACCAGATATGATCACAGGAGGCTGAGCCACTAACACTATGCCTGGCCTGTACTGAGGAGTTCTTTGAGTGATCATAGGTGTGAGGCTTCGAATTGCTTGGGCAGGAGTCATCTGAACAGGAGAAGTAGTAGAGGCAGAGGCAGGTAAGGCTGGAGGTATAATCACTGGCCTAGCATCAACATGCAGGAAAAGCATCAATAGATTTCTAAAATCCATAATTATTCCTCCTCCTCTCTTCATAGTAGATATTAAGTCATCCTTGTTCTCCATAAATTTTTCCAACGCTGGAGTCAATTACCTTAGTTTGCTAACTTTCTCTCTGAAGGATTTATTGACAGGAGGTAACTTCATATTTTCTAACAGAAGTTTGAAGTGATTGTTGAGTTGATGCTTTGTGTAAATCTTTTGGAAATAAGAGTCCACGTTTTCTTTCACTTATTTCTGAGAGGCATAAGCTTCTCTCATATAGTCTTGGACTATCTTCATTATTTCTCTAGCTGAATATCTAGTATAAAGAACAACTTTGCTCAGGTCGGATGAGTCCACAGAGCCACTAGTTGATGCTGAACCAAGCTCCTCCTTTATCACAGCTCAAAATTGATCGATATCCACTGAAGGTCTAGAAGAAACAGAACCAATAGAGAAGGTTACTGTTTCCTTGAAGTTTTTGGTCAACCCACTAATCAGATTTTGGACTTGAGAATCCTGGGTTTTAACATGATCTTTCATGGAGGTTTTAAAACCTTCGAAAACTGAAACCATCTGACTTACAACACTCTTGACATAGGCTAAGTCCTTGTCTGCTTGGGATTTTGAGCTCATGTAAGATTCCAAAGAGATAACCGATTTCTTTAGAGCTTCAAGATCTACTTCCAGTCTAGATATTTGAGTTTGGTAATCTTTAACTTCTTCAACTATTTCTGTCATAAAGGATGTCAAATTACAACCTAGAGAGAGTTCAAAAGATCTTTCCAACATACTCATCTCTTCAAAAAAAAAATAGTGCTTCATCTCATCAACTGAGGCACTAGAAGATTCTTTCATCTCATCCTTTAAGGATTCAAGGTCAGCCCTGGTGATCATATCAGCAGGTGCAACTGCAACATATACTTTTTTAGATGCTAAACTCACCACAGAGTCAGTCATGATCGATTGAATTGATGATACTATAGAAACTTATACCTTCTTTACTTCTTCCACAAAACTGTCCTTAATATTTTTCTTCAAAATATCCAGGTCATGCTTTCTGACCACATCTTCAGGTAACAACTCAGATTCAACATCATAAATGATTTTTGGTCTATTTAGAGATGACTCATTCTCAGAATCAGGATATTTTAAACCACAGACCACAAAACCTAGGTGTTTTTCCCAGTCCTCAATATCAGCAGCCACTATTACACTTCCAAACTTGGTTTGATTCTCCCCCTCAACTGGTTCATCCTCAAGTAAAATAACAGCATTCTCAGCATCATTCTTAGTAGGTCTTCATTTTTTAGGAGAATCTTCTACTATCAATTCTTTCTTTGCAATATTTGGAGGGTCTTCCAAAATAGGAAAGGGTATGTCAACTTCATTTGAATCCTTAGCAGACACTGAATATTGTCCAATCACTGGACTAAGGCTCAAATCAGCTGACAGAGATGCTTCACTTTCATGAACATCTTCTTAATTCTCTACAGCAGCCACTTCAACATCCTCTAAAGCAGCTTCTTCCTCATCTGATTTATGTTGATCTAGATTTTCAGGAGTTGGTCTAGGAGGTAAGTCAGGGTATGCTCCTTCATCAGCAGAGGAATCTTCCTCTTCTGAATCATCACTGTATTCTGGCTCCTCTTCATTAGGTCCCAGACCTGGATCCCTCACATCCTTCGGTCATGAAGGATGATCTAGAGGATTGAACTTATCATACACCTTCTTGTCATCAGTGACCCATTCTCCTCTCCATGGGTTCCAATTTATTTTCATGTACTTGAAAACTATACTGGTGACACAGAAATTGTTCCTTACTACCACTATCTCATCTTGAGACTCAGCAATTCCTTTCACTTTGACCATTACTGAGATCAATTTGGAAAAAAACAAGGCATTAGTTTTTGACTTGGGTCTAATCATATCCTCCATTTGAGTCATCAGCAGTCTGCATAGATTCACCTTGACTCAATGTCTCAAAAGATGCAGAAGATAGATATCCTGATATCTTAAATTTGCAAAGTCTCCTCTCCTTGGTATTAAGACACGCTGAACAAACTTGAACAACAATCTGTTCTCTCCATCCATTTCAGAAGCTACTACTTTTCTTTGATTTCCATCGCCAGTGAGTTCCTCCAAGGCAGTCTCATAATCAAAGATATCACTTTTAGGTGGTATAGCTCTCGAGACATATCCAGATACACCTTCATGTGGAACTTTTAAACATTCAGCCCACTCAGTCGATGAAAAGGACAACTCCTTTCCATTAACAAACAAAGTTACTCGGTTCTCATCTTCAGATTTCTTGAAACTTACATAGTCATAAAACTATTTCACTAGCTTCAGATAGTAGGGACCATTGTTGTTAAAAAATTAATCTACCCACTTTTGATCTTTCATCACTTCGAGCACTAACGATTTACTTTCCAGAAGCCATTCCATGCATATCTCTTTTTCGATCACAATAACTCTATTCTATAAATGAGGATTTACTGGTCGTCTTCTTGATCTTTTTCTGCTAGCACTGCCACTTTCTTCTAGCTCGAACTTCTTCTTCTTTGCCTTAGGCTCATTGGAAACATCTCTAACATAAGGGAGTTTGGTTTTTTCCATCTCAGATTCGAGGGATTTAGGGTTCTCGAAAGATTCAGGAGTTAAGGTTTGAGGGTCAGGGGTTTGAGGCTCAATGGATTGAGAATTAGCTCAGACTTTGTTTCTATCATTTAGGAATCATAAAATAAATAAATAAAATAAGATAAATTAAAAACGATTTAGATTCTGGCGGCAGACAGAAGTTTAAAACAATGCACTCATCGGTAGGGTTTATCGGTGAGAATTTACATCGGTGAGGATTTAAATCGGTGAGGATTTACATCGGTGAGGATTTACATCGGTGAGGTAGCTACCAATCAAGGTTAATCATTCCCAACTCATGTCTAATGTAACTTAACCTATCCGAACTCAAAGGTTTGGTGAATTTTTCAGCTAATTGATGTTCAGTACCTATAAACTCAAGAATAATATCAACCTTTTGGTAATGATCTCTCAAGAAATGGTGCCTTACATCAATGTATTTGGTCCTAGAGTGAGACACAAGGTTCTTCAAAATGTTTATTTCACTAGTGTTGTCATAGTTGATAGAGACATGCTTAAAATCATATCCATAGTCCAAAAGAGTGTGTTTCATCCACAGAATTTGTGCACAGAAACTACCAGCAGATGTGTACTCTGCTTCGGCAGTGGACAAAGCTACAAAATTATGCTTCTTACTACACCAAGATACTAAGGATTTTCCCAATAAATGACATGTTCCTGATGTGATTTTTCTATCCAACTTTCAACTAGCAAAGTCATCATCTGAATAACTCATTAACCCAAAGGATTGTCCTTTTGGGTAAAACAAACCTAAGTTTACAGTGTGTTTAAGATACTTAAAAATTCTTTTAAAAATAAGCAAATGAGATTCTTTTGGATTATATTGAAATCTTGCACACATACATACACTAAACATAATATCTGGTCGACTAGCAGTAAGGTAAAGTAAGCTTCCAATCATACCTCTGTAATTGGTTTGATCCACTGGTTTCCCAGTTTCATCTGCGTCCAATTTACAGACTGTACTCATAGGAGTTTCACTTTCCTTAATACTATCCAGACCAAAACATTTTAAAATATCCTTTGTATATTTACTTTGATTAAAAATAATACCATTTTCATTTTGAAAAACTTGAAATCCAAGAAAATATTTGAGTTCTCCCATTAAAATCATTTCAAATTCATTTTGCATACTTTTTGAAAAATCAGTACATAAAGAATGTTTAGAAGATCCAAAAATAATATCATCAACATAGATTTGAACTATTAAAACATATTTAGAAATTATTTTAATAAAAAGAGTTGTATCAGCAATCCCTTTAGTAAAACTTTTTAAAATAAGAAAATTACTAAGTCTATCATACCAAGCTCTTGGAGCTTGTTTTAAACCAAATAAAGCTTTAGAAAGTTTAAAAACTCGACTTGGAAAATGAGGATTAGTAAATCTAGTTAGTTGTTAAACAAAAACATCTTCAATTATAAAACCATTTAGAAAATCACTTTTAA
The DNA here is from genome assembly GCA_963277665.1 of Viscum album. NCBI lineage: Eukaryota > Viridiplantae > Streptophyta > Magnoliopsida > Santalales > Viscaceae > Viscum > Viscum album. The sequence continues at coordinate 1,215,918,177 of OY728143.1, forward strand.
TATCCATTTGATAGAACTTGAAATTCAGATGAGCAGCATTGGCAAGTAGAATTCTTATAGTTTCTAATCTAGCTACAAGTGCAAAGGTTTCCTCATAGTCTATACCTTCCTCTTGACTATATCCTTGTGAAACTAGTCTAGATTTGTTTCTAACTATGTTTCCTGACTCATTAACTTTGTTTCTAAAAAACCATTTAGTGCCTATTGTCAAAGTGTCCTTGGGTCTCTCAACTAATTCCTAGACTTTATTTCTTTCAAATTGATTTAACTCTTCTTGCATATCCATTACCCAAAATTCATCATTGATAGTATCATTGACATTTTTAGGTTTTAGCTATGAAATAAAGGATTAATGTTCAACCTGGTTTCTTAGAGAAGCTCTAGTCTCTGTCCCTCTATCAAGATTACCAACAACAGCATCCAAAGGATGATTCTTTAGAATCCTTGTTGATCTAGTAAAGGCAGGACTAGAAATTTCAGGTTTATCTATAGGTTCGGGTTCTATAGTAGCAGATTCTCGAATATGTCCATAACTGGATGTTTTTACAGCAGGTTATTTAGTTTTATCATTAAGGTCCAGAATAGTCAAATCTTCTTCAAGATTTTCAAGAGAAGTTTTAGGCTCATGTGGATCAATTTCATCAAACTTGATGTGAACAGATTCTTCCACACATTTGGTTCTTTTTTAAAGACTCTATAGGCTTTTCTAGTTAAAGAATAACCAAGAAAAATTCCTTCATCACTCTTATAATCAAGATTGTTAAGATTATACTTTGTATTAAGAATAAAAACTTTGCAGCCAAAGACTCTAAAGTAACTAACTTTAGGTTTTCTATTATTCCATAGTTCATATGGGGTCTTCTTAAGAACAGGTCTAATAAAGACTCTATTAATAATATAACATGCTGTATTTACAGCTTCATCCCAAAAATAAATAGGCAAGTCATACTCGTTAATCATGGTTCTAGCTATTTCTTGAAGGGTTCTATTCCTTCTTTCTACTACACCATTCTGCTGAGGTGTCCTAGAAGCTGAAAAGTTGTGACTATAGCCATTGTGTGAGCAATAAGATTCAAACTCTTGATTTTCAAACTCACGACTATGATCACTTCTCAGAGTTTTAATCTTAAGTCCACTAAGGTTTTCTATAGATTTGGAGTATTTGATAAAGTAAGAACAAGCTTCACTTTTGTGAGCAGATAAGTATACCCAAGTATATCTAGAAAAGTCATCTACTAGGACATATACATAGTGATTCCCATTTAAAATAGAAACTCTAGAAGGTCTAAATATGTCCATGTGAACCAACTCAAGAGGTTGAGAAGTTGAGACTTCTTTCTTTTATTTAAAAGAAACCTTATGTTGCTTTCCCTTTTGATAGGGATTACAAACTTTGTCTAATGGGAATTCATGTTTAGGTAGGTCTCTAACCAAGTTCTTCCTAGTCAATTTTTTTAGTGAGTGGATGTTGTAGTGTCTTAATCTTCTGTTCCAAATCCAAGACTCTTTATGAAAATCATTTAAACAAGTAACATTTTGCTTAGCTAAAGAATTCATATCCACAGCATAAACATTTTCATTTCTTAAAGCAGAAAATTCTAAAACATTTTTAGAGTTAAAAACACTACAAGAATAATTTTCAAACTTAACATTGAAGCCATAATCACATAATTTAGAAATACTTAAAAGGTTGTATTTAAGTCCATCAACAAATAAAACTTTAGAAATAAAAACTGAATCAATGTTACCAATATGGCCTTGCCCGATGATTTTTCCTTTAGAATTATCACCAAAGGTGACATGGCCTACATCAACTTTTATTAAGATTTTAAAGAATGAATAATCTACAGACATGTGCCTTGAACATCCACTATCCTAGTACCATACTTTCTTGTGAGAAATCTTCAAGCATGTCTCCTACAAAACAGATTTAGACAGAAAGTGACTTTGGTACCCAGATCTTCTTGGGTCCAGAAAGGTTAGCAATCAGAGCTTTAGGTACCCATATTTGTCTTATGGGTCTCAAATAATTTACAGAATCAATAGAATTTGAAACATAAACTTTATTTGATCTATAACCATATGGATAACTAGTTGAAGAATACAAATTTACTGAACTGAAATAAGCAGAATTTTGTCCAGACTTAGGAATAAATCGAGTTTTAGTGAACTGTCTCTGTCCAGGTTGGTATCCCAAACCAGTAGTATACTTTGGTGAAACTTGTTTTCCTAACATTTGAGTAAGTGTATCTTTTCCCTTTGTGAACTTTTCTAAGTCCTTTATAAGTTTCTCATTAGACATTTTCAGTTCAGTATTATCCATTAACAGTTGAGCATTCTTTTCTTTTTCTATATCAAAGGCAGATTTGACATTGGCAGTTAGAGCATGCTATTTCTTTAATGACTTATATTTGTCCTTGAGTTCATTACATGTTTCTTCCAGCATATTACAATATTCAAATAGTTCATCCTTAGACATATTTTCTTCATTATCTAAATCACTGTTATTTTTAGAATAATAATCATTTAGAATAGGGGAAACAGGTACCTCATAGGTATTAGTCATGAAGCACATGTTGGCACGATTCTTTTCAGAATCAGAAACTTTAGATTCACTTGTGCTGTCCTCCGAAGCACTCCAAGTAGCTTTCATGGATTTCTTTTACTTCTTGTCCTTATACTCATGTTTATTTTTGAATTTTAATTTTTGATAGTCTTCCTTGATGTGTCCTTTCCTCTTTCACTCATAGCAGACTATATCATCTTCCTTATCAAACTTCTTCCAATTCTTATTCCAAGGACCCTTGTTGTTATAATTTTGTTTGTAGTTAGATTTTATGAAGAACTTCTTCTTCCTATAAAACTTCTTGAATCTCCTAGCTATTTGGGCCATTTCAGCATCACTGTCAGAGTCATAATCTTCACTGGTTGAACTTTCAGTAGGTGCATGCATTTTCTCCTTGTCTTTGCTCTTAGAAGCAGTAGACTTGAATGCCATGGATTTTCTCTTGGGTTCATCATCTTCTTCTTTATTTACCTTAAGTTCTTCCTCATACATCATTAATTTACCAATAATCTCTTTTATTGGGAGATCACCAATGTCACATGATTCTATGATTGAAATAGAAGTGCCCCTCCATCAATCTGGTAGACATCTCAAGATTCTCATGATTTGTTCCTTTGGTGTAACAACCTTTCCAAGTGAGATCATAGTATTGAAAATTTCATTGAACCTGTGATAAATGTCAGAAATAGGTTCATCAGTCTTTATTTTAAAATTATCATATTTAATAGTATAAGTATTCAGCCTCATTTCTTTAACATTGGTTGTTCCTTCATGAGAAAAACCCAAAGTATCCCATATTTCATAAGAAGTTCTGCAAGCAGATATTATATTAAATTATTCATCTACTAGAGCACAATACAGGGCATTCATAGCTTTACAATTATTATTGTAAGAAGTCTTTGTAGGTTCATCCCAAGTTGTTCTTTCAGTTTCTAGAATTTTATATTGAGATTATATAGCAGTCCAGATATCAAAACCCATACTCTCGAAATGTATTTTCATTTTCAGTTTCCACTGGGCATAATTGGTACCATTGAAGAAAGGTGGCTAGTTAGTAGAAACACCCTCTAGTCTATTGTCCATAACTAGATTTTAGAAAATATTTTTAAAGAGATAAAATTTAGAACTAACAGAAATTTAAGATATTTAAAGATGAAATTAAAATCATAGTTGAAAAATAGAATGTTTTGAAAATTTGTGTTAATAAATAACCCTTTGATACCAAATGTTGGTCGGATTGGACACTCAAGAGGGGGGTGAATTGAGTTCTAATTAAAATTTTTGTTAAAAATATTTCTCTTAAAAACCCCCAATTTAAAAACAAAGTTAAATTGTAGTGAATTTATACAGAGTGTAAATGTACAATCAGTTTCTCAAAGATTGATTAGGTCTCAGTTAACTTAATATAAAGATTAGATTAACTTTTGAAACTAACTTACGAGTTTACAATAAGTATAAACACTTACTAATTTAACTATCAAAGTAGATTTAAAATAGTTTTGTATTTCAAAGTAATATCAGAAGAATATGAAATATACATTATACTTAAGACTTAAACTAAAAAGCACAACAGAGGTAACCAAGAGGTTCAGTATCAAGCCAATAATTATTCCTCTCAACAATTTATATAAATTGATCCACACCCTGGATTGGGGTTAACAATAGTGCAATACTGTCCAGGTCCAAAGACCTCTACCACAGTTCTACATGAAAAAACAAACAACAGCTCACAACTATCCAGGTCTTACTCGACCTCTACCACTATCCTCAGTGGGAAACAAGAGAGTTATAGAGTTTAAATGAGGATTTAAAAATCCTACAGCCTAACTCAGGAGATAGTGTGTGTGTAAAGTAAACAGGATACACACACTGATCGAAATGTAAATGAAAGAATCACTAAAGAAAGTGAGAATGAGTTTAAAAGAGCTTTAGTGATTGGCAGTGCAGCTCTGGAATCATTTGGTTGGTCAGAAAAGCTTCTGAGTCCTTCTCTAGTTTTTGTTCTAAAAAACAGAGTATCGTTTTCTTCATTGGTTCCAAGTTCAGCTTATCAGTATGAGTGCATGGATTGTTTGTTGTAGTTCTTCACTCAAGATGCAGCTTGTAGTTTCCTTCAGACGAGTGGCTTTAAGTATATCCAGGATTCTTGGAGTATGGATGAAGCCTTGTGTGAATGCACCACGTTTGAATGTTGTAAGCCTTTTTAGTTTATTATGCTCTCTGTATGCAACCACTTCACTTTTTATCTCTATGTGTATTTTAGGTAGGTATTTATCTTACCTTTTATATCTTTTAGCTCCGACAAAAAGGAATGATTACTTTTTTCATGGGTACTAGGTACGGTTCCCTGACATGTCAACAGATATCATTAAATAACATTAACTGCATTAAAAACAACAAATGTAACCGTTAGCTTAATAAATATAGTATTGAGAGAATAGAGTTTGACTAGTTAGTCAATCATTAGTAGCCTTCTGTTGGTAGACGTGTGCAGTGAACTTTGTGTAAGACCTTCCATCGGTAGCTCTTTTGAACTTGTATCAGTAGCTATATATATCGGTGTCTTCATTCTATCGGTAGATCTTGGTATCGGTAGCTCTTAATCCATCGGTAGCTCTCGGGATATCGGTATCTCGATGTATCAGTGACTCTGTACTTGTATCGGTAGACTATGTCTGTCACTTCATATCAGTCGCTAGTCTGTGTATCAGTAGACCGTTCGGTAGCTCGTATCGGTAGACTTACTCTATCAGCAGACTTCTATCGTTAACTGTCTATGAACTGGTTCTATCGGTAGAGTTCTTCATATCTGTAGCTCTGTACATATCAGCGATCAAGTGTATACTAGAAGACTTAAGCATACCGGTAGACCTGTTCTATCGGTTGCTCAGTTTCTTGTGGTAGCTCTATATATATCGGTAGCCTTAGCTTATCGATGACTCTGTCTATCGGTAGACTAAGTACCGATAGCTTTATTATCAGTAGCTATATGTAGATCAGTTATAAATACTTATCTGTTTTATGAAAAACATATCCGATTGGGTTAGAATTAATTTATAACTTATATAAACATAGATAACCATTTATTAACATATCTCAAGGATTATTTTAACATTATTATCATCTTGATAACAGAATATCATATCTTGAGAGAATTTGAATATAGATAAACATTAATTGGGATTATCAAAGCATGTGAAGACATAATTGGGATTATCAAAAGAGGTGAGGTCAACATATTGGTTAGATAACTCACTAACCAAGTTAACTTGAAATGGAGTTAAATTTATTTATAAAAAGAAGTGTGATGAATGTTTTCTGGAATTAAAAATAGGATTAGTTAATTATCTAGTATTATCCCTTCCATAATGAAATGGTGACTTTGTTATTTATAGACAAAATTCATTCACATGCCTTACTTGTATTTTTATTCAAGATGATTGGATAATTTAATATGCATAATGCTAGTTGAAACACCATTAACATAATTATCCAATGCATGAACTCGAGATTTTAGTGGTAGTTTTTTACCTAAAAAATATGGTGGAATCATTTATATTGGGATAAAAGTGATATATATATGGATCATAAAAGTTTAATGTATATATTCACTCAAAAATTATTAAAAATGAGGCAAAAAACATAGCCAAAGTTATTAAAGGATTATGATTGCATGATTCACTATCATCCTGGTAAAGCTAATGACATAACAGATTCCATGAGTCAAAAGTATAATGAATAATTATCCATGATGCATCTGGAACATGATCCAATAGTTAATGATTTAATAAATCTAGTATTGGAAGTTCTTTTTTTTATTTTAAATAAGGTATTATTACAATCATCCTTGTTAGAAATCATTAAGAAGGATTAGAAATAATATAATAGTTTATAATAAAGGATATAATTTTTTAAGAAAATAAAGTTTCATGAGTTTAATATTGTTAAAAAAGGTGTTATAATATTTAGAAAGAGGCTATGTGTATACAATGATTTTCAGTTGAAAAATTAATTATTGAGTGAATTTTGATAGATCTCAATTTTCTATTCATCCTGGTAGCATTAAGATGTATAGATACCTTCAGGAGTATTATTGGTGGGACAAAATGAAGTATGATATTGATAATTTTACCCTAACATATTTGAATTTTTTAATAGGTTAAAGATTAAAGTAAACTACCAAAGGGAATGATCCAACTATTTTAATTACCTGAGTTGAAATAATAGAATATATCCATTTATTTTTTTGGTGGGATTTCCAAATACATCTCAAGGTGATACTGTGATATGGGTGTTTGTTGAATGTTTGAATAAATCTATTAATTTTCTTCTTGTTCGGGATAACATGTGTTTGGATTAGGTTTTTAGACTCTATATAAAAGAGATAGCCAGGTTATATGAAGTTACTCTTCTATTTTATCTGATCATGATCCAAGATTTACATTTATTTTTTGTAAAGGTCTTCAGAAGTTGATGAGTACTAAGTTAAGTTTCAGTGAAACTTTTCACCTTCAATCTAATGGATAGTCAGAGTAGAAAATCCAAACTTTAGAGTATATACTCTGAGATTTCACATCGGATTATAATAGAAGTTGGTATCAACACCTTTTTTAGTGTAATTTTCTTCCTCCAATGGCCCGGAGGCCTTCATTTTTTATTGATTTTTTATAATCCACCTTTCAAGGGGCGAGTTAGAATCTTTACAAGGCCCGTAGGCATAAGTATTACATGTCCCATAGGTTTTAGAGGAATTCATTGCTCGTAGGCTTAAAAAATTACATACAACCCTGACTAACTACTTGGAACTGCTCCTCCCCAGCATCTTCATCGTGAAATTAGCTCTCCACCTTCGCATGACTGTTCGACTAGGCTTTTTCGTGCATGCATAGGATTTTCCTGATGGCAGGTGCCATACACTTTCATTCTTGCAATCCATTTAGCTTCTACTATGGTGAAAGATCCTTGCTCATCCTCATTCTGGATCTTGTTCCTTATAGGTTGTCTGGTTTGTATATGCACTTAAGGTGTCTTGGAGGCTTTAAGGTGGATCAAAGGCCTTGAGGTGGCCCGAAGGCCTTATTGACCCAAAGGCCCGGGTGGCCCGAAGGCCTTAATGGACTTAGGGACCAAATCGGTGGCCCAAAGGCCCAAACTGGGGAATAGTCCCGACTGCTACAGTGCCAAACAATACCTACTACAGTTCCTACTACAGTACCAGCTACAATACTACTACAGTTACCTCTACAGTGCCTACTGCAGTACCTACTACAGTACCTACTATAGTTCCGGGAAATTATACCTCTTCCAGGATTTGATCCTGGGTCGCCTGAATGCACTTAAGGAGTCCTCACCAACCAAGATGAGGCTTATATGCAATTTATTGTAATTTTCTTATAATATTGGTTTTCATTCCAGTATATAGATGGAATTGTGTGAAGTATTATATGGGAAGAAATTTCAAACACCAACATTTTGGGGAGAATTTGGGGGGAGAAAATCATTGGGACCTAAATTGGTAGAAGAGAGAGTTGATAAGATCAAGTTGATTCACCACCATATAAGTAAATCTCTATACAATCATATGAGTTATGCATATAATTGAGTGAAATATATTTCTTTTGAGGTAGAAGACCATTCTTTTCTTAAAATATCTCCATGTAAAGGTGTGATGCATTTTGGTAGAAAGGGAAAATTAAGTATGTGGTTTGTTGGTCTATATAAAATTATTAAGGAAGTGGGATTAGTTTCTTATTGTGTATAATTACCTATACTTTTATCTTAGGTATATAATGTTTTTCATGGTTTGTTTTCAAAGAAATATGTATCTGATGTATCTCATATTTTATTCCCTAAAGTAATTTAGTTGGAGGAAAATCATTATTTTGAGGAAAATCCTATTTAGATTCTTGATCAAAGTGATTTTTTTTGCAAAATAAGGTGAATCACTCAGTAAAAGTTTTATGGGAAAAATATATGATTGAATAGGAAACATGAGAATCTAAAAAGTCCATGAGAGAAAAATATCCCCAATAGTTTATTAATGAATAAAAATTACGAAGATGAAGTTTATTTAAGGGGGAAGAATGTGATAACCCTTGTAATTTTAATAATAAATAAATTTTAAATTTTATTATTTTTAATTTTTATCTTATGGATTTTCATCCATTATAATTCATAACCATTTTTATATAAATTTTCAATTGAAAAAGTTATATTTTTCTTCAGAAAAAATTATTTTCCATGAATTATATTATTTTCTTTTAAAGTAAAATTTCTAAATTTTAAAATTTTAATTTGATTTAATGGACTTAATTTTTTAATTAAGTATATAAAAATGATATTTGTGTGATTTTTTGTGATTTTTCTGTAATATTATATTTAAAAGTGAATAGATAATAATAATGTTTTTACAAATACAATCACTTTTATGACATTTTTATGATATTATAATGAATTTAATGTTTTTAATATCATTTTGATAGATCAAATATATATTTAATAATTAAAATAAATTAATTAAAAAAAATTTGTTTTCATTTTAGAAAATCTATGTTTGAAATTTTAGAACCCTAAGTAATGTTTTATTATAAAAAAATAACTATTTTTGATCATTTTATTTAATTAAGTATTTATATGGTTACATGTAGCTTTGGATCGGTTTTTAGGCCAAACAAATATCTTTTTTTCATTCAAAAACCTATAAATTTTATGAGGATCAATTCTATACATATTTTAGTGTAAATTAATTTTTACGATTAAAAATGAATTATTATAAAACTATTTTTTATTACATTTTGCGTATTTATATGAAAAGTAATTTTTAACACTTCTAAACATTTAATATTTTAAAATTATTTTTTATATTTGGAATAATTTTTTTTTAAATTAGATATTAATTTCTATTTTATTTTTAATCATTAAATTATGTTACCATGGTAAAAGTATATCACCATGATAAAGGTTAAAATGGGTTAAAATGGTTAAAACTAATGTATATGGACAAAAATATCTCTAAATCCTATTTATAATTTGATTTGATGAGTTTATATCAACCCATAATATAATATATTCAAATTTGGTTTTCCTTTGTGCCACTTGACCATGAGAAAATAATTTATATTATTTTAAATTTAAGATTATTTAAAAGTGTTCCACTCCTATCATCTATAAAAAGAACCCCTCACCCTCACATAACCACGAAACCCAGGTTCGATTCTTGGTGGAGGCATAATTCTGAGTTATTGTATCAATACTATAGCAGGTACTGTTCAGTATTGTAGTAGTGAAAACTATTCACCATCGAGACACCAGTTTGGGCTTGGAGTCCTTAAGGCCTTCAGGCCACCCAAGGCCTTTGGGTTAGTAAGGCCTTCGGGCCACCTTAAGGCTTTCGGGCCACCTCAAGGCCTTCGGGCCACCTGATATGCAGATGCAAACCAGAAAGATTCTACAAGGAACAATCCCCAGAAGAGGATTCAAAGAAAAGTGTATTCACCTGAGTAGAGATAATGGATTTGGAAGAATGAGAGGGTATGTCATTTTCCATCAGCATCGATCCTGTGCACCTCTACATAGGACAACTAGCCGAACAACCATGCAAATGTTGAGAGATGATCATGATGCAAACACTGGGGAGGGGAAATTTCAAGTAGTCATAGTCTGTAATGAATTCCTTTAAGAACTTCCGGTCCTATAATGACATGAAAACTACGGGCCATGTAAGGGTTCCCCTTTGATCCTTAAAAATGGGTTTATCAAAAATGAATAAAAAATGAAGGCCTTGAGGCCTTTCAGGAAAATGAGGTTATCTAAGGAAGTGGTATTTGTTCCAAGAAAGTTCTTTCATGTCTATTTCTTCCTAAACCTTTTAACAATATTTTGTAACCATATTAAAATAATTATATAATCATAATAATATTTATTAAATGTTATTATGTTGGTGTGAAAATCATTCTCTACTTTGTTTCCATCAATTGAAAAATAAAAACGCTGTCTGTGTGTACATGCAAACTACCGCCTCCGTGGATGCAATACTTATTTTCTCATCACTTCCTAAAATGTAGGGTTATAAAGATATATTTAATAAATTATTACTATATTTATATCATTATTTTTTTAAGATAAACCATTATCTATCTTTATTTTCTTCCATTGGAAAGTGAAAACTTTGCTTGTGCGTATGTATCGATTATCGCCTCTATGAATAATGTGTTTAATTTTTCATAAACACCATAAATGAGTGGTTTGAAAATTGTATTTAATGAATATATATGTTTTTTTTACATTATTAAGATTATAGAAAGATAATGGAACCATTTTATAACCCCTATTTCCTTGGTAAACACACTGAAACTATTTTAGACCAAATGAACCCAAAAATCTCAACACAAACTTAACCGGTTTAGTAACTAAATAAAATATGATATTAAATTAAATTAAATGAATAATAATATATGAATAAATATTAAAATGGGTCTTAATGAAGTAAATGATTAATATATGTTAATTATCTTGGAAATTAAAAGACATATGTGGTGATTCGGGACTCAATATAAGGGTTTTTATTTAAAACCATGTTTTAAAGTTTCATTTCCAAATATTTTTCATACATATCCATATTTTATAAATTGATTAATTTTTTTTATTATTTACACTTTTATTATTGATAAAACTAAAATTTCACTATCATTTACTTTCTTTACAATGTTTTAGAAATAAATATTTTTAAAATTTTCCATATAGATTATTTTTGATTTTCTTTACAATGGCATGAAAAGAGTGTTTTTAACATTTAACAGATGAGAACATTTTTTCATCATCATTTAATTTATTAATTATTAATATTCCTTTCCAAGTTTCTATGTTTTTTAAAATAAAATAGTATTTCCCCTTGTGTTGTGATTTTTTTTGTTTTTAGAAGAGTTATCAAAAGAAAAAGATATTGTATCTTCTTTTTATGAGATGGTTGAAAGTGATTTTGATTATGGGTTAAAACTAATGTTATGATGAAAATTTAAAGAATCTATATGTTTTGTTCATGTAATGGTTCTTGGATATTATAAATGATAATAGGTAGTCTTGGGATATATCCATCCAATGTATTGTGGTATGATTTATTCTCTAAAGAAATAGCAATTAGAATTAACTTGTTATAATTTATTCCATTACAGGTTTAATACAAGTGAAAAAGGTGATGAATATGATGTATCAAGATAAATTAATGGGTTTTTTATACTTTATATAAATTTTAATGGTTTTCTTAAATAATTTTTTGGTTTCTCATGTGATTATGTCTTATTTATGAACTCATAGTTTTATTATTTTAAAAGGAGAACTTTCTCTTCGGTTTTTATGATTTTCAATGGACTAACATGTTTAAATAATTTTTATATCCCTTAATGGGAATTATTTTATCATCCCATGATTTTATGTTATTTTATAGGATTTAAGGATGAGTGGGAACTCTATCAAGATTAATTTAGGATCCATGAATACTTATCTTGAATGATGAAAGTGTGTCAAGAATAAAACAAGAGTGTCAATTTATGAACCCATTTTTGTGTAAAAAATACACAATGTAGAAGTTTTAAAATTTTTATGTAATATTTTTAATAATTATATAAAACTATAAACTTGAAATATAATCAGAATGTTGAAAATAAAATTAAAATCATAATTATGGGTTAGTTATGGATAGGTTATTATAGTTGGTATCAGATAAATTTTCAGATGCATTTATATGAGAGTATATTATTAATAAAGGAATAATTTAGGGATACTAATTTATGGTTATGCTAACATGAGATAGTTTTAAAGGTATTTATTTTGATTTTTCTAATCTATGTCCATTTTAGAATAGTTTTCCATATATATAACTGCATCGATTAAGTAAAAAGGTGATAAGAGATAAATATCCTTCTGAATTAGTTGCCTGAAATATTCATATTTAGAGTTTATTAGTTTGTGTCTCTGTTAACTCAATTAGTATAGGCTATTAATAAAGTTTCCCACGCAAAAGAGCAACCAAATTCTCTATAGAGGATCATGTAAATAGTGGAAACTTTTGTTAAATAACACTATCTAATATTTGGATGAAGCTCGTGGATTGTATTATTTTATAGATAGACTAATACTTTAAAGAATATATTTAATGTTTTAGGTTGTTTAGAGCATCAGAAGGCAACTCTTGAAGTTTATAATTTTTAAGGTGTAGCTGATCAATGGTGGTCATTAATTAAAAATAAAAAGGAGTAGAATAATATTCATAACTTGTAATAAAAGGTATTTAAATATATATTTATTAAAAAATATACCCCTAAGGTTCTTTGACTTAGAATGAAAAATAAATTTATAGAGTTGAAGAAAAGGGAAGAGGATTCTGTTGGCACTTATAAAGAAAATATTACCAGGTTATCCAAATATGCACTAAATTTTATTATGCACAACGATTGTAAAATTTTTAGGTTTTACATATGATTAAAACCAATATAAAAAGTGTTTTATCATCTCATGAGTTTAAAAGTTATGAGGAAATTGTTTGATGTGTTAAGAAATATGATATCTAGTTTTCTAAAACTTATGTTTCTAATGATATCACGAATAATAAGTATTCAAGGTCCAAAGAAATAGAGAAACAATAAATAAGAAAACCTAGAGGTATTCCTACCACATGTCACTAATGTGGTAAAAAAAATTTTAAGAAACATTTTATAAGATTTTTTAAGTATTACAAGTTTGGTATGCTTGGTTATTTGGATCATGACTATAAATAAAAAAATATAATCTAACTAGTAATGGGAAATCAGATGTTTGGTTGATAAGGAAATGATTTAATTATCATGAGTGGGGTGGTTATACAAATTCATATATTAAGTAAGTTACTCAAGGTGTGAATTATCAATATTGAAATAAGAAAGGTATGGAAAAGTCATTTTCTACTAATATGGTAGATATTGGACCATCGAATAAAGTGGTGAAAATCAAATTACTTGTTTACTCAAATTATGCCAATTCCTTATTTGATTTAGAATCTATATATTCTTTTATTCTTAGTAAATTTTCTAGAAAAATGGAAATATAATTTAAATAAATGGAGATAGAAATTTTGGAAAAAAACATGGGGGGAAGTATTAAGGAAATAAGGATTTATAGGAATCTTCATATTATCATCGATGAAATTATTTTTCCTAAAAATATTATTGTATTATGAATAAAAGAGTTTTATGTTATTATTGGTATGAATTAACTTTTATGTTATCATGATAGGATAGATTTTAGAGAAAAATAAGTTACATTAAATTTTTAGAAATAGTTTCAATTTTTATATACTAATAAGTTCATACCTTTGATAACATACCAAGAAGGTGATAAATTGATTAACGAGGGATTTGAAAATTATCTTGCTCATTCCATTAAAAATAAGGTAATTATTCAACTTACATATGTGCATGTAGTAAATTAATACTCAAATGTTTTTCTTATTGATTTTCTTAGTGTTATTTCTGATTGAGAGGTTGAATTTACTATTGACATATTTCCTAATGCTAGGATAATTTCAAACCCCCTTATAGAATGGATCAAGTAGATATACGATATTTGAAAAAGAAGTTAGAAGAGTTTGGGTTTCATTTTCCACATCACTTTATCTTGAGGTGCTCTTTTTTTTGTTTTTTAAGAAGAAAAAAAGGTTATATATGGATTTCCATTTATTATAGGGAACTCAATAATGTTACTATTAAGAAAAAGTATCCTTTGACTGTTATCAATGAATTTCTTGATTATCTATATGGTTCTTAGTATTTTTTAATGATTAAACTCTAGTTTGATATCATCAACTGAAGGTAATATAAGAATACATTTCATGGATGATGTTTTAGACTAGGTATGACCATTATGAGTTTATGGTTATTCCCATTGGGTTGACCAATACACCCACTATATTAATGGACCTTATGGGTAGAGTTTTTTATAAGGATTTGGATAAAGTTATAACAGTTTTATTAATGATATTTTGGTATATTATAAAAGATACAAGGATCAAGAGAAACATCCAATGATTTCTCTACAAACCTTAAATGAAAACAATTTGTATGTAAAATTTAGTAAATTTTAATTTTTGTTACAAAATATTTCATTAATTGAATATATTGTAACTAAATATTGGATAAAAGTTGATCCCAATAATAATAATGTGGTGAAATAATGTACAATACCTACAAATTTCACTAATATTTGTAGTTTTCTTAGACTAGTGGGTTACTAATACTAGTTTGTTGAAAACCATTCTTGGGTAGCTAACCCACTAACAAAGTTAACTCAAAAGGGAGTTAAATTTATTTAAAAAAAGGAGTGCGATGAATGTTTTTAGGAATTAAGAAGATGAATTTAAAATGTTACACTATTATCTATATCAATAAGAAATAATGACTTTGTTATTATAGTGATTCTTTACTCAAGGGCCTTGGTTGTGTTTTGATTAAATATAGTTGAGTAATTTCATATGAATCATGATAGTTGAAACACCATGAGAAAAATTATCCAACACATTACATTAATATTTTAGTGGTAGTTTTTGATTTAAAAATTTATAGGCCTCAATTATATAAGGAGAAACATGATATAAATAATGGTTATAAAAGTTTAAAGCATATATCCACTAAAAAATAATTAAACATGAGGAAAATAAAATGACTGGAATTGATAAAGGAATATGTTTTCATGATTCATTATCATCCGGGTAAATCTAACAAGGTATAATATGACTTGAATTGAAAGGATAATTCATTACTAATTATTCTATATTCTGTGCATGATAGTTAATGATTTAATAAATATAGGATTAGAATTTTTGTATCTAAAAACCTTTTCTCTTTTTCATAAGGTATCAGTACAATCATCATTATTAGAAATAATTAAGATTAATCATAAAGAAGATCATAGTTTATAAAAAAGAATAAAATTAGTTAAGAAAATAATTTTTCTCATGGTTAATTTTGATAAAGAAGGTGTTATGAGATTTATGAAGAGGCTACGTGTATAGAGTGATTTTCAATTGAAAATGGATTTTATGAGAGAATCTTATATCTCTTTGTTTTCTATTCATCCTGGTAGCACTAAGATGTATAGAGACCTTTAATAATATTATTGGTGGGAAGGAATAAAGAAATATATTATTGATTTTAACATGAAATGTTTGACTTTTCAATAGGTTAGATATGAACAATAACTACCAATTGTAATGATTATGCTTTAACCATTTCTAGTCCTTAAATGGATATGGGTGAATATTTTCATGTATTTTATGGTGGGATTACCAAATACATCTTGATAAAATAATATAATATGTTTTATTGTTTATTTTTTGACTAAATATACTCATTTTATTCTAATTTAAGATAATATTTCTTTGGATCAGATTTATAGACTCTATCGTAAAGAGATAATTAGGTTACATAGAGTTTATGTCTCTATTTTATCTGATTGTGATCATGTATTTACATCTAATTTTTAAATAATTCTTTATAATTTAATGGGTATTGAGTCGGTTTTTAGTAAAACTTTTCACCCTTATTCTAATGGAATGTTATAGAAAACAATTCAAACTTTGGAGGATATTCTATGAGCTTTCTCATTAGATTATTAAGGAATTTGGTATCAATACCTTTCTTTGTATAATTTTATTATAATAACATTTTTCATTCCATTATAAAGATCGATCCATTTGAATAATTATATGGTAAGCGATGTTGAACTAAAACATGCGGTGGATAGAAAGTTTTTGGGACTGTAATTTATAGAAGGGATATTTTAAAAGGATAACATGATTCAACATCATATGAGGAAATATTAGAGTAGAAGGAAGATTTATATTAATAACTAGAGGAAATAACTTTCCATTGAGATATGAGACCATGTTTTTCTTAAAATATCACCATGGAAAGGTGTGATATATTTCGGAAGAAAGGGGAAATTAAGTATGTGGTTTATCGGTCCATATGAAATTATAATGAAAGTGGGATTGTTTTCTTACAGAGAAACCTTAGATACAATCTTATCACATTTACATTATATGTTTCATGTTTCATTGTTAAGGAAATATATACCTAATACATCTCTTATTTTGATCCCTGACGTAGTTTATTTAGAGGAGAATCTTTATTATGGGGAAATTCCAATTCATATTCTTGATCATAGAGATCAAATTTTGTAGAATAAGGTGATACACATGGTTAAAGTTTTATGGAATAACCATATAAATGAAAAAACAACATGATAATATGAAATGCCAATAAGAGAATAATTTCTCCACCTATTTATTAATAAATATACGCAGACACAATTTATTTTAAGGGAGGAAGAATATGACGACCCATGTGATTTTAATAATAAATAATTTTTTTTGTTTTATTAATGTCAGTGGTAATATTATAGATTCTTATTCAATATAACTTATAGTTAATTTTATGTAATTTTTCAATAAAAAAGAAATAGTTTTATTCTAACTAAATTGTTTTCCATGAATTATATGGTTTTATATCAAAGTTAAATTTCCAAATTTTGGATATTTTAATTTTATTAAATATAATTAATTTATTAATTCACTATTTTAAAATTAGATTAGGGTAATTTTTTGGGATTTTTTAGAAATGGTTGATTTTTAAAGAATATTTAAAAATACCATTTTTAAAAAATACTATCACTTTTATGACATTGTTATGATATAAGAATTAATTTAAAGTTCATAAAACAATTTTTATAGAAAATAAAATATTTAATAATTCAAATAAAGAAATTAAAAACAATATATTAAATTTAGAAAATCTATGTTTGACATTTTAGAATCAAAGTAATGTTTTATTCTAATAAAAGAACTATTTTTGATACTTTTCTTTAATTAGATATTTACAAGGTTTCATTTAGTTTTTAATTTCTTTTATGTCACATTAATTTCATTTTTCCATCATAAACCAATAAATGTAACAAGTATAAATTCTTTGCACAATTTTAGTGCAAATTCATTTTTATGCTTTATAGGAATTTTTCTAAAAACTATTCTTCATTTCATTTTTCATATTTATATTAAAAGTAATTTTTACCAATTTTGGAAACCAAATGTTATAATTTTTTTTTATTATTTGGAATTATAAGGTTCAAATTATTTAATAAGTCCCATTTTATTTTTAACCATAATATCAAGTTACCATAGTAAAAGTTTGTAACAATGTTATAGATAAAAATGGGTTAAAAGGGTTAAATATAAAGGATGAGGCCATAAATATCTAAAAATACTATCTATAATTTAATTTTATGAGTGGATTTATAACTATAACATTATATATTCTAATTTGGATTTCTTTGGTTCCACTTTACCATGTGAAATAAATTTATATTATCTTAAAGTTAAGAGTATTTAAAAGGGTTCCACTCCTCTCATCTATAAAAGGAAATCCTTACCCCCTCACTTGTCTAGAAACTTTGAGAATGTTATCTAGACCAATATATACCTAAATCACTTCCCAATTACCTTATATATTTTTTTAGGTTCTATTCTTCCCAAAAGACCAATCCGAGATAGATTATGGTGTTTATTAAAGGAGGCTATCCAAGGAGGAAATATTTGTTATAACCAAGTTCTTTCATGTTCTGTTATTATTTTACCTTATCATAATTTTATTTTATCACATTAACATAATGAAATAAGTATCATTATATTAATTAAATTTTATTATGTTTATGGTACAATCATTCTTTACCTTTTTTACATCTATTGAAAAACAAAAACGTTGTTCATGTGTGTGTACAAACTACTACCTCCATGGATGACATATTTACTTTTCCCCATCTCCTTAAATGAAAGGTTATAAATATAGATTTAATGAATAATTATTATATTTATAACATAATTATGATTTTATAAGGTTAAAACCTTAAATACATTCTTTCCCTTCAATCAATTATAAAGTGAAAAGGTCACTCGTGTGTATGTAAAAACTACCACCTCCATGAATGACATGTTTCATTTTTCATTACCGCCACAAAAATGTGATTATAAAAGTTTATTTAATGTCTGTATATGATTTTTATGACATTATTTAAATTCTATAAATATTATTTAACCATTTTATGAACCCTTTTACCCCGATCAACACACCAATTATGTTTTGGACAGAACAACCCAAAAACGTCTGATGTGTACTTAACCAATTTATTAAATAACTAAAAGTTATGGTAAATAAAATAAAAGGAATAATAACAAATGAATAAATAGAAAAAATGATAATAATATTTTAAATAATTAATATAATTTTATTATCTAGTAATTTAAAATATGTATGCGGTGAGTCGAGACTTGAGGTAAGAGTTTCTTTTGAAACCTTATTTAAAAGTTTCCCTTATAAATATTTTACTCTATATCCATATTTTCTATTTTTTTTAAAAATGTTATTTAAAATTAAATGATCATTTAAATTCATTTTAAACTATTTTTAATTACTTTACTGTAACACCCCAATCTTCCACGATATGCTTCTCTTTGAATAGTATAGTAGCGTGTGTTGTACGCAACTCAGAGATTCTAACACGCCACAACCAATCAAAGTAGCTGTTATGAATAGTAATACCCACTTTTTGAAATTTTATACATTTAATCTTTCACAATGGACTTCATTTTTGGATTCAGAATATCGAAATTATCCTAGGATGAAATTTTGGTACTTTTTGGATAACTTTTACATTTTGATGAATAGTGAAAATTACTAAATTTTAATTAAAAACAACTTTCTTAATCAAAATAATTAACAGTGATAAATCATGAATTTTAGTGGTTTTAAAGTATATTTAGAATATATTTTTACCATTTAATACAATGTTGGTCATTGGACATAATTTCACAATTAAACCAGACATAAACAAGTATCAATCTTCTGATAGTTATTATATCTTAAAAACACGCTTTTTGTTTTGAGAGTGGGAATTAATTTTAAATTAATTTATACCACTTTTGTGTTTTGAATTTGGAAAAATGGATTCCATATTTGGAATCAGGATGTCCAAATTGTGTAAATAGGTAACTTTTATTTTTAGACATTTTGAATAATTACTTCGGTAAATATTTTATTTACCATGGTTAAAGGGTAAATCTGGTAAATAAGGGTAAGAAAATAATATTATAATAATAATAAATTACCCTAAAACGTGTCCTAACCTTATTTTTGGATACATGTCCGACCATGGTAATCTTTGGGTCGATTTTGTGACCCCATGGAGCCACTTGTTCGTGATAATGACACTTTATATTAATGAAGTTAAAATAAATTAAAAAATGACACAAGCATATATCTTTTAGCAAAACAATTTTTACATTTGGTTATATATGTTGGATTTTAGATTATATATATTCATTAGAAATATAAAAATATTTCATACATAATGGTATTTTATTTATAATTTTTAGACATTGAAAAAGTAAAAATATATATGACACAATAATGGTGAAGTATTTTCCTTATTAATGAAAGAATCAAATAATTGATATTATAAATGTTAAAATAAATAAAATTTGAAAGTTTTGATGACATAAAAGAATTTTATTGGTTAATATGACATATTAGGATTTCTTAAATGAATTTTTTTCAAATTAATAAAGCTTTTAAGACTTTAACAAAAAATCAATTATTGAGTAGTGTCAAAATTGACATAAATGAGTTTTTAAAACAAATATTATATTATTAATTTATATTATATTCCTAAAAATCTAAGGTTTGGAAAAATTACTCATATAATTATTGGTATATCATTAATGGACCACTTTGGGGTCTCTTGGATTTATATAGTAAGTTTATTAACCATATAATATAAAAATACAAAGTGACATGGTAAGTGTCAAACTAATTAACTAAGAGTTAAAACTAAAAGATAAGGTTAATATAATGACCCAAACCAGTCTAAATTATATTGGTTGAGTGGATTTCGACCCATAACCACCTTAAACTTTAAATAATCCACTTTTTATCCATTATAAACTGAATATGAATTTATTATAAAATAATATTTCTAGATTTTCCTAAGGTGCCCCTCCTCCCCCTTATAAAAGGACACCAATTATAACCAATTCTTCCAACCTTAAAAGCCTTTTGGTTCAGAAAAAACCTGCCCAAATACTCTCTAGACTTTTCTCACTTCAACATAGAGGCCTTAGTTTGATCAGAAAGCCAACCTAAGGAGACCTGTTGATCAAAACAAAAGGAAGAACCCGAAGAAGAGGTAACGTCTTCACCAACCTCTTTAAAGTTCCTTTCTTCTTCAACTTCTTCTTTCCTTGTTATTTCAATTCTAAAATAATAAATCTAGTACCTTATATATACTGTGATGTTATTATAATTATGTAACAAACAAATTCATTATTCTATCCATCCCTTGAATGACATGTCACCATACGTGCGTACGTACGGCCTACCATCTCCACGTTGTGGTGTAATTGTTATTCAATATACTATTATTTAGATGGATATAATAATGATGTATAATTCATGTAAATAATAAATATAACATTATAATGATTCTGTCTATATGATATACCATCCAATCATATATTATTTTAATATCAAAAGAATGATATTGTTGCTCGTGCGTACGTACGTATTACCGTCTCCACGAACGCGATGAGATTCATTCCCCATCGTATCCAGTCAAGACTAAATTTTATTAGATGATTAAAAATAATATTTAAGGACTTAATATCATTCTGGATATGATTATTATACAACCTATCCAGAACAAACCTGGATATGATTATTATACAACCTATCCAGAACAAACACAACTTATATAAAAGAAAACGAGTAAGTTAACACCCAAAATGACGATAATACTAAGATTTTATTAACAAAGCAATGTTAAAAGATCATATATGATATCATATTAATATATATGATTATTGTATACTTCAATAACAATTATTTCACCATTATACAGGAGGTTAACCTAGCATTAACCAAGGAAAAGTACAAGGTAAGGGTTTATTTTGCAATCTCTTCATTATCTGAGGTTATTTATACGTAATAATCTACTGGGACTTCTTTATCATCCACATCCATGTTTCTTAAAAATGTATTTCAAAACATTTTTACTATTTACTAGAATATGGGGTAAAGTCATTTATACCCTTTTTTGAATTTTTATAAAAGGTTTATAAAGGAATCTTTCTGTTATTTTCCAAACAAGGTCCTTTTTAACCATTTTGACAGAATTAAGGTAAGAATGTTTTTTTAAATTATATGGAGGGTGCGACTATTTTCCACCATTATAAAATCTTCAAACCTTCCCTTACAAGCTTATAAGAAAATTTTCAAAGTAAATGTTTTATTTTATAATTATGTGACTTTTAAATAAATTCAAAAGAAGAGATATTTTTCTCAAATAGTTTTGATTTCATCTATGTCAACATACTTTGATGGATTTTAAGCTTATTTGAAGTTGATTTATTATGATACAAAACTTCTATATTGTATTGAAGGTTTTGTGATATGTTTGACTATGGATGTGTTATTTTTATAACATTCATGGTTTATGGATGAAGTATTTACATTTCGTATGCTAGTTTTAATACGAATGTTTATGTTATGTTTAAACCTTTTCATATGGGAATGCATTGGACTTAATAAGTGACAGGTGGAGCCTGCTATAGCTCTTCAATGCATCAGTAGGTTTCATGAGACAAACCAGTGTCTTGGCACAAGGCCTTGACAAAATCTTATTTGTAGTCTTGGCACGAGGCCTTGGCTATGTGGTTATGATAGTCTGGCATTATGCATTCCATCATTATTGAAGTGGCTATTTGATTTTGCATGTGATTATTCGACTAGTAGAATATCCATGTGAGTAAGTAAATGAAATTATATGATTTTATCTTTGCCATAATATGCTTCAGTTCAAGTTTAAAAGGATTTTGTTTTAGTTATACATTGCCTTAAATGTTTATGCTTATTTATGAAAGTTTCCGCTATATTGTTATCCTTACTGGGCATTTGAGCTCACCCCTTTCAATGTTTTATTTTTCCAAGGATGTAATGAAGTAATTTATGAATGACCTATAGGGATAGTATGAGTGGATATGAAGTCAAGATGTTGTTGTAGTAGTTTTCACTTTATGATGTAATGTAAACTTTATGAATATATCTAGTGTTTCCAAGGCTACTAAACTAATCGGTCTTTCAAGATTTGATCTTTCTTGTGATCATGCCAATGTTATGTAATAATGCACCAAATCTGGGTAATTGGGGTCAGGGCGTTATAGTTGGTATCAGAGGAAGTTTATTAAAAACCTTGGAAGCTATATTTAGATAAACTCTGATTAGAGCACATAGATTTAATATGGACTTTGAGGATTATTATAGAATAACTTCCTAGAATTTTGGTATTGTAGAGACTTTGTGAGTTTTCTGAGAAATACATCCCTGTCTGGATACGAGCAGGTAGAGGGGGCTCTGGCCCAAATGTACCTACGGGGAAAACCCGAAAACACCGCTTTGAGCTAGAATCGAATGGGAACTGGTGCACGACAACAGGCCTTGCTGCACTCTTGGTTACGACACTCCCGGGGGATATGCTTAGGATAACTCTCATTTTCTTTACAAATCATTATAAAGGGTTTATGAGTATATACGTCCTTAAAGAATTTTTTTTATGATTATGTATTATATCCATAAATAGTTCAATTTATGTTAAGTGTTTTATAAGTATGGAAATATGTATTTTTATTCATAAACTGATCTAGTTTATGACATTGTTTAGAAATGGTGCCTAGTGGAAGAAATGGAAACCAATGCATGCAATCCATGTAGGGATTTCCCTCCTGCTCAAGATAATTATAGTGGAGCTGGTGATGCAACTGGTGTTGATCAAATAATCACCATATTGGGACAACTCTCTCTAGTTATGAATAATAACCTTACCCATATGGAGCACCCTGATCCACAATGTGGAGGATCAATGTTAGATCACTTCATGAGGCAGCAACCACCAACATTCAATGGGAGTACAAATCCATTAGTAGCTGAGCAATAGATAAGTTCCCTAGAGAAAATATTCCAGGCTTTGGGGAGTAGTGAAAGGGAAAAAGTTTTCATGGCATTTTATCGCCTCACTGGAGATGCTGATCAATGGTAGTCATTGATTCAAAACATGAAGGAAGACAATGAAGTATCAAATATGGAATGAAGGGAGTTCAAAGATCTGTTATTAGAAAAATACTTTCCTCGTGACCATCAAGCAGATATGGAAAGACAATTTCTGAGTCTGAGACAAAAGGAGGATGAAAATGTCACAAAGTATGAGGATAACTTTACAAGGTTAGCAAGGTATGATGGAGATTATATACGTAACCCAAGAAGTAAGATTGATCGTTTCTTTTATGGGTTAAAACCGTTTCTCTATCGAGCATTAGTCTCACAATCCTTCTCATCTACGAAGACATTGTCTCTTGTGCTATCAAGACAGAAAAGGAATTCTCTAAGTCTTATGACTTTAAAGGAAAGAAATAGAAGAAGAGATCTGATGATCAATCTGGGAATGGAAATAAGGAAAAGAAGGGAAAGGTTAAATATCCATCCTATGGTAAATGTGGGAAGAAATACCCCGGTACTTGCTTAAAAGGAATGGGAGTCTGTTACAAGTGTGGTGAAAAAGGCCACCAAGCTCATGATTTCAAAGAGAAGAAGGAAGATACCAATGTTCAGTGCTACAATTGCAGGGATATGGGACATTATGAAAATTAATATCCTAAGCGTCAGGGGAACTTACCTCAAAAAAGGCCAAGGGATCAAGGCCAAGATTATGCTATCACTACTACTGAGGTAGAAGCTCCGAAAGACATGGTGCCAGGTAATTTAATGGTTTCCTCAAGTTTATCAAATGCATTATTTGATTTTGGATCATTGCATTGTTTCATATCTTCTTAGTTTTCTAAGAAAATTAGATATTTCCAATTTGATTTAACAAATGAGTTGTCAGTTAAAACTCCTAAGGGAAGTATCATTGCAACAAAGTTTTGTGAATTAGTCCCCATTAGAGCACATAAATTTTCTTTATCCGCTGATCTCATCGTCATACCTATGATTGAGTTTGATATAATCCTCAGTATGGATTGGATTTCAGACCATGATGCAAAGATTTATTGTAAGAAGAATGAGGTTATGATTTTTGATGATGATGATAAGGAACACCTTATCTTTAGAGAAGAATCATCACCACCTAATTCTTATCTAGATCCACCCCCAGTAGCTCAACTAAATTCAATTATTGGGGAGGAATAGAATGAATTGACTATGGGTGAGGAAAGGAATGTTCAAATAGAGGATGTACCTATTGTGAATGAATATGTAGATGTGTTTCCGGAAGATTTACCTGGACATCCTCCAGAATGAGAAGTTGAGTTTTCCATTGATTTAATTCCTGGATCAAGGCCTATATTGAAGACCCCTTATAGAATGGCCACTGTGGAATTAGTTGAACTAAAGAAACAACTAGAGGAATTGAATAATAAGGGATTTATTCACCCTAGTGTTTCTCCATGGGGATCCCATTTTCTTTTTGTTAAAAAGAAAGATGGATCTATGAAGTTATGTATCAACAACAGGGATATCAATGCTATAACAATAAATAAAAAGTATCCCCTACCTCGCATTGATGATTTATTTGAACAACTACATGGAGCTCAACACTTTTCAAAGATTGACCTTCGATCTGGATACCATCAGTTGTGTGTGAAGAAGGAAGACATTCCGAAGACAACATTTCGAACAAGGTATGGGCATTACGAGTTTACGGTAATGCCTTTTGGGCTGAATAATACACCCTCTATATTCATAGATATAATGAATAGAGTTTTCAATAAATATCTCAATGATTTTGTGGTGGTATTTATCGATGATATCTTGGTATACTCCAAAAGCTACGAATATCATGAAAATCACTTGCGCATTATCATGAAGACTCTGAGAAGACATGAATTATATGGGATGTTTAGCAAGTGTGAATTATAGCTTCAGGATATTTCTTTTCTTGGCCATATTGTCTCTAAAGATGGAATCTCTGTTGATCCTTCTAAGACCAAGGCAATCCAAGAATGGCCTACACCGATGAGTATAACTGAGGTACGCAGTTTTATTGATTTAGCAGGTTATTATAGACATTTCGTCTAGAATTTTTCCCGGTTGGCTAACCCATTAACAAAGCTCACACTTAAAGGGGTTAAATTTGTTTGGACAAAATAGTGTGAAGAATGTTTTGAATAACTGAAGAAAAGATTAGTAAATGCTCCTATATTGACTCTACCATCAGGGAATGATGGGTTCGTTATTTATAGTGATGCATCGAAGAAAGGACCTGGTTGTGTCCTTATGCAGAATGATAGGGTTATTGCCTATGGATCACGATAGTTGAAAATTCATGAGAAAAACTATCCTACTCATGATCTCAAGTTAGCAGCTGTGATCTTTTCTTTGAAGATATGGAGGCACTACCTCTATAGTGAAAAATGTGAGATTTATAGTGATCACAAGAGTTTGAAGTATATTTTCTCACAAAACGAACTCAACATGAGGCAAAGGAGATGACTTGAATTACTCAAGGATTATGATTGTATGATACACTACCACCCGGGGAAGGCAAATAAGGTGGAAGATGCTTTGAGCAGAAAAGATCATGGAGTTTTGAACATGATGAGAATTGAAAGGGACCCTATTTTCATGGATCTAGTGAAGATGGATATGAGAATTACCATGGAAGGTGATACATCGATACTTTTTCAAATGGTTTCCAAACCATCTTTACTAGAAAGGATAAAGAGTTCTCAGATCGGTGATGAAGAATTTCAAAAGAAGATTAAAGCTGTGAATGATGGGATATTGAATGACTTTGGGTATGAAGATGTAATTTTGAAATTTGGGAAGAGACTTTGTGTTCCCAATATACCTGATCTAAAAAGGGAATTGTTGGACGATGCTTATAGTTCCAATTTCTCTATACACCCTCGGGGCACCAAAATGTATAGAGACTTGAAGGAACATTTTTGGTGGGACAACATGAAGAGGGAGATTGCTGATTTTGTATGAAGATGTATGGTTTGTCAACAAGTGAAAGCTGGAAGGCAACTGCCTGGAGGAGTATTGAAACCTCTTCCCATACCTGAGTGGAAATGGGATAATATCACTATGGACTTTTTCATGGGACTACTGAAGACTCCTAGAAGGAATGATGCAATATGGGTCATTATTGATCGTCTTACTAAGTCAGCACATTTCCTTTCTATAAGGGAGGATTTACCACTTGAACATCTAGAGAGAATATATATTAATGAAGTTGTGAGACTTCATGAAGTACCCCTATCGATTGTCTCGGATCGTGATCCCCATTTTACATCAAGATTCTGGAAAAGTCTTCAGAAGGCCTTGGATACAGAACTTCGTTTGAGCACGGCTTACCACCCTCAAACAGATGGACAATCAGAACAAACTATTCAAACCTTAGAAGACATGTTGAGATCATGCTCACTTGACTTTCAGGGTATGTGGGATCAATATTTACCTCTGGTAGAATTTTCCTATAATAATAGCTTCCATTCAAGCATTTGGATGGCACCATATGAAGCATTATACGGAAAGAGATGTTGCACACCAACCTGTTGGGATGATGTTGGTGAAAGAAAACTTGTTGGCCCAGAACAAGTGGAGGAAACGATGGAAAAGGTAAAGGTAATCCAAAACCACGTCAAAGCAACTTAAAGTAGGAAGAAGAGCTATGCCGATAATCTAAGAAAGGATTTGGAATTTTAGGTGGGAGATCATGTTTTCTTGAAGGTATCTACATGGAAGGGAGTTATACGTTTTGGAAAGAAAGGTAAATTGAGTCCTAGGTACATCGAACCTTTCGAAATTCTAGAAAAAATTGGGGCTGTAGCTTACCGTTGGGCAATGCCGCCAAATCTCTCCAAAGTTCACGATGTGTTCCACGTATCACTGTTGAGAAAATACATGCCTGACCCAACACATGTACTCACCTATGAGGAATTAGAACTGGAACCCGATATCTCTTATTTCGAAGAGCCCATCTGGATTCTTTATATGAGAGAACAAGTGCTGAGAAACTAGATGACTTGTCTGGTAAAAGTTCTTTGGAGAAACCATAAGATGGAAGAGGCAACGTGGGAAACCGAGGAACTTATGATGAAGAACCACCTGAGTCTTTTTATGCAGTAATATTATAGAAATTTCGAGGATGAAATTATTTGAAGGAGGGTAGAATGTAACACTCCAAGCTTCCATGATACACTTCTCTTTGAATAGTATAATAGCGTGTGTTGTACGCAACTCCGAGATTCTAACACGCCATAACCAATCAAAGTAGCCGTTATGAATAGCAATACCCAATTTTTGAAATTTTATACATTTTATCTTTCATAATGGACTTCATTTTTGGATTCAGAATATAGAAATTATCCCAGGATGAAATTTTGGTACTTTTCGGACAACTTTTATATTTTGACGAATAGTGAAAATTACTAAATTTTAATTAAAAACAACTTTTTTAATAAAAATATTTAATAGTGATAAATTATGAATTTGAGTGGTTTTAAATTATATTTAGAATATATTTTTACCATTTAATACAATTTTGGTCATTGGACATAATTTCACAATTAAACCGGACATAAACAAGTATCAATCTTTTGATAGTTATTATATCTTAAAAACACGCTTTTTGTTTTGATAGCGGGAATTAATTTTAAATTAATTCTTGCCACTTCTGTGTTTTGAATTTGGAAAAATGGATTCCATATTTGGAATCAGGATGTCCAAATTTTTCAAATAGGTAACTTTTATTTTTAGACATTTTGAATAATTACTGCGGTAAATATTTTATTTACCATGGTTAAAGGGTAAATCCGGTAAATAAGGGTAAAGAAATAATATTATAATAATAATAAATTACCCTAAAATGTGTCCTAACCTTATTGGTGGATACATGTCCAACCATGGACATCTTTGGGTCTATTTTGGGACCCCATGGAGCCACTTGTTGGTGACAAGGACACTTTATATTAATTAAGTTAAAATAAATACAAAAATGACATAAGCATATATCTTTTAGAAAAACAATTTTTACATTGGGTTATATATGTTGGATTTTAGATTATAGATATTAATTAGAAAGATAAAAATATTTCCTACATAATGGTATTTTATTTATAATTTTTAGACATTGAAAAAGTAAAAATATATATGACACAATAATGATGTAGTATTTTCCTTATTAATGAAAGAATCAAATAATTGATATTATAAATGTTAAAATAAAAATAATTTGAAGGTTTTGATGACATAAACTAATTTTATTGGTTAATATGACATTTTAGGATTTCTTAAATGAATTTTTTTCGAATTAATAAAGCTATTAAGACTTTAGCAAAAAATCAATTATTGAGTAGTGTCAAAATTGACATAAATGAGTTTTTAAAACAAATATTATATTATTAATTTATATTATATTCCTAAAAATCTAAGGTTCGGACAAATTACTCATATAATTATTGGTATATCATTAATGGATCACTTTGGGGTCGCTTGGATGTATATAGTAAGTTTATTAACTATATAATATAAAAATACAAAGTGACATGGTAAGTGTCAAACTAATTAACTAAGAGTTAAAACTAAAAAATAAGGTTAATATAATGACCCAAACCTATCTAAATTCTATTGGATAAGTGGTTTTCGACCCATCCCCACATTAACCTTTAAATAGTCAACTTTTGAGCCATTAGAAACCGAATATAAATTTATTATAAAATAATATTTCTAGATTTTCCTAAGGTGCCCCTCCTCACCCTTATAAAAGGACACCACTTCTAACCAATTATTCACACCTTAAAAGCCTTTGGGTACGGAAAAACCCTGCCCAAATACTCTCTAAACCTCCCTCAATTCAACATAGAGGCCTTAGTTTGATCATAAAGCCAACCTAAGGAGCCCTTTTGATCAAATCAAAGGGATGAACCCGAAGAAGAGGTAACGTCTTCACCACCCTCTTTAAAGTTCCTTTCTTTTTCAACTTCTTATTTCCTTGTTATTTCCATTATAAAATAATAAATCCAGTACCTTATATATACTGTGATGTTATTATAATTATGGAAAAAACAAATTCATTATTCTATCCATCCCTTGAATGACATGTCACCATACGTGCGTACGTACGACCTACCGTCTCCACGTTGTGGTGTAATTGTTATTCAATATAATATTATTTAAATGGGTATAATAATGATGTATAATTCATGTAAATAATAAATATAACATGATAATTATTCTGTCTATATGATATACCATCCAATTATATATTATTTTAATATCAAAAGAATGATATTGTCGCTCGTGCGTACGTACAGATTACCGTCTCCACGAACGTGATGAGATTCATTCCTCATCGTATCCATTCAAGAATAAATTTTATTGAATGATTAAAAATAATATTTAAAGACTTAATATCATTATGGATATGAGTATGACACAACCTATCCATAACAAACACGACTTATATAAAATAAAATGAGTAAGTTAACACCCAAAATGACGATAATACTAAGATTTTATTAACAAAGCGATGTTAAAAGTTCATATATGATATCATATTAATATATATGATTATTTTATAATTCAATAACAATCATTTCAAAATTATACAGGAGTTTAACCAACCATCAACCAAGGAAAAGTACAAGATAAGGGTTTATTTCGCAATCTCTTCATTATCCGAGGTTGTTTATACGTAATAATCTACTGGGACTTCTTTATCGTCCACATCCATGTTTCTTAAAAATGTATTTCAAAACATTTTTACTCTTTACTAGAATATGGGTTAAATTAATTTATACCCTTGTTTTACTTTTTATAAAAGGGTTATAAAGGAATCCTTCCGTCGTTTTCCAAACAAGGTCCTTTTTATCCTTTTTGACAGAATTAAGGTAAGAATGTTTTTTTATCTTATACGGAGGGTGCAGCTACTTTCCACTGTTATAAAATCGTCGAAGATTACCTTAAAATCTTATAATAAAATTTTCAAAGTAAATGTTTTATTTTATAATTATGTGACTTTTAAATGAATTCAAAAAAAGAGATATTTCTCTCAAATAGTTTTGATTTCATCTATGTCAACATCCTTTGATGGATTTTTCAGATTATTTGAAGTTGATTTATTATGATACAAAACTTCTATATTGTATTTAAGGTTTTGTGATATGTTTGACTGTGGATGTGTTATTTTTATACCATTCATGGTTTATGGATGAAGTATTTTCATTTCGTATGCTAGTTTTAATACGAATGTTTATGTTATGTTTAAACCTTTTTATATGGGAATACATTGGACTTAATAAGTGAGGGGTGGAGCCCGATATAGCTCCTCGATGCATCGGTAGGTCTCATGAGACAAACTAGTGTCTTGGCACAAGGCCTTGACAAAATCTTATTTGTAGTCTTGGCACGAGGCCTTGGCTATGTGGTTATGATAGTCTGGCATTATGCATTCTATCATTATGAAAGTGGCTATTTGATTTTGCATGCGATTATTCTACTAGTATAATATCCATGTGAGTAAGTAAATGGAATTATTTGATTTTATCATTTCCATACTATGCTTCAGTTCAAGTTTAAAAGGCTTTTGTTTTAGGTATACATTGCCTTAAATGTTTATGCTTATTTATGAAAGTTTCCGCTATATTGTTATCCTTACTGGGCATTTGAGCTCACCCATTTCAAGGTTTTATTTTTCCCAGGATGTGAAGAAGTAATTTATGAATGACCTGTAGGGATATTATGAGGGGATATTAAGTCAAGATGTTGTTGTAGTAGTTTTCACTTTATGATGTAATGTAAAATTTATGAATATATCTAGTGTTTCCAAGGCTACTAAACTAATCGGTCTTTCGAGATTTGATCTTTATTGTGATCATGCCAGTATTATGTAATAATGCACTGACTCTGGGTAACTGGGGTCGGGGCATGACATTTACACTGGTTTAGAAAAGAATATTTTCAACATTTTTCATATAGGTTTCCTTTTACTTTTTTTAAATGTGTGAAAATAATGTTTTTTAAAAATTTACCACATGGCTAAAATTTTACATTTTCATGTACCTTTTTCATTATTAATATTCATTTCATATTTTCCATGGTTTTTCAAAGAAAATCCAATTTCTCATTGTTTTTTTATTTTTTATTTTTAAAAGTGTTATCAAAAGAAAAGGAATTTTCATCTTACTCTTATGAGATGATTGAAGATGATTTTGATTGTGGGTTAAAATTAAAGTTATGATAAAAATTGAAAGATTCTTAATGTTTTTTTCATGTAATGGTTCTTGGAAATTATAGATTATTATGGGTGGGTGAAATATATATCCCTCTAATGGATTGTGTAATGATTTATTCTCTAGAGAAATGACGATTGTAATTAATTGTTTCTAATTTATCCAATTACATGTTAAATAAAAGTGAACGTGGGAGATGAATATGATTTCCAAAGACACTTATATAGTTTTTATATGATTTATATGAGTTTTAATTGTTTTATTTGACAAATGTTTGGTTTCTCATGTCATTATGACTTATTTTTGGGCTTAACATTTTATTATTTGAAAATGAAAACTTTCTCAGGGGGTTTTAAATGATTTTATATGATTTAAGAATGAGTAAGAAATCTATAAAGGTCAATCTTAGAGTTATGAAGACTTATATTGAATGAATAAAGTGTACCTTGAATGAAATATAAGTGTCAATTTATGAACCTGTTTTTGTGGAAAAAATGTAAATTGTGTGGAAGTGTGAACTTTTTTATATAATTATTTCCTTAATTAACTAAAACTATAAATCTAAAAGATAATGGGAATTTAATAATGTGAAATCATTTTTGTTTTAATTATAAATATATATTGGTTATATATAGGTTTTATTAGTTGGTATCATAGGACGCTTTAGATAAATTTTGAGGTTAGGATGTTGTTATGAAAACAACACTTTAAGGATTATAATTTATTATTTTACTCTCATGAGATAGTTTTTTAGGTTTACATTTTGGTTCATATAATCTACGTATATTTTATAATGGTTTTATATAGAAGTAACATGATGAATAAAGTAAAAAATAAATAATAGGACAATATCCTTCCGAATTAGTAACCTAAAATATTAGGAGTTGGTGTTGAGTATTTTGTGGCTATGTAAAATCAATTAACATAGATGATTATTGTGGTGCCCATGCAAGGGAGAAACTAAATTATCAATATAGGAATATTTCAATAGTGTAACATTTCATGAAATAAATCCCTTAAATATTTGGTGAAACCTTAGATCTAGTGGTATCTAAAGGATGGATTAACTATTTATAAAACATATTTGAAGTTTTGGGTTATTTAGAGCACCAAAAGGTTACTATTTCATTTTATTGTTTTGACGGTAAAACTAGTCAATAATGTTCTTTAATTAAAAATACAAAGGAGAAGAATAAAATTGGTATCTTGGAGTGTATGGTATTTAAATATCTCTTTATTGGAAAATATTTTCTTGAAGTTATTTTAATTAGAATAGAAATAAAATTTTAATTGTTGAAGAAAATTAAAGATAACTCATTTTCCACATACAAAAAATGTTTACTAGGTTTTCTAGGAATACACCAAATTTTATTTTGGACCATGAGAGTTAAATTTATTAGTTTTACAGTATATTGAATCAAAATTTATATAGATCATTTTCCTCTTATGAGTTTAAAATTTATGAGGATTTTTTTTGATGTGTTTAAAAATCCGAGATGGAGTTTATTGAATCTTATATATCTCATGAAATAAAGAGTAAAAAATGGGCAAGGTGGGAACAAAAGGAGAACCAATAAACAAGGAAATCTAATGGTAATCCTCCTACATATTCAAAATGTGGTAATTTTTTTAAAAAAATGGTTTATTGGATCAACAAAGTGTTACCATTGTGGTAAGTTTAGTAATTTTCCTCATGTCTGTTAACAAAGTTTTTTATTCTGATAAGTAATGGGAAATCATATGGTTGGTGAGAAATAAAAAGTTTTAATTTAAATGAGTTGAGTCATTATATAAACATATATAAGAATTTATTTACTTAAGGTGTGTATCATTAATATTTATATCAGAAAGGTGTGGAAAATTCATTTGGTACTACTATGATAGATGCTGGGCAATCAAATGAAATTGTAATTGGTACATTATTTATTTACTCAAATTATTTTAATATCTTGTTTTATTTGAGATCTACACATTCTTTTATTTTTTATAAATTTACTAGTAAAATGGAAATATCATCTCAAGAAATCGAGACCAAAGTTTTGGTATTTTTTTAGGAATTATTAAGTCAATAAGGATTTATAATAATATTTATATTATCATATTTTGAATTATTTTCCTTTAAATTTGGTTGTATTACCCATAATATATTTTTATGTAATTCATTATATGGATTTCATTTTAGATTATCATGCCAAGATAAATTAGAGAGAAAAATAAGTAATATCCAGTTTTCAGAATGAGTTTCAATTTGTATGTAAGAATGATTTCATACATTTATTACATACCAAGAATCTGATAAATTGATTAAAATGGGAGGTGAATGTTATATTACCCATATCATTGAAATAAATTTAACTATTAATCCTAGTGATGTACCTATAATAAATAAATATTTAAAATTTTACCTGATATTTTACTAGGTGTTATTCCTGATTTAGTGGTTTATTTTGATATTGAATTAACTTCTTATGGAAAACCAATTTCAAAACCACATTATAGAATGGATCGGTATAAAAATTAGAGTTGAAAATGAACTTACAAGATTTTCATGATAAGGGTTTCATCTACCCTATAAATTCACATTAGAGTGATCCTGTTTTGTTTTTTAAGAAGAAATATAGTTCTATGAGGATTTGAAATGATTATAGAGCACCCAATAACATCTTTATTAAGAGAAAGTATCCTTATTTTTTAAATATTGAACATTGTTTTGAATATCATAATATAAAATTAAAGGAATAATACATTCTGAGGATGAAGTATTGGAATAGATATGTCCATTATGAGTTCATGGTTATGATCTTTGGTTTGACTAATGCACTCACTATATTTATCAATCATATGAATATAATTTTCCATGAGTATTTAGATAAATCTTTTAATATTTTTTATTGATGGTATTTTGGTATATTTAAAAATTTATGAGGATCATAAGAAACATGTAATGATTATTTTATGAACCTTAAAATAAAATAAGTTATATGAAAAATTTATTAAATGTGAATTTTGGTTGCATAAGATTTCTTTCTTTGGATATATTATAACTAAAGATGACATAATGGTTGATCCTGATAATACTAAAGTGGTGGAATAATGGCTATGAAACACTAATGTTACTAAGTTTTTTAGTTTTTTTGGACCAATGATTTATTATAGATGGTTTGTTGAAAACTTTTATTGGTTATATTACCCACTAACCATGTTAACTTATAAGGGAGTTAAATTTATTTAGAAAAGGGTGGGGGATGATTTTTTTAGGAATTAAAATGAAGATTAGTTAATTCTTCAATATTATATATTCCATTAAAAAATGGTGATTTTTTTAATTGTAGTGACACTCCATTCAAGGGCATTATTTTTTTTGACATAATACGATCCTGTAATTGCATATGCATCAAACCAATTGAAACCCCATGAGGCAAATTATTTAACTCATAACCTTGAGCTTTCAGTAGTAGGTTTTTATTTAAAAAATTTTTCTCATTATTTATATGGGGATAAATATGGAATATATATATATATATATCATAAAATATTAAAGTAAATATTCACTAAAAAAAATTTAAACATGAGGCAAAGAAGATGAATGGAATTGAAAAAGGATTATGATTGCATGATTCACTATCATATAGGTAAATATAAAAAGGTAGTATATGCCTTGAGTCAAAAGGATAATGTTTCATTAACCATGATATATTTAGGACATGTTTGAATAATTAATGATTTAATGAATTCGATATTAGAAGTTATACATCTAAAAATATTTTCCCTTTTATCCAAGGTATCAATACAATCATCATTGTTAGAAAGAATTAAGAAGGCTTGGAAATAAGATCACAGTTTTCAAGAATGAATATAATTGGTTAATAATGGAATGTTTCTTGAGTTTAATATTGGTAAAAAAGTTTTTATATAATTTGGAAAGAGTCATTTTTTACTAAGTGATTTTCAGTTGGAAAAGGAACTATTAAGTGATTCTCATATCTCTTCATTTTCTATTCATCCATTTAGAACTAAGATTTATCGATCCCTTCAGGAATATTATTGGTGGGAATGAATGAAAAAAATACATTACTAATTTTACCATGAAATGGTTCACTTTTCGATAGGATAAAGCTGAATGAAAACTATCAAAGAGAACACTTCACCCATTTTTAGTCACTGAATGGCAATATGGGAATATATCATTGGATTTCATGGTGGGAATGCTAATATTATCTTGAGTTAATAATGTGATATGGTTTATTATTAATCATTTGACTAAATATTCTCATTTTATTCTTATAAATGATAATAAGTCTTTAGATCAGATTTTTAAACTCTATATTAACGACATGGTTAAATTAAATAGAGTTATATACTTTATTTGATCATGATCCTATATTTAAATCTATTTTATGTAATTGACTTGAGAATTTAATGGGATCTGAGTTAAGTTTCAGTACAAAATTTCACCCTCAATTAGAGGGATAATTGAAGTAGACAATTAAAAATTTGGAGGATATGATCTGATATTCTTATTTGTATTATTAAGGAAGTTGTGATAAATGCCTCTAGTTAGTCAAAATTTCTTATAATAATAATTTTAATTCTAGTATACAGATGAAACCATATGAAGCATTATATAAAAAATGATGTTAAAATCTAGTATGCCGAGATGAAGTCGGGGAGAGAAATTTATTAGGACCTGAATTCGTAGAAGAGATGCTTTAAAAGGTAAAAATGATTCAGAACTATATGAGGCTAGTTATAGAAGACATAAGAGTTATATAGATAACCATAGTAAAAATATTTTGTTTGAGTTATGAGACCATGTTTTTTATAAAATATCTCCATGGAAAGGTGTGATGTATTTTGGATGAAAGGTAAAATTAATTACACAATTTATTGGTCTAGATAAATTTATAAATAAAGTGAGGAAATTTCTTATCGATTAACCTTACATTGAAGTTTATCTCAGGTACATGATGTGTTTCATGTTTTGTTTTTTAGAAAATATGTACCAAATGTCTCTCATGTTTTGTACCCGAAAGTAGTTCAGTTGAAAGAGAATATTTATTTCATGGAAAATTCAGTTCAAATTCTTGATCACAAAGAGAAGGTGTGGGGGAATAAGGAGAATCTATCAAATTTTTATCAATGAATCATATTATTTAAGAATCAACATGAGAATTTAAAATTTTAATGAGGGAAAAATATCCCCACATGTTCATTAAGGAATTAAAATTAAGAGGAAACAATTTATTTAAGGGGAAATAATGTTGAAAACTATGCAATTTAAATATAAAATATTTTTTTTTTTTTTATTATTGTTCATGTTAAATTTATAGATTCATAAATATTATAATTTATAACTAATTTTATATAATTTTTAATCAAAAAATTGATTTATTTTAACATATTTTTTTTGTGAATTATATGGTTTTATTTAAAATTTAAAATTATAAATTTATAAATTTGAATCTGAATAAATTTAATTCATTTATTTATTCATAGGTCCAAAATTATCTAAGGGTTATTTTTTGGGATTCTTCAAAAATAGTTGATTTTAAGTGAATAGTGAAAAATACTTTTTTTACAAATAATGCCACTTTTATGATATTGTTATGTTATAATAATGGATTGAAAGTTTCTAGAAAACTTTTCTATAGACCAAATATTTATTTAGAAATTAAAATATAGCACTTAAAAATATTATTTTCAATTTATAAAATCTCTCTTTGACATTTTAGAATATAAATAATGTTTTATTATAATAAAAGAATTGTTCTCGATCCTTTTCTTTAATTAATTATTTAAAAAATTACATTTCGGTTTATATTGGTTTTAAAGTCACATTACTATACTTTTTTTCATTCATAATTCAATAAATTTAATTAGGATCAATTTTATACTTGATTTTAGTGTAAAGTCATTTTTATTCTTCAAATGACATTTTTTGAAAACTATTTTTTGTTGTATTCTGCATATTTATATTAAATAAATTTTTTAACACTTTTCGAAATTGAATATTTTAAAATTATTTTCATAATTTTAATTTTAAGGTTAAAATTAGGTAATAATTTCCATTTTATTTTTAGTCAGAAAATTAAGTTTCCATGGTAAAAGATTGTTACTATGATAAATGTTAAAATGGGTTAAATGTGTTAAAACCAAAGTATAAGGACAGAATATTTAAAAATACTTCTCTAACTTGAATATATGAGTGTATTTATACCCATCCTATTATATATTCAAATTTGGGTTTCCTTGGTTCCACTTGACCTTGAGAAATATATTTATATTATTTTAAAGTTAAGAGTATTTACAAGGATTCCACTCCTCTCATTTATAAAAGAGACCCCTCACTCCTCACCTCTCTACACACTTTTCAAAATTTATATTGACTAATATCTATCCAAATAACTTAAAAATACTTTCATACACATCATATAGTTTTTTTCCTTAACGAAATACCAATATAAGATGGATTAATGTGTTTATAAAAGGATATTATCTAAGGAAGAGGCATTTGTTCTAACCAAGTTCTTTCACATTTATTTCTACTTAAAACTTATCAAAATATTATCTAACCATATTAACATATTTAAATTAGTATAATTATATTACTACAATGTTATTATGTTGACAGTAAAATCATTCTATACCTTCTTTACATTCTTTGAAAAAATGAAAACTTTGTTCGTGTGTATGTGCGGACTACTACCTCTATGGACAAAAAATTTCATTTTTCATCACTGCCTCACATGGATGGTTATAATTAAAAATTTAATGGATAATTATTATATTTAAAAAATAGTTATTATTCTTTAAATAAAAACCCTTATTTACTTTATTTCCCTTCTATCTATTGGAAAGTGAAAACATCGCTTGTGTGTACATGCGAACCACCATCTCCATGAATGACATGTTTCATTTTTTATCATTTCCTTACATGAATGGTTAGAAAAGTATATTTAATGAATGTATATTAATTTTATGAAATTGTTAAGATTATAAAAATGTGATGGAACCATTTTATTACCCCTTTTACTATAGCGACCTAGGCTTTTCATACATGGATATTATATATTTTTAGATGAATATTTAATACATTATACAAACACACAAATAAGGACTATAATAGTTTAGTGAATTTATAGAATAGGTACAAAATATTATAATTTTGTGAAAGATATAAAACATATCCCATAAATATATTCTCCTTCAGTAATATTCAAAAACATACCCTACTTAAAACCTTTCTTCGTAAAATGAAAAAGAAAACATAAGAAAGGGTGAGCTCAGATTCTTAGGTAAGATAAATAAGGGAGATACATAAGTATACCATGAACATAAAGGTATGATAACATGATAATAGAATATGATAACTGTACTATTCATATTAAAGTTAGAATCTTGAGTTATGGAATAAATATGGGTAGTTTATAAGACATGGATCATAAGGAAATAAAAGAACATGATCTATGAAAGCATAACATTGGCATACGACATGGAATTTTGACATACACATAAGTATAGAAAATCATTTCCATAGTAATAAAGGATAAATTCCAAGGCTATCACAATGGGTATATGTATAGTAAGGGAGCCTATACCCACATATCTAGGAGAATCATGGGTATAAGGTTGATTTTTGAGACCTATACCCATGAATTTTTTAAAACATGGGTATAAGGTTTTTTTAGGACTTTTACCCATGATTTTCTAAACCATGGGTATAGCTTTCTTGCATTATGGGAGAGATTTTTTTTCACGGGACCCATTTTTTTTTCGTGGGAACACCTATTCCCATGGGTTTTCCTCCTATACACATGGTTTAGAATTATATATATATATATAGACACACACACACACACATAAGTTTGGTAGCTGGAGTGGTGAGGCACTGGGTGTTAGAGGAGGTTGTCACGGGATATAAACCCGTATCTGAATTTTTTCGAAAACCTATACCCACAGTTTTAAAACTATTGGTATAGGGATATGAAACGGTGGAAAAAACATATACACATGGTTTGTAAAATCATTGGTATAGGTTGTGAAGCTATACCAACGCCTCCGTTTCTCATAGTTCCCAAAACCATGGGTATAAGTCATTTTCCAGTAGTGGCTATTCCAGTCCTGTCTATCTCATGAGATATAAATATTTACCTAATAAATTGGAGGGAGATATAGGCCCCAACCATTATTTAATGAAAATCATACATATGTGTGACACAAGATCATTAAAATTCATCTTATTATAACCTATGAAATGAAATGGGCTACATAAACATTTAATCATATAATAACCTATGGAAAAGAGATAGGTTTTAGAATCCTTTAATTATTTTACCATTGAATAACCCATGAAAATATGTGGGTTTCATAAGAGTTATGTCATTTTATAACCCTTGTAAGGGAAAAAGATTTCATAAACATAATAGCATCATAAGAATAAACTATTTAGAGAAAGAATAAGAATGATATCCTTAGATCATATCCTTAGTAAATCATAAATAACCTCAACGGATGTTATCTTAGATGGAGAATTACTTTGAAATACAAATAAATTAGATTTTTTCTTGAGTAAAATAAAATTTATTTGAAAATAAAATTTTAAAATTAATCTTCATAAAATATTTCTTAAATTCTTTTATTTGAAAATAAACCTAAAAACTTATAAGGAAATCTTTAAAAATCATTAAAACATTTCTTGAGAAAAATATCCTTTCTGCCTTGAAATAACACATTTTAAAACATGAAACTATAAAAAAAATTTTATTTGAAAATTAAATTGAAAACTTATAAAGTATTCTTCAAATAAAATAATGATCATGATGGTGGGAAATTCCATTCATGTCATACATTTTAAAACAATTTTTTTTTTCACATTTTCTATAAAAGCTAAACAAGCATTGTTTGGAAAATGACATGAATATTCCTTTTAAAAATTTTTGCAAAAATTAAAAAATGGGTAAAAATTTATTTAATAAATCATTTCTATAATGTTAAAAACATTTTAAAAGTATTTTTAGAAAATATGGTTTTGAAGAAAAAGGGTATTCAACAATGAGAAAAATAAAGTTGATTTTTATTAAAAACATTATTTTGAACTCTTGAGTGCATACAAAGAGGAAAATGATGAGAAAACATGTATCCTCTATAAATAACCAAATTTTAAAAAAATAAATGAGTTCAAGAAAAATTATAATATTTTATCATCTAGAACATAATCATAAACAATAATGATAAATGATGATATTGTATCATAAAAACCTTACCACTTTGGTAACATTAAATCATAATCCCTGTGAAGGAATAACATTAAATGAAACTTATAGTACCATGGTAATAAATAAATTCATGATATTACATTTCAAAGGGAATATATATAAACCTAAAAAATTAGATAGGTTTATAACATACTATATGTCTCAATGAAAAAAAATTGAGACAAAAATCCTTTACCACTTTGGTAGCTTTTGAACCATAAACCCAATAAAAGAGATATAATAAAATGGATATGTAAATACCAATAATTTTCAGGATAATCATAATAAAATATATTTATGGGTAGTATTTACACCATATAAAATAAATATGTGGTGAATATGGCATGTGTCTCACATAAGTAAAAAGTTAAATGAAACCCCTTACCAATTGAGTAATATTTTAAATTGTAATCCCTTATAAAGCATAAAATAAAATGAAATTTTATATATAATGAAAAGGAGAAAATTTATGATATAAAATTTCGAAGGGGAAATATATACATAATAAAAAATAAACAAGTGGTAAATTTTCATATGTGTCCCAGAAATAAATGAGAGACTAGAAATCCCACACCACTTTAGTTATCTTTTGAATCATAATAACTAATAAATAATAACATAAAATGAAACATTAAATATCATGAAAATTAGGATATTAATGATATAACATTTAAAAGGCTCATTATATACACGATACAAAAAGAAATGGGTGGTGAACTAGTATATGTCTCCCAGAAATATAATAGTGACTACAAATCCCTTACCTTAAGTCTCGACTTCCTTCATACAAATTCAAACCTACTATATAATAGATATAGGTTTTTTATAAATATATTAAATAACTATAAATAAACATACCATACTATTTATTATTTAATTATGACCTTTTATTACCTCTTTATTAACAATTCCATGTTAAAGTCACATTTAGGTAATAATGGCTTTGTTTTTCATGTATGTTTTGATATGTTATTTTTTTCCCTATTACATTAATCATGGTTCCATAATATAAAAAATATTAATAATGATTTAATTATAATATTTATAAATAAATTATACTTTTTATTCTAATCATGAAAAAAGTTTTTGCGAAATTATGTAAATTACGATCATGGAGATGATATGCCATATGTACGCATGAGTAACGTTTCCGTTTTTCAATGATCATTATGGAAAGGAGTTAAATAATATTTTATCTATCTAGAATGATAATAATATCATAAATAACATATTATTTTTTGAATATACTTATAAATATCATCAATGTGTTTTGAAAATAGAGAGTCACATCACTTCGTGAAGGCGATACTCCAAACATACATGAACGACATTATCATCTTTCAGTGAGTGAAAATATAAGAAATAAAATGATAAATTATCTTATAATAATAATAAATATTTCATGAATATCATAATTATGTCATTTATGTCACATATATTTATTAAATTTATCCTTATTATCTTCAATGTAAAGCATTAGTGAAAAGTGAATCACATTTCTTTGTGAGGCAGTGGTTCGTCGTACATATGAGCGATGCTATCGTATCCCATACAAAATGGAAAGTAAACATTTATATATGATATAATTAATCAATAGGTATAATTATTTTATAAATATATATATACTTTATATCCACCAAAATACCTAACCGTGAGATGTGGTAATGGAAAAATGAGTGACATCAGTTCATGAGATGGTAATCCACTGTACAAACGAATCAAA
Source organism: Viscum album (assembly GCA_963277665.1). Classification (NCBI taxonomy): domain Eukaryota; kingdom Viridiplantae; phylum Streptophyta; class Magnoliopsida; order Santalales; family Viscaceae; genus Viscum; species Viscum album. The sequence continues at coordinate 1,215,961,076 of OY728143.1, forward strand.
ATTTCATAACACATTTTATGGAAGTGGGTATTTTTGTAGGTAATGAAATTAAATTTAAAAACATATTAGTGTATGAAAGATACTAAATTTATTATATCATCATGGTTTAATAATAATTAAAGGTGGTGGAGGAATAAATACAATAAAAACACTAATTGAAGAACATTACCTAATCTTCAAGTAACCTCTTTAGGTTTGCACCAAAAGCCTTCATAGGTTGAATTTATACCCAAAATAAGGATTCTATGATGATATTAAGTATGTTTTAAGGGGTTTGGTTAGGTATTGGCCAAACAAAAAGGGATTGAATGTGTGAAGAAGAGAAGAGAGTGGGTGGCCTTTTATAAGTGAGGTGAGTGGAACACTTATAATATTTTGAAAATAAAAAGGTGAAACCAATTTTTTATCATGAAGAAGGATACAAAATGAATTATTATAAATAATTAGATATTTTATTGTCTAAATATGGTCTGGAAATATATTTTAGACAAGTTTTTAGGTCATTTTAACCCTTATCTTTTTAGTTTAACCTTTGGTAAACCCATTTTTACCTTAACTGCTGTAAATAATTTTCACTATTTTTACTATTTATTGTGGTAAAAAATTATGTTAAAAGTATTAGATAATATAAATTATGTTTATTACAAATATGGAATCCATTTTTCCAAAATCCATTCATAGAAGTGGAAAAATTTAATTTATAATGTTTTTTATCAAAATCCAATATGAAAATGATTCAAATGACCAAAATTATATTAATCGATATATAATTGATATAATTTTAATTTAAAACCAATTTAAAAAATAACTCAAATTTATAAATAATTTAAAAAAAATGCTGTTTTCAATTAAAATTCAGCATTTTACACTATTCATCAAAAAATTATTTTTTCTAGAAAATTCTCAAAGATTTAACCTAATATAATTTTAAAATGATAATTTTAAAAAATAAACTTTATTTTTTCAAATAATGTTTTCTAATATTTTAAAAAATAATTTTTAAAATAATTTCACAAAAGGCCACAAAACTTATTTTTTGAAAAATATATTTTTCTAGTGTAAAATTGGATTTATTCTTATCTTTAGTCTAGAAAACACATAAGATGAATGTTAAACATTTCATTGAATATATAATATATAAATTTTAATTAAATAATTCAGAAAAAGTGGTTTGTTTAATTTATTGAGGTGAAACTTGTTTGTTTTAATAAAAATAGATTTTCATAAAAATATTTCCCTTATTTTAAAATAGTTTTTATTATAACTTTTAATTAATTGTTAACCAAATAATTAATTTTATATAAATATATTAGTTATTTTAGGGGTAAAATTATAATGAAATTCAAGCACACCTCAAACTTATAGGGACTAAAAGGGTAGTTATATCCCCCAAGGCATAACCCACCCATCAAGCCTCTTTATTTATTATTTATATTACTATAGGACATTAAAAATCATAGCCTGTAGTACCAATTATAATGGATTGAATACCCATACCTAACTGGTATAATGGCCATATAAATAGACCCTACCATTTAAAGCTCTATCGTTGACTTTTGATAGCTATGCTCGGTGATGGTGAAGAATCTTTCATCACTTGCCGCCCATGGATCCTTCTTATTTGAGGTGTGCTCACCCTAGATCAGAGATGGAAAGTTATGCCACCCCTAAAGCCACCAAACCTTATATACAAACATATATCACTATACTGTGGATTATGAATCCCATTGCTGGCTTCACCGTGTCCCTGATGCTGCTCAAGATCGAAATCAATGGAGGCTTGTGCCTACTTTGCTCCACTGTGGGCCAACGATCTAGACATGCATATCTCTGCCCCATGTTTGATCATTACTGGAGACCGTAATCCTACACACTACTACCCCCTACTCTATCTGAAGCTACCACACTAGGCCTGTATGATGTCTTCCCCATCTCCAGTCATCATCACGCCCAAATTTCATCACCCCTTGACCATCAATATCATCCTCTGTCATCATTATTGTGTGTAACACATGCTAAAATCAATGTTTCATGAAATGAAAATATAAAAATGATTAAATTTATTTGAAAAAAATATTTCACAAAATCTTTGGGTGTAACATTTACCCCGTTCAACACACCGATTCTATTTTGGACCGAATGAATTCTAAATGCCTGATGTGGACTTAACTAATTTAATAAAAAAATAAATCATGATAGTTAATGGAATAAAATGTATAATAATAAAAGAATAAACATGAAAAAACTTCTTAAACAAAAATTAATATAAGTTTATTATCTAGGAAAGTTTAAGACAAACATGGTGATTCAGAACTTGAGTTATGCACATGAGCCTTATCTCGGTTGGTGAGGAAATGAAAAGTGTATCCAAGAGACCCGGTATGAAATCCGGGTGGAGATATATTTCCAGGTATTATAGAAGTATTGTAGTAGGCACTGTAGTATGTATTTTTCATTACTGTAGTAGCCAGAACTATTCATCCATCTATGCCTTTGGGCCCCCAGTTTGGTCCTCAAGTCCTGCAAGGCTTTTGGGTGACCCAAGGCCTTCAGAACTGTTGTATCTCAAGGCCTTTGGGCCACCTCAAAGCATTCAGGCCACCCCAAGGCCTTTAGGCCACATGAAATATGTAGATATTCCAGTCAGATTACAAGGGACAAGGCTCCATATGAGGATTCAGAGTTGGCGTATTCACCCTAGTAGAGATAACATCAATTGGAAGATTAAGAGGGTATGACATTACCATCGATACCGAGCCTATGCAGCTCTACACATGACAACTATCCAACCAGCCTTGTGAAGGTGGAGTGCTGATATCATGACATTTGCTAGGGAGGAGCAGTTACAAGTTGTCTTGTCTGGGTGATTCCCTTAATACCTACAAGTCATGTAATTGTCTCTTAAGTCTTTAGGCCTTTTAAGGGTTCCACCTCACCCCTTGAATGTTGATTTATCAGAAATAATAAAAAAACAAAGGCCTTTGGGCCATTTAGGAGGGACTCGAGGTAATAGATTGTGATTTAAAACATTGTTGTAAATTTTTCCTTCCTACTCTTTTACTCTATATCCATAGTCTCTAAATTGTTTCAAAAATATTTTTCTTTACACTTTATTATTTTTTAAATTCATTTTTAACTATATTTTACTTTATTTAAAATGTTTTTTAATGGAATCATTCCAACATTTTCCATATATATTACTTTTGAATTTCTTTAAAAAGGTGTGAAAATAATGTTTTTTAATGTTTACCACATCACCACCTTTAACCATGACCATATATTTTCTTAATTATTAATATTCCTTTACAATTTTCTATAGTTTATAAAATTAAATTATATTTACCATTGTTTTTTTAAATTCTTTTGTTTTAAAAATATTTATCAAATGGAAAGGATATTTCATCTTATTTTAATGAGATGATTATAAGTTCTTTTAATTATGGAAAAAATGAATGTTTTGATGAAACATGAAAGATTATATATTTTTTATTCATTTAATGGTTTTTGGAAATTATAGGTGATTATTGGTGAGACTAGGATATATCCCTTTAATTCATTGGATAATGATTTATTCTATAGAGAAATTATGATTAGAATTAACTGGTTATAAGTTATTCTATTATTGTTTAAATACTAGTGAACTTGGGTGATAAATATGATTTATTGAGACATGTTCATGATTTTTCTTTGGTTTCTATGAGTTTTAATGATATTATTGAACAATGTTTTGGTTTATCATGTGATTATATCTCATTTATGAGATCAAAATTTTATTATTTGAAAAGAAAAATATTCTTACGAATTTTGAGGATTTTCAATTGACTAATGGATTTCTATTATTTTTATATCCCTTACTAATAATTATTTTATCACCACATATATTCACATAATTTTATAGGGTTTAAGGATGAGTAGGAAATTTAGCATGGTCAATCCATGAGTTATGAAGACACACCTTGAATAAAGAAAGCGTGACATGAACAAAATAAGCGTGTCAATTTAAGAACCCATTTTTGTTGAAAAAATGTACATTATGTAGAAGTTCCCAATTTTTATATAATAATTTTATTAAATATCTATAACTCTATACTAAAATTATCATGGGAATTTATGAAAGTATAATCTTTTCTATTAAACTCATAATTATGGGTGTGTTATTTGAGGGTTATTATAGTAAATATCTAAATAAACTACCCCATAACCTATCCACATAAAACCTCCATAAAAACACAATCAAGACCTAACCAAAATAAAAGAAACCATGCTACAAAAACATTTGAAATTAATGTATACATGTAATACTATAGGAATATTATAAGAAAGTATGTGGAATCAAGAGATATTTATCTGGAAAAACTAAGAGGCTTAAACACTCAAGAGAAATTTCTAAGTATCACTAAGAGGGAATGAGGCTGGATGAGGTTTTAATAGAGAAAGTAAAAAAGAATAAATAAGGGATAGATGAAACTCTATTTATATAGAAAATTAAACATGATATCAATATAGTTTGTTGGCATTAAAATGATCGTAATGGACCCAGATCAAAGAAAAAACCAATTTTCTAGGTGTTTAAAATGAAAATATCCCCCCAAACCTCACACTCTTTCCAAAATCATTTTATATAAGTTTACTAGAACCATTAAATGAATATTAGCATGTAGGACCCTATTTTGATCCCCCAAAAGCATTTTGACTTCTCACTATGACATAGAGACAAACCCCTTACCATTTCAACTCATCATTCCTAAGACCATGGTGTGGTAAGGCCATGGTCATTGTTTCCACTTCCCCTCGATCAGCTAATCCTCACTTAGTCTCACCACCACACTCTGTGATCTAGTAATTTTATCACCCCTAATTTCCCATATGGAAACTCTTTAAGTGTCACACCCTCCAAAACAACTAACCTTCGGTGTGGTCTCTACAAACCAAAAGAATGAATGCTTTCAAATTTTCATCAGCACCATTCTATCGAAAAAAATCCTAGACCCTTTCCCTATTTTACATTGGGAGTCTCATCACACACTATTCCCCCAAAAATAGGTTCTTTGCTTCCTAGCTTCACCAAACACTAAAAATCTTTCTCAACACACCCAAAACTATGAAACTATCCTCTCCATAACCACCACCATGATTAAAACCATAATGTGGTGAACCCATAGAGGGATAAAAATCAATTCTCAGCCTTTGGAACAACTTAAAACTCCCCCTTAACACCTATACGAACTGATAAAATGAAGAAATGGGATTAGGTAATCCTAGAACCTCAGATCTGGTAACTCTCAAAAAATTATCTTCCTCAATAATAAAAAATATATCCTGAAGGAAACCCATGACTATCACACAAAAAATTCCTCCCAGAGGTATCTTTAAAGCATAAATAATTCCACCAAAAGAATATAATATCAATGAAAATAAATAATCTCATAATTCACCAAAAATTAAATCATTACATCATAAAAAATCAACATTCAAACACAAAATAATGATCATGTATCTATGACTCATGTTCCCATGTACATTACTCTAACCCACCATGCTTCTATAGAATGTGAAATGGAGAAAACAATCACCCTCATAAAACATTTTACTATTGATCTTGGATATATAACATCCAGTCCAAAAATGTCATATCACCCCCAATATCCAATTCTCCCTAATCGATTACATAGGAGTCATTGTGAAGCTAACGATGAAGCTCCTACACATGGAGGACGTCATGAATCTGATCCATCTACGAAGGCAGTTCAAATCGATATGACACCTCACCAACTTCCTATAATAACTCAAAGGGACTAATAAACCCAGGATAAATATTACAACTTCAACTAAAACTCCACTTCCCTTAATGAGGGGAACCCATAAGAATACATAACCTCAAACCTTAAATTTCAACGAACTCCTTCTTTGACCAACATACAAATTATTTCAGTCTTATACTACCTTATTTTTTTACCAAATCATACGAATATTCTCTTTTTTGATATGAAAAACACCAGTCCCAAGGACCAATGTGCCACACCCTGACCATGGTGATAATTTCATTTAATTATTTTTTTTGTCTTTGGATATTTTTTTCAGGGTTCAGGTTGAATCCCAGTTTGATTTTTTGTGTTTTTATTGGAAAATGAGTTTTTCTGGGCTTGATAGCATCCGACGCATGGGAAGAGCATGGTTAGAAAATTGTGAAGCATCACTCGGGTCACCATGAAACATGCCCAGTATCTGAAACAAATAAGAAATTAGATGAATAATAAAATAGAGTTAAAATAAAAATAAAAATAAAATAAGAAAAAGGTAGAATAAAATATTAAGAATTGTAATAATAATAATAATATTGATAATATTATTGTGATTATTATTATTATTATGATTATTATGATTATTATTATTATTATGATTATTATGATTATGATTATGATTATTATTTTTATTATGTTATTATTATTATTATTACTATTAGGGTTTTTACAAAAAAACCCTCACCACCCCTCCCCTCACCCCCACATGACTCACACCCCTCCCCATTCACTCTGCAGCTTGTGCGCGACCCCTCCCCATGGTCGAAAACCTATGACACACCACATACCCTCCGGCGTGCCACCACCCCTCTGTCGGCTGCATCCTTGCACGATGCCCTCCCCTCTCCCTCTCTCCAATCATGCAACACCCCAGACCTAAGCCCCTCCCTCTTACACTACCCCCGCCAGTCTAATCCCTCTCACGAACCACCATCCTCCCTCCAACAACCATTTCTTCCACCAATTTAGTGTGAGGTATCCTCTGGTGAGATTCTTCTCCTGTCTCTATCCCCTATTTTTATGTTTTATTTGATTACATGGGGTGCACACCTTGGATGAACCCTAAATTGATTATTGGGGGTTTTATTTGTTGAATATTGATGATTAGGGTTTATTGGTTCATGCCGATCCTTGTTCTAGCCACCACCATCAAGAGTAGTGGATTCTCCATGGTTTTTGGGTAAGGATTTTTCAATTTCTTCATTGTGTATTAATTTTAATTTAGGGGTTTTATGATTTTTGAGTTTTTGGTACTTTTTATAGAGCGCGTTGAGTCTTGTTGATGCGGTTTTGAGTTGTGGGTGTAAAGAACACCTACATGTGAATTCATAGGGTGAGACACACATATATAAATGCCCTCTTTTCACATATTACCTCATGGAATAGGAAATATGTGCAAGGAAGATATGGTTATTTACACACACATACACATATGTACGTATAAATTTTTGAGCATGTTAGTGGGAAGTGTCATTTTGGGTGATCACCACCAAAGAGCGGCATGTTTGAGGTAAGTACCCTATTCATATTCCTTTAATTTGAATCCCATGATTGATTTCTTGTTGTAAATATAGTTTTATATTTATTAAATATACAAATTCTATAAAATCTGGTTGCGGTTTTTAGAAATGATTATGCATTTGTTTTGGAAAATGAAATGTATTTATAACGCCCATTTGGTCTTAAGTGACTCTTCTTGAAAAGTGATTTCCTAAGTGGTTTTGAATTGGTAATGAATATTCACAAAGGAATTTTTCCTTTCATCTGTTTTAGTTATAAAATTGTAATGACATGTTTTGGTTTTTCCAAAAATCTCTAACGTGATTTCCAAAAATGCGATTTGGTGAAAACTTGAGGTTAAATGGTGGTTTGAAGTTCTTGGAATAATTTCATCATTATAAGCATGGGTTCAAGCTTGTTTTAAATGTGTATTACTTTGGTGGTTCAATTGATATTTTTAATGATTTCGTAAATTAAAAGTGTTGGGTGATTATGTGTTCTAAAATGAAAATATTTCTTATAGATAATTAAGCCCGTTTGGAACTTTAATAATGATTTGTGTAAAAGGAAAACCCCTCTTTGGGATATAACCCTTGTATTTGAAAATTATGTTGTTGAATTTATGAATTGTGATACGTGCCTAGTGAAGATACTTGTGCTTTTCTTTTTGTGATGGAAAAAATGGGGGATGTACTCAAGGAGGGAGATTAGTGATGAGAGGGTTAGTGTGGTTTTTAATAAAGAGAATGATATATTCATGTGTGTTAGATTGATGAAAAATCACCACCACTTGAAATAGTGCATAAGGGAATCCTGAGGTATCTAGGTGGGAAAACTAGGACCAGTACACTGGATGATTTAGAAGTTGTTTATTCCAGTTTCATATAGCAGGATTGAGGCTACAACTCTAACTAAACATGGATGATGATTGGATATGACTAGGTTTATAGGGATACCCTCTACTAGTGGCTCGTGCATGAGAATGTAGTTGGTCGTGGTTTCTATACCACATTTCACTGAGGTACGAGGTTCTTAGGGTCCCATTTATGCTAGTTACCTATAAGGATTGACCATGGTGCTCACTTTTGACATGGTTTTTGTGAAATGATTTCCATTTTAGTTGCTTCAAGATTATTTCCCCCTTTTTAAAAATACATGTTTACAATTTTAAACTATTTATCATTCATTTTAAAATGATTATGCATGCTTGGGAACTATTTTGGAAATGTGATAAATTTGGAATGGTTTTTATTGGAAATGGATTGCCTATATTGTAAGAGTGGTAAATATTATTCTTATGTGGTTGTATTTTCAAACTAGAATGATTTGGGTTTCTTTTTAAAGGTATGGGAATAAGGCATTGTTAATCTTTTGAATTATTACTGAGAATATCGGTGCTCATACCTACTTATTTTTTAGTTTTAGGTTTTTCTAGTTTTGGATCGATCTTGGAGTGAGTGTGGTTTATGTTCTATGGTGACCCATGAGGTCACTTGAGGTATGTATGATTTCTTAGTGTATTTTTTTTTCACTGTCAATTTGTTCATTTTATTTTCTTTTATTTATCTATTTTTAGTTTATATTTATTTATCTGTCTTTTTTATGGTCCAAATCGTTCCCAATTGGTTTATTTTGACGCCTGACACTAGTTTCCAACTCACGGGGATTGAGAACTCCCTTCAGTCCTTGTCATAGATTGAATCGGGTGACCAATTTAGGGTTGAATTGGGTTGGTTCATTACAAAATGGTTTCATAAGAGGCCCTTGTTATTTGTGGTATTAGGTATCTTTAAGATTAGGTTTTTTGGGATTTGAGAGGTAGGTGCTGGAAGGATTTCATGAACCCTTTATCATTCCAAGCCTTGAGTTTCCACGGGTAGTCCAGGATTTGAATTTTTATTTTTCTTGTCCTGTGTGGATAAGGGATGATAATGTAAGTGAGACAGTGTTTCGTGACAAGATTTTTGGAGTAGTGACACATGTACAACCCAAGTGCACTATTCAAGATACTTCCTATGATTGATTCTCACTTTGATCATGGTCTGCTAAGCCATGTTATTAGGTTTCCATAGCCACTGGTTCTGTATTTTTGGAAATTTTGATGTGAGTTATGTTTGGCCTTCATTTTGGTTGGCATGAGTGGATTTCAAAAATAAAAATAGATTTTAGTGAAAGGGTCTTTCAATAGGTAATTTGGTTTTTGGAGTGGAAAAGTGGTTTTTGGAATGGAAATTGTTTTCTTTTAATGGAATGAGTGGTTTCAAAGGGAAAAATGAGAGTTGTTTTTTAAAATTGTTTTGGGATCATGGAAACAATTTTTGAAATATGAAATGGAATTTTTTTTAGAATTTGGAAATGTGTTGCTTTAATGATAAGTGGAATTATCAAATTGGTTGGGAATTTGTACTTTATGTTGAATCATCTGTTTTGAAAATGAGAAGTGTTTTGAATTGACCCATGGTATTCCTATAAGGGATCACATATATGGAGGTACACATGTGATTCAAGTATAATTGGTGGAATTTGTGGATGGGTGCTTAAGCTTCCACAAGGATATATATATATATGCAAGACTTCATGGAATACCAGTGGTTGATATTTAGGTTTTATTTTTTTCTGAAAAAATGGTTTTCAAAAATGGAAGTTCCAATGTTCTGAAAGGTAAACAATTGTTTGGTGTTTTCTTCTCATGTTTGGAATTATTTTTCATAGGATTTTGGTTTTTACATTCATATAATGGTGTTGAAATGGTGATTTAAGTTTTATATTTGGTTTGTGATTGAAGTGTGGGATTTTTGTTTATAATGAGTTTTGATTCAGCTTTGCACCTCTTTTTTTTGAGTATGCCACCCAGAAAAGTCCCAAAGGTTTCTAGTGAGTCTCTTATAGTTGTTGGTGCAAACTAAACTCTTAGTGGAGTGGTGTAATTGAGTCCTTCTTGGTTGTTTCCCATCTTCTGTGGTGATTGCGATCCATTGGAGGTAGTAAAATGTCTTGATGAAGTCGTTGGTGGTTTCATGTTATTATAAATCCCCAAAGTTATGAGTGTCTGTGTTGGTTCAGGTTCATTTAAAGGTTTAATTATAGATTGATGTAAGAAGGTGATCCCAGTGTCTTTTCATGATGGAATGTCTTGGAATTTTTTTAATACCTCTTTTGTCTGTTGATTTATACCTGAGGAGTTGAAGGTGAGGAAAGTGGTAGAGCTCGTTAGTGTCCAACATGTCCAGCGAACAGTAAAGGCTTACGTCAGGCAATTCAAGGGATTGGTTCCCTTTTATCCAGAGGTATCATTGTAGAATCAGATAAATTTTATCTTGTTTGGGGTCTTTGACCAAGGTTTGAGGACTGATTCTTTTTGGTGTTCGGGAAGGTTCCCCATCTGGTGAAGAGAGCGAGCTGGAGGAACCTATTTTATACAAGTCTTCCTATCAATTCTATCTTTTAATAGTTGGTTTAATCTCTTATTTTCTTCTAGTGTGGTCAGTTTTAGTACTTAATTTTCCTTGGCATTATTCTTTTAAGGATTACTGTTGGTGTTGCTTGTCTTTAATTGCTTGAAATTTTCAAAACTGTGGTGGTTATGGTTTTTGAGGAAATTATGAATGAGTATTTCTCATAGTATTCTCATTGACGACTCTACCCAAATTCTAAATTGAGTGATGGATCCAAAATACTTCCTGACATTAGAACATTCCCAAGTGTTCTTGGTTTGTTTCCCACCTTCATTATTTGAAAAATAGAAGAATGTATCTTTTGTATCATCTTACGACATGATGTTTTTTCAGCATGGTTACTTGGGTTATTTGAAGGGGTTCTATGAGTCGCACTTTTGAAAGAGAAGTTCTAGTTGAGATTGTCAGCTCCTGACTGCGGAGTAGAAGATGCTTCAAGACACCAGAGCTTCAGCCATAGGTCTCATGGTGAAGCTTTTCATGCAGTCAGGGAATTATCGGGTGTGGAGGACCTTGGTATGATTTTCTCTCCAGTGATGGAATGAGGACGATTTAAATATCTTGGTTGCAGTTTACTCATATTTGAAGGATTTGTTTTGTTGTAAGAGGTGTAGAGGTCCCATTTCATTGTTGTGGTATTTTTTCTTTGAATACCCCTCATTGGTTGTAATAAGGCATGGTGATCTCATTTTCTTTTAATTCCAGTAGTTGTGACTCCTCAAATGTGAGCCATTGAAGGTTGTCGCTTTGTGGATATGAGTCTTGAGATGATTTTATCTCTTGTGTGGTTATCTCTTTTTGTGAACCATTTTTGTTTTAGGACATTCTCTTTTTGTAGATGCATGAATCTTGGGAAATAATGAATAGGGGTTTGGTATGACGTTCGGTTTGGAGTTTTTCGTCGGGGACCCTATGTGGTGGGGGTTTGGTTTATGCGGAGAGTTCACAAATCAGTTTGTGCCGGGTTCCCTGTATCGGTCCATAATAGTTGGCCTAAGATGGTCGATTCTTAACTAGTGGGAAGACCCACCATGGATATTATTGTTCCTTATTTGAGATTTGGTCTGTGTGGGAGTTTTGGTATATGTTGGTGGTTTCCTCTTTGGTTCATGTTTGGAGTTCAAGAGTTATCTCGTGATAAGAGTCTCAATGTTGGTTGCGCTAGTTGGGTTCTTGTGGTCGGGAGAACCATCCTCATTTCCTAATGGATCTTCTCATTATATTTTCTCTTATATCTAGTTTTGTGTGAGTGGTGGAGTGAAAAGTCACACTGAGTTCTTGATTTCATTGGCCTCATTTAGTTTCAAACTTGAGTTTGATTCCTCATTTGGTTGGGTGAATTTCTGGGGGAAGAAAGTGTTTGTGGTGGGGATAATTGTCACACCTCGACCCTAGTGATTATTTCATTTAATTATTTTGTTTTCATTGGATATTTTTTTCAGGGTTTTGGTTGAAGCCTAGTTTGAATTTTCATGTTTTTATTGAAAAAAGAGTTTTTCTAGGCTTGACAGCATCCGACGCACAGTAAGAGCAGGGTTAGAAAACCATGTGTCTTCAAATGGGTCACAGTGAAACATTCTTGGTATCCAAAACAAATAATAAATTAAATTAACAATAAAATAGAGTTAAAATAAAAATAAAAATAAAATAAGAAAAAGGTAAAATAAAATCTAAAGGATTGTATTATTATTAATAATAATGATAATATTATTGGGATTATTATTATTATTATGATGATGATGATGATGATGATTATTATTATTAAGTTATTATTATTATTACTATTAGGGTTTAAAAAAAACAATCCTCAATACCCCTCCCCCTTACCCCCACGTGACGCACATTCCTCCCCCTTCCCTCTACAAATTTCATGCGACCCCTCCCCATGTTCAGAAACCTATGGCGTACCACCACCTCTCCAGTACAGAACCTCACCTTCAATAACTGCCTCTTTCTATGGTTCCCCCCTCTCCCTCTCTCTGCTCACACAACACCCCAGGACGAAGCCCCTCCATCTTGCATGACCCTCGCCGGTTAAGGCCCTCTGTAGAACTACCTCCCTCCCTCCAATGACCATTTCTTCCACCAATTTATGTGTGATCTCCTCTAGTGATCCTCTTCTCCCTTCCCCTCTCTCTATTTTGTTATTTTATTTGATTTCATGGGGTTCACACACCTTGTCTGAACCCTAAATTGATTTTTTGGGGTTTTATTTGTTGAATATTGATTATTAGAGTTTGTTTGTTTCTATTGAGGCCGGTTCTAGCCACAACCATCAAGGGCAGTGGATTTTCCATGGTTTTCAGGTAAGGGTTTTTCAATTTCTTCATTATTAATTAATTTTAATTTAGGGTTTTTTTGATTTTTGAGTTATTGTTGATTTTTATAGAGTGTATTGAGTCTTGTTGATGCGGTTTCTAGTTGCAAGTGTCAAGAACACCTACATGTGCATGCATAGGGTAAGGCATATATGTATATATATATATAAATGCCCTCTTTGCACATATTCCCTCATGACATATGGAATATATGTAATGAAGCTTGGGTTATTTACATATATATGTCTAAATTCATGTGTGTGTTAGTGTGAAGTGTCTGTTCGAGTGATCGTCATCATAGAGCGGCATGTCTGAGGTAGGTCCACTATTTCTATGCCTTTAATTTGAATCCCATTATTTCTTTCTTGTTTTAAATACATGTTTTATATTTATACAATATAAACATGCTATGAAATCTTGTTGTGGTTAATAGAAATGATGATACATTTGTTTTGGAAAATGAAATGTATTTCTAATGCCCATTTGGTCTTAAGTGACTTTTCTTGAAAAGTGATTTCATAAGTGGTTTTGAATTGTTAATGAATATTCCCAAAGGAATTTTTCCTTTTGTCCGGTTTAGTTATAAAAGTGTAATGACAAGTTTTAGTTTTTAAAAAAATCTGCAAAATTATTTCTAAAAATGGGTTTTGGTGTGAAGTTTAGGTTAAATAGTGGTTTGACTTTATTGGAAGAATTGCATCATTATAAGAATGGGTTCGATATTTTTTTAAATGTGTTTTACATTGGTTGTTCAATTGATATTTTAAATGATTTTGGAACTTAAAATTGTTGGGTGATTTTGTGTTCTAAAATGAAAACTATTCCTTGTAGATAATTAAGAATGTTTGGAAATTTAGGAATGATTTTTGCAAAAGGAAAACCCATCTAGAGGCATGAACCTTGTTTTAGAAAATGATGTTATTGAATGTATGAATTGTGATACGTGCCTAGTAAAGAGACTTGTGAATTTTTTGTGTGGAAGAAAAAGGGGGGATGTGCTCAAGGAGGAAGATCGATGGTGAGTGGGTGAGTGTGGTTTTGAATAAAGAGAATGACGTATTCATGTATGTTAGTTAGATGAAAACTCACCACTACTTGAAATAGAGTACATGGGAAGCCCGAATAACATCCCATCCTCCCTAGTATGAATTAATACATGATCACCCAAATAACATCCCATCCTCCCTAGTATCAAAGTAAACCGGTGTTGACCACTTTATATAATGACTAAAAAAAATTAGCAAGAAAAAATTCCCTACCTTCACATGATGAAATATTAGTCATCACAACACAAACTCCACTATTGACCACTTTATATCCAACCAATAAATATGAATTTTAATGGAATGATACATCTTGGGAATACAAGATGTACTTACACAATTGAACTATGAAACTACAAGTTAATATCCTCTCAAATTGATAGCAAAATAAAAAATATATATTATAATAATATCTGATGTTGATAATCCTCCAACTATACCTTGGAATAATCTATATAAAATACACAATCTCTCATTATCATACCTCTGAGTCTCCCCACTAAGGCTTGTCCACCTACTACATTAGGGATGAATTCATTTTCATTTGGTATAGGCATCCTATACCATTGGCCTCCCCTGCATCAGGATGTATCACCAAAGATCCTACATCACTCTCCAAGAATATCCTAAATCACAAAAAAACTTCTCTCCATAACTTCCTAATAAGCACATCAGAAACCACATTCTCCCTCCCTAGGGTATATACGATATCAAAGTAATATTCGTACAAGGACTCCATCCACTTCTAATGATATATATTTATATCTCTCTAAGAGAATATATACCTTAGGAACTTATGAATTATAAATACCACAAATCTTCTTCAGATGAGGTAATGTCTCCATAAATTTAGAGAAAAAAATATCCCCAATAACTTAATATCATTTGTGGCATACTTACACTCATGAGTACATAGATACTTGAATCTATACTAATCCCTACCACATCAAGACATATCCTAATATGAGATTATAAGAGTCTTTTAAAACCTCAAACATCACTCCCTCCTTTTTAAATGAAAATATTATTGAACTGATAAACCTTTTCCTCAAATAGCTGAAAGCTACATGGAACAGATAAAACCAAATAAAATATTTTCCCTTAATATTAATGGATTTTAAAAGTGTCATAACCTAAAATAAATCGAACATAAACCTATAATAAAATCTCATAAGACCAAGGGATCTATAAACCTATTTAACATTCTCATGTGCTACCCAATAAATAACCACCTCAATCCTTAAAGGATCAACTGAAACTCCATACTGATACATCACATTTCCAAGAAAATATACCTAATGCCTATAAAAATTTAAATTTGATAGATTTAAATAGACCTGATGCTGCTTAAATACCTACAAAACATACCTCATAAACTTGGTAGGATACAACTTTGACTTTGAGTATATGAATATATCACTAGTGAACATTTCCATGAACTGATTTGGTAACTCACAGAACACAGATTTCAAGAGTTCCATGAAAAATTTGTGGAATTAATGATATCAAATGACATAACCATGAACTGAAAGTGGACATAGAAACACCAGAATGAAATATTTGGGACATCAACCTCCTTCAACTTCATATGGGGATACCCATACCACATACCAACCTCTAAAAACAAATTAGATCCCTTAAAATGGTCAAAACAATTATCAATCCTTAGGATATGATAACGGTTCTTGACCATCACCTAGTTCAACATCTAGTAGTACACACACAACCTTAATCAACCATCCTACTAATTGGATAAAAACACTATAGCACCCCATGATGATACAATAGTTCAGATGAAACACTTCTATATCAAATCATCAATTTGAATCCTTAAACCGCACAACTTAGAAAGTGTTATCGATAGATATTTGTTGAAATCATAGAATCATATGAATATAATTCTATCTAAAACTTAATATCACATAGAGGGGGAGGATTCAAATCCTCCTCAAGAAAACATTTGAAAACTTATCCACTAATCTAGGAAACCCCATTAGTATAACCTCTACTAATTCTAAAGATAGTGCATCTAGACATGACAACAACATCTCTAAACACATATGACCCATGAGGTAATCTCTCTCACCGAATAATTAGGCTTTCTAGATATCCTTAATAACAAAAAAACTCTTCTATATAATAAATCAATCAGGATATACAAAAAAATATAACAAGTTTATTTCTATAAAAAATTTTTATGGCTATATCCACAACAAAAAAAACTCCCAGATAATTTATTCTTCCCCATCAGCAGCTCACAAACATTATAAAAATTAATTAATCTCATTTGGCCTCCAACTGGGATTATCATTACAAGGGGAACCAAAATCCTCTCTAACTTGAGTTTCAAGTATTATACTAAATTTGGTGTAATAAAGAAGTCTGATTCTCCATAGTTAAAAAAAGTATAAGAAAATATAGATGATACATAGATTATACATTGAATCATATCTGGCCAATATGGTGTTGGTACCTCAATAGAATGAAACTTTTGATAACCAGCTACACTTCCTCATTGACAACAAAAACCTCCACAACCATGCATATACCTATGTACCCAAGGGTTAGGAACACCATAAGGATGATCTCTACCAGCTCAATTTCCCATCAACAAAATATAAACTTTATTTCTCTTCTGTTGATATGGATTTTGAGTCAAATACTACTACTAGATATGTTAAAGAATATAACATTTCATATGATGATGAGTACCAAGAATATGTGTTCATTGATATCTCTAATGTATACGTTATTCATAAAGAAAAAACACTAGAACATAGATCTCTGTGGATGCATAGGAACTATTAGACCTAGTGAAATAAAAAGAAGTAAATTATGGAATCTGACTCCTATATTGATGAAGCATCAAATATCCTAACATATATGGTCCTCGACCAATAAGCCTACACCTTGGGGAGATCTAGCGACTCCCTCCCTAAATGAACCCGATTGAACATGAATCCTCTCAATCACTTCATCCTTATTATTCACATCCATATATATATATATATAATGTATATGGTTTGACAACATATCTAATAAATAGTAACAATACCCCTCTAAAAACTACACTTTGGAATCCTCATCTAGAAAAAGACAAGGGGAGAAGTGAAGAAGGTCCCTGAATCTAATCCCAAGATCCCCCACAAACATGATCCCATACTTAAGGGAGAGAAAATCCAACCTATTTTCTTCCCTCATCAATGAATATATGAACTCCACAAAAAAATAAGACTCAAAATCATCCCATGAAATATATGCCCCCTTTTTCTACACAAGATAAAAAAATCCTCCACTAGCATATCAAATATCAAAAATGACTAATAGTTAACAGAACTCAATATTACACCCCATAAAATATTAGTTTGAATGTGTAATAAAGATCTTCTAACTAGTATGACAAGGGTGATAACCATAGATAATCCTTATATCTATGTAAAAAAACAATTTTAAGTGATTAAATGATAGTAAAATATTGAGAATAGAGGAGAGGGTGTGAAGATAGTGGAAGAAGTAGTAAAAGAGAGGAAAATAAAAAATTTATGGAGTTAGGGGTGATTGTATTGGATAGAATTGATAGAAAATTAAACTAATATTTCATGGAATCAATCATTAAAGTGATTAATTTTTGGGAAAAGTGGTCTTAAAACACCTAACTGCCATTAAATAAAAATCATTTCCATAATAAACTCTCAAGAAATTTTATTATTAATGGTACTCAATATGAAAATGTTTATTCATGGAGAAGTGTATAAGCCCAAAATTTTCCAATTATTACTTTGGTTTTATCTCCCAAGGAGAAAAGAAACTCACCTCTTAAACTCTTGGTTCTTGGAGTACAGTAGAAGGATGCTCATGAAAAAGAGATAATGAGAAACTCTGGACAAAATTCATATTGATTAAAAGAAAATTTAAAAAAATGAATATCCCAATTGATCTAATAAAATTCCCCTAAGAAAATTAGTTACATATACCAGAAGAATCAAAAATAGTATAATTCATTATAATCATATTGAAAAAAAGTACAAGAAGTAAGAGAAAGAGAAGGGATCTTATTTATTGATATTTTATTCTTACTCCAGATCTAATCATCTTTGAACTCATGAAATTATTTTTGTCCAACATCTAGTCTAACTCTAGCTTAATTTCATGTGTTTAGGATGCGTTATTGATCCCCAAGAGGATTCGGTAAAGAAATATCCCTTTGAATTTCACATTTCCTCTTCTTAAGTAGCATGATAATTCCATCATTATAGCATGTATAATTGGTATAAAACTCTATCTTCTCCACCATATCTTATACATGGATGGCCTTTAATGTACATCACTATACATCTTATTATTATATTACTTGAGATAAAATCATCCAAATAAAAGAAAAAGAAACAAATGCATTTTCTTATCTAGTTTAAACACCTCATGAGTGTTCCAATAGTCTACAGATGATTCCTAGTTGAATCTACCCTTTCTTTGATATTAGATTCTATTTTTGAATTAGGGAACCCAAAAATTTTAATATAACTATTACCAACCCTTAAATAGCTTCAAAATTAGAGGAATACCCTTCTGTATCTCCTTAATGAACTTTAAATAAGCATACCACTACACTTAATTCATCTTTACTTCACACTTGCAAGAAAAAAATACCCAGTGATCGATAATGGATTTTAAGGTTCCAATCATCGAAGAATCATGTAGTAGTGTGTGATATATTAAAAATTATTTTAATATTTCTACACCCATAACCATGAGCGAGGATCTTTCATGTAAAAGTTATAATAAATTTAATTAGTTTAGAAGAAATCAATTACCTTGTATTAATTCTATTTCCATGATGTTAATGTTGATCATATGAAGTGACTCTTTCAGATTAAATGTCACGACCCGCCCTCGGGGTCCGAGCCGTGACTACCCCAAGCCCGCCTTCCATAGGCCAGGGGCTGGCGACTAGCACCAAGGCGTAAATCCCGGTAAAAAGGGAAGGCATTGCCTTTGAAAAGTAAACACACACCACAGAGTAAACAAGCAGAAGTAAACACTAACAAGCAGAGTACGACTGAAAGTGCGGAAAAGTAAATGGGCCAGAATACAAACCCAAACTGAAAGTAAAGTACAACTCAAAAAGGGAAAAACAGCAACTGAAAAGTAAAAGCCGCTACTCTGAGCTGTCCACTGGAAATCCCACCTGAAGGGTGGGTACAGATAGATCCTCTGCTCTACGGGTCCCGCCGTCCGCTCCGAGCACGTCCCGCCCAGTGGTCCACCTCCGGGTACCGTCCCGCTGTGCAAGCCTCAGCTAAGGTCAATGCTGTCCGTCGTCTGCAACCAACACAACGTAGTGCGGGCAAATCCCGTGCAGGGGTGAGTATAAGCTACTCAGTAGGGACCCCGAGACCCCTGAAGGTCTCTCAAATCCACAAAGGATAAACCACGAAGAAAAGTACAATCACGAAGTAACAACCGACACTGCTTAGGTATATGCCCATACATATACCTAAGTCATCAATTAAAATACGCTCCAACCTCCGAGCCCAAGTACAACTCAGTCCACGCAGGAAAGTATACGTATTCCACATAGGAAAGCAAAACATAACCCACACAGGATTGCACAACACAATCCACACAGGAAAGCAACAGGATTCAGCTCACACAGGTATACTTCTTCAAGGACGATAAAGATGATCACTGATCCATCTAAGTCGTCGGAACCACGAAGGATCGATAGGTAACTAACCCCCGCAGAAGACCCACACAGGATCGGGCTCACACAGAACCTGTAGGCGCTGGCTCACACAGAACCGCTGAGCGCAAGGACCCACACAGGATCGGGCTCACACAGAACCTGTAGCACTGATCCACGTAGGATCGCCGAGTGCTGTAGTCGTCGTCGTCGAATCCACATAGGATCTCTGTACTGTCGTCGTCGAATCCACACAGGATCTCTGTACTGTCGTCGTCGCTGTCACAGTAGCAGTCGTAGCAGTAGTAGCAGTCGCAGCCAGCACTAGGGTTCCCGCACACAGCAAGCTCGTACGGAGGGTCCGCTCCACGAGCCGAGAGGCTGATACATCAACTGTCACGAAGACCGAAGTTGATGTATCCAAAAGTTCCGTATCGACAACAGGAACTCAACGCAACAGACGGCGCGTCGATCGGACGCCCGGTCTGAGAGTTATTGGCATTTTCGTCTCCGGGGTCCGGTTGGTTTTTAAGGCAAAACCAACCCGACCGTACTCCACCTGCGTCCAAACCTCGGGCGGAGTATGCCAAAAGATCCGTCTCACTAAGAGGAACACTATGCGACTGACGGCACGTCAATCGGACGTCCGTAGCTCAAGATATGAGCGTTTCCGCTCCGAAGGCCCGGTTGGTTTCGTGAACGAACCAACCCGGCCGAACTCAAAGTAAACCGAAACCTTGAGTGCGATATACCGAAACGACCGTCTCGATCCAAGGATCGCGTTGCCGCTGACGGTTCGTCCATCGGAGGTCCGAGGCTCAAGTTATGGGCCAAAAACCAAATCTGGTTCGAAACGGGGGGGTCCGGGTCCGGGCCGACCCGGCCCGACCCCCCCCTGGGCGGCGCGGTGGCCGGCGGCGGCGGACGGCGGCGGCGCGGCGGCCTGGCGGCGCGGCGGCGCGGTGGCGGCGGCGGCGGGCCGCGGGGGCGGCGGCGGCGGGCCGCGGTGGCGGCGGCGGCGGGCCGCGGTGGCGGCGGCGGCGGGCCGCGGCGGCGGCGCTTGGCGCCGCACGTGGGTGGCACGCGGGGGGCAAGGCCCCCGCTTTGCTGGAGGGCGGCGCGACAACTGGCCGCGCCGTTTTTTTGAATAAGCGCCCCCCTCTCGTGGGGGGCCTGCTGGAGCGGAACCGAGGGGGCAGCCGGCCCCCTCCCTTTAAAATAAAACC
Organism: Viscum album; assembly: GCA_963277665.1. Taxonomy (NCBI): domain Eukaryota; kingdom Viridiplantae; phylum Streptophyta; class Magnoliopsida; order Santalales; family Viscaceae; genus Viscum; species Viscum album. The sequence goes on from OY728143.1 coordinate 1,215,982,099, forward strand.
GCCCCCCTCTTTAAGAGGGGGGTTTTTGCCAGCTGGCCGGGGAATTAATTCCCCGGTTTAACGGCATCCGGCCGGCCAGCCGGCCGGCCGGTTTTTCTCCAACGGGACCGGAATTTCTGGTCCCCTCTTCGGCTTCCGACGCCGGCGGCCCGGCCGCCGGTTTTCTCTTCCGCCGCGGCCCGGAACCGGCCGCGGTCTCCTCGCCCCGCCGCGGCCCGGAACCGGCCGCGGTGTTCGTCGTCCGGCGCGGTGCGGCGGCACCGCGCCCCTTCGCCGTACCATGATTCCTTCCAACGCGGCGCGACAGCGTCGCGTTCTTGAAGATTCTCCTCGGCGTAGCGCGACGGCGTTGCGTAAATTATAAGCACGATCATCCGCGTGGTGCGACGGCACCACGCCACTTGCTTCCACCCGCATGAATAAAACAAGAACGATGGAGGGGGGTTCGGCCGTGTTCGTGCGGTCCGGCCCCCCCCTCACGTTAAAATAAAAACGCAACTTAAAATAAATCAAGTCACACGTTAGTCTTGATAGAATCACGATCAAGAATAAAATGAGGAAACCAAAAGAAAACGACAACCCCTACCTCGGGTTTAAGATTTGAAGAATCGTCTACGTCCCGCGGAAGACGGCGTCGCAGAGGTCGGGCATCGCGGTCGTCGTTCGTCAAATCCGTTGACGAAGTGTTATGCCCGAAGAGACACGACGTTGGCGGATCTTCGTTTGCCGACGAAGAAGGTCCGAAGAGGAAGTAGAGGTCCGAAGATACCGGGTCGCCGAGTCGATGATCCTTGACGAAGTGTTGTCGTTCTTCGTTGAGGATGATGACGTTCTTCGCCGGAGAAGATGAAGAGGAGCTCTCAAAAAGACAAAACAAAGAACTCCCAAAATAAAATAAGACTACCTCTTATTTTATTAACACAACACAAAAGAATTTCAAAGTTTGAAATTCAAAAAGACTTAACTCCCACAATTAATTAAGAGAAACTTAAGCCAATTAATTAGGGGTTAAGTATGTTGAGAGAATTTGAAAAGGTTAGGGGTTCGTGTGGGCCCCACCACACTTAATCCTCCCAAGGGAGGTTAAGTGGGTGTGGGTCCCACTTCCAACCACCTTTGATAGGTTTTAACTTGTAGTAATAAAATTGTTCTTCACAATTTTATTTAACTCAAACTAAAAACCCCAAAACGTAACTTTCAACCCGCAACAAACGCAACTCCCGAAAAGGTCTCTTTAAGCGAATATCGGCGCTGCGAGTTCATCGGTGCCCTCGGATTTCAATTCCGAGCACCGGATCAAAAGTTAGGAATTCCCGCTCGTTCGTTCACTGAACGTACCCGAGCCAAACTTCGGAAATTAATTCCGGGCACTCCGGGCCTCGGAATCAGGTGCCGTCTGAAACCGCGCTCTTGTAAAATTCTAAAGAAAATTAAGAAAAAAATTCCCTTGAATTTTACGGGTCTTTACATTACTCCCACCTCAGGGCTTTACGTCCCCGTAAAGATACAACAAAAACTTTGGAAACAAATGAGGGTACTGAGCACGCATCTGAGCCTCCCGCTCCCATGTGCTCTCCTGGAGATTCCCGTGCTGCCATCTGATGCGCACAAGAGGAATCGATCGCCCACGCATGACCTGCTCCTGTCGATCCTCTATCTCCACCGGGACCTCCGTAAAAGTCGCCCCATCGTCAACGTCAAGCTCCCCATGGTCAATGATGTGCGTCGGGTCGTGCACGTATCTCCTCAGCTGGGATACGTGGAAGACGTCGTGCACCCGGTGCAACTGAGGTGGTAGAGCCAGGCGATAAGCCACCTCGCCAATCCTGCTGAGAATCTGGAAAGGTCCGATGAAGCGCGGAGATAACTTGCCGCCTCGGCCAAATCTCCGAATACCACGTCGAGGTGAGACCCGCAAGAAGACGTGGTCGCCATCCTCGAACTCCAGTGGCCTCCGCCTCCTGTCAGCGTATGACTTCTGTCGGCTCTGAGCTGTCCTCATCTGCTCCTGGATGACCTGGACCTTCTCTGTCGTGGCCTGGACCATCTCCGGTCCCACCAGTGCTGACTCCCCAGGGTCTGTCCAGCACAAAGGAGATCTACAAGGTCGGCCGTACAACGCCTCGTACGGTGCCATCCCGATGGTGGAGTGGTAGCTGTTGTTGTACGCGAACTCCACCAAGGGTAGGTGGTCCTCCCAGCTACGACCAAAGTCGAGGACACAGGCACGGAGCATGTCCTCGAGTGTCTGAATGGTCCTCTCCGTCTGACCATCTGTCTGAGGGTGAAAAGCTGTGCTAAGACGTAGCTGCGTCCCGAACTCCTCCTGTAACCCCTTCCAAAGCCGGGAAGTAAAGCGGGCATCTCGATCGGAAACGATAGATGATGGCACGCCGTGGAGCCGCACAATCTCCTGAACGTAGAGACGTCCCAAGCTCTCCACTGAGCCCTGCTCTCTGATTGGTAAGAAGTGTGCCGACTTGGTGAGTCGGTCAACAATCACCCAGATAGAGTCGTGACCTTTGGAAGTGCGTGGAAGTCCAGTCACGAAGTCCATAGATATGCCGTCCCACTTCCACTCCGGAACCTCCAAGGGCTGTACCAAGCCTGCTGGTACCTGATGCTCTGCCTTCACCTGCTGACAGGTGAGGCATCGAGAAACGAACTCTGCTACAGCCTTCTTCATGCTCGGCCACCAATGCTGTCGTCTGAGGTCCTGGTACATCTTCGCCACTCCAGGATGTACTGCTAAAGGAGAAGTGTGAAACTCTCTCAGCACTTCCTCTCGCAAAGCGACTGGTACCATGGTACGTCCTCTGAAAAGGATGTCGTGCACTGCTCCAAGGGAGAAACCATCAGGTGCCTGTCCCGAGGATATCTGTGCATGCCGTGTCTCACAGTCAGCGTCCCCGCGCTGTGCCTCCCTGACTCGCTGCAGTAGTGGAGGAGTGACTGTGAGAGACTGAAGAAAGGCTGCTCCATCTCTATCCACGAAGGATATCTGCAAAGAGGCTAGCTGCTCCGTCGCCTCCTCAAGTAGCTGAATGCCCGTCCTCCTGCTGAGGGCATCGGCTACTACGTTCCCCTTCCCAGGAGTATAGACTATCTCAAAGTCATAGTCCTGGAGGAACTCGAGCCATCGTCGCTGTCTCAGGTTCAGGTCCTTCTGCGAGAAGATATACCTGAGACTCTGATGATCGGAAAAGACTGTAAAACGCTCGCCCATCAGATAGTGTCGCCATGTCTTCAGAGCGAAGACCACTGCTGCTAACTCCAGGTCATGGGTAGCGTAGTTCTGCTCATGCGGCCTCAACTGTCGTGATCCATAGGCGATCACTGCCCGCTCCTGCATCAGAACACATCCGAGTCCTGTCCCTGATGCATCGCAGTAGACTACATACCCTACTCCCTCCTCAGGCAACCTCAAGATAGGTGCGCTAGTCAATCTCTGTCTCAGCTCCTGGAAGCTCTGCTGACATCTGTCAGTCCATACGAAGGGTTTCCCTTTCTTCGTCAAAGCTGTGAGTGATGCTGCAACTCTGGAGAAATTCGGCACAAATCTCCGATAGTATCCAGCTAGTCCCAAGAAACTCCGAACCTCAGTCACGCTCCTGGGTGGCTCCCATGCTAACACAGCCTCAATCTTCGCGGGATCCACTGCAACTCCCGCCTCAGAGATGACGTGTCCCAAAAAGTGGACCTCACGTATCTAGAACTGGCACTTCGAGAGCTTACCATAAAGCTGGTGCTCTCGGAGTGTGTCAAGAACAACTCTCAAGTGATAGGCGTGCTCCTTCTCTGTTGTAGAGTAAATCAGAATGTCGTCGATGAAGACCACGACAAACCGATCGAGGTATGGCTAAAAGATCCTGTTCATGAGAGCCATGAACACTGCTGGAGCATTGGTTACACCGAAGGGAATAACCAAGAACTCATAGTGGCCATACCGACATCTGAAGGCCGTCTTTTGCACATCCTCGTCTCTGACTCTGAGCTGATGATAGCCTGACCTGAGGTCTATCTTCGAGAACCACCGTGCTCCCTTGAGCTGATCAAAGAGGTCATCAATCCTCGGTAGCGGATACTTGTTCCTCACTGTCACCTGGTTCAGGCGACGATAGTCAACACAAAGTCGCAAGCTCCCGTCCGCCTTCTTGGCGAACAAAATCGGGGAAGCCCAGGGTGAAACACTGGGTCGGATGAACCCCTTGCCCTGCAAGTCCTCCAAATGTACCCGTAGCTCTCGAAGCTCGGCGGGGGCCATCCGATATGCTGGAGTGGATATCGGGGCTGTCCCGGGGTACAAGTCAATATAAAAGTCTACCTCTCTGCGAGGAGGTAGCCCTGGAACGTCGTCAGGAAAAACGTCCGCAAACTGATCCACCACTGCAGGAAAACCAGGACTCCGCACGTCAACTGCTCCAAGGATAAGGCTAGCCAACTGATGAGTGATGGGCTGTCCTCTCCTCCGCGGAAGTCCATCCTGTGATGCTAAGGCTCCCTTCTCGCCGGTGAAGGTGAACCTGCTCCCGTCGGTGCGTACACATCGCACCTTGCGCCTAAAACAGTCAATCTGTCCATGGACCGTAGACAGCCAATCCATGCCCAAGATGACGTCGTAAGGCCTCGACGCTGCTACAAGAAGATCCCAGCCGAAGCTCTCGCCTCCTAGGGTAAGCTCACACTGCCGGCACCAGTGCGTAATCGTCGAGTCTGCTCCCGTAGGAGTCTCTAGCCGTAAGGATCGAGCCAACGGCTCTGTCGGAATCTCCGAGCTCCGAACAAGGGCAGCGGCTATGAAAGAGTGACTTGCTCCTGTGTCTATAAGAACTGCAGCAAGGGTGGAATAGACACAGATAGTACCTCGAATCATCTCAGGTGCGCCGTGGTCGTAGGCCTCTGCTGCCTGGAGCTGTGCCTGTCGCTGCCCGCCAGCTCCCTGTGGTCGGGGTGGACCTCCTGGTGGTGGTGGTGGTAGAGCCTCAAAGCGTCGGCCACCACCAGCTGCTCGTCCAGCTCCTCTGCCTCGTCCGCCTCCTCCCTGCGGACCGCCACGGTCGACCCTCTGCCTCTGCCTCGGTGGTCCATCAACTGTCTGCTGCTCCTCGGCACGACGGGTCGGGCAGTCGCGAGCCATGTGGCCCTGCCCGCCGCACGAGTAGCACTGTCTGCCTCTCGGAAGACTGGCTCCGCGCTGTGTGCCCCGCACTGCTGAGCCAGTGCCCTGAGGTCGTCGGCCCGAAGGTCTGGTCTGTCTGGACCCCTGAGTCATCCGTCGACTGCCTGCTGCAGATGACTCTGCCATGTGCCGCCCTGCGGTGGGTCGCTGTGCTGGTGTAGACTCAGCAAGGAAGCTCTCGATCAGAAGAGCCCGCTCCAGTACTCCTGTCTGAGTCGGTATGCTGAGGGAGATCAGCGATGCCCTGATCTCGTGTCTCAAACCCTGCTCGAAGGTCCGGGCCCGGAAGAATGGGTCCCGTACCATGTCGGTCGAGTAGCGCGAGAGATCGGTAAATCTCGCCGAGTACTGAGCGACCGTCATGCTGCCCTGCCGCAGCTGTAGAAGCTCCTGGATACGCACCGCACGAAGGGTGGCTGGGACGAACTCCGAGCGGAAGAGGCTCTCAAAGTCCGTCCAAAGTAGAGATGCCTCATCGTGAACCTGGAGCATCAAGCTCCACCATCGTCCTGCTGCTGCGTGTAGTAGGCTCGCAGCGAGGATCACCATGAGGTCTGCTGGTGTCCTCACTAGCCTAAACACTCGAACCACTGCCTCCAGCCAGTCCTCTGCTGCCTGAGGATCCGTCTCCCCATGAAACCTGGGTGGTCATTGGCGCTGAAACTCATGCAGTGCACTGAGGCGACGTGCATCGTCAGCGGCTGCTGCTGGAAGCATCGGGGGCTCGGCGGGTAAAGCTACCGCCGGTGCCACTTCTGAAAAAGGGCCCTGCACCGAAGCCTCGTCGCTCGGTGGGCTGTCGTCTCGCTCGACTCTCGGAACCCTAGCTGGCTGCCGTCGTGGGGCCATCCTGAAAAGGAAACAGCTGCGCCACGGTTAGAATAGTATACCTGGTGAGCTGATATAAGTAATCACAAAGAAAACTTTGAAACACACACGCAATCAATATTTTCGTGCATTAAGTCGGAAATCAGAAGTCAGGGTCCTGGTGTACGGATACGTCGGCCGCCGCACCAACACTGGACTCCCTGTACTGATATCCACACTCAATACGCTAAACATTATTGCTTCACATAGAAAAGATCAGAGTTCGCGGTAGAACCGAACTCCTCTGATACCAATTTGTCACGACCCGCCCTCGGGGTCCGAGCCGTGACTACCCCAAGCCCGCCTTCCATAGGCCAGGGGCTGGCGACTAGCACCAAGGCGTAAATCCCGGTAAAAAGGGAAGGCATTGCCTTTGAAAAGTAAACACACACCACAGAGTAAACAAGCGGAAGTAAACACTAACAAGCAGAGTACGACTGAAAGTGCGGAAAAGTAAATGGGCCAGAATACAAACCCAAACTGAAAGTAAAGTACAACTCAAAAAGGGAAAAACATCAACTGAAAAGTAAAAGCCGCTACTCCGAGCTGTCCACTGGAAATCCCACCTGAAGGGTGGGTACAGATAGCTCCTCTGCTCTACGGGTCCCGCCGTCCGTTCCGAGCACGTCCCGCCCAGTGGTCCACCTCCGGGTACCGTCCCGCTGTGCAAGCCTCAGCTAAGGTCAACGCTGTCCGTCGTCTGCAACCAACACAAAGTAGTGCGGGCAAAGCCCGTGCAGGGGTGAGTATAAGCTACTCAGTAGGGACCCCGAGACCCCTGAAGGTCTCTCAAATCCACAAAGGATAAACCACGAAGAAAAGTACAATCACGAAGTAACAACCGACACTGCTTAGGTATATGCCCATACATATACCTAAGTCATCAATTAAAATACGCTCCAACCTCCGAGCCCAAGTACAACTCAGTCCACGCAGGAAAGTATACGTATTCCACATAGGAAAGCAAAACATAACCCACACAGGATTGCACAACACAATCCACACAGGAAAGCAACAGGATTCAGCTCACACAGGTATACTTCTTCAAGGACGATAAAGATGATCACTGATCCATCTAAGTCGTCGGACCCACGAAGGATCGATAGGTAACTAACCCCCGCAGAAGACCCACACAGGATCGGGCTCACACAGAACCTGTAGGCGCTGGCTCACACAGAACCGCTGAGCGCAAGGACCCACACAGGATCGGGCTCACACAGAACCTGTAGCACTCATCCACGTAGGATCGCCGAGTGCTGTAGTCGTCGTCGTCGAATCCACATAGGATCTCTGTACTGTCGTCGTCGAATCCACACAGGATCTCTGTACTGTCGTCGTCGCTGTCACAGTAGCAGTCGTAGCAGTAGTAGCAGTCGCAGCCAGCACTAGGGTTCCCGCACACAGCAAGCTCGTACGGAGGGTCCGCTCCACGAGCCGAGAGGCTGATACATCAACTGTCACGAAGACCGAAGTTGATGTATCCAAAAGTTCCGTATCGACAACAGGAACTCAACGCAACAGACGGCGCGTCGATCGGACGCCCGGTCTGAGAGTTATTGGCATTTTCGTCTCCGGGGTCCGGTTGGTTTTTAAGGAAAAACCAACCCGACAGTACTCCACCTGCGTCCAAACCTCGGGCGGAGTATGCCAAAAGATCCGTCTCACTAAGAGGAACACTACGCGACTGACGGCACGTCAATCGGACGTCCGTAGCTCAAGATATGAGCGTTTCCGCTCCGAAGGCCCGGTTGGTTTCATGAACGAACCAACCCGGCCGAACTCAAAGTAAACCGAAACCTTGAGTGCGATATACCGAAACGACCTTCTCGATCCAAGGATCGCGTTGCCGCTGACGGTTCGTCGATCGGAGGTCCGAGGCTCAAGTTATGGGCCAAAAACCAAATCTGGTTCGAAACGGGGGGGTCCGGGTCCGGGCCGACCCGGCCCGACCCCCCCCTGGGCGGCGCGGGGGCCGGCGGCGGCGGCCGGCGGCGGCGCGGCGGCCTGGCGGCGCGGCGGCGCGGGGGCGGCGGCGGCGGGCCGCGGTGGCGGCGGCGGCGGGCCGCGGAGGCGGCGGCGGCGGGCCGCGGCGGCGGCGCTTGGCGCCGCACGTGGGTGGCACGCGGGGGGCAAGGCCCCCGCTTTGCTGGAGGGCGGCGCGGCAACTGGCCGCGCCGTTTTTTTGAATAAGCGCCCCCCCTCGTGGGGGGCCTGCTGGAGCGGAACCGAGGGGGCAGCCGGCCCCCTCCCTTTAAAATAAAACCGCCCCCCTCTTTAAGAGGGGGGTTTTTGCCAGCTGGCCGGGGAATTAATTCCCCGGTTTAACGGCATCCGGCCGGCCAGCAGGCCGGCCGGTTTTTCTCCAACGGGACCGGAATTTCTGGACCCCTCTTCGGCTTCCGACGCTGGCGGCCCGGCCGCCGGTTTTCTCTTCCGCCGCGGCCCGGAACCGGCCGCGGTGTTCGTCGTCCGGTGCGGTGCGGCGGCACCGCGCCCCTTCGCCGTACCATGATTCCTTCCAACGCGGCGCGACGGCGTCGCGTTCTTGAAGATTCTCCTCGGCGTAGCGCGACGGCGTTGCGTAAATTATAAGCACGATCATCCGCGTGGTGCGACGGCACCACGCCACTTGCTTCCACCCGCATGAATAAAACAAGAACGATGGAGGGGGGTTCGGCCGTGTTCGTGCGGTCCGGCCCCCCCCTCACGTTAAAATAAAAACGCAACTTAAAATAAATCAAGTCACACGTTAGTCTTGATAGAATCACGATCAAGAATAAAATGAGGAAACCAAAAGAAAACGACAACCCCTACCTCGGGTTTAAGATTTGAAGAATCGTCTACGTCCCGCGGAAGACGGCGTCGCGGAGGTCGGGCGTCGCGGTCGTCGTTCGTCAAATCCGTTGACGAAGTGTTATGCCCGAAGAGACACGACGTTGGCGGATCTTCGTTTGCCGACGAAGAAGGTCCGAGGAGGAAGAAGAGGTCCGAAGATACCGGGTCGCCGAGTCGATGATCCTTGAAGAAGTGTTGTCGTTCTTCGTTGAGGATGATGGCGTTCTTCGCCGGAGAAGATGAAGAGGAGCTCTCAAAAAGACAAAACAAAGAACTCCCAAAATAAAATAAGACTACCTCTTATTTTATTAACACAACACAAAAGAATTTCAAAGTTTGAAATTCAAAAAGACTTAACCCCCACAATTAATTAAGAGAAACTTAAGCCAATTAATTAGGGGTTAAGTATGTTGAGAGAATTTGAAAAGGTTAGGGGTTCGTGTGGGCCCCACCACACTTAATCCTCCCAAGGGAGGTTAAGTGGGTGTGGGTCCCACTTCCAACCACCTTTGATAGGTTTTAACTTGTAGTAATAAAATTGTTCTTCACAATTTTATTTAACTCAAACTAAAAACCCCAAAACGTAACTTTCAACCCGCAACAAACGCAACTCCCGAAAAGGTCTCTTTAAGCGAATATCGGCGCTGCGAGTTCATCGGTGCCCTCGGATTTCAATTCCGAGCACCGGATCAAAAGTTAGGAATTCCCGCTCGTTCGTTCACTGAACGTACCCGAGCCAAACTTCAGAAATTAATTCCGGGCACTCCGGGCCTCGGAATCAGGTGCCGTCTGAAACCGCGCTCTTGTAAAATTCTAAAGAAAATTAAGAAAAAAATTCCCTTGAATTTTACGGGTCTTTACATTAAATTTGTCTCTCTTGTGAGGAACCAATGATATAATCCCTCTAGCGGTGATTCACACATGCTCCTTTAATGATAAATATTATTTACTATCTTGTAGATAATTATTTATCACCAAACATGGTTTTATTATGTTTGAACTCCTCAGTATTTATTAAATAACTAAATAATTTTTTTTACCCTATTAAATAAATATTTTATTCAAAAATATTAAATAAATATTTATTAAATATTAAGTAAAATAAATAAATAAATTTTATTCAAAATTCAGTGAAAAAATATTTATTTAATTTATGCGATCAATAACACATGAATAAAATTATTTATTGGTATTGAGAATAATATCTATTCCAATAATTAAATTTAAAATAGAATTTAATCAAGATCAATGGAAACACTTTGTGTGTGACTCTCTAGGAATATTTCTTATCGACATTAGGCGGGTATGCTGAAATTCCAAGATTACTGTTTAGAAATTGGTTAAGGAACACAAGAGAAAGAACTTTATGTCATGATGATAACAACCACATATGAATGTTCACTATTTAATATAATCCATTTGTCTCAATATCTCATCAAGCAGGTCGCACATCCATTTCATCAACCTATTTACTCGATATTTATTTCTTTGACTATATAAAATAAATGTTATTACACCATGGCCATGGATTTTACGTGACAGTCATATTTCAATCAAAATGATGAGATATCAGCTTCCATAAAGATGGAAGGGAAAAATTCTTCCTCAACATAATATTAATAAAAATTCATTCATGATGCACCCGATGTATTCAACTTCTCCATGAATTTTTATCATCATGGTTTATGAAATACATCTAAGTGAATGAGTCATAATGTTAATTAATAATAATCTTAAATTCTAAGGACTATTACCCACACTCATAGATAAAAATATTTGATGATAAAAAACATGTGAAATTTATACTAGAAGTTCTATTCTCATAATATCCCATTTGGAGATTAACAAGTGAAAAATCCATGAGAAGAAGCCTCATCTTCTTATGAGTACTTGCACATGATGGTCTACATACCATGTGTCCTAACATAGTACACTATCCAACCAAATATCTAAATTTAATTGATATCACCATAGCATCTCAAGGTTCTCATCATAGCTGGAAACTACTATAACCTTATAAATGTTACAAATACTTTAAGATATTATCACATCAATGTTATGTATAAGAATATTCAATATGTGATAAGATATTTATATTAATATTCACTTTTTTGAATATGCAAGTAATATAATGTATGAAGTAGTTTGTTCTAGGGAACCAAATCCAACAAACTTTTACTTTCACTATGTCCAAATTCTAATGAAATGTTATCCCTCATATGTTAAATGTCATTATACTTATCTTGGATATGATTTCTAGGACTACCATATTTCCATGGATAGGGTTGGTTAATCCACATCTCTGTGCGGTGGATATATTTACCAAAACATGACTATCTTGAGAAAATACCTCAAGTATTAATTTAATTTATTATACTACTCTTTTCACCTTGTCTGAACCTTGACATCCTCACTAAATCCATATTCATATTTTATCATAAAATGATAAACCTCTTTCTTTTGGTATAACCAAAATTTAGAACAATACATTTCTAAACTGTTTCTTAAGTTGTATCCGAAACCATAACATACACATATATTATAGATATAAAAACCACTAACTATAATAAGTTTCTCTTGCACATTACTGTATCCTTATTAGTAATACTAGATTAATTTTTAGTAAATAAATATAAGTATTTAATTTTCTTGACCACTAGTATTCTCACTTCTCCAGACACTAAGATGTCATCCATTTTCACTTTTCAAAGTATCATTATATAGTTTAACTATACGTATATAGAATTATGGGGTATTTATTTGATATTAATCTATTACACTTTATGGATCGGTAATATCAAATGTTAGTACATATCATGGAATGTGAGTTAAATTCCTAGCACTTAATATTGTGAAATTATTTTAATATCCCAAATCACTTACAATTCCCATGCATTTTATAATGGTAGGATTATTTGAAAATAAAAATTTAGTCTTGAATTTTTTTGAATTTTATTTTTAATACATTATTAATGTATGTATTATGACTAAATTAAGAAAAAATAAATCCATTTTTATAGATCTTTTTCCCAGAACACGGTTGCTACTTTTGTTCAAACTAGGAAAAATATTGTTCCTAAGTCTTAACAAACTTTCAATACATAAAAAATATTTTCAATATGTTAACAACATATCTAACTTGAAAAGATTGTAGTTCTTCTACTAACCAGATATAAACACATGTCACTCATTCATTTCAAATGAATATTCTATGATCATTATGCATGATTTATTGATAAATGAATTTATGTAATATACCTATTTTACTATCATTTACTAATGTCCTCAAACATTTTAATTATTACTAGTAGAAATATACCTTAGTGCCTCCTTTTTGTTTTTGTATATATACATCTTCTGTAAGGATTCCTCTAAATAAGGTGGCCTTGAAAATCAATTTCCCAATTTGATGATCATAGAAGTATGATTTGAAAAGTATAATTTAAAAATTATTTTAGTCATGATGATATGTAAATAAGTTTTGTCATGGACTACACTTTCTATAATAAATCACGTGTTATTGGTACCATCAAGTACTATCCATTATAGTTTCTCTTGAATACTCACCAGTAGTATAAAGTCTTAAAAATATTCAAAATACACAATCTAAAATCTCAATACATGGAGTCCATTAATTGAATTTATATATACTTTTAAACTTATCATAATAAAGTTTAGTTATTCTTTATAAGAATAATTATTCTATAATAATAATACATATATAACCCACTACTGTGAATATAAATGACCTCTTTGGTTATGAATTACTACATAGTATGTATCTTTAAAACTACTCCCCCCATTAAGTTCAGTGGAGTTCATTATTCCTATTTAAAATCATGTGCATTCATATCCTTAACCCTTAGAAGTTATGTCTTCTCCCACTATCTTTAAAAATATAGGTTTCCTTTATTGAAACACTTATTACAAAATTTGGAAACACTTACAAAATTTGTATATAAGGCCATATTTTAATAGACAATTTTCAAAAAACACTTGTGGAAATGTTCTAATTGATTCTTGCCAATTAATAATCAATATAATATCCATTAGATAATATAGTTGACATATAGTTAGTTTTTTCACTTCTATTTTTAAAATATATCTTGGATGATATAATGAAAGATTTGAAACATATATAAGACTCATAACTATTCTTCCTTTTACTATGATAAATTAATTGATGTATATAAGGAAATGTGATTTTAGGATAACCTTTACTCCACATATCCAATCAATGATTACTTGGATAATATTTTCTCTGACAAGCCAGCTCAAATATTCCTATATCTTTAACAAGTTCACTCATTTACTTCACTTAGAATTTATAAAATTTGTTAATGGAATATCATGTAGTATATGAAGTTACCTTCATCTTTATAATAGTTCACATGTACATGATGAACCAATTTTAAATGTTTTGTGACTTACCTTTATGCATAAATGTTTTTTATCTAAAAAATGATAATTAGTTTGTTTTTATATTCATTACCTCAGCTCAATTGAGGCTAAAAACACATTGAAGGGAATAAACAAGTCAAATTAGTTCAATTTTATTTGAAAAATAATTATCTTACCACAATGAGGTAGGAGTGTTATATTTTATATTCATCATTCATTATAATGGATATATGTAATTCTAGAGTTACTGAACCAATAGTTCAATATTTAAAGTACCATAACAACATTTATTATAAATGTGAAATAATTTCTTCTTGTGTCTAGCCATACACTGTGATAAATGTTTTGGAAAAAATTATTACAAAATTTAATCAATCCATTTATTATTGAGATGTAGCTAACTCCCAATGGAAGAAATAGGAACCACCCTTTCTCAGCTCCTTTTGAGTTCAATCTTTAACCCTTATATTATTTATCATTTCTTATATTTAAATACATGTATGTTGTAAAAATATTTCATTTAATATAAAAGTGATGAATATAACTTAAGTGGATTAAAATTATTTCTTTTTCAATTAATTTGAATTTATCTTCCAATGTCCAAGCTTTCCACATGAGAAGAAAATAGACTCCTGTTCATTCTTCTGACCTTGATTTCTTTGCCTCTTTGAAGGATGCTGGGAAGTATATTTTAACTGCATATTAGCAATATGATCTTCAGCCTTATTTTTAAAAATTTTCACTATAAGGGGTGGAGAAAAAGGTTTCAACCAATCCTTATCTTCTTGGGGAAGTATGAAAGAAAGTTACCTGAGCGACTTATCTATTTTGTTTATCTGATCTTGGAAAAATAGTAATAATCTTGGTGCTAAGGATAATAAAATAATATTAATGGATTATTTCTTATCTAAGTGTAAACCCAATTTTTCTAATTGATTAATATACCCCATAATTTTTAAAGCATGATCAGTCGTTGGATTTACTTCTTCCAGTTTACAATGATATTATGCACTGAGAATTATTCATTTCAAGCATTTCCTTTTATTTCTCAAGAGAATATAGATGTGTTATTATGGTGTAACTATTAGTTTATTTATGTTGTATCACTAACTATTTGGTCATAGTTGATAATATTCTAAAAACTACATAAAAATAATCCTCAACATATCTATGGTAGGTTTCACTTTTACTTTTAATCAATTTCTAGTGTGTCATAATATGAACATAGTATTCCAACATGTAATGAAAATTTTCTAATAATAGTGCGTCATATAAATGAATTTTCCATATATTAACATTTTTATTTATAAGGATATACCCTAAGTTAAGAAATTAGTTAACCAATTTCTTAGTTTTTCTTGACATTTTTTGCAACAATAATTAAAACAAATAATTATTACTTTGCTTGATTAAAAATTATGTAAGAAATAATAATAATTTAATTTTATAAATTATACCACTATTTTATCATGTCTCAACAACCCTCAATATTAAATTGGAAATGTCTAGTTCTAGGAAATTCTAGTGGAAAAGAACCATATTTACATTTTCATAATCCCAGAAATGGTTGGTAAATCTACTTGAAGGTATTTAGGTAGATAGGTCTTTGCTAATTGTGGCCTTGAAGCTCCTTGATCCATTGAGTGGATTAACCAATTCTGAAATCCTAACTTGGATATACTCAACAATTTCTTCCAAATTACACCAAGCCTTTCAAGGTTTACTCCTCTTGATGTAAAATGGCTAAGTCAACCCAAAAATTTCATAATAACTACCCTTATAAAATTAATTATCTTAATAAGGGTTGATCAAACACTTATTTCTATTGATTTTTGTTCCTAACCAAGTATTGTAAGGAAAAGTCTGACTTAATATTTAGTTGAGGGATTTTATTTTTTTATTATGTATAAATTTTATATTGTTTTTATATGTTACATGTCTTTTTAATGTTAGGTGAATTTTAATTAATTAATTAACCATATTGGATAAAACATTTACACATAAAACATTTATTTAAATTCCTTATTTTTACATTAATTCATTTATTTATGTGATTATGGTATTATATCTATAAAATAAATAATTCCTAGGGAGAAATAAATAAATAATTAAATGAATAGATAATGATCTTATCTAATAGTTAATTTAATAAGTGGATATTAAATAAACCTTTTACCCAGGAGAAATAACTCTTATTGCCGGTCTTGACATGAGTTACAACATTAAACCAATTCACTTGTGTATCACCTTAGTTGGCATCATAATGGTCCCATCTTGAACTGTCTCCATGTGACTTGGGATACTCCATTAATTACATGTATTTACAACTCACATGTAGGTGAGGGGAACCAAAATATTAGTTAAATGAGATTACATAAATAATCATGAACACATAGGTGCTACATAATAATGGTAGGATGGATGACTCATGAACCATTAATTTAATTTAATATTGAATAATTGAAAACCCATGGAATATATTAAATTAAATAAATTATAACATGTACATAGGTCTTGGTCGAGCTCATGATTGGTCATACATGTAACGAATAAGTAAATGTAACTGTCTAAGATTCATTTCTTCATTCATTATTTTTTATTAAGATAAACGTGCTTTCATTAATTAATTAATTCCCTTTCATCTTAATGATCATATGAACTTAAATGGAGATACCCATCATTTATTTCATTCATGTAAAATAAATGATAGAACCAATAATGTCATTATTATTATAATAAATTAATTTAGCATTTATAATTCTTTGAATCTATTATTAAATTGTCAGATAAATTTTTTTGTACCAATTAATAAAATAAGGTTTTAATGCGGTAATTTTTCAATTTAATGTAATTTTAATATTTTCCCTTTATTGGGAGACTACAAAATGTGAATAGACCCTCTACACACTGTGTATCTCAGTTTTCTTATATCCAGGGTACACACCTAGGTCTACGACATACACCTCAGCTGAACTATATGGCATGTACTGACTAGATACACATAGTGTGTTAAAATTTCTGTGTATCTGGGATGAATTCCAGAGTCTTCAGTGTGTGTCTCGATAGACTACATGATATTTATAGTCCATCTACACACTGTGTGATCTTAATGTTGTGTGCCCGATAATTGTTTCAAAAACATGGTGCGTTATGAGGCAAGAGACTACATGATGTGTAAATACCAACTACACGCTGTGTATCTCGTTAATCCATGTGTCTTTTTTTTCCTCACAAAGTGTATCAATGTGTATTTCATACATGTGAATTGATAAACTACATGCTGTGTACACTAAATACACGTTGCATATATAATAAATTCTATAGGTTTTCAGTCTCACACTATTTAACTATGTGTTATGACCAAACAGATTCCACAATTTATGCCACTAACCCATGTAGACTACACGACATGTACACCATATACACACTATGTAATTCAAAAATTATATACCAGGTTGGATGATAAACATGTTGAATATACCTTGTATAATTACTATGTGGTGCACTGTGTATCCCTCGACACATCTAGATGCAGTGCACTAGGGTACACATTGTGTAATTTCAAGTACACACCATGTAACCCTATCATACCATCCAAAATTTTGAAGTTCTCAATGACATATCAGGTTATTCTTCATCTATTCTTATACCTTTAAGAAAATGAAACAATAAAAAAACATTATTAATATATCAAATCATGTTAATTCAAATCAGATTAAGGATGGAATAACATGAAATAAAAATCTAACTACAGTTGCGCATAGATCAATAATCAAATAAATAATTATAAATTTAAATGTAACATATCTAATACCACTTTAAGGTTCCAGGTTTAGTAGAAGTGTGTGGTGGTGGGAAATATATTGAAATTTCTTTTAATATTTATATACTCGAAATCATGAGTGAGGATCTTGTACATAAAATTTATAATTAATATATTTCCATTGGAAGAAAGAAATTTCCTTTCCTTAGGTTACTTTCTTTGACGTCATTGCGGATCATCCCAATAGAATCTTTCAGATTAAATTAATTTCACTTATGAGGATCCAATATAAAATCCCTATAGTGGTGATCCACAAGTGCTCCATTGAGATTTGATAAATACTAAATGATCTCTTGGTGCTAGCACAGGTAATCAAATGACTTGTGTTATTCATTCTTGATTTCTCATTATTTGGTCTTGAATAAATCACTATAGAGTTTCTCTTTATTAAGATAGATAGAGATGGAAGAACCGAAAGAGAATTCATTGTGTACAATTTTTTTAATTACCAACACAATAGCCATAACATGCTATTTATAGTGGTAGGGTTTAGGTTAAAATATTTGATTATTTCATTACAACCCTTAAACAATATCAAAACCTTTAATAAAAACCCATGACACTTAATAATAATATTATTACTTTACATCATGTTCTAACGATAAATATTATTTAGCAGCTTGTAGATAAATATTTATCACCGGACACGGTCTTGGTCCATTCAAACTCCTTGGTATTTATTGAATACCCAAGTAAAAGTTTTTATTCTCTTAAATAAATATTTTTTTAAAAAAATAAATATTTATTTATTAAATATTCAATAACATAAATATATTATTTTTATTCATAATATAGTGAATAAATATTTATTTAATTTATGCGATCAATAACACTTGAATAAAATAATTCCTCAATATTAAGAATAATATTTATTACATTAATTAAATTAAAATACAATTTTGTAGAGATAAGTGAACAAAATTATTATGTGACCCTCTAGGATTCTTTCTCATTATCATTAGGAAGGTATACCTAAAGTCCAATATTACTATCTAGAAATGGGCCAGGGCACCCAAGATATAGAAATTAATGCTACATTGAAAACAACAACATACAAATGCTCACTATGTAATATAATCCCTTTGTATTAATATTTCATTAAGAAGGTTGTATATCCCTATCATCAACCTATTTGATAAATATGTATTTATTTGACCATCTTAAATAAAATTCATTAGACCATGGACATGGAATTTATGTGATAGTCATATTTCAATCAAAGGGTTGAGATATCAACTTCCATAAAGATGGAAGGGAAAAATACTTCCTCAACCTAATATTAATAACATGTCATTCGTGACACACCAACATATACAAATTCACTATGAACTATTATCATCATGGTTTATGAAATAAATCTATGTGTGTGAGTCATAACATGAATTTATAATAATCTTAAAGTCTAAGTACCATTACACATGCTCACAGATAATAATATCCGATGACACAAAAATATGAGAAATTCCAACTAGCGGGTCTGGTGTCTTAATATACCATCTTTTATATTATCACATATGAACTTCATAAGAAGAATCCTCATATTCTTTTGAGTACTCACACTTAGCGGTCTACATACCATGTGTTCTATCAAAACAAGTTATGAAACCACAAAACTGTATTTAAGAGATATTTACATAACATCTCAAGGTTCTCATCATATAGGGGAGCTTCTATGATATTATCAATGTGACATATACTCTAGGACATTATCATATCAATGTTATGTATAAGAACAACAAATACGTGATAATATATTTATATTAATATTCACTTATTTTAATATAAAAGTAATGTAAAGTAAAAATTAGTTTGTTCTAGGGAACCAACTCTAACAATATTCAGTAGATTTGAATTCAACAAACTCATCTATTTTTCACGAAACACAATTGATTCATCAATTTAAACTTCTAGTTAGAATTTGATCAAGCTATGTCAAACAATTTACTTCATATATTCAATTGATCAGCATCAATGGTCTTTCTAGTCCTGTTCATCTGAGTCTCCATTGAATTTAATTGGGATTTGGTATCTTTTTCTTCAGCCTCATTAGTAAACATTACTCAGATAAGATCTAGATTCAATAAACCTTCACTTAATAGATTTAGCTCATTTTTATCTCTATCATCAAATACACTAACCACCACCATATTGATTATTTTATAAAAGTAACCATTATTCTTGATCATCAGCTTTAGTTCTTAATCAGACCATAACAGACAACCCAAAATCATCAAAAAAATTCATCTAGATAAAACTCAATAGGGAAATTTTATCAAGAACCTCCTGTGTGTTGACCTACAATTCCAAATACACAACATTGTGAAGCTATGAGGCTCCCGCTACCGTGTTTAATTTTTCATTGACCTTCATAGTGAATACTATCTAATGGTCCATTCTTAAATCAGAGATCCAAATTACCATATTTGGATTGATATCTTGAAGATTCAAACATGTTCATCTTTAATTCAAGATTTACACAAATAGTAGTCATCATTTTCATGGATAAAATCAGTTCATAAATCTTAATCACTACTTTTTAGTGGTTATCATTGATGTATTAGATATAAGGTTTCCTTTCCATCAAGCTTTATTCAGTATTTTTTGGGCCTCATATTTTATCTTCAAACATTGAGCTTGAGATTAGTATTAGTGGGTTTTCAATTCAGATATCATTAATAATCTCAACAAAGTTACTTCAGTTAGTGAATCCTTGTCTCATGAATTGTCTACTACAAAACTCATCGAAGTTCTTTAATCAGGAAAGGGTGAACCAGTTTGGTAAGATCACATTTATCATGTTTCACAGGCAACCCTTTGTTTCTTCTATGGTAAGTCTCCGCGTTAGACCAGTCTCCAGGGTTAATTGACTAGTTATAACACTCTTCATGGTTAGTAAAATGTCAATTTTATGCATACCTTATGCAATAAGTGATTTTACCCTTCCATATCCATCTTGTCACAAACCAAGCTGGGATTCCATCCAACCCAACACCCAACTTGGACTCTGATATGTCTTGAAGGGCGTTCCCGATCCCCATGGTATCGAAACTAGTTCCTAGGCATCAAGCATCACAATTTGGATATGATTTCACCTATATAATTAAGCATGAAAAATTAATAAGAATAAAGAATCATCAAATAACCAATAACCATAAATACAAGGAATTAAATTATCACAAGTTAAACATTTTACCACTTAAAACTAAAAAACCAAAATTCCAAAATGTGGTGGGGAACCAAATACATGACCCATACTTTATGAAAAAAGAGGGCCATCACCCTCATGTCACCTCCACCGACACCTGTAAGAAGAGGAACCTCTAGAATCCGGATCCACCATCACCACTACTTAACATCTTGCCTTTACCCAGGTCAAACATAAAAAGGTCTACACACACCTGACGGTGTCTGTAGGGTGTGATCCTATGACCAGTAGGATATCACCCAAAGTGAGATAATATTCTTTAATATCATAATACAAATAAACATGCAAGTTTTTATAAAAAGAAAGGAAACATTTCAAGGAAATGATTTAAGAAAAAATTATTGGAAAACATTTCAATTGAAACATAATTTTAAATTTAAAAGACAAGTAATGGACACTGTATGTCAATGGTAAGCATAACATTATACGATCACCACGGGTAACCCCTAATGAACTAGTGTTAATGGGACCCTAGGAACCTTGTACCTCAATGAAATTGTATAAAAACAATAACAAAAAACATCCTCATGTATGATCCACTAAATATGAATTCATATAAAGTTGTGGTGGTCTCAAAACATCATCATATTTTAGTTAGTGTTGTAGCACCAACCCTACTAGAGGGAACCAAGCCTCGACCTTACTGATTCGACTAGTATACTAGTCCTAGTCCACCCATATAGTTACCATGGGTTCCCTTTATGATAAATTTCCACTTATCATGTCACAAGTACCACTATTTACACAAACACACTTACTACATTGAAACGCCCAATCCAAATACCCATTTTTCAAAACCCCTTACACACACACATATTTAAAATGTTAGAAACATCCATGAAAACCAATCATTTTTATTTGGGAAATAATCTTTGAACCCATAAACACACCAAAACCCTTTGGAAACATTATTCACAACACCCACACAATCCATATAACACATTTAGAAAGAAAATAATGAATACCAAAGTCACCCAATAATTTTTAAAGCATAGAATCACCTACCTCAAGCTTGGAAACTTCTGGAATCTGGTGGAAAACCACAACCTCACCATAAGGGAACCCTATAAAGAAAATATCATGCCATAAACATCAAGATAAAACCCTCTAAACCAGGATCTAACCCAATTTAGGTCACCCAATCCAATAGAGAAGAGATAAATCAAGAAATTTGAAAGAAGAACCCAAGAGGAAGGAAGAAACAAGAAGTGGAAGGGATTACTTGATTAGATCTTGAATATTCCACCCCAAATCAACAAAAGGAATGAGGTCCAAGGGAGATAAGAGGGAGGGTAGAGGTGCCTAAAGTTGTGAATATTTAATGGGGAGAGAAAGGGTGGATTTGGGGTTAAATTCAAAGAGAGACAAAAGGAAAATTAATTTTTTTAATGACCCGGATTGGACACATTGTTTGGCCACACGGTCTACCAAACTATGCAGAAACTGTGTTAAACCTATGTCCTTAAGGAAAAGAGTCTACAAAGTTAGCCTGGGGATGCCTGACACCTGTGAGGTCAAACATGATCCTCAATCGGAACCACTGTTTGTGTGCATGATTATCTGTACACCTGTGTAGAAGACTGTGTATACTAAACAATACCACTATCAATGGTACACAGTATCTTCTGGGATGGTGCACGATTTCTACTAACTATGCGCCAACCATGTTCCACCTGCAGCTGGGACCAAAACTCAATTTCCCACTAAAAATGCATGGGAAATCCAAGATACCAAGATAAAACTAAAAATAAAAGATAAAATACTTCAAATAAAGATAACATATGTGACTATTATCCCCACCATGAAAAATTTCCTCCTTCAAAAAGTTATTCCAAATTCTGATTAGAGAATAAAAAATGGGTACTACTATTCCACCCAATATTTGTGTTACCATGTCTCATTTTCATCATTACCATGCTGCCAAAGAACTTGAACCAACAATATGGACTTCCCCTAAAGCACTTTCTCATGGGAATCCACAATATGCACTAGTCACTCAAACACAAATAGATTAAGTTCCAACTCCATCTCTTCCCAATTCATCACATGATATGGGTCTAGATTATACTTTTTTTCTATGGGGCATGGAACATATCATGAATTTACATGAACTAATACAGAAAAACTAACCGATATTCCACTTTACCAATTCTCTCAGTAATCTCAAAAGGTTTGACATACCTCAGTGTTAGATTTACCTGTATTCCCTGATGATTGTGATCTAAATGAGGTTCCACCTTTGGAAACACCCAATCACTAATAGATATTTCTAAGGTTCGGCACTGATGATCGACATAAGAATTATGGCAGATCTGTGCCATCAACTGACACTTCCTGATCAGTCATACCTTATTAGACATCTATTGTACAAGGGTTGGTCCCAAGAATAAGGTATTTCCCACCTCTGTTAAGCATAAATGAAATCAAAACAACTAACCAAAAAGTGCCTCAATGGGAGCCATCCAAATTGGGGATTAGTAATTTGTTATTATATGAAACTTACACCAACCCTAATTGGATATCCCATGAGACTCTAAAATCCAACACACATTCATGGTGAATGTATTCCAATATCTGATTCTCCCAATCCATATGACCATCCGTTCAAGGATGGTATTCTGTACTCAACTTATTCTACGACCCCGTTACATTCTGAAGTCCTTCCCAAATCTGAGTGGTGAACCCCAAGGTCCCTATCTAAAATTATATCTAACGACACACCATGAATCCTTGCTACCTTATAAACATACAAGCATCCCAACACATCTACCTTGGTTGAATCCCTAATCATAATGAAATGGGATTATTTGGTCAAATGGTTAGTTACTACCCAAATTAGATTCCTCCCACAGAGTGTTTGTGGTAAGAAAATAATGAAATATATGGTGACCTCATCCCAATTCTAGGTAGGAGTGGGTAATGGATGAAGAAAACTGGAGATATTTTAATGCTTTTCTTTAAACTACTAACTTGTATAACATCAAGATACAAAGTTAGCTATGTCCCACCTCATACCCAACCACCAGAACCAACATTGCACCTCATAGAAAATCTTGGTGGTCACGGGATGAACAAACCACTAAGACTGGTGGCTATCCTGCATTACTAATTTTCATAATGACAATTAAACCATGAAATAGAACATGAAACAAATAACTCCATAGAAAGATAAGGACCAAACACTGGGAACCTCCCCACCATTTAAGGATTGAATAGATTTCTAGCACAACTCATCACCAAACTGCTCCTACCAAATCAATTAAAAAAGTGATGAATTCAGCTGAACACTGGCCAAGAAGTCACCTCCACTATTCCCTTTAGTCTCTAGGTGCATCTAGTAAAAAATCCCCATTAGGATCCACTCATCAATGGACTACTTCAAAGCTTGCACTGACATCTTCTTTCTCAAGGCATTTTCTTCCATATTACCTTTTCTTGGGGTATACCCAATATCAAAATAAAACCCATGAAGATACTCAACCCAATGATGCTTCCTCATATTCAGATCCTTTTAGAAGAAAGTATAATCCAAACTCTTATGATCTGAGTAGACCACAAACTTCTCCCTAAAGAGATAATGATGCCACATCTTCAAGGCATGCATTAATTCTGCTAACTCCAAGTCATGGTATGGGTCATTATTTTCACGTGGTTGGAGTTGGTGAGAACTATACACCAACACATGATCATATTACATTAACAAACACCTAAGACCCCACCTTTGGCATCACAGTAGACCATGTATCTCTTTCCAGATTTTGTAAACATCAACCCAAAGGCCATGTTAAACCATTACTTAAGCTCCTCAAAGGACGTTTGAAATTATTGGATCCACTAAAAATTTACCCCCTTTAAGGTAAGCATAGTCATGGGTGATAAAATCATAGAGAAATATCAAATTAATAGTCTGTAATACCCTTCCAGGCTCGAAAATATTTTTATCTCGAAAATATTCTTCAACTGCTCCCATGACATCACCGCTTGAATCTTATCGGGGTCCACTGAAACCCCGCATTTCGAAACCACATGTCCCATAAACATTACCTCCCTGATCTAGAAGGTACAATTGGGGAACTTAATATAGAGGTGATGATCTCAAAGAGTTACCAATACAATCCGAAAATGTCATTCATGCTCCTTCTCAGTCCCTGAGTAGACCGAGATGTCATCTAAAAATACTAATATTAAGGAATCGAGGTACTATTAAAACACCCTATTCATGAGTGACATGAAAAATATGTGAGCATCTGTTAACCCAAAATTCATGACCAAATACTTGAAGTGGTTGTACATACTTTGAAAGATGCCTTAGAAATTCCCAGCTCTCTGACTCTAACCTCATGATACCTGAAACTTAAATAAATCTTGGAGAACCACATTTACCCCTTGATCTGATCTAAAAAGGTCATCAATACAGAGAAATGAGTATTTTTCTTGACTATTACCTTATTTATCTTTTGATAATTGATACAAAAACAAAGAGTTTCATCGAACCTCTTAGCAAAAAGAACTAGGGAAGCCTAAGGTGAGATGCTCGAGTGAATGAATTTCCAATTGTATATTTAAATCCCTCAACTCGGTGGGGTCATACAGAATGAGTTAAGAGAAATAAGCTATGTTCTCAGAGCCAAATCAATGGTGAACTCCATGTCCCACTCTGGAGGAAAACTTGAGAAATCTTCTAAAAATACCTACGGTAACTCATCTATCACATGAGGTAATACACCCTTAGAGTCACCTCCATCATCCTCCAACATGAGCGATGAGATATGAAAGACAAGGTTTCACAAATTTAGAAGTGGAGGTCCCACACATCCTGACAGAGGATTCCATTCACACTAAAAAACCTGGGTACTTCCATCAAGTGCCACAAAACCCACATTTTGATGATAGCAATTGACGTACACCTAAAAATGAACCATCCAATACACACCAAGGATCACGTCGAAGAGGTAAATTTATAAAATCATGAAATACCATTCCATCTTGACCCTTGATAGAGTGAGTGTGCAAGATGGACACCTGGAACCCTAATCGCACTTCTTTCCAAGAAGCATCCCCAAATCTATCACATATGGCATGAGATCAGTTGGAAATTTCAACAAATCCTCAATATGGTCATAAATAAAAGAAAAAGGGAAACCTAGGTCAAATAGAATAGTAGCTATGGATGATACAATAAGAATCATACCTCTAACCACTATAGGTCATGCATCAGATTCTAATGGTGCCTGATCCAAAGAATGGAGGTGACTCACCTATATCTAGGCTTGAGAACAACCACTAACCTATGAATCTTCCTTAATCTAACTCAGTTAAGAAGAATATCCTGTCCTATTATCACAACTGCCAAACCGAGATCCTGTTGTCCTAGATTTCTTGGGCTGGGCTGTCATTCCCCAGAAAACTATAGAAGATTTACCCCCTGATATGAATGTGTAGCACTGTAAAATCACTAAAAGTGCCCCAAAATTCCACATTGATGGAAATGCCTATGTGGATCTAAACATGATTACCACATATTCCTCACCTTTCCACAATGATGGTATAGAACTGTTCTGACATCCGAAGTCGCAGACAAAGGAGGTTTTGAAGAATGGCCCGAGCTACCACCTCTCCTCTTTTCTTGCTTGTCTCACTTCCTCTTTTTTCATACAAAATAACACTTCTCTATACCACTTTTGAAACTACCTTAGAAAACCTAGACTTTATAGAATATTCTGTCTCCACTATAAAGGCATGATCAACCACCTTAACATACATATTCAGCTTAAATAAGAAGACCTGAGATTAGATGTTCGAGCGAAACCTCATTTCAAACCATTGAGGCTTAATTTTCTCATTATAAATGATATCTGGTGTGAACCAAACCAACCTTGCAAAGTGGTTGTCATACTCCATCACGGGATGATCCCCCTGGAGGTGATCTAGAAACTGCCTTTTCTTGGTAAAGACCAAGGTCATATGGAAATACTGCTCATTCAACATGACCTTGAAGTCCTTCCAACCCATTTTCTTGTGCTTCTTAGCCTGAACCACTAAGTCCCACCACCTTCGACTTGGAACTTACAACAGGAATGAAGCTCACTTTACCCTGAATGCCTCAGGAGTGTTAAAAAAAATAAACATATTCTTGATATTATCAATCCAATCCTCAGATTCCTAGGGTTCTGTACTAATATAGAAGGAATAGGGTCTATCCTTGAGAAACTCCCAATCCTTTTCCTTTATTTTATCTGGTTTAGCTTCACTGAACTATGTAGGATCAGGGTTCTCTCCCTAACCCAAGGCTTGGATGGCCCAAACTACTGCTTCCACTAGTCTCTAATCAACTGGTGAGGGAGAAATATCTCTATCCTCTTCCCATGGTTTCACAGGATGTCTCTAGGGAGACATCTTACTACATCAATCAAAAAATGCAAGAAATACCGTTAACACACTATTCTGAAAATTTTCAAGAACCATAATGAATATCAAACACTTCCATAAATCAAATCAAAACTATAGTCAACACAATAACAATCCAACCCACTTCACTCCACCCAGTGTCTATGCATAGTTTGTAGCCTGTATGTCTCACCTAGATAATAATTCAAACTAAATTCCCAACATCCCATGGTGACTCAATGCCCACTAATAGGTGTATTAACCAAACTCCCCAATCATAATGGGAACCTCAAGCCCTGAAATTACTAGCTCTTATATATCCAAAATCTCCCAAATATAATGACCCAATGAATAAGAGAAACATCCTATAATACCATTTTTCCATGAACCAAAATAGGATTCCATTCATCTCAACACCCAACCTCACCCGTGACATGGACCAAAAAGAATTCCCAATCCCCACGAGCTGGAAACTAGTGCTTGGGCATTAAACATCACAATTTGGGAATGATTTCACCCATATAGTTAACCATGAATAGTCACTAAGAATAAAAAATCATCACATAACCAATAACCATAACTAAAAGGAATGAAATTATCATAAGTTGAACATTTTAAAAATTTAAAAATAAAACTAAAATGCCAAAACAGGGAGGGGAACCAACTACACAACCCAACCTCTACGAAACAAGAGGGCCATCACCCTCATGCCACTTCCACCAACACCTGTAAGAAGAGGAACCACTATAAACAGATCCACCATCACCACTATGGAACATATTTTATTTACTTAGGTCAAACATAAAAAAGGTCTATATACACTCAAGGTGGTATGTAGGGTGTGATCCAATACCCTGTAGGATATCACTCAAAGAGATATTCCATGATATAAGATCATAAGGAAAATCAACAAGAATTTTTTTTATAAAAATAATGGAATAATTTCAAGGAAATTATTTAAGAAAACATTTAAAGGGAAACATGCCTTGAAATTTAAATGAAAAGTAATAACAACCATATATTGATGGTAATAATACCATCATATGATAACCACCAGAAACCCCCAAGAAATTAGTGTTAATGGGACCCTAGTAACCTCATACCTCGGTGAAATGGTATAGAAACCATAACCCACAACATGATCATGCCCAATCTACTAGAGGTGAATCAATCCAAATTTCTAGTGGTCTCCAATTATCATCATATTTTAGTTAGTGTTGTTGCATCAATCCTTATAGAGGGAACCATGCCTCGACCTTACTGATCCGACTAGAGTACTAATATTACTCTACCCATCTAGTTCCATGGATTCCTTTTGTGCTAAATTTCCACTTCTCATGTTCGAAGAACCACCACTTACACAAACACACTTCCAAAATTGAAACACCTAAGAAAATTTAACATTTTAAAATCCTTACACAAACATATGTAAGTCATACACATACAAAAATACTTTGTAAACATGACTCAAACCACCCAAAAAATCTATAGAACACATTTAGTAAGAAAAGAGAGCATAAAAAAATCATCTAATAATGTTTAAAGCATGGAATCACCTACCTAAAGATTGGAAAATTTCAGAATCTGATGGAAAACAAAGTCCTCACCACAATGGGATCTTATAAAATAATTATCATACTATAAACATTAATATTAAACCCAAGAAACCAAGATCAAACCCAATTTAGTTAACCCAATCTACTGGAGAAGAGAGAACTCAAGAAAAATGGAAGGGGAACCCAAGAGGAAAGAAGAAACAAGAAGCAGAATGGATTAGTTGATGAGATCTTGAAGATTACACACCAAATCCACCAAAGGAATGAAGTGAAAGGGAGATAATAGTGATAGGGAGAGGTTCCTAGGGATGCGAATCTTGAATGGGGTGAGAGAGGGTGGATTTGGGGTTAAATTGGAAGAGGTAAAAAGGGTAAATTTCACCTTTTTAATGACCTATAAAGGCTTCTTGGTTTGGCCAAATGGTCTTTGAAACCATATGGAAACTATGATAAAACTCACTCCTTAAGTAAAAGAGGCCCCACAATTATCTTGGGGAGACTACACACCTCAAATAGAACCACTTTTTGGGTGCATAGTTAGCTACACACTCGTGCAACCTAGAAAATCCAACTTTCTAGGGTGCACGACCTCTTCTCGGATGATGCACAATATCTACTAACCATGATCCAAACATGTACCACCTGCTGTTAGGTCCAAAAACTTCATTTCCACTAGAAATTACAAGAAATTCTAAGAGGCCAAGGAAAGACTGAAAATAAAAGATAAAATATCTCAATATAAGATCACGGATGTGACACATCTCCTTTGAATAATAACCTTTATGCAACTATAAAAACACATAGAATTATAATATTAAAAAATATCAATTCTAAATGATAATTCATAGATTCAAACATAGAATTAAATTTTAATATGAGTTTTAAAAAATTAATTCCAAAAATGATTTTATGAAATAAAAATATGGAATTAATAAAGAATTAATTATAGAAATTAAAAATAATCTTAATAACTTAAAGGAATATTTTCAATGAAAAATAACTAAAATATTGTTCTTAATAAATTTAGGAAATCAAATCTCATAACATTCAATCATTTAAATACCAAAAGTAATTTTTTCCAATATGATATTTAAGGAATAATAGTTTTCACAAAAAATTAAAAACTTACCCAATATATATTAAATATCAAACAAGATATCAATTGGGTATTAAAAACCTCAATAATTACCCAAACAAGATGTTTCATTGTGTATAAAAAATAGGTTATATCAAACCCCCCGACACATAAAAATTTTCTTGTCCTTAAGTAATGCATGATTTTACTTTGTAAAAAAATACAAGATTTCACAAATTAGCTTAGAATGTAAAATGTTGAAACATTTATTTAAAAGAAAATATGATTTTGATATGGTCCTTACTTTTCAAAATATTTTAAAATCAAGGGATTATTATATTCAAATATATACACCAGAATTGAAAAAAATAAAAAAATCATCCATCATTGAAAATGTCATGCCTCCTATATGAAGATATATCACTACCTAACTTCAATAATTGTTTCAAGTTACATTTAGTGGATATAGATTATATTAAAGTGAAATTAAAATTTCAAAAATAAGAACATTCAATTATCACTCTCTCCTATTTTCATCAAACCAATGTTACATTTTCCACTCTATTGATAAAACTGAAATGATTTTCTTATATAGAAATTTCCATCGTCTTCATTTGGGTTCAAAATTCCCTTCACCCGAATGAATTAATTTTTGATAATTATGCACTTTATTTTAATTTTTCACAATCATAGATGTGAAGAGAACTTATTGGATTTATAATCAGATTTTATTTACTCACACACTCAATTCATAATGTATCCAAGATTTATTATTGGATCATAATTTCCCATTTTAATCTAGTTTTATAGGTTTTATATTACTACCATTTGAGTTTGATCCATGATGTGTTATGTTTCACAAGGGATAAGTTACCTATGTTCAAGCTCAAATATTCAATTTCCTCATGTTATAATTATAATTCCACAAAGACCATTCCTATCACACTTGCTTCCCTAGTTCTTAAATATAATTTCCATAAAATTTATGGACAAAATTTTCACTCATTAATAATTAACATACAATAATTTTGAGACTCGATGAAATCCTTAGTAAGTGGTGGGAAATTATCCACAAGTACGAACAACATTAAAAGAAAATTAAAGCTTAAAGACTCTTACAATTTTAAAAATGGAGGGTTATATGATGGGTATATTTTTTATGTATAGTTTGTAAAATTAAATACCCCTTCCACATGCTTTAAACCCAACATTGTTTGTAATGTTGACTCCCAAGATGGAGGAAACAATAAAAACATTTTGTTAAAAGATTTGGAAATGCAGTAGTGAGAATTCATATTTGGGGATGAATACTGCTCAAAATAGTTTAAGAAAAATAGGTGCATATATAGAAGATATGTAGGATGAGTCTCAATAAAAAAAATTAAATAATAACTATTCAGGAGATAAATATAATGGGGATGAAAGTTATATATAGATTTCACCTTTGGATGAATTCAGAGGATAACACCTACCATAGTGGAGTGATTATTTTCTTAAAATCGATTACCAATTTCCTTAAAAATAGATACATGCTAATAGTTTGACAAAAGTTTATGAATATGGAGTTAAAGATTTCATCATGTTTTCAATAGAGAATGCATAAAAACCTTCTCAAATCCTTTTTCTGTGCCTATGATGTGGTTATTAAAGAAAAATTAAATGTTTGAATACTCATGTAGAAAATGTCTTCTATACATGATGATGTTACGAATCTTGAGGTTTAGAGTTTTAGAGAATTAGGCCATAACTCCTACATAAAAAACCATAAAATACAAAGGGGAAAATTCATATTAGTATCCATTTTACTCATAATATAAAACTTTTAAAATAAATAAATATTTATTTCATGGAAAATCTCAATAACTTTCAACTTGACTTTTTTCTTTTCTTTACCCATCCTTAAATCTGGTTAAAAGCATTTAAAAACATGGGATGTGCAAAAAAATCTCAGCAAGGGATACAAAAAGATGGAAATCCGTTAGTCCTGTGAAAACATGAAAAACCATAAAAAATTATCATAAAGTAATAATTTTTACACTTAAGACGTATTAAATACTTTCCTTTGAAAATAATATCATTTATTACCCTTTTTTATAATCAAAATATTACTATAAAACTCATAGAAAGCATAGATGAAACATATTGGTATCTTGGGACATCATTATACTTGTAACTCTTATAAATGTAATAACTATGTAGTTGACTTCCATACATGTCACTCTTAAAAATGGAATATCCATATGGCCAACTTCCATATGCAATGTATTGGAATGATATCAGGGACCCACCCATCAATTATTTATCACAGAACTACCTGTCATTGATTTATCACATAACCACCATCAAATGTCTAAGTACCATTATATAATAACAACACATAAAATAATGAAAATTTCAACATTTCATTCATAATAATTCATTTTCACTCATAAGAAAACATTTCAAGTTATTGAAACAATCAATCCATTTTCAAAAACCATTTTCAAAAACTAAATACCAAAAAAAAAGAAAATAGTGGTTTCTTTTTCTTTTAAAAAAAACAGTAAGGCTTGTAGAGAAAAAAAAATATCAAAGTATAAATCAAATTTCCTTTATAGTCCTTTTATATCCATATAAATAAATATCTAAAATAATATCAATAATTTTGACAAGTGGTAAATGAAAGAGATTTTTAAATCAAAGTTTCCCATACAACTATGAAATATTTGAATAATAAGCCCCATAAAGGAATAAAATTTAAGAAAACATTAAATAATATGAGAATAAATAAATTCATGATAATATAATTTAAAGGGTCTGTATATACACCTCATAAAATAATGTGGGTGTACAAAATCAAGATACGTCTCAATAAAAGGAGATTAATATGAAATCCCTTACCTTGAGTCCAACTTGTCACATGTGTCTTTATCTTCTTGAATAATAAGATTATTTGAATTATTCACTTACTTCAAAAACTTTTTCAATTTTATCATTAATTTTATTTCAATTATTAAAATTTTGTATAAAACTACTTAAACAATTTAGTTTACGTCATGTGTTTTGACCATATTTGGTTTTTTGTGTCAAAAACAACTTTGGTAGGTCG
The DNA here is from genome assembly GCA_963277665.1 of Viscum album. NCBI lineage: Eukaryota > Viridiplantae > Streptophyta > Magnoliopsida > Santalales > Viscaceae > Viscum > Viscum album. The sequence goes on from OY728143.1 coordinate 1,216,014,515, forward strand.
AATAAGGCCAAAGAGGTAATTATTTAAAGAAATCCATAATAATAATCAGGAAATAATTATAATATTTATACATCAATTATAATTTTTAAAACCAATCATAAAATAAGGTTATGAAAAAAGAACCAAAGTTACAATCATGGAGACGGTAGGCTACACATACACATGTGTAACGTTCCTATTTTCAATGATCATTGTGGAAAGGAGGTAAGTAAAACTTATCATTATATAATTATAATTATATATTAAATAAAATATTATTTTATCATATATAATTATATATATAATTATTTTGATGTAAAATGAATCACATCACGTCGAGGAGGCCGTAGTCCACACATCCACGAACAACGTTATGATTGTTTTAGTGTGTGAAAAGGGTAATAAATAAAATGATATATTATATTTCTAGAAATAAAAATAAATTATTAATATCATATATATGTTATTAATTTCACATATTTATACTAAAACCATCCTTAATACATTATAATTAAAGTGTTAACGTATCACATCACTTTGAGGAGGCAGTAGTCCACATTCCCACAAATAATGTTATTGTATTCCCAAAAAATGGAAATAATGAAGTTATGTGTATATAAAAATTACATAAGTATTAATAACTCAAAATATCATATATATATAATATAAAAATAGTGTTTCCATCATAATTCCCAATCATTATATGTGGTAAAGGAAAAATGAACAACATCGTTTCATGTGGTGGTTTTCTACCGTATGCACGAATGGTAATTTCATTACCCATTTGATGAAAGTGTGTATAGGTGTAGGTTGAAATAATAACTTAAAAAAATATCAATATATTTAGGATACTGATGTCATTATATAATAATTTAATAATAATAATAATTATTGAATGGGTGGATAAAGAAATAAATCCAAAATACACATTGAAGAAAGTTACCTTTTTTTCGGGTAACTCCTTTTGTTTTGCACCAAAGGGATTACTTGATTGGATTTATGAAAAAAGTGAGGACTACAGGGTGATATGATGGATGTTGGGAGATTAATTGAGTAGGTTTTTGATGATACAAAGGGATTTATAGGTGTTAATAAATGAGGGAGATTTTTGTTCCTTTTTTTTAGTGGAGGAGGAGTGGAATTATTATAAATATTAAAAGGTAAGCCATATTGGGTGGTATCCCATACATAATGTGCCTAAAATAATGATACAAATTCTAGAAAATATGGGATATAGTCGAATAATTTCCATTCAATAGTTTTTTTTACAATTTTCTAGGTCATTTGGACTCTTAATATTAAAGTTTAACTACTAAGTAAACATATTTTTACCTTAATTGTCGTAATTAATTTTAATTGTTTTCCCTAATATTTTTGGAAAAAAAATTAAGTTGAATTTTTTTAAAATTATAAATTATTATGATTAAAAATATTAAAACTATTTTTTATAAATTCTAATCATATAAATGATATAAATTAATTTAAAATTAATCCTTCCAAGTGGGCTTTTAAAAGTGAATATGTTCAAAAGTTTGTTAGGTTTTTATATCTAAAATCAGTTTGAAAATTATTCCAATGAAATAAATTTGATTAAATGATATAAATTGATCTAATTATACTTTAAAACTAATTTAAGATATAATTTAACTGTATAAATAAAATTGATTAAAAATTAGTTTTCAATTAATATTCTTTATTATTTTAATTCATTAAAGTATGAAACTTCTCAAAAAAATAACAAAAATTCACCCAAAGTTAATTTTGATATCATGATTTGAAAAATGAAGTTTATTTTTTTCATATAAAAATTAATAAAGTTTCAAAATTTAGTTTTAAAATATTTTCACCATTAAAAGGTGATAAAATTTCTTTTTAGAAAAATAGAGCTTTTAACCGTAAAACAAGATTTATTCTTATCTTATGACCATATAATCTATAGGATGAATGTAAAAAAATTATAAACATGTGTAAACATAATATGTTTATTATTCTTCATTCTCACTATTACAATGATTAGGTTAAAACTACTATATTAAAAAATTAATATTAATAGTATATTATTGTTTGGTATAACTCAGTCTTATGTGAAACATACAATTTCAAAGAAACTCATTATTGTTTGTCATGTACGCTATTATACATAACATCCCTTTTATTTTAAAATTACTATTTAATTCATAAATATTAATAAATATGAAAAATACTTATTCTATCACTACCTAGGATGTTACATCCTTCCCCCTTTTGGAAATTGTATCCTCCCAATTTTAATCACTTATCAAATAAGTGGGGATATTTTTCACTTATAGAGTTTCAGATTCCCTTGTTCACACTTCAACCATATAGTTTTCCATAAAACCTTAACCTAGTGAATTATTGTGTTTTGAAATACTTTATCTCTATGATTAAGAGTCTGAACCAGTTTTTCCTCATAAGAAAGGTTCTCTTCCAGCTAAACTACTTGAGGGCTCAAAACATGAGATAAATTCAGTACATACTTCATTAACATTGAAACATGAAATAAATTGTGTACTTGTGATAAACTCAGAGGTAAATATTCATAGCAGGAAACTAATCTAAATTTCTCTAGGATTTTATAAGGTTTAATGAACCATGGACTCAACTTCCCATTTTTACCAAAATGCATCACACTTTTCCATAGAGAAAATTTTAGAAAGACATGATCACAAAACTCAAAAGAAAGATATTTCCTCTGGTTACCTGAATAATTTTTTTTCCTAGTCCAAGATATTTCTATGTATCACTGAATTAAATAATATTTCTATGCCATTTGATTTACCAACTCTTATCCCACCAACTTACTTTCTCCTATACGATCCCAAAATTCTGGTGTTCAACAACACTGTTCATATAATTCCTCGAAAAGTTTCATCTGTATACTAGAATCAGAACTTTTTTTATAAGAAAAATAAACCAAAGAAATATGCAATCCCAAGTTTTCTGGTAATCCATTAAGTAATAATTAAGGATATATTTCAGGGTCTAAATCATCCGTTCAGGCTATCCATCAGATTGAGGATGAAAAGATGTACTAAAATTAAATTTAGTACTCAACAACTTATAAAGTCCTCTCTAAATATTATTTGTGAACTTGGGATCATGATATGATACAATGGAGAGAGGAACTCCATGTAACTTGACAATATCTTTTAGATATAGTCAAGGAAAATGGTCTAAATATAGTGTATCTAGAATGGGAATTAAATGTGAATATTTTATTAAGTGATAAAAAATAACCAAAATCACATTATTACCTTGAGAATTATTTGGAAATCATACTAGAAAATCCACTTATATGTTCTCCCATTTACACTCTGGAAATGGAAAAGGTTAAAGCATCCCCTTCAGTAATCGTCACACTGCTTTAACCTATTGAAAAGTCAAAAAATTCATGGTCAATTCAGAAATATATATTTTCATTCCATCCCACCAGTAATAATCCCAAAGGCCTGTGTACATCTTAGTGCTTCCCAGATGAATGAAAATGGAGAACTATGATCTTGAGTCAAAAAATATTTCCTCAACTGTGAATCATAAGACACACATAATCTTTTTCCAAATCATAAAACAAATTATTCATCTGTATCAAAATCCGTCAACTTACTATTTTTAACTAATTATACCTTTACATTCAAATATTGATGCACATTCTAAGCCATCTTAATTATTTCTGATAAGACATATTCACTAAAACATAAAAGAAAACACAGGATATCCCTGCATCCACAACTTATAGGAAAAAATTCATCAAAATCATTAACCAAAGGGTCACATTCCAAACATAACATGGTTAATGTTTCATTAATTTTTCCACTCAAAGCATATACCACCTTGTTTTCTTTTTCAGGATGATAATAAATCATGAAATCATAATCCTTTATCATTTTTGGTCATCTTCTTTGTCTCATGTTCAACTCTTTTTAAGTGAATATATACTTAAAAAATTTACGATTAGTATATATTTCACACTTTACTCCATACAAATGATGACTCTAAATTTTTAATAAAAAAACAACATTAGTTTATTTTAAATAATGTGTAGGGTAATTTGACTCTTGAGTTTTAAACTAATGTGAAGCATGAGTAGTTACCCTTCCATTCTGCACCAGTACACAACCAATTAATTTTTATTAAGCTTCACTATAGATGAAAAAATCACCATTTTTGGGAAGGAAGTTTCAAAATAGGGCCATTGAAAAATATTCTTTTTAGTTTCTAAAAATAAATATCACATTCTCCTATGTAGATGAACCTAACTCCCTTTTGTGTTAACTTAATCAGTGGGATAGATAACCGAGAAAAGTTTTCAAAAAACCATCGATAATAACTTTCTAATATAAGAAAACTAAAAATCTACATGAAATTTTTAGGTATTATAAACTATTCAACAACTTTTTATTTAGTTGGGTAGACAATTATTCCATCTTTAGAAAGAATATAACCAAGTAATGATATTTGATTCAACTAAAAATCACTCTTACTCAACTTTCCATATAGTTTCTTTTCTTTTATGGTTTGAAAAAAATACATAAGCACCTTTAATGATCCTCATGAATTTTAGAATACACCATCTATAAACAAAAACAAAAACTAATCAAAGAACTAATGGAATAATCTATTCATAAGATTCATAAATACATTATGTACATTATATAAGGAAAGGTAATAACTATAAACTCATGATTCCCATATCTTTTCTAAAATTCTATCTTCAGAATGTCACCCTCTTTCACCTTCAATTGATGGTACCCATACCTCAAATGAATCTTAGGAAAACATTGATCTCCCTAGATTTGATCAAAAAAATCACCGATATAAGTCAAAGGATACTTGTTCTTAATAGTGATGTTATTCAAAGAATTATAATTAATAAAAATTATCATGGAACCATCTTTTTTTTCATGAATAAAATAGGAGCACCCCATGGTGAAGTGCCAGGCTTAATGAAACCTTTATCAAGAAATTATTGAAACTATTCTTTTCAATTACAAAATTTCTAATTGAGCCATTTGATAAGGGGGTTTATAAATAATCTTAGCATTAGGCACTAAATCAATAGTAAATTCAACTTTTTGATCCGGAACAAAACTAAGAAATTCATCAAAAAAATATCCATAAATTCATTTTCTACTAGGATGTTATGAATCAGAACTATTTCTTTCTTTTCAAAAAAATTATCTAGATAACTTTCACTGCCATATTTCATCAATTTTTTATATTCTTGGTAAGTTATAAAAGGTATGAAATCATTTAATCAAACTTTATTTTCTTTACAATCTATTTTATCATGATAAAATAGAATTAAATCCATACCCAAAATGATATCAAACTCCACTAGGGGAAGTTCAATAAGATTTTTAGGAAATACCATCCCTGTACTAATAATAATAATGTTCTTATAAATCATGGTTTCTCTAATATGTTGAGTCAATAAGGTTTTCTTTATGACTTTTCCATTCCTTCTTTCAAGGGGGAGATTGTTAATTCATTAAGGATTTCCTTATGAATTTTCCATTCCTCTCGTTTTGAAAATCACAAACACATTATCTCAAGGAAAATCCCTTTTTACTCCTTGTTTTACCTCTCTAAGGATAATTTCCTTTCCCAAGGAAATTTATCCTTACCATGTTTTACTTAGTTCCTTATCTTGTATAAGTATAAAATTCAGTGTCATATCTAAATTATCAGAATCATATAATACTTAGATATGAAGCATTCTATTTAAAACTCCGAATTCTGGATATGAACTCTCATGAAGTTCAACTTTGAATTCTTGATACGAACTCTCATGAAGTTTAACTCCGAATTCTGGATACAAACTCTCATGAAGTTCAACTCCAAATTCTGGATACGAACTCTCATGAAGTTCAACTCCGAATTCTGGATAAGAACTCTCATGAAGTTCAACTCCGAATTTTGGATATAAACTCTCATAAAGTTCAACTCTGAATTCTGGATACAAACTCTCATGAAGTTAAACTGCGAATTCTAGATACGAATATTCATGAAGTTTGACTCCGAATTTGGATTACGAACTTATGTAAAGTAAGACTATAAATTCTGATTATGAATTCCAATTACGAACTTTTCTAAAGTTCTGACTCCAAGTTCTCTGTATTTAGACTCTGAAATATTATGAGTTCTGAATCCGAATTCTCATGAACTCTAACTCTGAACTTTGTAAGTTCAGGCTCTGAATTCTAGTGAATCCAGACTTCGAATTTCCTTGTAATTTAGACTCCGGAATTCTATTGAATTTAGGCTCCGAATTCCTATAAAACAGAATCCAAATATCCTTGTATTATAGAATCCGAATTTATTTTTTTCTTAGACTCCGAACTCTAATTTATTTTCATTCCAAATATCAGTTTTTGATTATGCTTACGCTTGTTTAGTTATAAAATGATGTCGTGCTTTCAGTTACTCACTAACTGTTGTTTGAGTGACACATGTACAGGTCCCTCTGAAATTCAAGGAAAAATATGACTGTTAGAGGAGGGAGCCGACCATTGAATCCACACCTATAAATAGAAGCTCATTTGAAAGAGCTCAGGACTTTTGGAATTTTGAAGCTCAGAACTTTCAGAAGTGATTTCTAGAGAGAGAGGCTCTTATAAACTCTCAAGCTTCATGCAGAAATTTTGAAAAACCTGTTCAAACTTTTCTTCATGAATATTTTCTTAGTGTAGAGGTTCGATTTCCTTAAAATTAGAGACTTTGTGTTGTGAAGTTAGAGGTGCCTATTTCCTTACAAATTGAGGGCTTGTAGGGATAGCAAGACATATACCGATCTTCAGATTGAGGGATTACATGGGTTTGGGTAAGACAAACTTTATTGAAAGTATAAATCAAGGGAACTCTTATCCAGGGTTGTTGGATACCATCCTCTTTGGGTTAAAATAGTTTCTACTTGTTACTTGTAGTTTTACTACTTTGTTTTTCCACTGTGCATTTGTATTGTTGAGGAAAGTATAACTTTTTTATACTTCCTTAAAATTGTACTCTGATTTAATTAGAATCTATATGCTTTAAGGTAGAATCTTATTTGTTGTAAAATATTGTTAAGTTTCATTTTTGGAATCACTTTTCCTGAATCTAGGAATTTATTAGAATTCAGAGGTGTTGTGAATTTTGGTTATCTGTAAAAGTTCCAAAGGAATTTTTTAAAGTATACAATTCAACCTCCTCTTGTATTTGTATCTCATTTTACATATTTGATCCTACATTTGGTATTATAGAGTATATCATACTCAAAAATACCATCTCACAATTGGTATTAGGGGATTGGTTACCTCTGAATTTATCTCACGATTAGATTCAGAAGAGAATTCATCTTCTCATTACTTTTCGGAATTGATTTTCCAGATTCCAAATTTTTCAGAATCTGTTTTTCAGAATCACATAATTCGGATTAATTTTTTCTTAGAGATACCATTGCTCTATATTTTTCTTACTTAGGAATATTTTCCTTGTTTACAAACTCATACTACTAATAAGCCTTTGTGTCCAAGATTTTCTTAAGGATGACATGTTTAAATGTTGGTTCCATTGAAAATATAAATCCTACCATACCTCCTGTTTTTGATAGAAATGATTATGAGTACTGGAGAGATAGAATGAAGACTTTCTTTATCAATACTGGATTTGATAAATATCTTATGCTGACTAGAGATTATAATATTCCTAATAAAGAATTGAGAACCTTTACGAATCAGGAGAAATCAGAATATCAAACAAACTTCAGAGTCAGAAATACTTTTTTATGTTCCATGACTAGGAACATATATAGTCAAATATCATCGTGTGAAGCTACAAAAATTATCTAGAAGAAACTTGAAGTTACACATTTTGATACATCTAAAGTCATAGAGACTATAAGAGCTATGTTAAGAGCTGAATACCATGGATTTAACTTTTCTTATGGAGAACCTATATGCAAAGTACAACAAAGGTTTATGACTATCGTGAATAACCTACAATCTATGGGAGAAAAAGGTTTGGATGATGAGGATCTTGTGGAAAAGGTCATATATATCATACCAAATGAATGAGAGTCCAAGAGGACAGCTATTGATGAGAATAGAAAGGTTACTCAGATTTCCTTAGACGAGTTGTTTGGAACTCTTCTTCAGCATGAAACCAGAATGAAAAGAGAAGATAAAAATTTTAAGAAGAAGAATGGGAATAGAGGAGTTTCTTTTAAAACCACTTCTAAACATATGAAATCCAAGACCCTAGAAAGGGTAACTAGATCAAAGACAAATAAAGTCATTAATCAGTCAGAATCTAGTGACACAGAAAAGTCTGAGAATGAATTAGCCAATATTTCTCGGAGAATGAACATGATTGTTGCTTAGAAAAATCATTAGAATAAGTATAGGAAGAAAGACTACAGAGATAAGAAAGATAGATAAGTTACTTGTTATGAATGTAGAAGAACATGTCATATCAGACCTGATTTTCCTTTGTTGAAAAAGAAGGAAAAGAAGTAAAGGAATTCAGAAAGGAACCAGAAGAAATTCTATCGATCAAAGCACAAGAAAAGACTTAAAGTTAATGATAGTTGGAGTGATATTTATGGATATTCATCAGAAAGTGAATCTTCTAAATACTATTCATCAATATAGAAGAATATGGGATTCATTGCTACTACTTCTTTCCCTAATACATGTCTTATGGCCAAGGTACACTCTGCCAAGGCTTTAACAAATTTATCTCTTGATAAGAATTACTATTTCAAAAAAAAGTACTTCTAATGAAGATACTTCATCAGAAAATGAAGAAATACCTTCATATGAAGAAGTTTCTAGATTTTCCAAGTTACTTGAAGCGATAAATTGTAAAATTTATAAAAAATTAGACAAGACAAATACTAGGGAAGAAATTCTTACAAAAGAGATTTCAGATCTTTCTCGAGATATTAAAGATAAAGAAGAGCTTTTAGAAAAAAATTTCTAAAGACCTTGAGAAAGAAAATTCTGTTAAGGAAGAACTTTCTAAAGATCTTAAGAATGCTATTTTAGAGATGAAAGTTTTTGAGGAAAAATCTAACTCTAAGGAAATGATTCCTGAGGATAGAAATTTAGTCATTAGACTGAAATCCGAAATATTTTCTCTTAAGAACCTTCTTGTAAAATTTACCTCTGGGAAAGAAAATTTTGACAAGATGTATTCTCAAATTAAACCTCAAGGAAACACTACTGGAGTAGGTTATACTCACCAAAAACCAGTTTTCAAAAATAACTATTTTGTTCCTTCTAGAACCCCTTTTTGTACTAAATGTCAAAGTGGTGGGCATTGGAAGAAAAATTACTCCTTGAATAAAGTTCAATCTCTTGGGTTTCATACAACTTATTTTTCTAAAAAAATGTGGATACCCAAAATTTTGTTGTCTAACAATTCTGGATCCAAGAAAGTTTGGATTCTAAAAACCTAACTTTTTATTATTTTTAGGAAAATAGAGAAGGTACCAATATAAATACATGGTACATGGATAGTGGATATTCCAGGAATATGACTAGTAAAAAAAACTATTTTGAAAATATTATCAAGACGAAAGGAATAAAATTATCTTTCAGAGATAATGCTCAGGGAGAAATTATTGGTATAGGTAACATTGTTCTTCTTGGAAAAACTTTGATTTCAAATGTTTTGTTTTTAAAGGTCTTAAGCATAACCTAATTAGCATAATCCAATTATGTGATGAAGGATACCTTGTGAATTTTAGGAATGACAAATGCTTAGTACACAATTCCAAGGAAGAGTTTATTTTTTCTTCCCATAGGCAAGAGAATGTTTACTCACTAAACTTAGAAGACCTTAGGAGTCAAGATCTACCTTGCCTTAGTGCAATGAAAGATCATTCTTGGTTGTGGAATAGAAGGTTATGACACTGTAACCTTAGGAACTTATGCAAACTTTATAATAAAGGAATAGTTAAGGATCTACCGGAGATTATATTTGATTCTTCAAAAGTTTGTGACCCTTTTCAATATTGTAAGTAACACAAATCATGTTTTAAATTAATCGGCGAAGTCTCAAATACTGATGCATTACATTTAGTGCATATAGATCTCTTTGGTCCTACACAAACTGGTAGAATTGGGGGAAAGTACTATGTATCTGTCTTGGTTGATGATTACACTAGATATACGTGGGTCTATTTTCTAGCAAAGAAGTCTAGAGTCTTTTCTTATTTCAAAAGTTTTAGAGCCCAAGTCAAAAATGAGAAAAGACTTCCATTGAAAACTATTCATAGTGATCATGGAGGAGCATTTCAAAATTCTGATTTTGAAACTTTTTGCATTAGAAAAGGTATTACTTACAACTTTTCAGCACCCAGAACACCTCCATAGAATGGTGCTGTTGAAAGAAGAAATAGAATTATTCAAGAGATAACTAGAACCATGTTGAGTGAGTATTTTGTAGCCAAAATTTTTTGGGCTAAAGCTGTAAGTACTGCTTGCTATACTATAAATCGTGTTTTAATTAGACCTTTTCTTAATAAAACTCCTTATGAGTTTTGGAGTGCTAGAAAACCCAGACTTTTGTACTTTAAGGTTTTTGGTTGCAAGGTATTCATTATGAATACTAAATATAATCTACATAAATTCGCACCAAAATCTTATGATGTGATTTTATTAGGCTACTCTACAACTTCTAAGGCTTATAGAGTTTTCAACAAAAACACTTGTACTGTTTAAGAGATAGTACATGTGAAATTTGATGAAAGTGATCCTCTTGTTTTTTAAACAACCTCAACCTACATCCTCAGATGTTTTTTCAAAAACTGATTATCAACCTTTGATAGAGGATCCTTATGATAAGGAAAATGTTCAAGAAGATACTACTGAAACATTTACCCCTGAAGATTTTTACCTTATATTGATGAGAAGGTTTTAAAAAACCCAAATCAGTCATTTATAAAGAATCATACCAGTGATAGTATCATTGGTGATGTTAATCAGCCTATAAGGACTAGAAGTTCCTTAAGAAATGAATTAGAACATCTAGCATTCCTTTACCAATTAGAACCAAAAAGCACTGATGAAGCTTTATGAGATGATGATTGGATTAAAGCCATGTAATATGAACTAAATGAATTCAAAAGGAATAAATTCTGTACCTTGGTTGAAAGACCTAAGGAAAATTCTATTATTGGAGTGAAATGGATCTTTAGAAATAATTGTGATGAAAATGGAATCATTGTAAGAAATAAACCTAGATTAGTTGCTAAATCCTATAATCAACAGAAAGGAATAGACTATGAAGAAACCTACACTCGAGTTTCTAGGCTTCAATCTATTCGTATTTTACTTTCCTTTGCAGCATTCTTCAATTTCAAGTTTTTTCAAATGGATGTGAAATGTGATTTTCTTAATGGTTATGTTCAAGAGGAAGTTTTTGTTGAACAATCTCCTGGATTTGAAGATACAAAACATCCTGATCATGTTTTTAGACTTACCAAAGCTTTGTATGGTCTTAAACAAGTCCCTCGATCTTGGAATGATAAACTTACAGGATTTTTGCTTCTAAATAACTATGTTAAGGGTAATGCAGATCCAACCCTTTTTATAAATAAAGATAAGAAAAATGTTTTTATTGTAAAAATTTATGTTGATGACATTATATTTGGTTCAACTCAGCAATCTTTAACTGATTCCTTTGCAGATCTAATGAAATCTGAGTTTGAAATGAGTATGATGGGTGAGCTTACATTTTTCTTTGGTTTTTGAATTTCTCAAAAACCAGAAGGAATCTATATATCCCAAAATAAGTATATTAAAGACCTTATTAAAAAGTATGGATATGACATCACTAAAAGTATAAGTACAACCATTGGTACCTCAAACACACTTGATCTTAATGAATCTTGGAAACCAATAGATCAAACAACTTTTAGAGGTATGATAGGAAGTCTACTTTACTTGATAGCTAGTCATCCAGACTTAATGTTTTCATTATGATTATGTGCAAGATATCAATCCAATATTAAGGAATATCATTTAAAGGAAGTGAAGAGAATTTATAACTACTTAAAGGGAACCATGGATTTAGAACTCTTTTATACTTCTGGAAATGATTTTATTCTAAAGAGTTTTTCAGATTCTAACTTTGGTGGATGTAGAATGGATAGAAAGAGTACATCTGGAACTTATAATTTCTTAGGAGATTCATTAGTTTCTTGGTCCTTCAAGAAGCAACACTCTGTAGCAATTTCCACTACTGAAGATGAATATGTAGTAGCTGGAAGTTGTTGTGCTCAAGTGTTGTAGATGAACACACACTCACAGACTATGGCTTGAGTTTTACTAAGACTTAAATTTTGTTTGATAATACAAGTTCCATTGCCCTTAGAAAAAACCCTACACATAACTCTCGTGCAAGACAAATATATATTAGGCATCACTTTCTTAGGGATCACAAACAAAAAGGAGAACATTATTCAATTTATTAGGACGCAAGATCAACTTGCTGATATTTTCACAAAATCTTTACCTTCCTATAGATTTGAATACATTAAATAGAAGTTAGGAATGATAATCGTAAGGTAATATTCCTTGATTAACTTCCTGTTGAATCAATCTCCTTAGAGTAATAAACTCCTTTTTATAGGGGGAGTATATTTTTTATTGATGGTTTTTCAAATTTTTCGTAATGAAAATTTTTCGTAGATGGTTTTTCAAATTTTTCGTAATGAAAATTTTTCGTAGTTGGTATTTCAAATTTTTCGTAATAAAAATTTTTCGTAGTTGGTTTTTCAAATTTTTCGTAATGAAAATTTTTCTTAGTTGGTTTTTAAAATTTTTCATAATGAAAATATTTCATAGTTGGTTTTTCAAATTTCTCAGAATGAAAATTTTTCGTAGTTGTTTTTTCAAAATTTTCGTAATGAAAATATTCGAACCTGAAGTTTTCTTAATGAAATTCTTCGGATTTGAAATTTTCGTAATGGATTTTTCAGATTTGAAATTTTCATAGTGATGTTTCTTTTCTTATTCAAGTTAAAAAAAAACAAAGTTCTTCAAGAAGAATATTCCTCAGTATGAATAATCTTCCTAGCAACTCAAAAAGTATGATTCTTTCTTGAGTTTTTCTTAATTACCTTTTACTTGCTGTTAGTTTCTTTTGTTTTTTTTAAATTTCTCGAATTTTAGTTTCCTTAAATCTGAATGTTTCTTTTTAAAACCTCAAAATATCGGATTCAACCAAATTTTTCCTTGGAGCTATCATTTCAACCATCAAATCAGATTTGAAGAATTATCAACCGTTAGATTGGATTTGGAAGATGAAAGGTCACATCCATCACCTATATAAAGGGGAACCCCAATGGTTGTCCCACATTGATTATCAAGCTTGTGCGTGTCGAAGCTCTGCCTCTCTACAAAACCCCGTTCTGAATCCTTTAGAAGTGCTCAAGTCCGAATATCTGCAGAAGTTACCTCTCAAGATATTTCTACTGGCAAGACGATTTTGGAGTGGAAAATATACAGGGAGAGGTTGGTACACCCAAACTTCTTCAACAAATATGACTCTATTATCTCCAATAACATAAAGCTCAATGGATGAGAAAGTGTAGCTATTTCTAAGATAGGAGATCAGGATGTTGTCTATCCGGGTTTTCTGATAGAATTCTAAGAATCATCTTGCTTCTTTAAGGAAGAAGGTAGGGAAAATTTCTCTTTTAAGAGTTATGGAAAGACTTACAAACTTTCTTACACCAAGGATGTGAGATTGGTGGGGCTCTCATATGAAGGAGATGCCAAATTTTGCTTCTATAAACTTCTAGAAGTTCAAGGATGTTTTGTTAATGAAAATGATATGGAATTCCTTGGGCTTAAAGATGTTAAGACATCAAAGGTTGCTCATCTATCTACCAACAATCAGATTCTACAGTTATGGGTTCAGGGTCTCATCGTACCGAGAAAGGGTGATAAGGAAACTCTTAATAAAAGTGACATGTACATTTTGGATTTTTTGGTAAACCTAAGGAAGGTGAACCTCCTGAAGCACATCCTCATTACGATTGAGAACATTAAGAATAGGAATCTGAGAGCTCAAATTATTATGTATCCTGCCCTTCTTTCCAAGCTGATAGTTTGGTGTCTTGAATCTTTCAAGATCCCATGCAGTTCCAAGATGAGGAATTGCAAGGTGATGCTTATTAGTGATGAAACCCAGAAAAGAATGAAGGTTGGTTTCTCCAAGGAATCAGGAGAATTATATGATCTGCCTGAGGATGAGGAAGAATCCATTCCGAAAAATATTGAAAAAGATGAACCATTAAAAAAGGATGGAAAGAAAAGAAATTTGAAGGAAGTAGTAGCTGAAGCTGAAACCCCTAAAGCCAAAGAACCTCAATCCTCACCTCCTAAACCAAATAAGAAGAAGGACTATCCTGATGAAGTCATATCAAAATGGAGATAGGATAAGCAAAACATGAATGAAGGGGAGCCACAGTTTGTCTTGGACCCTATAGAGGCCAAAGCACTGAAAGAAAAGGCTGCTGAAGAAATTGAGAAGCAGGCTAAAGAAAAAAAGCTCAAGAAGAAGATGTCAGAGGTAGAGATTGTGCAATCTATTTTGAAATATACTAAAATTGAATCCAAGAATATTCCGGTGCCAAAGTCTTTTTTATAGAACCATTACCTGAGACTCCGGGTAAGAGGTTTATAACTCCAGAAAAACTACAAGGGAAGATTGTGGAAGAGAAGTAATCCGTAGAAGAAGTACAACAAGCTAAGAATAGTGGTGGTTCTAATGATGTGATCAAAAAAGTTGAAGATTATCAAGATAAGGGTACCCCATCCGAAAAATTGTCACTTTGGACTTCTCAAGCCGGATATTCAAAACTTGTTACTCCTGGAGCTGATGAGAAGGGTGAAGAAGAGGAAGTGAATAAGTTTTCAGAGGAAGAGAGTCATAATCATGACTTTAATCTTCCTGAAGATGTTGAGGCTGGTTCTGAAAAAGAGAAATTTTATGAAGATAAGATTGTACAGTTATCCTAAAGTGAGAATGAGTCTCTTGGAGAGGAAGATGTTCCAAAAATTGATAAGGGTAAACAAGTGGTGGTTAATACACCAACAAAAGAAATTTTGAAAAAAATAAGTTGGAGGAACCTCTAATAGGAAGCTGATAGAGCTATAGGAAGAACCTTCTCCAAGAAAAATGTCTGATGCAGAGTCATCAGCTTTAGGGCATGATTTTGTTGTTCAATACCTAAAGAAGCTGGTGGATACCATTTTGATCTTTCCAGCAATCAATTCTAGATGCCAAATGCTGCAACACACCATGAATTAGAAATTAGACTCCATATCTATGGTGATGGAAATATGTGTGAAGATTGAGGCAGAACACAAAAATTTCCTTATTAATTATGAGGCCCACAGAAAATCTTGCAGGAAAATGACTATCTGGTTGAAAAAAATCAATTAAGATTTGAGTGAGATTGATCAGTTCCAAGAGGATTTCAAAGAAGCTTTTGATACCGAAGATACCAAGATCAAAAATCTTATAAACAACTTTCAGGAGAAGCTAACTCTTGAACAAAATTCTTGGATTCAAGATGTCAATGATCTGAATGGAAAGCTGAGTTATTTTGTCCAAAGTTGAAAAACAGAGAAGGATCTCCGGATTGAGATAGAAGAAATCCTTATGAAGCAAGAGGAATTGCTGAATGCTCAGGCAGAGGCCCTGAAGTCTCAAGAGGATAGAATCACAACCCTAGAAAAGAAATTAGAGGAGGATCACAAAGAGCTGAAAAATCTAAATACGATTGTGAAGAAACTAATTCCCAAGAAAAAATAAGCAAAATGAATCCCAATCCGATCTTTTGTTGTATTTTTTCCTTTTACTAATTCTTCCAATCGTAATGAAATTTGGTTGCTTGTTTTTTTGGATGTCTATACTAATATTTCAAGTATAATAATTTTTTCCATTTCCTCAAACTCATTTTTAAAATCAAAAAGGGGGAGAAGGAAAAATAATTCTAAAGGGGAAAAGGAAAAATATTTCTAAGTATAAGAAGATATATCCCTAAGTAAGAAGGATTTTATCTAAGGAGGAGTTTCCCATTACTAATATTTCCATACCCAAGATAATGAAAATCCCATTCCAGAAATATAGAATATGATCCTTAGAGTTCCAAAGCCTAAGGGGGAGTTAGTCGTATTCATCTTTTCCAATATGAAAAGGGAGATAAGTTTTATTTTCTAAGTCAAGAAATTTTTTCCTAAGTTATTATATTATTTTTCATAAGGATGTTTGTGCTTTCCAAAAATGGGGAGATTGTTGAGTCAATAAGGTTTTCTTATGAATTTTCCATTACTTATTTTAAGGGGGAGATTGTTAAGTCATTAAGGATTTCCTTATGAATTTACCATTACTCTTGTTTTGAAAATCACAAACACCTTATCTCAAGGCAAATCCCTTTTTACTTCTTGTTTTACTTCTCTAAGGAAAATTTCCTTTCCCAAGGAAATTTATCCTTACCATGTTTTACTTAGTTCCTTATCTTGTCTAAGTATAAAATTTGGTGTCATATCTAAATCCTTGGAATCGTATAATACTTAGATATGAAGAATTCTGTTTAAAACTCTGAATTCTAGATGCAAACTCTCATGAAGTTCAACTCCGAATTCTGGATATGAACTCTCATGAAGTTCAACTACGAATTCTGGATACAAACTCTCATGAAGATCAACTCTGAATTCTAGATACGAAATCTCATGAAGTTCAACTCCGAATTCTGGATATGAACTCTCATGAAGTTCAACTTATAATTCTAGATACAAACTCTCATGAAATTCAACTCTGAATTCTTGATACAAACTCTCATGAAGTTGAACTCTAAATTCTAGATACGAACATTCATGAAGTTCGACTCTGAATTCGGATTACAAACTTATGTAAAGTTCGACTACGAATTCTGATTACAAATTATGGTTAAAAACTTTTCGAAAGTTCTGACTCTGAGTTCTCCATATTCAGACTCCAAACTCTTATGAGTTCTGAATCCAAATTCTCAAGAACTCTGACTCTAAACTTTTTATGTTCATGCTCCAAATTCAAGTGAATCCAGACTTCGAATTTCTTTGTAATTCAGAATCCATAATTCTACAAAATTTAGGTTCTGAATTCCTAGAAAACAGAATCTGAATATCCTTGTATTATAGACTCCGAATTTATTTTTTTCTTAGACTTCGAACTCTCATTTACTTTCATTTCGAATACCAGTTTTCGATTATGCTTATGCTTGTTTAGTTATAAAATTATGTCATGCTTTCAGTTACTCACTAACTATTGTTTGTGTGACACGTGTACAGGTCCCTCCAAAATTCAATGAAAAATATGATCGTTGGAGGAGGGAGCCGACCATTGAAGCCACTCCTATAAATGGGAGTTCATTTGAAATAGATTTGGACTTTTGGAATTTTGAATCTTAGAATATTCAGAAGTGATTTCCAGAGAGAGAGGCTCCTATAAACTCTCATGCTTCATACAGAAAGTTTGAACGACTTCTTCAAATTTTGTTTCATGAAGAATTTCTTAGTACAGAGGTTCGATTTCCTTAAAATTAGAGACTTCGGGTTGTGAATTCAGAGGTGCCGATTTACTTTCAAATCAAGGGTTTGTAGGGATAGCAAGATAGATACCGATCTTCGGATTGAGGGATTACCTGGTTTTGGGTAAGACACACTTCCTTGGAAGTATAAATCAAGGGACCTATTATCCAAGGTTTTTAGATAACCTCCTATTTGGGTTAAAAGAGTTTTCCACTTGTTACTTGTAGTTTTACAACTTTGTTTTTCTACTGTGCATTTGTATTGTTGAGGAAAGTATAACTTCATCATACTTCCTTAAACTTGTACTCTAATTTAATTAGATTCTATATGCTTTAAGGTAGAATATTATTTGTTGTAAACTTTTGTTAAGTTTCATTTTTGGAATCACTTTTCCGGAATCAAGCAAGTTATTAGAACTCAGAGGTGTTGTGAATTTTGGTTATCTATAAAAGTTCCAAAGAAATTTTTTAAAGTATACAATTCAGCCCCCTATTATATTTGTATCTCATTTTACATATTCGATCCTACATTTAGTATTATAGGGTATATCATACTTAGACATACCATATAACATTATACTCAAACCTAGAGTTTTTTCCAAAAGTTTTATCTTACTTTCATGAGGTGATATTCCCAATTTTCTGGAAAATTTCTTAGAAATTAAAGATTGTAAATATCTAAAATCAAATAGAGTATTGGAATAATTAGAATAAACCGGTAACATACCTATCACCACTAAATTTAATGGCCTAAAATCAATCGCTGTAGTAGAAATATATTTTTCCATACCATTTTTCATTCCATGTTAATGGTATCCACTCTGGGTAATCAGCTTTGGACACACATTGAAATAATTCCCTAACTCATTGAGACTAAAAAATCTTACCACTAAATTTCCATTACTTTTCTAATAATATTCCTTATATTAATGAGCCATATGAACAAGCTTACCACATCAGAAGAACTTCACAGATGTTGAAAGACATTCTCTAGGATTATTTTTACCACACTTTTCACAATATGGGAATTTGGTTTCTTTCCTCTAAACTTATTTGATGAATGATTTAACTTTTTTTACCAACCAAACATATTATTTTTCTTTTTTTTATGGGACACATGATCATCAGAAAACTTTATTTCTAAATTCTTAGCACATCGAAAAAGTTTACCAGAGCTCTTAAACTCACGAGAAGCCAATGGACTTTGATATCTTGGATTTAATCCTTAGTAAAATCGATTTATATTACTATCAATATATAAGATAAAATTTAGTATGTACCTCACCAGTTGAGTGAAATTTTATTCGTATTCAACCACCAAATATTACTCCTTTTTTCTCAATTCCAAGAATTGTTTTCCATCCTAAGTCGAAGAATCCTCAGAAAATATTATTAAATTCAGCCCATTAAAAGGAATCAATCTCTTTACTTTATCTAATATTCTTAACTATTGAACACCAGTGGTCAGATTCACCTTCAAAATGATAAACTGAAAGAGTTAAATTTTGGTGATCCAAACAACTCATGACATCAAATATCTTTTCTAGGGCTTTAATCTATCCTTCTTCTAGAATAGGGTTAGATGATC
This sequence comes from Viscum album, assembly GCA_963277665.1. Classification (NCBI taxonomy): domain Eukaryota; kingdom Viridiplantae; phylum Streptophyta; class Magnoliopsida; order Santalales; family Viscaceae; genus Viscum; species Viscum album. Next base: position 1,216,033,669 of record OY728143.1, read on the forward strand.
CTCTGAATGATGGGGGATGTTATCTCATAAAATGATCCACTATTATCATGATATTATGTGGTAGATTTGGTTTATATCTTGCATAGAAACCAACACCATTTATATCCAATGTCAACTGATCCATGACTAGAACAAACAGACCAGTTTTCAATTTTGACCATCAGAGGATACTAATTTGGAAGGACATTTTTCTCTCGATGGCTTACCACTATAGTTTCCTTATTTCGTCTATAGAAATCCATTCTAAACAAAAATACTTTAGATGATTCAAAATGGAAATCTTTAAATTATATACCATTCTAACTTAACCATAATGTAAAATATTATAAGGTAATGATATTAACACTATGTTAACCTATACAGTTATCTAAAATTTCCTCTAATACCAACTATAAGAACATAACCTTAAACATATCATGATATTAAATTTTAGTCAAGAAATTACTATCTTTCACATTGAGGATCTTTTCAGGTTTAGTGTTTTATAGAATTTGGCCATAACTCATACATAAAAAACCATAAAATACAATGTGGTCACTTTCGATAAGTATCCATTTTCCCCATAATATAAAACATTTAAAATAAATCAATATTTATTTCATGGAAAATATATATGAATTTAAACTTGACTCCTTACTTTACTATACCAATCCTTAAATCCTGTGAAAAACATTTAAAAATGTGGGATGAGTACAAAATGTTTAGAAAGGGATACACAAAGAAAGAAAGTCGTTAGTCCTATGAAAACATGAAAACCCATAAAAACTTTATCATAAAGTAATACATTCCACCCTTAATAAGTATTAAATACTTTACTTTGAAAATAATCACATTTATTACCCTTTTTCATAATCACAAGATTACCATAAAACCCATATCAAGCATAGATAAAACATATTTGTATCTTGGGACATCATTATAGTTGTCAATCTTATAAATGGAATAACCATGAGGTTGAATTCAATATATGTCACTCTTACAAATGGAAAAGCCATACAACCAACTTCCATACCCAATACGTTGAAGGGATATCATGGACCCACTTTTCATTGGTTTATCATGTAACCTATCGTCATTGGTTTATCACATAACCACCCATTACATGTCCAAGTACCCTTATATAATAAAAAAACATAAAATAATGAAATTTTCAACATTTCACTCATAATATTTTATTTTCACTCTAAAGAATACATTTTAAATTATTTAAATAATCATTCCATTTTCAAAACACATTTTCAATAACAAAATACCCAAAAAAGGAAAAAAAGGAATTTTTTTATTTTTAAAATAACATGAAGGCCTGTAGAGGAATACAAATATAAAAATAGATATAAAATTTCATTTATAGTCCTTTAATATCCATATAAATAAATATTTATAATAATTTCAATAATATTGACATGGAGGAAGAGAAATATATTTTTAAATCAAAGTTTCCCAAACATATTTGAAATATTTAAATAATACTACCCATGAATGAATAAAATTTAACAAAACATGAAATAACATGAGAATAAAAAAATCATGATAATATAATTCAAAGGGACTTTATATACACCTTATAAAAGAATGTGGGTGTACAATATCAAGATATGCCTCAATGAAAAGAGATTGAGACAAAATACCTTAGCTTGATTCAAACTTATAATGTGTGTATTTATATTCATGAATAATAAACTTATGTTAATTTTTTAATTTATTTATAACCATTTTCAGTTTATAATTAATTTTATTTCACTTATTTCAGTGTTTTATAAAACTAATTGAACAATTATGTTTACATCAGGTGTTTTGACCACATTCAGTTTATGTGTTAAACATAAATTTGGTAGGTTAATTAAGGTAAACAAGGTTATTGTTTAAACATATACATAATAATAATAATGAAATATTTATCATATTTATTCATCAATTATAATCTTAAAACCAATCATAAAATATGTTTATGACAAATGAACCGACATTTCAATCATGGAGACGATAAACTGTACATATGCATGAGTAACATTCCCATTTTCAATGATCATTATAGAATGGAGTTAAATAAAATTTATCTTTACATAATGATAATTATATATTAAATAAAATATCATTTAATCATATATAATTATCTTTATAATTTTTTTATTTAAAAGGAACCACATCACATTGAGGAGGTGATAGTTCACTTGTCCACAAATGACATTGTCAGTTTTTTAGTGTGTGAAAAGGGTAATAAAGAAAATGATATATTATATATCCAGGAAGGTAATTATATAATGAATTTAATATAGATGTTATGTATGTCACATATTTTTATTAAACCCATCCTTAATACATTCCATGTAAAGTGTGAGCGTATCACATCACTTTGAGGAGGCGGTAGTCCACACGTCCACAAACGATGTTATCATATCCTCAAAATGGAAATTATGAAAGTATGTGTATATAAAAATTAAATAACTATGAATAAATCATAAATTATATATATGTATATATATATATAATATAAAAAATAGTTTTTCTACAATAATTCTCAACCATGATAGGTGGTAAAGGAAAAATGAACGACAATGTTTCATGAGGCAGTAGTCCTTCCTACACATGAATATTAATTTAATTACCCATTTGATGGAGGTGAAAAAAGGTGTAGGTTTTACCCTTAACATAAAAATATATAATTATATTTATGATAATAATTTTATTATATAATCATGGAATAATATTAATTTAATGGATGGATAAAGAAACAAATATGAAATGCATGTTGAAGAACATTACCTCTTTTTTGGGTAACCTCTTTTGGTTTGCACGAAAGGGATTCCTTGGTTGAATTTATGCCCAAATTTAGGAGTATAGGGTGAGATAAGATATTTTTGGGTATTATTTAAATAGGTTTTATAAAATCCAAATAAATTTATGTGTGTGAAGAAATGGGGGATATTGAGTGTCTTTTTATAGTGGAGTAACATTCTTGAAAATATAAAAAGGTAAAAACTATTATGAGGTCTCCCTTACATCTTGTGACTCCAATAATGATACCAATTAGATAAATATGGTATATTGTGGAATAATTTATATTAAATGGGGTTTGTACAAGTTTTTATATCATTTTAACTCTTTGATTAAAATTTAAAGACTAAGTAAACACATTTGTACCTTAATTGATGTAATTAATATTAATTTCTTTCAATAATATTTTTTGTCAAAAAATAAGTTGAAAGTATTATAAATTATAAATTATTATGATTAAAAATATGGAATATATTTTTAAATATTATAATCACATAATTAGAAGAAATTAATTTAAAATTAATCTTGCAGACGGGATGACAAAACATGTTTTTTTAAAGTGAATATGTTCAAAAGTTTGGTAAGTTTTTATATCTAAAATATCTATTAAAATGATTCCAATGAACTAAATTTGATTAAATTATATCAAATTTATCTAATTATACTTTAAAAACAATACAAAATATAATTTAACTATATGAATAAGTTATATGAAAAAGCAGTTTTTAATTAAAATTTTATATTATTTACTATTCATCAGAGTATGAATCTTCTCAAAAAAATTGAAAAAATTAACCCAACATTAATTTTTATAGTAATATTTAAAAAATGAAGTTTATTTTTTCATATAATAATTATAAAAGTTTCAAAATTAAATTTTAAAATAGGCGCACCATTAAAAGGCTATATTTTTTTTTAGAAAAATAGAGATTCTAAGCGTAAAAATGGATCTATTATCATCTTATGCCTATAAAATCCATTGGATGAATTAAATTTTTTTATAAACATGTTTATACATAATATATTTACTTATATTCATTCCCACAAATATAATTATTAGGAAATAACTTCCATATTAGAAAATAATATTAATTGTATATCATTGTTTGGTATAACTCTGTCTTGCGTGAAAAACAAGATTTCAAAGAAACTCATTGTTGAATGTCATGTATGCTATTGTAAATAAAATAAATTTTATTTTAAAATTAATATTTAATTCATAAATGTTAATAAATATTAAAAAGTATTATTCTATTATTACCAAGGCTATTACAATTAGAGGATCAACAACATGCTTTTGAAAAAAACATGAAAAATACAACATCATAGTGCTGAATAAAATTATTAAGGCAATAAGTAAGGGAATAAAACTTGAGTTTGGTTAGAATCAATATTACCAACCTTTTTACCCCAATGATTCAATGTTCATTAGTTATGTTGGGGTCACAATGAGGATGAATGTGCCGATTTATATTGATTCATGGTGCCACATCTAACCTGTAATAAAGAATACCCTTTGGGGATATTTAAAGGTAAAGTTACGATATACTTTCTCTATTTTACTGATATCATTTATTTTATAATATTTCCTTAATAAATTTGTCTTAATGGATTTTGGTAAATCCCATACAGTCTTACACACTCTTTTTACTGAATTTCATCATAGGGTTGCTGAGGGGAAAGTAACACCCCACCCACTAGTTAGTTATGGACACATTATAAATCAGGAAACATATAATGTTTTCATTAGTCATAATGATGATAAATCATTTTATGTGCATTACAGTTGATAATATATTATTTTAAATTATTTATTTTATCCAATTTGAATCAAAATAATAAATTTATGAAATGAAATAAGAGTTTTTCAAATAAATAACATGAATCAAAACCAGTATACCCTTATAAAAAAGAAAGTAAAAGGTACACTTTACTAGAGAATAAATTGGTATGTATTTTAAATCAAAAATAAAAGTTTTATGAAATATAAAACAATATATATTCCTTTTTTAATATGAAAATTGACGAATAAAAATCTGATGCCACTTCCATTTCACATCATGTGATATCGAAGGAGGCTCACATAAATATGGAGGGTAAAATAGTTGATGAAAACAAAAAAGTAGTATGGGAAACATGTGTAATCATGAAATAAAAATAATTAATTAGGATTTATAAAAAAATAAATAAAAATTTATATTTATATTCATTTTTTATTGTTTAGAAACAAAAATAGGTAGTGACCATTCTAGAAGAAAAACTACTTTAAGTAGATTTGAAGTGGTTAGAATAATATAGTCGCATTAGAGGAGTAAGCTTTAGAGTGTATACTAATTTTTTTTAAAGAAGATAAAACCACATCAATATACATATAAAATTTTGAAAGGATTTCATGCAAACATATATTCTTTACAAGATTTTATTGTCTGGTCTGGTTTGGCAGACCAATGTATGAGAAAAGATAAAAGTGAACTAGCGGTAGAACAAATATCTATACATGGAGAACCAATTAAACTAACTATATTTGAGGCTATTAATTCCCATCAACCTCATAAATTACCTAAAGTAATCAATTTTTTCATTATTATTTCTCTTAAATGTGAATCAAATAACTTTTGATAACTTTATCTTACTAAAATTCTAAAGGGTACAAATGTATGTGATTTTTATCTATCAACACCCACACACCACCTTGTTATAAGGGGTATGGTGTATAATATCCCAGAAGATAAGAAATAGAAAAAATAAATCTAAAAATATCACATGTGATTGGGGATTGAGGTAGCTCAAGAGACGACTATTGAGTTTCCTATTCCTCTTGATGATCTAGATATTACAATGATCAATCATGTTTTGGGAACTTTTGTAGAATGGTTATTTAATCTTATAAAGATACACAATGTATGTATTTAAATTTTTTTATATGAAAATCATATAAAAACTGAAGAAAAATTGTCTAAAGGGAGTTATGATATTATATATAGATAAAGAGATGGTGAAATGAAAGGTCGGATCAAGAAAATCTAGTGAATCAACCAAGAAATCAAGAGGACCTTCCAAGAGTACATTGTCCTCACCAGTTCTAGAGAAACATTTGTAATCATTATAAATTCATGGAAAGGATACACTTAAAGATGAAAATATGTCTTATATTCCATATAAAGAAGAAATATATGGGACTTCCATGACATACATAATTGGTCTCAAGAGTATAAATTAGATTCTCAAGCATGAATTACTGAGAGCCCTAGTTGGTAATATATACATAAGGTACATTTTGATAATATGTATATCCAAATAGTGATATAATATGTTAATTAAAGATAATAAATATTCATATTTTCTACATGAATTTATATTACTACTATATAAATGGAAAACTATACACAGAAGGATTTGGATTTATTAATCCCTGTATCATTTATACAGAAAAAATTACTTTGGATAAGGAAGATATTTAGAAGAAAAGAGATGATATATTTTATGAATTTAAGAAAAAAATAATATAAGTAAAATTAATTTTGATACCTAAAATGTATAGGTAAAACTCTATAATCTAATTACAAAAAATATAATTTTATTTTTTTGCATTACTTATTTATTCTTGTTTTTAGGCAGAACTGGATGCTGATCGCAGTCAATCTGCATACCCCAAATATTTATATTTTGGATCCAATCCGTGGATATCCAACAAACCTACCACACATGATGTGTATTTTGAATTTATAATATAATTCATTTAGACTTTTATAGATAAAATTTTAATTATATGTTTTAGTCTATTTTCTAGAAGATTTTTTTATGATAGGGCAGTTTCTAGATATAAGCTAAATCATGAAATGAAGTTAGTGACTGGACATAAAAATCTTGTACAATACTATAAATGGAAATAGATTAAGGTTTATATATAAATATTTAACTATCAAAAAATATTTCTAAATAATTTACTTATTTTGGGTAATATTTTTATAGTGTCCAATGAAAGACAATCGAAATAATTGTGGATAATATGTTTTCAAATTTATGAGAGAGATCATAAACAATCAATATACTACCATCCCTAAACTTTTAATTTCCCAAGGTAATTAAAATTTTATTTAAAATATTTCTTAATCATTTTTTTTCAATATTTTCTCAATACTATCAAGATTGGCTACAACCTTCATACTCAAAAATGGAAGTAAATTTGTTTTGAGATGAGTGAGTAGTGTACATGGTGTCATAATGTTTTCTACCAAAAAATTTTAGTTATTACCAACTATATTTATGCTATAGTATAAATTATCTCCTTAGAAATATATTTGGGTAGAGAAACATTATTGTCAGAATTATTATATATTATTTTTGATCTATTTTTCAAGGAGAAGTATAATGGAATAAATCAATTTGTTTCGAAGTGGTGGCCTGCAAATAATAAATTTTTGGAAAATGGAGGAGGCAGAGGTGTAGGTGGAGTCATAGTTTGGGGCAGAGGAGGAGGAGGATGAGGAGGTGGAGGTGAAGGTGGAGGTAGAGTTGAAGTTAGAGTCAGAGACCGAGGTGGAGGAGGAGGTAGAGGCAGAGACTGAAGCGGAGGAGGAGACGAAGCGCTAACCTATAAATACTAATTTTTTTGGGAAATGATGTAGAATTGGGATCATACCAAGGTTGTGTTTGATAAAAATTATTTAAAAGTGAACAAAACACTTATCACCTAATATAAGATCCATTGTGCAAGTGTTTCAAGTTTCTTATTGAAAAAATATTTTCACCAATTTTTAAGTGGTTTTTTAGGAATTTAAGTGGGAGATTTTTTTTCATAAACAAAACAAACACCAATTATTTTTTTTAAAATGATTATCATAGGATATAATTTATATTATAACATTATAAGTTCTATTAATCATTATTGAAGTGTGAAAGCAATCCATCACCAAGTACAAACTAAAAAAATAGATGGAGTTTCTTGCCCATAGATTCTCTACATTGTAAATTAAGGGTCTTAGTAGTGGATCCAATAGTTACATAGATTCATAAAACACCAGTCCAATCATCAAACATGTATATAATCTAGTTCAAATGTTTGAATAAATATGTGTATAATAAACCACTAAATCCAATATGTGTATGAGAGAACTATTGGAGGACAACCAACATTGATAGATTGTGGTCATCGAGGAGGGATGGTGTCAAAGTAAACATGAAATTAAATGAATATAAAACACTTTATGAAGAAATATACACTACTGGAAATTTTATCTTTACCAAATCTTTAAAACCACTGGTAAAGGCTGGACAACCATTGGTATAAACTATACAAATGATTGTCCAAACCGTTGGGTCTTAAGCTGTGGGTATGGAAATATCCCCACAGTTCTATGAGAACCATTGGGATATGTCTGTAAAATTTAGTATATACCAATGGTTCATTGAAACTGTTGGTATAAATGTTTACCAATGGTTTAGAACCATTGGTAATATCAAGAAAAATCTCTATACCAATGGTTTACAAACCTTTGGTATAGCCTTTTACGAACAGTTTCCCACAAACCATAGGTAAATATCAAGTAAGAATAACTATACCAACAGTTTTCAAACCGTTGGTATATAGTTTTATCAAAGGTTTACATAAATCCATTGGTATAAGTTCTATTTTTATAGATATTCCAATGGTTTTAAATCATTTTCATACCCTTTATGCACCTACATCAGCAAGCCGGCCTCCCCCTGTGCACCTGTAGTAATTCCACCAACTTCCACCAATAGGCCTACAGAATTCATACACAATTATGAATACCTACAGAATACATACAGGGGGTTGGGGGTAGTCCATACAGAATACCTTCATAATTCTTAATACCCAAAATATACACAGAATTCTGTATGAATTCACACATAATTCATAAAACACATAATTTATACAAAATTATGAATAACTCCAATTCGGTATTTAATTACCTCTTACACACATAAAAAATTAACACACAATTCATTAGGTAATTACACCAAGTATACCCGTACAAGAAGTATACCCATACAAAAATTATACCCATACACCATTAACACATAATTCATAAGTTAATTAAATATATAAATAATTCAATTCAGAATTCAGGGGGTTGGGGGGGGGGGGTTTCAGGGGGTTGGGGTGGCTGTCCAAGGGGGTAGGTGTTTCCAGGGGGTGGGGGTGGGGGGTGTCCAGGGGGATGGGGGTGTCCAGGGGGTGGGGGGGGGGGGCTATCTATGGGGGTGTCCAGGGGGTGGGGTGGTGTACAGGGGGTGGGGTGGTGTCCAGGGGGTTGGGGAGGGGGGTGGGGGTGGGGGGGGGGTGTTTCCAAGGGGGTGTGGGAGGGGGGGGGGTGTCAGGGGATAGGGTGGTGTCTAGGGGGTGGGGGTGGGGGTGGTCTAGGGGGTTGGGGTACAAGGGGGTGGGGTGGTGTCTAGGGGGGGTGGGGGATGTTAATGGGGGTGGGGGTGTCTAGGGGTGGGGGGTGGGGGGGGGGGTGTCCAGGTGGTGCGGTGGTGTCTAGGAGGGGTGGGGGGCCCATCCAGGGGTTGGGGGAGGGTTTGTTTAGGGGGTATGGGGGCAGTCCATGGGGGTGGAGGGGGGGGGGGGTGTCAATGGGGGTGGGTGGGGGGGGACTGTCCATGGGGGTGAGGGTGTCTAGGGGGTGGGGGGTGTCCGGGTGGGGGGGTATAACGACCCATACTTTACATACATTATTAATACTTCAAAATTGAATCACACTTATTACAACATATGACAAAACCACAAAGGACCGTATAGGTATAGCGTCTTTAGAAACTGGGAAACATAAACAACTAGTTCATAAATCTTCAATAGTGTCTCCCATTTATTTCATCATATCTAGGGTCCCTTTTAGCATACTCTACTTAATATCCATCTTCCTGACCTGGGGAAAAGAAAACATAAAAGGGTGAGCTCAAATGCTCAGCAAGGGCAAATAAAGGAAATAAAAATCATATCATATCTTTTTGAAAATCATAACCCGCAAAAGAGATCATAATATATTAACATGGAATAAATCATAGAAGTGAAAATGAGATCCCCATAATCATAACATAAAACTTGAAACTTTGTGGCATGCACACATAATCATGGAAAATCATTTCTTGTTAGTCATGACTCATTGCCAAGACTATCGTAGTGGACAAAGTCCCTTTCTGAACCGAGTTCACTCCTCGTTTCAGTCCTGTATCACTGAACCGAAATAACCTTCCATTCCAGCCATGTCTATCTCATGAGATATAAAATCTTTACCCAATGCATTGGAGGGAGATATAGGTCCCACCCATCTTATAATGAATCCTTTCTTATGTGTGCCACATAATCATAAATCATACATCATCGCATAACCCATGTAATAAAAATGGGATTCTTAAACAACATGACATCATAAAACAATTCATATAAGATAAAGGAATTCATAAAAATGTTTCCATCACAAAATAATCAAATCCATGTAATAATAGGGATAAAAACAGAACCCTTTTATTATCTTAGATGGAAAATAATTTTGATAAAATACTTGAACTTCATTCTTGAGGAAAATATCCTTTCTACTTGAAAAACACTTTTCCTTTCTTAACATGTCATACAATTTTAAACTAAAAGAAGTTGATTAAAAATAAACTTGAATACTTGTAAAGTAAGCTTCTTGTAAATAATGTTTTAGAAATCCATTCATGTCGTATAAGTTAAAAAAAACATTCTTCGTACTTTTGTCGGAAAAGTCAAAAAGTACCTCGTACGAAAAACGACAAAAGATTCCTTTCATACATATTACTAAAAACTCACCGAAGGGTAAAAATGGATTTAAAAATTGTAGGTGGATGGAAATAATATTACATATTGATGAAACATGGATGTGGATGATAAAATACACCCCAGTAAATACTTACGAATAAACAACCTCGGATAAAAATGAGATTGTGATATTTTCCCTTACCTTAGGTCTGACTTTCTTTGTAAGTGTCCGAACCTCCTGTATAATGATTTAAATCATGTTATTGAATTATTACATAATCATACATATTGATATGATATCATATATGGTCATATTCTTAGCTTCTTGTTAGTAATATTTCATTGTTACTTGTTACTCGGGTCTTTATTGCCTTTTGTTCTTATGCATGTTTTGCCGAATACATTCTTATTCTTCTTTTAAGGTTATAGATACCTTATATCCAGAATGTTATTAGTGTAACATATATCATATTTATTCATTCAATTCATTTATATAATCACTATGTAATGATGATCATGTAGAACGAGTCACATCACATCGTGGAGACGGTATTCCGTACGTACGCACGAGTGATGATATCATTCCTATGATCGTGGAATTGTATTGGAGTGTATATATATTATTTCAGTATCAATATTACATTATAATAATCATAAATAGTTACTCATTACACCATTATACCCATCCTTGTAAAGTGATGGTGGAAAATAGATTACACCACGGCGTGGAGACGGTATTCCGTACGTACGCACGCGCGGTGATTTCATTTTCCATAGGATGGATAGAAGGTGAATTAGGGTTGTTTCATATTTATAATTACATATCAGTATGTAAGTAATACTTATGTTATTACTTTATCATGAAACAACTAAAGAAGAAGAAGTTGAAGAAGAAAGAAATTGAAAAGATCGGTAATGGATATTACCTCTTCTTTGGAACTCTTCTTTGAATCCTCCACTTAGGGAACTAAGATTGGTCTTTGAAGAAGAACAGGACCTCTAGGATTATTCTAGGGAAGTGGAGAGGAGAAAATGGCAGGGTTTGGCCGTGCTTGAGTGCTCAAATTGGTGTGAGGAGGAGGGGGAGGAGGTGCCCTTTTATAAGGGAGGAGAGGGGCACCTTAGGAATATCTCAAAATATTATTTTATATTAAAGTCAAAATCGGTTTATAATGGTTCCAAAGGGTCTTATTTCGAAGCTAAAGTGGGGAAGGGTCGAAATCCTATCAACCAATAGGATTTAGACAAGTTTAGGGAATTATTTTAACCTTATCAATTAGATTTAACTCTAAGTTAAATAATTTAACTTTTACCGTGTCTTTTTGTTTTCTTTCACTATATGGTTAATACACTTACTATAACATGCCAAAAGAACCCAAAATTGTTTATTATTAATATATATATCCTTATCTAAGTCATTTGGCCGAACCTTAGATTTTTAGGAATAAAATAACAATTAAATATATAATATTTGATTTAAAAACTATTTTGTGTCAATTTTGAAACTATTTGATATATGATTTTTGTGAAAGTCATAACAGAATTATATGTTCGAACCAAGTTGATTAAATCAACATTAATATATCATAGTAACCTATAAAATTAGTGGAATTCATAAAAAGTCTCAAATTACATTTATTTTGGTGTTTATAACATCAATTATGTTAATATTTCATTAATAAGATAATTACTGCATCATCATTGTGTCATAAATAAATTAAATTATTTAATGTCTAAAAAATTACAAATAAAATACCATTATGTAGGAAATATTTTTATCTTTCTAAGGAATATTTATAGTCGAATTTATCTTATGTATAACCCCATATTAAAAATGATTTACTTATTAAACTTTGATTTTAACTATTTTAACCCTTCTTTAAATAAATTAATAATAAATGTCCTAATCTAATCCAAGTGGGCCTAAATGGTCATATTTTATTCATAAGGTTGTTTTTGGTAGAATTACACTTATCCAATAGAATTAGGACATGTGTTAGGGTAATATTAATATCATATTTACCCTTAGTTACCCTATTTACTATTAACCGCGGTAAAAAAAAGTAAAAAGTTACTATTCACCAAAAAATTATTTTTATCTCATTGAACCACATTTTACTTACTGATATCAACCGTGTCTGTCGGATTTTCGAAATTACATTCACAGAAGAGGTAAAATTAAGTTTTATGCAAAATTCAGTTTTTAACCTACCACTTAGTGGTTTCACTATTCATCAAAAATTGAAATTTTTCAGAAAAATACCAAAATTTTACCCTAGGCTAATTTCAATATTCTGAGTCCAAAAATGAAGTCCATTTTGAAAAATAAAATTTATAAAATTTCAAAAAGTGGTTATTACTATTCATAACGGCTAGTTTTAATAGCATATTGTTGTTTAGTGAAACTCGGTATTGCGTACGACGCAAGCTATCGAGGAAGGTCGTGATTGCGTGTAAAGTAAGCCAAGAAAGTGTTGTGTAGAAAAAGATTCCTTTGATGATATAAAAACAAAATATTACTCATAAAAATCTCGGGTGTTACATTCTACCCCCCTTAAAAAGAATTTCACCCTCGAAATTCGTCACTTTGTAACAAACAGATGAGGATACTTCTCCCTCATCATATCCTCAAGCTCCCATGTAGCTTCTTCAAGTTGGTGGTTCCTCCATAAAACTTTCACCAATCGAGTGGTCTTGTTTCGTAGGACTTTTTCGCTACGATCCAGAATCTCTATCGGCTGTTCTTCAAAAGAAAGATCTTGCTCCAGCGGTACAACTTCTGAGCTGAGTACATGTGAAGGATCAGGTATGTACTTTCTCAGGAGAGATACATGGAACACATTGTGAACTTGAGAGAGATTCGGTGGAAGCGCCAATCGGTAAGCTACCTTCCAAACACGATCCAGTATTTCGAAAGGACCGATATATCTAGGGCTCAACTTCCCCTTCTTTCCAAATCTCATAACCCTCTTCTAGGGAGATATTCGTAAGAACACTTTATCACCCACTTCAAACTCTAGGTCTTTTCTTCAGTTGTCGGCATAACTTTTCTGTCGACTCTGAGCTACTCTTATGTGTTGTTGAATAGATCTGACCTTTTCTGCCATTTCATCAATGAGATTAGGTCCTAATATCTTTCTTTTCCCAACTTCATCCCAGTAAGTTGGAGTCCTGGATTTCTTTCCATAGAGAGCTTCATAAGGAGCCATCTGAATACTGGAGTGAAAGCTATTATTATAATAAAATTCCACCAAAGGTAGGTGTTGATCCCAACCTCCTTTGAAATCCATAGAGAAAGCTCTCAACATATCTTCTAGGGTTTGAATTGTTCTCTCAGACTGACCGTCTGTCTGGGGATGATAAGCAGTGCTGAAACTCAACTCTGTATCCAGAGTATGCTGAAGACTTCGCCAGAACTTCGAGGTAAATCTCGGATCCCGATCAGATATAATAGAAAGTGGTACTCCATGCAATCTTACCACTTCTTTTACATATATCCTGGCAAGCTGATCTAGAGAGAAATCCTCTCTAATTGCAATGAAGTGTGCAGACTTTGTAAGACGATCAACTATGACCCAAATAGCATTATTGCCTTTGGATGTTTTAGGAAGTCCTGTGACAAAGTCCATAGTGATGTTTTCCCATTTCCATTCGGGTATGGGTAATGGTTGTAACATCTCCTTAGACTTTTGTCTCTCAGCTTTAACTTGTTGACAAACCAAGCATCGAGAGACATATTCAGCAATATCTCTTTTCATGCCATCCCACCAGAAGTACTCTTTCAGGTCCCTATACATCTTCATGCTTCCAGGATGAATAGATAATGAAGAACTATGAGACTCATCCAGCAACTCCTTTAATTCGGGGATGGGAGGAACACAAACCCGATTCCTGAACTTTATTATCCCATCACAATCAAGGTTGAATTCAGGAACATTTCTCACCTTATTTTGTAATTCGACATCTTCTTTCTGTGCCTCTTTAATCTTCACATGTATAGATGGTTGAACATTCATTTGAGAAAGATAAGATTTTTCCCCTTACATTATAATTCCAAGATCCATCCTTTCTAAATCCATAAATATTGGATCTTTTGTGATCCTCATCATGGATAAACTAGCATGGTCTTGTCGACTTAATGCATCTGCCACCTTGTTTGCTTTCCCAGGGTGGTAATAGATTGAGCAGTCATAATCCTTAATCAACTCCAACCATCTTCTTTGACGCATATTCAACTCCTTTTGTGTGAAAATATACTTTAAACTTTTATGATCAGTATAAATATCACACCTTTCACCATAAAGGTAATTCCTCCAAATCTTTAATGCAAAGATTACCGCAGCCAACTCCAAATCATGTGTTGGGTAATTTTGCTCATGGATTTTCAATTGTCGTGAGGCATAAGCTATCACCATATCATTTTGCATAAGAACACACCCCAATCCCTTCTTGGATGCATCACTGTAGATCACAAACCTTTCTCCACTACAAGGTAGTGTGAGCACAGGTGCACTGGATAACCTTCTTTTCAACTCCTTGAAATTCTCTTCACATTCCTCTGTCCAGACAAACTTAACTCCTTTCCGAGTCAACTTGGTGAGTGGATTAGATAATCGTGAAAAATCCTTTACAAAACGTCGATAATATCCAGCCAAACCAAGAAAACTTCGGATCTCAGTTACTGTTGTTGGTCTCGACCATCTTTCGATAACCTCTGTTTTTGCTGGATCCACAGATATCCCCTATTTTGAGATTATGTGACCCAAAAATGAAACTTTTTGAAGGCAAAATTCACACTTGGTAAATTTGGCATAAAGCTTCTCCTTTCTCAGGGTCTTCAATATAATTCTCAAGTGATCTTCATGCTCTTCCTTGCTCTTTGAATAGACAAGAATATCGTCTATAAAGACTACCACAAATTGATCAAGATAGTCTCTAAAGACTCTATTCATTATATCCATGAAGATAGCAGGGGAATTAGTATGACCAAATGGCATCACTATAAATTCATAGTGTCCATACATTGTACCGAAAGCCGTCTTTGGTATATCCTCCCTTTTGACCCTTAATTGATGATACCCTGAACGAAGATCAATCTTGGAAAAGTATTGAGCTCCACGTAGTTGGTCAAATAAGTCATCAATGCGTGGGAGATGATATTTGTTCTTGATAGTGATCTTGTTAAGTTCTCGATAATCAATGTAGAGGCTCATTGATCCATCTTTCTTCTTAACAAATAGAACAGGTGCTCCCCAAGGTGACGCACTAGGGCGTATGAATCCCTTATCAAGATTATCTTGGAGTTGCTTCTTCAATTCCTGCAACTCAATTGGGGCCATTCTATAAGGTGTCTTTGAAATTGGCAAAGCGCCCGGTACGAGTTCTATTGAAAACTCAACTTCACGATTTGGTGGAAGACACGGTAATTCCTCCGGAAAGACATCATCAAACTCCCGTACAATGGTCATATTATTAATCGTGAGTTTCTCACCAACCATTTGAGATAAATAACCTTCATTTAGTGGAATCAATACCCATAAGATGGAAGAAATTTCCACTGGAAGGTTATGTTCATCCTTGCATTGGTATACGATCGTAGATTGATCTGGAATATGAAATGTGACTTCCCTTATTTGGAAATTGATATGAGCTCCATGTAGAGAAAGCCAATCCATGCCAAGAATCACATCAAATTCCACTAAAGGAAGGATCACAAGATTTACAGGAAGCACTTTCCCACAAACTTCGATCGGAGAAGAATTATAAACTTTTGATGCGACTGTTGTGCCATTAGGTGTTGTCACAGCTAACTCAACATCTAATTGTTGAGGTAATACAGTGATACCCTTAGAAAATTCTTTATAAATAAAAGAGTGGGTGGATCCAGAATCAAATAAAACATTTGCTACTTTAGAGTGGACGGTAAGTGTACCTTTCACCACTTCGTTATCGTACTCCACATCGCTGATAGAAATTGCATGTGACTTTCCTTTGTCTTTAGCCTTAAGATTTTGTTGACGTCGACCATCATCATCAACCTTTGGATTTGGGCATTGATTGGCATAATGCCCCATCTCCTTGCACTTGAAACATTGAAGTGTAGTAGGTTCATTCTGTGTATCCCTTCCTTTGTTTGCATCATTAGACAACTTCTTCCCATTATCGCGACATTCAAATGCCCGATGACCTTCCTTTCCACATTTAAAACATTTACTTGTCCCTTTAAGACAACTCCCTCCATGTTTCTTTCCACACTTTGAGCATAAGGAAAAGCTCATCTTCTTTTCCGTGTGCTCTTTAGATTTTTCTTGGAATTCCATCTTCCTCTTCTTATCAAACCCATGTGACTGATGGGTTACTCCAATCTCCATCTCGACTTTGAGAGCACATCGAACGATTTCCTCGTAGCTATTGAAGTCCCTTATGGCTAACGCCCTTCGAAGACTTGGTTTTAAGCCACTAAAGAATCGATCGATCTTACTCTCAGGTTGGATAATAATACCAGAAGCGTACCTTGCAAGTCTTGTAAAATTTGCTTCATAGATACTAACAGATTCATCATCCCTTTGCTTCAGTTCAAGGAACTCTTTCTCCATCTTTGTTCGGAGAATACGAGGGAAGTATTTATTGAAAAATAAGTTCTTGAACTCGTCCCATTCCATAGACTCAATTTCATCCCTTTGCCTCGTATTCTTAATAAGATTCCACCATTGATCAACATCTCCTTCCA
Source organism: Viscum album (assembly GCA_963277665.1). Taxonomy (NCBI): domain Eukaryota; kingdom Viridiplantae; phylum Streptophyta; class Magnoliopsida; order Santalales; family Viscaceae; genus Viscum; species Viscum album. The sequence goes on from OY728143.1 coordinate 1,216,050,921, forward strand.
AACGATACACTGCTAGGATGACTTTATCATGCTCAGAACATTGAAGAACTGAAAATATCTTTTCAGTAGTACTAATCCATTGTTCAGCAACTAATGGATCAGTAGACCCGCTGAAAGAAGGTGGACGCTGCCTCATGAAGGATTCAACAGAATGTTGCTCCTTCCTTTGCTCGTTTGGAAGTCTTGCATGATTCATAGCTTGAGAAAGTTGTGTGATCATGGCTACAAGATTTTGCATTCCAGCTCCCATATCGTTTGGTTGCTCAGGGGGACAATAATTGCATTTCCCATCGCATTCCGCATTAACACGGTTCCTTCGGGTTCCAGCCATTGACTAAAACCAAGAAGAATAGTGTGAGCAACACTAATTATAATAGGAAAACCACATAATAAAGGATAAAATTTCACACTTAAGGTTTTATCCTAGGGTATTCATGGCCATTTCTAAAACACTAAGATTGTGTTCTATGCTTAGACTTATCCTTAGGGTTCTTACTAAGGCTTTCACATCCTAGTTTCCAAAGGTTGACTATACCTTCCCTCTGATACCAACTATAACGACCCATACTTTACATACATTGTTAATACTTCAAAATTGAAGCACACTTATTAAAACATATGACAAAACCACAAAGGACCGTATAAGTATAGTGTCTTTAGAAACTGGGAAACATAAACAACTGGTTTATAAATCTTCTATAGTGTCTCCCATTTATTTCATCATATATAGGGTCCCTTTTAGCATACTCTACTTAATATCCATCTTCCTGACCTGGGGAAAAGAAAACATAAAAGGGTGAGCTCAAATGCTCAGCAAGGGCAAATAAAGGAAATAAAAATCATTTCATATCTTTTTGAAAATCATAACCTGCAAAAGAGATCATAATATCTTAACATGGAATAAATCATAGAAGTGAAAATGAGATCCCCATAATCATAACATAAAACTTGAAACTTTGTGGCATGCACACATAATCATGGAAAATCATTTCTTGTTAGTCATGACTCATTGCCAAGACTATCTTAGTGGACAAAGTCCCTTTCTGAACCGAGTTCACTCCTCGTTTCAGTCCTGTATCACTGAACCGAAATAACCTTCCGTTCCAGCCATGTCTATCTCATGAGATATAAAATCTTTACCCAATGCATTGGAGGGAGATATAGGTCCCACCCATCTTATAATGAATCCTTTCTTATGTGTGCCACATAATCATAAATCATACATCATCGCATAACCCATGTAATAAAAATGGGATTCTTAAACAACATGACATCATAAAACAATTCATATAAGATAAAGGAATTCATAAAAATGTTTCCATCACAAAATAATCAAATCCATGTAATAATAGGGATAAAAACATAACACTTTTATTATCTTATATGGAAAATAATTTTGATAAAATACTTGAACTTCATTCTTGAGGAAAATATCCTTTCTACTTCAAAAACACTTTTCCTTTCTTAACATGTCATACAATTTTAAACTAAAAGAAGTTGATTAAAAATAAACATGAATACTTGTAAAGGAAGCTTCTTGGAAATAATGTTTTAGAAATCCATTCATGTCATATAAGTAAAAAAAAAACATTCTTCGTACTTTTGTCGGAAAAGTCAAAAAGTACCTCGTACGAAGAATGACAAAAGATTCCTTTCATACATATTACTAAAAACTCACCGAAGGGTAAAAATGGATTTAAACAATTGTAGGTGGATGGAAATAATATTACATATTGATGAAACATGGATGTGGATGATAAAATACACCCCAGTAAATACTTACGAATAAACAACCTCGGATAAAAATGAGATTGTGATATTTTCCCTTACCTTAGGTCCGACTTGCTTTGTAAGTGTCCGAACCTCCTGTATAATGATTTAAATCATGTTATTGACTTATTCCAGAATCATACATATTGATATGATATCAAATATGGTCATATTCTTAGCTTCTTGTTAGTAATATTTCATTGTTACTTGTTACTCGGGTCTTTATTGCCTTTTGTTCTTATGCGTGTTTTGCGTAATACATTCTTATTCTTCTTTTAAGGTTATAGATACCTTATATCCAGAATGGTATTAGTGTAACATATATCATATTTATTCATTCAATTCATTTATATAATCACTATGTAATGATGATCACGTAGAACGAGTCACATCACATCGTGGAGACGGTATTCCGTACGTACGCACGAGTGATGATATCGTTCCTATGATCGTGGAATTGTATTGGAGTGTATATATATTATTTCAGTATCAATATTAATTTATAATAATCATAAATAGTTACTCATTACACCATTATAACCATCCTTGTAAAGTGATGGTGGAAAGTAGATTACACCACGGCGTGGAGACGGTATTCCGTACGTACGCACGCGCGGTGATTTCATTTTTCCATAGGATGGATATAAGGTGAATTAGGGTTGTTTCATATTTATAATAACAAATCAGTATGTAAGTAATACTGATGTTATTACTTTATCATGAAACAACTAAAGAAGAAGAAGTTGAAGAAGAAAGAAATTGAAAAGATCGGTAATGGATATTACCTCTTCTTTGGAACTCTTCTTTGAATCCTCCACTTAGGGAACTAAGATTGGTCTTTGAAGAAGACCAGGACCTCTAGGATTATTCTAGGGAAGTGGAGAGGAGAAAATGGCAGGGGTTGGACGAGCTTGAGTGCTCAAATTGGTGTGAGGAGGAGGGGGAGGAGGTGCCTTTTTATAAGGGAGGAGAGGGGCACCTTAGGAATATCTCAAAATATTATTTTATATTAAAGTCAAAATAGGTTTATAATGGTTCCAAAGGGTCTTATTTCGAAGCTAAAGTGGGGAAGGGTCGAAATACTATCAACCAATATGTTTTAGACAAGTTTAGGGAATTATTTTAACCTTATCAATTAGATTTAACTCTAAGTTAAATAATTTAACTTTTACTGTGTCTTTTTGTTTTCTTTCACTATATGGTTAATACACTTACTATAACATGCCAAACGAACCCAAAATTGTTTATTATTAATATATATATCCTTATCTAAGTCATTTGGCCGAACCTTAGATTTTTAGGAATAAAATAACAATTAATAATATAATATTTGATTTAAAAACTATTTTGTGTCAATTTTGAAACTATTTGATATATGATTTTTGTGAAAGTCATAACAGAATTATATGTTCAAACCAAGTTGATTAAATAAACATTAATATATCATAGTAACCTATAAAATTAGTGTAATTCATAAAAAGTCTCAAATTACATTTATTTTGGTGTTTATAACATCAATTATGTCAATATTTCATTAATAAGATAATTACTGCATCATCATGGTGTCATAAATAAATTAAATTATTTAATGTCTAAAAAATTACAAATAAAATACCATTATGTAGGAAATCTTTTTATCTTTCTAAGGAATATTTATAGTCGAATTTATCTTATGTATAACCCCATATTAAAAATGATTTATTTATTAAACTTTGATTTTAACTATTTTAACCCTTCTTTAAATAAATTAATAATAAATGTCCTAATCTAATCCAAGTGGGACTAAATGGTCATATTTTATTCATAAGGTTGTTTTTGGTCGAATTACACTTATAAAATAGAATTAGGACATGTGTTAGGGTAATATTAATATCATATTTACCCTTAGTTACCCTATTTACTATTAACCGCGGTAAAAAAAAGTAAAAAGTTACTATTCACCAAAAAATTATTTTTATCTCATTGAACCAAATTTTACTTACTGATATCAACCGTGTCCGTCGGATTTTCGAAATTCCATTCACAGAAGAGGTAAAATTAAGTTTTATGCAAAATTCAGTTTTTAACCTACCACTTAGTGGTTTCACTATTTATCAAAAATTGAAAGTTTTCAGAAAAATACCAAAATTTTACCCTAGGATAATTTCGATATTCTGAGTCCAAAAATGAAGTCCATTTTGAAAAATAAAATTTATAAAATTTCAAAAAGTGGTTATTACTATTCATAACGGCTAGTTTTAATAGCATATTGTTGTTTAGTGAAACTCGGTATTGCGTACGACGCAAGCTATCGAGGAAGGTCGTGATTGCGTGTAAAGTAAGCCAAGCAAGTGTTGTATAGAAAAAGATTCCTTTGATGATATAAAAACAAAATATTACTCATAAAAATCTCGGGTGTTACAGGGGGGGGTGTGAGGTGTGGGGGTGGGGGGGTGTTCAAGGGGTTCAGGGATGTCTATGGGGTTGGGGGGGCTGTCCAAGGAGGTAGGGGGTGTTCAGGGGGTTGGGGGTGTCCGGGTGGGGGCTGTCAATGGGGGTGGGGGGGGGGGGTGTCCATGGGGGTGGGGGTTTCCAGGGGTGGGGGGAATCCAGGGTGTTGGGGGGATGTCCAGGGGGTAGGTGTGTCCAGGGGGGTGGACGGGCTATCCACGGGGGTGGTGGGGCTGTCTAGGGGGTACAGGATGTCCAAGTGGTGGGCGGATTGTCCACGGGGGTGGGGGTGGGGGGGGGGTGTCCACAGGGGTAGGGGGATTCTGGGGGGGGGGGGGTGGGAGGGCTGTGCACGGGGGTGGGGAGGCTGTCTAGGGGTAGGGGGTGTGCAGGTGGGTGGGTAGGCTGTCCACAGGGGTGGTGGGGCTATCCAGGGGGTTGGGGGTGTCCACGAGGGTGGGAGGGGATGTCCAGGGGGGTCGGGGGTGTCTGGGGGGAGGGGGGGGGGGGGGGGGTCTATCCATGGGTGTGGCGGGGCTGTCCAGGGGGGTACGAGGTGTTAAGGGGGGTGGGTGGGCTATCCACGGGGGTGGCAGGGCTGTCCAAGGGGGTTGGGGGTTTCTGGGGGGGGGGGGGTGGGCAGACTGTCAATAGGGGTGGGGGGGCTGTCGACGGGGGTGGCGGGGCTATCCATGGGGGTGGGGGGATATCCAGGGGTAGGGGGTATCTAGGGGGTGGGGGTAATAATGGTTTTAAAGGAATGGATTTCATGGATTTAAAGATCATTGGTATTTTTAAAATGGTTTTGGAATAGTGTTTATTTCAATAGTATGTGTTTCTTTAGAAAAAATGAATGCTTTTGGTGTGTATGGTAGGAAAGGGGATTTGGTTATTAAGAAATGGATTACATTTTTATTCTGGGACAGAAATACTATATGATTTTTGAAATGGAACCTTAAAAGAGATTTTTATAAACCATTGGGGAGTTTTAAAGAGAATTAAGTCTCTATTATGTGATTTTGAAATTTTTTTGTGAAGAACTATTTATGATGTATCTTTATGGGATTTGCGATTTTGTGCCCTTTATTTTGGAACATCAGATTATTTTACTAAAGGTTTTTTTTATAATTATTTAGAATGTTACCACTATAAATGAATTAAAAAGTCAATAAGAGTATATCCCAGGTAGTCATTCTTTGGATCCAACTATTGTATTCCTAGTCTTGGTCTCTACTCAAACTCTTATGGAAGTGGAATAACCATGTTCTTCTCAGATCATTGACTATACACGGGAGTTTCTAAAATAGAATCTACTATTTTTTATTGGTGATTAGGGATCCCAGGAGGCAACGAAGTGGGTAGCTATGATTAATGTGATCTTCGCGTTGTTAGAAACGCTATATTCCCCAGGGGTGGGGGGGGGGGGGGGTGGGGCTATCCATGGGGGTGGCGGGGCTGTCCAGGGGGGTAAGGGGAGTCCAGGGGGGTGGGCAGGGCTATCCATGGGTGTGTGTGTGGGGGGGGGGGGGGGGGCTGTCCAGGGGGTACAGGGTGTCCATGGGGGTGGCAGGGATGTCCAGGGGGGTAGGGGGTGTCCAGGGGTGGTTGACGGGCTTTCCACATAGGTGGGGAATCTGTCTATGGGGGGAGGGGGGTCTAGGGGGTTGGCGGCATTGTCTAGGGGGTACAGGGGGTGGGCGGGCTGTCCACGGGGGTGGCAGGGCTATCCAGGGGGTGGGGGTGTCTAGGGGGTGGGGGGGGGGGGCTGTCCATGGGGGTGGGGGCTATCGATGGGGGGAGGGGTGTCCAGGGTGGTGGGCGAGTAGTCTACAGGGGTGGCGGGGCTGTCAAGGGGGGTAGGGGGTGACCAGGGGGTGGGAGGGCTGTCCACGGGGGTGGGCAGGCTGTCCACAGGGTGGGGTGGGGGGATGTCCAGGGGGGTACGGGGTGTCCAGGGGGTGGGTTGTCCATGAGGGTGGTAGGGCTGTCCAGGGGGTACGAGGTGTCTAAGGGGGTGGGCGGGATGTCCACGGGGGTGGGTGGGCTATCCACTAGGGTGGGGGTGCTGTCCAGGGGCACGAGGTGTCTAGGGGGGTGGTCAGAGCTGTCCAGGGGGTATGGCGTGTCCAGGGGTCTGGGCGGACTGTCCACGAGGGTGGAAGAGCTATCCATGGGGTAAAAGGTGTCCAAGGGGGGGGGGGGACGGGCTGTCCATGGGGGCGGGGGTGTCCAGGGGGGAATGAGGTGTCCAGGGGGTTGGCGGGGCTGTCTAGGGGGTACATGGTGTTCAGGGGGTGGGGAGGCTATCCATTGGGGTGGCGGGGCTATCCAGGGAGGTAGGGGGTGTCCAGGGGGTGGGCGGGCTGTCCATGGGGGTAGGGGGGCTGTCCACGGTGGAGGGGATATCCAGGGGGTGGCGGGCTGTCCAAAAGGGTTGCAGGACTGTCTAGGGGGGTCGAGGGTGTTCAGAGGGGTAGGGGTGACCAAGGGGGTGGGTGGGATGTCCACGGGGGTGGGGGTTGTCCACGGGGGTAGGGGTGTCCAGGTGGGTGGGCAGGATATCTACGGGGGTGAGATGGCTATCTAGGGGGGTAGGGGTGGCCATGGGAGTTGTCCGGATTTACATGGGGGTGGAAGAGATGTCTAGGGGGGTTGGGGGTGTCTACGGGGTTGGGCGGGGCTATTCAGGGGGGTCGAGGGTGTCCAGGGGGTGGGCGGGCTGTCCATGGGGGTGGTGAGGCTGTCCAAGGTGGTATAAGGTATCTAGGGGTGGGAGGGTTGTCCACGGGGGTGGAGGGGCTGTCCAGGTGGGTTATGGATATTAAGGGGGGGGGGGTGAGAGGACTGTCTACGGGGGTGGGGGGCTATCCAAGGGGGTTAGGGGTATCCAGGGGGGTGGGTGGATTGTCTATGGGGGTGGGTGGGTGAGTGGGGGGGGGGGGGGCTGTCCACAGGAGTGATGGGGCTGTCCACAGGGGTGGCGGGGCTTTCGAGGGGTTGGGGGTATCTAGGGGGTGGGGTGGTGTCCAGGGGGTGGGGGGATGTCCATGGGGTGGGGGGATGTCCAGTGGGGTGGGGAGCTATGTAGGGGGGGTTGTCCAGGGGGTTGGGGGTGTTGTCCAGGGGGGTAGGGGGTGTCTAGGGGGGGTGGGGGGGGGGTCCAGGTAACATTGATAATCAATAAGTGAAATTTCATAACCCTGTTAACCTATAATTACCACTATATATGGGTTCATGACTCACCTGTCCAACACAAACCTATCACCATATAATTGTCCACAAATATTAAGAAAAATAAAACACTCTAATATTGATTCCTAATTCCCAGAATAAAATAAAAACAATATAATCCAAGAAAGTGAACAAAAACACCTCAGGTGCACCTCTGTAGAATTCCAATACTGTCAACTAGCAGTGAATAATTATGTGCACATGACCATGCTATTTTATTTCGTGAGATATATATCAGAGAGTAAATAATGTGTAGGCCTGAACAACATTGGTGAGTTCTATGATGGTTATACTCCTTTATTATGGGTGAATTCCTCATATCGAAAATTATATAAATACCTTAATAATGCTTTATAACTACATAAGAAAATTGTGACATGAATTCCTAACACTCATTTTGAATTTCAAAAAACTTTACAAGTGTATGACCAGACCCCTTAATGGAGTTGGAATAAATGATCATGTAATATAGTAAATTTTGGTTCTATCACCATTCACACATGAAAATGACCCAAAACCCACTCTAGTGGTTCAAGTGGAAGCAGAAATTCATTAAATGACTTATAGTGTGGGTATCATCATCTTAAAGTTAGAGTGTGATATTTAAAAGACAACATTTATGGGTACATTCATAATGCATGAGTATCTTATCGTTCCTCTTAGGAGAAAAAATTCTATAATTTTATTTATGTCTAAACAAAAAAATCATGTCAATAGACCTTAAATTTAAAATAAACGAAGGATAAAATAACTCAGGATCATATTGACATCTTCAATATCAACAAAAATTATTCTATACATATAAATCACAACAAAAACACAACCTAAAATGATATATTGCTTATTTTTATAAGTGTATCATCATACATAGTAAATTATAGTGAATTGGAACAAAACAATCTAAAATAAATTAAGGCACACCTACCGATTTAAAATGGAAGAACAAAAATTACTTGAATCAAAGATAGATGTCCGGTTGGAAATTAGAGTTAGCACGCTCAAGATAAGGCTCAGAAGTAGGGTTCAAACCACAAACTAAAATGATATATGCCTTTTGTTCATAAGGGGATAAAAATACTCACTACAATTTAGCAAAATGGAATGACAAAATCTAAAATAAATGAACTCACACATACCAATTTAAAGCGGAATAACTAATCGTTGGAAACCAGACCTATTGTAATGGGATGTAGCATTCACGTTGAGATTTAGGGAAAAATCTTCAAGAAGGTTGAGGTTTTGGGAAAAATATTCAAGATGGTGCATCAATCTATCTTTTAGGGAAAAAATTTCGAGATCTCTGGAGTTCAAGATCCCTAGAGGCGTTGATATTTGGGGATTTTCTTTCCCAATAGTTTTAGAAAATATTTGGGAAAGTAATGTAATCCCAATGGTTTCGAACCGTTGGAAAAAATCTCTTCACAACTATACCCAATAATTTGTTTAAACTATTGGAAAAAACCTCTTGATTAGCACTATACCCAACCGTTTCGTTAAAATTTTGGGAAAGAAAAGAAACAAGAGTATACAAATGGTTCTACATAACCGTTGGTATAGTAGAATTTTCCCAACAGTTTTTTAAACCGTTGGGAATATTGTGTTAATATAGGTGGGATTCCCACCAGTGATACAAAAATGATAATCCCTCTACAAATGAAATCATGAAGCACAAAAAATCCAAATGAAGACCCATTTTAAAAATAAATTAGTGTCTTGATCCAAAACCTCTAAAAAAAAAATAAAGTAATATAATATTTAATTGACTAAATCATGAATTTTTTGAAAAGAACAATACAGTGGTGTCACATTAATGGGTGGTGGAATTATTTGGGCTATTCGACCATCAATTAGATGCATGATATTATCTCAAAAATCCTTGTGAAACCCATACAAGTAACATTCATTATACATGTGCTCATTCATTATGTAAAATGATCCATATTCACAAGCCCATTAATAAAAAACTAATCATCATTATCAATAAGAAATATATGAGAATAGGGATGTTCTCATTTTAATGAAAATATAATGATGAATGTTTGTCAGAGTTTATCATTTAATAGAATATTGAAAAGGATATACTAATCTATAACACAATATAAGAAGACTTAATGGATATACTCGATTTTGTTGTCATTTGGATGCTATAAGGGGACATATTAATGCTTAATGCCATCAAAAGGGGTAAAAATTTATAATGGAGTTTAGTATCTTCTAAAAATACATAATGGGTTACACTAAATTTTTTTCCATCAAAGATGGTAAATGGTTTATCATGCAGTTTGTACTCTATATGTTGATAATTGGAAAGATATATTTTATTATGTTCTAGAAAACTCATATGTAAATATTTATTTTAGTTCAATCAATGAACTCTAATAGGTTTACACTAATGGTTAATGATTCATAATAATAAATGAATTCATAAACAAGGATGATTCACTCATGTAGTATGACATGCACTAAATAAAGATGATTCACTCATAATGATGCGATTTTTGTTTTTATTCTCCAATGCATTCGACATTTTGGGTCATCAAACTGCAATATTTCTAGATGACCCAAAGTGTTGAATGCAATGTAGTATAAAACGACACAGTGGAATCAACCATACCTTAAATAAATAAATAGTGTACCCGATCTTACTTAAATTTTGTGTTTTGAGTTAAAAATTGACATTTTATTAATGTATTGTTTTATATTTCTGTTTAATTTATTTCTTAGTATAATTATTAACATAAGAATTAATTTCTTATACAGGTGGATTATTTTTATAGAGTTGGGGTGGGTTGTTTAATACTGCTCATGCTCATGAGATATTGATCTTAGAGGCTTTAACTGAGATAAAAAAAACAAGGAAATAGGTTAAGAATGTATAGAACCATCATGTAAATGGGAATTCATACTACTTATTTAGTTATTTTTTTCACTATTTTATATACTATTATTAAGTCAAATTTATTATCATTTTTATCAAATTATTATTTTTTTCATAGATATTTTGGGAAGTCATATTTTTCCATCAATATTTTGTATCAAGAAAAAATGGAGAATATGTTGCTTTTGGATGAGGCATTTCAGGAAATATGATGTTTCTTCTTCTATCCAAATGGAAAATTTATTTATTTTTTATCTTGGTGAATATGGTTTAAAGAAAAACACACATCAAATACTCAATCAGCTGCACCTCAACCCAACACATAGTGTGATCAACATGACTCAAACTATATATTTTTATTTTATAATTTATATTTTAGTTCAAAACACACATCACATAATGAAAACTAAGAAAAAACATTAATATTTTTTTTGATATCTTATTAAAACAATCCATAAGTCATTTGTGATTTGTTTGAATCATCCACACCTCAATCCGATTCACGATGTTCCTCGTATAACCCCAACTATGTCTTTTTATTTAAAATTGATAGTAATTTTAGTAAAAAAAAGTGGCATACTGAAGAATAATGAAACACACTCAGATTTCCTTGATAATTTTGGATAATTTTTCATAAAATTTTTTTACATGTAGGGATTAGTGTCATATCAAACCGATGCATGATGTGAATGACATGACTCAAATGGCGTGTTTCCAGTTTAAAATAAAATTTTAGTAAAAAATAAAAGTGCCATACTAAAAACCACAAAAAATCATTCATATTATTTTTATAATTTTGAAAAAAATTATCCATATGTCATTTGGGATGTGTAGGAATTATCCACACCTCAATCCGACGCACGTTGTGATCGGTATGACTCCATGTGCATCTTTTTATTTAAAATTGACAATGATTTCAGTAAAAAGATAACTAACATACTAAAAACATAGAAAAATAATTTGGATTATTTTGATAAAATACTATAATGATCCATAAGTAATTTTTGACATGTAGTAATCTGCCTCACCTCAATCCGATACACGATTTTCTTGATATGACTTAAACTATCTGTTATCAGTTTCAAATTGACATTTTAGTTCAAAAAGTGTCACTCATTAAAAACCGAGAAAACACACTCGAATTGTCTTGAAAATTTTGGAAAATGATTCATAATTAATTTTTGACATTTAAGAATAATCCTATCATAAAACTAATACATGATATGACTGGTATCAATCAAAGTGCGTGTTTCTAGTTTAAAATGATATTTTAGTAAAAAACAAAAGTTACGTAATTAAAACTGATAAAAAACTTTTGTATTATTTTGATAATTTAAAAAAATTATCTGTAATTCATTTTTGAAATTTAGGAATCAAAATCATCTCAATATGGCATATGGTTTGACCAGTATGACTCAAAGTGTGTCTTTCTATTTAAAATTGACATTAATTTTAGTAAAAAAGACAACTAACACACTCAAAATTGAGAAAATGAATCCGAATTATCTTGATTATTTAATAAAACGGATGATAAGACATTTTTTATGTGTATTAATAAGATTTACCTCAATCCAATAGATGATGTGCCTGATATGAATCAAACTCTCCCATATCAGTTTATATTTAATATTTTAGTTCAAAAAATGTCACATTTTGAAAACTAAGAAAACATGCTCAGATTATATTGATAATTTAGAAAAACAATTCATAAGTCATTTTTGATTTGTAGGAATCAGTATTACATTAAACCAACATAGGATGTGGCTGGTATGACTCAAAGTGCATGTTTTGAGTTTAAAATGGCATTTTAGTAAAAAACACAAGTGACATACTCAAAACTAGGAGAAATTGTATTGTTTTGATAATTTTGGAAAATTATACTTAAGTAAATTTGGATGTGTAGGAATCATTAAAACCTCAATCTAATGCATGGTCTGATGAGTATGACTCCAAGTATATATTTTTATTTAAAATTGACATTACTTTTAGTGTAAAAGACAACTTGGGTACTAAAAACTAAGAAAATACATATGGATTGTTTTGATACTTTAGAAAAATGATTTTTAAGTAATTTTAAACATATGGTTATCATATACACCTCAATTAGATATATGATGTGCCTGGTATTACTCAAAGTGTCTGTTATCAGTTTAAAATTGATATTTTAGTTCAAAAAGTGTGCCTCACTAAAAAAATTGAGAAAAAATGATCTTTTTGCATTTATAATTAAGAAAAATAATTCATAAGTCATTTGTGATGTGTAGGAATTATTCTCATGTCAAACTGATGCACTATGGGACCAGTATGACTTAAAGTGTGTGTTTCCAATTTAAAAAGACATTTTAGTAAAAAACACAAGCAACCTACTAAAAAACAATAAAATGAATTTGGATTGTTTTTATACCTTACTAAAATGATCCATAAGTTATTTGGGATGTACTTGAATTATCTGAACCTCAATCTAATGCACAGTGTGACCTTTATGAATCCAAGTGCATCTTTTTATTTAAAATTAATATTAATTTTAGTAAAAATGACTACTAATATAATCAAAACTAATAAAACAAATTCATATTGTTTTTATACTTTATAAAAACAATAAATAAGTCTTTTTTTATGTATAGGAATAAGATTCCCCTTAATATGATATAGGATGTTCCAGATATGACTTAAAATTTCCATTATGAGATTAAAATTGACATTTTATTTAAAAAAGATTCACTCACTGAAAACCAAGAATAAATTATTTAATTATATTAATAATTTATAAAAATGATTCATAATTCATTTTTTACTTGTTAGAATCAGTCTCACATCAAACCGACACACGATGTGACTGGTATGACTCAAAGTGCATGTTTCCAGTTTAAAATGTCATTTTAATAAAAAATATAAGTGACAAAATAAAAACTAAGAAAACACATTTTTTTTGTTTTTAAACTTTAGGAAAATAATAAATATGTTGTTTTGGATGTTTAGGAATCATCCACACCTCAATATGACTCACTAAGTGACCATTATGACTAAAATTGCGTCTTTTTATTTAAAAATGATATTAATTTTAGTGAAAATGATAAATGACATACACAAAACCGATCAAACACATTAGGATTGTTTTTATAATTTAGGAATATGATCCATAATTTATTTTTTATGTGTAGGAATTTTCCTCACATAAATACGATATGTGATGTTCAAGGCATGACACAAAGTATCAATTATTAGTCTAAAATTGACATTTTAGTTCAAAAAAGTGTCACTCATTAAAAACCAAGAAAACATGCTCCGATTGTCTTGATAATTTAGAACAATAATTCATAATTAATTTTTGGTCTGTAGGAATTATTATAATTTTAAATAGACACATGTTGTGATTGGTATCCCTCAAAGTGCGTGTTTCTAATTTAAAATGACATTTTTGTATAAAACTCATGTGACATACTTAAAAATGAGAAAACACATTCGTATTGTTTTGATACATTAGGAAAATGACCCATAAGTCATTTAGGACATGTAATAATCATCAAAACCTCAATCCAATGTACAGTGTGACTGGTATGACTCTAAGTGTGTATTTTCAAAATATAAAAGTGTCATTTTAGATTAAAATGCGCATCACGTTGCCAAGACTAAGAAAATGAGCCGAGATTATTTTCTTATAATTATATTTTCTATTACTTAATTAATTTCCTTATCATTTTTATCTTATAATTAGTTAATTTTCAAAGATATAATCTTGAAGATGAACAAGAAATGGTGTGACATGAAAGAATGAACCGCAACTCAATCCGATACACAATGTTCCTAGTATGACTCAAAGTTTAGTTTAAAATAAAAACCTTTTGTTTAATTAATTTATTTATATTATTACTAACATAATAATTGTTTTCTTATATAGGTTCACTATTTTTATCGATCATGGGTGGTTTTTTCTTTAATACTGGTGCATTAAATTTTTCTATAATATATTGTTTTTATTATATTTGGGTTATGAATTTTATTTCATTAAAATTATATATTTGTACCTAATTTTTATGCTTTGTGGTTCTATTTTTGGTGGTGTAGTTTTTAGTTACAACACACTATAAAATACCCCTTTATCATCACTTTTAGTAGAGCTGATAAAGGGACCCTTTATCAATACTAAATAAAAGCAATGATAAATGGGGTTCTTTATCAGCACTTCTAAAAGTACTAATAAAGTCACCCTTTATCAGTGTTTTTTTAGCTAAGATAAATGACCCCTTTATCAGTAATTTTCTAAATCTGATAAAATCCTAGGGAACTCAATATTTCTGTGGTAGTCAATGCTTTTTTTCTCACTAATACAGACCAATTATAATATTGTTAAAGGCCTATTTTATAGTAGTGAAACCAAAAAATATCGTATATTTTTATTTTATTTCAAAAATTCAAATAATAAATTGATTATCATTATAATTTGATTATATTCCTATGTTATTTGGCTATAACATACTCTTGGTTTTATAATAGGCAAGTAGGGTCCAATTTGAGATAGCCTGTAGAGTATGTTGTATAAACACCCTACACATATCCTAGAGGATATAAGACAATATTGTTTTCTATGATACATGAAGTAAAAGGCCACAACATAGGAGGGTTTATTGGTCAGGGAGATGGAAGTAAAGATTGTTTTTTAGAATGTTATGGATGTCGCATGCATAGATATTCTTGAGAAATTTTTTTCATTCATTTTCAGATATTATATATATTGGATATCACTAAAATCTGTGTATGTTTTTCTTATTAGAAATATCATATATATTTTATATGCTAAATTTGGGTATATTTTATACCTCAATGGATTCATATTTTATAGTTATCTAATGATTATCTTAATAATTGGAAACCCATTTTAGACTGGCATTATATTAAGGGAAAATTTCTCCCCACCTTATTATAATTTGTCCCTTCAAATTTATGTCCACTTATAGAAATAATGAAGTGTACTAATGGTCTTTTGGTGATTTGGGTTAAAATGTGTAATCTTGATAGGGTCATTACAAAATGATATTAAATTAGTGTCAACAAGATTGATTAGGTATTACCAAGAGATAGGATCATCATAATATAGTAAGTAAGCCATAAATATTCCCAACCAACATAATTGTAGTGGAATATTGAGTTTATGTGGTATTATAAGATTGATATTGATTTGAATTATTATCCATGAATTATTTATTAGTAGTCTCATATGTCATGCTACATCCTAAGATTTTAAAATGAAACACTATGTTCGATAGCATAGAAGATATGCCACTTCGAGCTTAAATAAACAACACAATATTATTATTTAATTATTACTATTATAACATAGACGTTAAATTTTCAGGTATAAATTTGAATAAATTAATTATAAAATAAATATAAAAATAAAAATAAAAATTAATTTAATGGTATGTTCTTAGAAATTAATCAGACAATTTTTATTAAAGTCATTTTATTCTTTAAGAAATATATTTTCTTCATAATTGTGTTTCTCTTCTTTTTATGAGTAATTATTATAATTTATAGAATTTATAGAAAATTTATCTTAAAAAATTAATTTCATTTTTTAAATCCTTATGGAAAATTTATCTTGATATTAGTTTTTAAGAATTTTCTGAAAATTTTGATTTTTCAATGAATAGTGAAAAATACTGATTTTTTATTTAAAACCATATTATTTAAAAGCATTTAAAATATAAAATTGGTTTTTTGATTAGTTTTAAAATTTAATTAGTTAAATTTTATTTTAAATAATACAATTATGGTTTTTTAAATGGATTTTATACTTGAATTTATTATAAAAACATTTTATATTTTAAAATAGACATTTTCCCAAAAAATTGCGTCTTGTTGTGTTTTTATGGTTTACGTTTAAGTTAAATTCTCAAAATTCTATGTTTTGAATTTTGAAAAAATTATTCCATATTTTTCATTGGTGGGTATAAATTTAGTAAATAATTCTCTTTTTATTTTTTGTCCATACGAATAAAAATTTCAGTAATTTCGGTTACGAGAGTAAAGGGTAAATGAAGTAATTTAGGTTAAAAATAAAATGATAAGAATCATAAAATGACAAAAAAACCTATAGAAATTTTATTTTTTGAATATATATCTACCATAAGAAACCAAGGGTAAAATATATGACCTTTGGGTTCACTTGGATGAGATTATTACCTCTATAGTATTTTATTTTAATAAAAGTTAAACATGTCACACTCTTATTTTTAGTATGTTTAATATTTTTAATATGGTGTTATGTAGAGGATATATTTGACTATAAATAATATTATTAAATATAAAATATTTATATTAATCATTGTAATTTATTTTTAATTTTTAGTGAAGAAATAGTTACCTTAAATGCTTACCCAACACTGATGAAGTAATTATTAAATTAATAGAAAAATCAAATAAATGATATTAATTTTTCTAAAATAAATAAAGTTTGAGATAATTAATGAAATAAATTAATTATCTATATGAAAATGAAATTTTTTGGATAGAATAAAATATTTGGTTTTAATTCTACTTTTTATATTGATGTTTTTAAAGTCAAAGTAAAGAATAATATCAAAATTGATAATTATGATATTTTATGGGATTAATATTTTATTAAATTATTTAAAATCACTAAAATTATAAATAAGAATAAATTTTATAACATATAGCTGTAAAGTTTACCCATTTTTCATTTATAGGCCATTTGGAAGCATTTGGATCAAGAATAGTCTTATTATATTATAATATTTTGAGAAATTCCAAAAGTGCCACACACCTCAATTATAAAAGCATACCTATTTTTCTCATTTAATCACACTTGGTTGATCAAATACCTACCCAAATTCATATAATCCATACCCAAATTATAGTGGTCTTTTTTTATGTATAATACCAATCATAGATGTTTTAAGGTGTTAAGTAAAGAAGGTTTTCCAAATAAGAGGTATTTTTTTATCTGCATGTTTTAGTTTTGTTTCTTCTTCTACATCTATAAAAACTTATTCAAACATGATAAAATAAAATATAAAGTATCATACATATAATTATATGTTATTATGTTAGTGGAATGGACTATATTCATCTACAGTTCCATCAAATGGGAAAATAATTCATCGTTCGTGTGTATGGAGGACTATCGCCTCGGGAACCAATATAATTCATTTTCCATCACGGTCTCTCAAAATTAGTTATAATTATGTAATTAATGTTTATATTTATATATATGATATTAATGAAATATTTATAATTATTAAAATATAATATATTATTTATGTTCTTACTTTTCCATAGACTAGAAAATGATAATGTTGTTCATGCATACGTGTGGACTACCACCTCCATAAAGCGATGCAGTTTATTTTTTGTCATGAAATCAAATTGATGATATATATAAGTATATTTAAAAAATTATATGAAATATATGATATTATGATAATTTTTAAGGTTTAAATAATATTTAACTTCTTTCCGTAATGATCATTGAAAAATGGAAATGTTAATCATGTGTTGATGTGATTTGTTTTTCGGCGTCCTGTTTGTGGTGCACTCAGTGGCAGCCCCGCCCACCGGGCCGGTCGTGGTGTCTCTTCCGGATGTCAAGGCAGTTTTTATGCCTCATGCACCTATCGTGGAGGAAGACAGTGCGGTGTGCCGGGCCTTAGTGCCTTATGTTTTGTGGTGTATACCCCTGGTTCAAGATGGCGGCCTTCCTCCTTCTCTTGTTCTTCCCCTAGGGCTGCCTCCCTTCCCTCCTTCGGCTCTGGATCGCGGAGGTTCAGGGGAGGTGGTGCATTCTTGTGAGATAGTCCCACTGGGTTTCTTCTTTTAAGGGACTACCATCATAATGAGTACCTCTCCAGTTCTCTTCTCAGAAGATCTCCAGCGGGTGCCTGAAGGTCAGGTGCGAGGGATTTCTCTACCATGAAAAGGGGGTACACCAGAGGCCCTGATTCAAAACCGCGCCTCCCCACCCATTCCTTCTCCATCAAATGGTATTGGTGTTCGCACCAGACCACAATCTAGGAAACTCAAGGGTTTCTCGTCCTCCCATTTTTTTCAGGCCATGCAGTCTGGGGCCAGTCCTAGATCCATTAATTTCCATTGACTAACCTGCTCTTCGAGAATTCTTGAGGTATTGGTGCTAGTGTAAAAACGAACTTCGTGTATTCATAGCTTTCCAAACACAAGGTCTCAGTTGTTGCCATCCTTGAGCATAAGAAACACCTTATAAAGATATCTTAGTTCTCCAGAAAACTTAAATTGCATGGATACATGAATGCGGAACCAACCAACAAGCACATATGGTTATTCTAGCACCGTAGTTCCTCTGTAATTCTCACCCAGGTAGGGGACTAGTTCATCACTGTGAAGGTTATGCAAGAACCCCACTCCTTCTTGGATTCATTCATTTATGGAAGCTGTGACTCCCTTCTTCGGAAGTCCCTGTGGAATAACCTCAATTCTGTTACTCCCGATAATCTTCCTTGGATCGTAGGGGGGATTTCAATGTCGTCATGGATCCTGAGGAACGTAGGGGAAGAGGTCCATTTAACAGGAAGGCCAACTATGCTTTTTCTCAATTCATGTCTGGAAAAGGTCTCATAGATATTGGTTTCTCAGGTGACCGCTTCACATGGTGCAACAACCAATGGGGCCCCCGTAGGTCCTCGAGTCATTTGGATCGATTCCTAGCCAACTTTTCTGCAATCTAAACTTATGAAAACACTCGCATTACTCACTTGGCACGCGGTTTGTCGGATCTTTCCCCTCTCCTCATATCGTTATCATATGACCAGGATCACCATAACCGCTTTCAGTTTTATCATCACTGGACTAACATCTCAGACTATAACAATTTGGGTCGGGACTCTTGGGCTTTCACTATCTAGGGCCATAAATTGTGCTATCTTCACAAAAAACTAAGACAACTCAAGCAGAGTCTTTAGTTCTGGGCTAAGGATTTTCTAGCATCAGACAGAATCCTCGAAGTGGTCATGAAGGATGTTGATCGTCTTGAAATGTGTCTTGATGAGGATTGTAATGATAGGCGCTTTGAGGAGCTTGCTAGCAAGAAAGAACTCCTCTCAGACATGTTGCTGAGGTAGGAATGCAAGAAAAGGGAGGAGGCCATGATACATTGGATAAAAAAGGGTGATAGGAATACAACTTTTTTCCATGCTTGTATCAAGGAGAAGAAAAGCTGGATAAATCCGAACATTGAGCTGGGGGATGGATCTTTCATAGATTACAGGGAGGTCATTAGTTCTCTTGCGAACTCACACTTCCATGCCTTGCTTGCTAGTTCTAGTAATAGCTTTCATAATTGGTACACAGGGGGTGACATGGGGCTCCTTTAAAACCATCATCCTATCTTCTCAGACTGTTACAATGTGGCCCTGAGTGGTATTATTCTAGAGGATGAAATACGTGGAGCCATGATGGCTCTCAATCTCGATAGTGCAGCGAGTCCTGACGACTTCCCTAGAGGTTTTTATAGAGCTTCATGGGACATCATGAAAGGGAAGATCATTGCGACTATCCAAGAATTTTTTAGGGGTGGTCCTCTTCCCATAGTGTCATGTGAAACAACCATGGTTCTCATTCTGAAATCCAAGTCTCCCTTATCCTTAGAGAAGTTTCATCTAATCAGTATGTGAAACATGCCGTACAAAATTCTTGCAGGCATTATTAATGCAAGTATGTCCATCCATTTTCCCAGGTGAATCTATAACGAATAGCATGGCTTTGTTAAAGGATTCTCCATCCAGGGGTGATCTTCTTGGTACAGGAAATGATCAGGGACCTCAACGTTAAATCACACGGTTCCAATATGGTGGTTAAGGTGGATATGAGCAAGGCCTACGACCGGGTGGAGTGCAGATTCATAATCAAAGTTCTCGCAGGTATGGGCCTCTCTCCATGGAATATTGATATCATATTCCACTTCCACAGTTCATCCTAGATGTCGATCTCATTCATGGGGAAAATGTTTGGCTTCTTTAAAACAAATCGTGGGCTTCGTCAGGGAGACCCAATCTCACTGAGTATATTTATCATCACTCAGGAAGTTCTCAGCCACCTCATCCACTGCAACCTTGTGAGAAATGCGATCCTTCCCTTCCATATAATGATGCACTCCCCACTTATTTCCCATATCATGTTTGTATATGACTCCATTATTTTCCACAATTCATCCAATAGGTCTATGCGTGGCCTGAATAGAGATTTGGAGGTATATTGTCGATTGAGCGGTCAGATCATCAACAAAAGAAAGAGTAACTTCTATATCTTTAACAAATGATATGACATGCATATCCTTAATGTGGGTAGCATCCTAGGCATGAACAAAGGAAATATTACCATGCTATATCTGGGAGCCCCAATCTCGACGAGGACTTTGCGTATCCGTGATTTTGACTCCATAGTTTGTAAAATCATGGAGAGGGGTTTTAACTGGAAGATTCGGTACCTATCCTTTAGATGCAGGATCACCTTGGTTAATAGTGTTCTCACGACCACCCCAATTCACGCCCATTATTCCATTAAAGTCCCCAAGGGAGTTACCCGCAACATGGACAAGATTTTTGCTACCTTTATTTGTTACCCCAAGAACGAGGGGAGAAGGCACTGGGTTTATTGGCATAGGATGGAATGACCTGTCAAGGAAGGTGGTATCTATGTCCAAAATCTTCGAGATGCCCTCACATGCATGAATGAAAAAATGTCCTGGGAAGTGATGGAGAAGCGTACGTTATGGGGTACGAACATGCATTCATGCTATGTTGGGAATAGGGGTTGTAGGGTCAGGCATGCCTCCCCTTTCTAGCATGTGATTTTCCCCCTGGTGAAATACCTCAGACCTTACGCTCG
Organism: Viscum album; assembly: GCA_963277665.1. Classification (NCBI taxonomy): domain Eukaryota; kingdom Viridiplantae; phylum Streptophyta; class Magnoliopsida; order Santalales; family Viscaceae; genus Viscum; species Viscum album. The sequence continues at coordinate 1,216,072,108 of OY728143.1, forward strand.
TTGGATAATCGGAATAGGGGACTCCTCCTTCTAGCATGAAAACTGGTGTGGGGAGGTAATGGGGTACCTGGGGTGCCCTGTTACCAACATTTCCTTCCAACAGGCCAGAAAACACCCTCCTTTCATCAGTTCTATCCTTGATAGAAATGAGGAGGATCTATTTCAACTCATTGACCTAATCATGGATCCCGATGGGTGTGTGTTAACCCCATACATTTCTGGACTCTTCACGTCAAAAGACTTCTATCAGGTGTCTGTCATGCAAGTGGTGGAGGATTCTTGGAGAGATGTGCTATGGTATAAAGCTATCCCCACAAAATTTAACTTCCTTACCTGGAGAATCCATCAAAGAGACATTCCTACGAATGAGAACATCAAAATGTATTGGGTGATCATGGCCTCCAAATGTGTTTTCTGTAAGCAGAACAAGGAAGAAACTTCAGATCTTTTGTTCTTTGAAAGAGAATGGGCGAGCGAGGTTTGGGCTTTGTTTAGTGATTTCACTAGATTTTCTATTCTAGACATGGAAGATAGGTCCTTCCATACCTGATGGTTTCACATCTCCGGTGCTGAGGGTCTAGAGAAAAGAGCACATACTTTGGTGCTTCACGCTAGATACTGGAGTTTGTAACAGGCTCAGAACATGTACTTGCATGAAGGGGTGGCCTCCTCTATTAGAACAATCATCTTTTGAACTAAGAGCCTACTACTTGATATGGTTTTTGTCCTCAGCACTTGGAGGGAGGCTCCCACCCTTCAACGACTTCTTCCTATAGTGCGTAATCCCTCTCCAACCCTTGCTTCCTCGTCACGGTTTCAAGATCAACACCAACGACTCCTGTCTTGAGAGCACCATAAGTGGCGGGGGTCTAGTTTGTGATTACAACAACTCAGTAATGTTCACATTATCTATCCAGTTGGGCCGGGGCACACCTCTTCTTGCAGAGGTGAAGACTATGCTGACAGACCTCCAAGTGTGCAGCCAAAGGGGTGTGGCTCCAGTGGAGGTGTAAACTGATTCCATGCTCGTCTCTAATGCTCTCCAGGGCCTCGGAAGTATTCCTTGGTCTATCGAGTACATCATACAGAAGTTTCAGGGTTTCCTTGGAAACAACACAAAAGTGTCCCACACCTGGCGCGAGGGTAATAATACCACCGACTACCTTACTTCAATTGTCTATTCAGGTCCAGAGCTTTTCTTTTTGACACTCCCCAAAGTATGAAACCAACGGGGATCAACATTATTAGATGGGATAACCTTTTTCTTCAACATTTTAGACCTCCGTAGTCTCTTTTCCTTGGTTTTAGTGGCATTTTTTCCTCCTTTGAATAAAAAATTGCATGATGATGATGTGTAACATAATTCATTTTTTCATAACCATATTTAATGGTTAAATTTAAAAGTATAATTTATGTATAAAAAAGATAATTATTCCATTATTATTATTATGGATATGATGTAATAATGACAATTTTTACCATATTAAACCATCCAAAGTCACTTTGTACTGATGAATAGAATATCATCACAATATTCAAAAGAAAATTAATTAATTGAGTAATTATATATAACATGGTATTAAAAAAAATAAAGTAATAATGTAATTGAAATATGTTCTAAAATAACTATAAATTAACCCATTTTTATTGTTTAGGAAGGTAAAAAACATATGCGAAAATTTGAACTCAAGACAAGTGAATTTATTTTAAAAATCCTCTTTTAAAGTTTATTTTTAAACTCTTTTTACAGAAATCCAAAAGGAATGTATTTTTCACTTATATGACATGATAATATTTTTCTCATCATCATAATAATATAAATATTTAAATTTTCTCTACAAGTTTTCACATTATTTTTCAAATAAAATGGTTTTTTTATTATGTGTGTGGTTTTTATATTTTAAAAGTGATTTTCAAGAAATGTGTATTTTGATATCTGAAAGTGTTTTTCACATGGGTTTAAAATATTTTCAAGGGTTTTATTTATGATATAGTACTTATAAATTATTTATTACTGGTTTAAATCCATTATTTCCCATGGGTGATCCCTTTTTAACTATATGATTGGTGCACCCAGATCGTGCTCTAATGCACTGGGTTCTACGGAGGTGGAAGTTGAATGTCTAGTTATTCCATTTGTAAAAGTGATTATAAGAGTGATATGATAATGATTTACCAAGGCACCTATATTACGTTTCTATTAATTATTATGATTTTCATGGAAATCATTGATTTAAAAAGGTATGATAAATATCATTAGTTTTAAAAAAAGTATTTATACACTTTTATGGTAAAAGGCATGTTTTTAAGAAAATGTTTTTCATGGGGTTACATATTTTTCATTGTACTAATTAATTTCTTTCATTATGTTACTTACTGAGATTTTTTTGATCATACCACATTTTTAAAATGTTTTTCACAGGGTTTAAGTATGGGTAAAGGAAAATAAGATGTCAAGTTTAAATTTACTATGATTTATCTTAAAAAGAAACCATATTTTATTTAAATAGTTTTTATTGGTGAAAAAAATTGATATAGAGTATTAGTGTCCACTTGTAATTTATAAGTTTACTATATAATATTTTTTCTTATTTATACAAAACTATAAACTAAAAGGATACTGAAGATTATAATAATGTGAATTCTAGTTAAAAAACACTAGAATATGTAATGTTTAAGGATGTGTCCTTACAGTTGGTATTAGAGAAGGGTTTAGAAAACTTTAGAGATTAATATGTTTTCTTATGTTGTTAACTTAATAGTTATGGACAACAGAACAATTTTATAAGTTTTAGGTTGATCATAAGTTAAATATATTGACACCCCTTTTGAGGATTTAAGTAATGAAATTTTGAAATAATTAATGACAAATTGGGAGGTGTTTTATTTGGGTTTAGTTTTATGAAACCCATAGGTTTAATGTGAAGTATTATTTGAAGAAAAATACATATTCATTTTTAAACATAATTTAAATTTTATGGAGAACATTTAGGGTTTATATGATCTTTAATTTTGTGGTAATTATGTGTTATTAATTTTTGTGAATCAAAATGAAAGGTATGGTTGGGTTAAAACATTTATTTAATGCTAAATATATTAAGGTTATTTTTGAGGATGTTTCTCACATTTCTGGGGAAGTTATATGGACTATATGAAAATAGTTTTATTAAAAGGACTACTCATAGTCCGAGAAACGACCCATCTCATTTGAAAAGGCTATTAGGTTTGAACCTACAGCTGAAGGGTGACAAGGGTGAATCACCCACCACAAGCCTATGTGATGTCCTAGTTAGTAGAAAATTGTCTTCCTTAATTTAAATGCATTAGAAGATAAATGATAAGTTCATTTCTCGAACATATTCTTTATCAAATATATAACCATATGATTAGGAAATGATTTGGTGATTAAGCGATTGATCTTATATTGGAAAACATTCACTATTTTGGGAACCCTATATGATTAAGGTAAACAAAATACTATGAGATTTTATTTGAGTAATAATGGTTGAATTATATTTTGGAATCATATATGATTTTATTATGTATTTATGACGATTCTATTGATTTATGGGGATGATTAAAATATCTTTGATATTATGGGATTTAGAAAATTATATTTTCGACATAATATATTAATATTTATTATATGTTAATTTGGAAAATAAATTTTAAATTTATCTTGGAGGATTATGTGATAAAATCATTCTGATTTTTGGATTTCAATATTACTATAGAATATTTTTGAGGAATTTTAAGGCTAGTTATTTTTTGAATGGTCTATTTTGAACTTTGGGTATTGGTGTTTAATTTTGGAGATTAAAGTTGATTTATTCAGATGAAGATTTATTATTTTGTGAATTATCTTATCATCTTCAAACCATTTTAGCTTTGGTTAATTACTAAAGATAAGATCAATAGATATTTATTCTTTTATGGATTTTGTGATCCGTAAAATTTGATTCTAGTACTTCAGGAATGAAAACTTTTTCATGAATACTCATTATTTAGATAAAAAGATGATATTGTTGTGAAAATTGATTAAAGGATGAAATTATACTTGTCAAGTAAGTATATTTCCTTATATTGTTATTATAGGATGTAAAATAATTCCTCATTTTTCTAAAAAGTTTTAAAAAAAAAACATTATTTAATTAATTTTGTTAGCAAGGAATCAATGACCTTTTAACCCATCATATATTTATGGTTTTGTGGTGGTTAATGTATTCATTACCATGTTCTATATCACTTTATATCAATCCTTGGGCATCATATTTTCTATTATATATCCATGTTATTACTTCCCAATTATGTTCTCCTACTTGGAAACCTAGTATGTGTTTACTCATGTGACCTTTGTACTTTCCTTTCTCTCATTTTAAGAAGATTATTCTTTAATTCTTTTTACAATGTGATATTTCTACATTTTTTTCTTGAAAAGTCAAACTCTAGTTACTGAAACCATGTTAAAAATTTCAAGGATGTAATTTTTAAATGGGGGGGGGGGGGTGAGAATGTAACATCTTGATATTTTAAAATGAAACACAATGTTCAATAACATATAAGATACTCCACATCGAGCTTAAACAAACAACAAAATATTATTATTTAAATGTTATTGTTATAACTTATCCATTAAATTGGTGGATATAAATAGGAATATTTTTTTTGAAATAAATATAAAGTTCCAACTCACAATTAATTTAAAGGTAATCTATTATAAAATAATCTCACAATTTTCAGTTAAGTCATTTTATTTTTCAAAAAATACATTTTCTTAAAAATTACATCTTTCTTCATTTTATGAGTGAATATTATAATTTATAGAAGTTATAGAAAATTTATTTGAAAAAATTAATTTCATTTTTAATTCATAATTTAAAAAATTATCTTTAAATTATTTTTGATAATTTTCTAAAAATATTTATATTTAAGGAATAGAGTAAAATATTTATTTTTATTTAAAACTACATTTTATTTTAAAGTATTTACAACATAAAATTATTCCATGGGTTAGTTTTAAATTTTATGTATTTCATTTTTATTTTAAAAAATACAATTATTTTTCTAAAAGGGATTTTGTAATTCAATTTAGTATAAAATAATTTTATATTTTAAAAGGGATTTTTTTTGAAGAACTGTTTTTCGTTGCATTTTTCCGGTTTAATTTAAACTCAAATTCTGAAAATTATGTGTTTTGATTTTTGAAAATTTTATTTAATATTTTAAATCATTGGGTCCAAATTTATTAAATAGGTCTATTTTATTTTGGTTGATATTAATAGTAACTTTTGTATTTTCGGTTACCATAGTAAAGGTTAAATTAGGGGATTTAGGTTAACAATAAAATGGTAAGAACAATAAAATGAACCAAAAACCAAAATAAATATTATTTTATGATTATATATCGACCATAATCATCCAATAGTCAAATATAAGACCTTTTGGGGCCACTTGGATGATATTATGACCTTTATAATATTTTATTTAAAGAAAAGTCAAACATGTCACACTCTTAAATTAATAAGTGTAATATTTTTAATATGGTGTTATCCTGAGGATATGTTTTACTATAAATAGTTTTATAAAATATGAAATCTTCATCATTAAAATTTATTTTTAATTTTTAGTGCCGAAATATTTACCTTAATTTCTTACACAACACTAATGCAGTAATTGTTCAATTAATCGAAAAATAAAATAAATGATATTAAAAATATTAAAATAAACCTAATTTGATATAATTATTGAAATAAATTAATTACATAGATTAACATGACATATTTAGGATATACTAAAATATTTTTTCTAATTTTAATTGTTTTCTTGATATTTTTAATGTTAATGTAATGAATAATATCAAAATTGACAATAATGATATTTTATGGGATTGATATTTTATTAAATTATTTAAATATCATAATAATATTAAATAATATCAAAGGTGATAATATATGGTCTAAAATATCACCCACTATTCTTTTATTATCTATTTTTAAGAATATATATTTAGAATAGTCTTATTATATTTTAATATTTTGAAAAATTCTAATAGTGCCCCTCACCTCAATTATAAAAGGGCACCTCTTCTTCTCATTCATTCACACATAAAAATATTTTTATCTAATAATAACGACTCAAATAACTTAATCTAATCCCTACCCACATTATAGAGCCATTTTTTAGGCATAATAACAATCGTATAGGTCTTAAGGTGTTTAGAAAAGGAGGTTTTCGAAAGGAGAGGTACAATTTTTATCTGCATGTCTTAGTTTTTTTTCTTATTCCACATCCATAAAACCTTATATAATCATGATAAAATAATAACTACAGTATAATGCATGTACTAATATGTTATTGTGTTAGTTACATTACCTATATCTATATCCACTACCTTCAAATGGGAAAATAATTCATCATTTGCATGTACTACGAACTACCACCTCATGAACCAATGTAATTTATTTTCCATCACCGTATCTCAAGACTATTTATAATAATGGAATTAATATTTATGTATATCATTCATGAAATATTTATCACTATTAAAACATAATATATCATTTATATTCTTACTTTTCTATGCAATAGAAAATCAAATTGGCGTTCGTTCGTACCTGTGGACTACCATGACCATGAAGCGTTGTGGTTTTTTTCACCACGACATCGCATTAATGATTTATATATGTATATTTAATGAAATAATATGATATATATTTTATTATAATCATTATATAAGTATAAAATAATATTTTCATTATTTCCATAATGATCATTGAAAAATTGATACGTTACTCAAGCGTACATACGAACTATCATCTTCATGATTGTAATGTAGTTAATTTTTCATAACCATATTTAATAACTGAATTTAAATTTATAATTAATATATAAAAATTATAATTATTAAATTATTACTATTCATGATATGATATAATAATGACATTTTTTTTCTATATTCAACCTACCAAATTCATTTTGGACTTATGAACTGAATATCATCAAAATATCTGAAGTGAACTTAATTAGTTGAGTTATTATATATAACATGGTATTAAATAAAATAAAGGAATAATGTACCTTAAAAGGTTCTTAAACAAATATAAATTAACCTAAGTATATTATTCACAGAGATAAACAATGTAAGTGATGAGTTGGACTCAAGGTAAGGGGCTTTATTTTAAAAATTATCTTTTAAAGTTCCTCTTTCAAGTTTTTTTCCAAAAGTCAAAAGGAAAGTACTTTTTAACTTTTACGGAATGAGATAATTTTTCCAACATCATGAAGATTTAATGATTTAAAGTCTTAATTATAATTTTTCATAGTTCTTTTTAAATAAAATGGTTTATTTATTATGTTCTCTTTTTCAATATTTTAAAAGTAAATTTTACAAGAAAATAGTTTTTTGATATTTGAAAGAGTTTTCACATGGGTTTAATTTTTTTTTCGAGGGGTTTATACATGATATGGTTCTTTGACATTATTTATGAAACATTTAACACCATTATAGATCATGGTTGATCCCATTATAGATTATACAATGGGTGAACCTTGATACCGCTCCAATGGATTGGGTTATCTGGAGGTGGAAGTACACTATAATGTAATTTCATTTGTAAGAGTGATTTTAAGAGTTATATGATAATTATTTCCTCAGGAACCTACATTAATTTTCTATACTATATTATTATTTTTCATGGAAATAATTTATTTCTAAAGGTAAACTAAATATCATTTGTTTTATAGGAAATATTATACACTTTTATGGAAGAAAGGTATGTTTTTAGGAAAATGTTTTTCATGGGTTAACATGTTTTTCACTATACCAAAAATATTCTTTATCTATGTCCCTTACTAAGATTTTTGTGCTCATCAAATGTTTTTAAATTTTTTTCCAAAGGGTTTAAGGATTGGTGAAAGAAAATAAAAAGTTAAGTTTTAAGTTGTGAAGATTTATCATAAAAAGAAACGATGGTTTATTTAAACATTTTTTTGGTGAAAAATGGAAACTGAGAATAAGTGTCCACATGTAATGTATAAGTTTATTAGGTAATATTTTTCCTAATTATATAAAACTATAAACTTAAATGACCCTCAGGATAGACGTAAAGAAAATTCTACTTCAAAGACACTAGAATTTGTAATGTTTAAGGCCATGTCCATACACGTCATGTAGGATATAATATCAGCACATATATGAAAGAATATCATTGTTTGAATATTAATGGTTTCATAGATTATTATTGAAATAATTTGAAGATTTATACTAATAAAAACATCAATAATAACTAATTAGTGTTTTATTAATTCTTATAAATGATAATATTAATGTAAACCTTCAAGTGATTCAAACGAGTATGAAATTAAATCTATTATCATTATTAAATTAATATTTTGTACTTATAAATGATATCAGGATTTTAAAACCTTTTTATTTATGGTTTAAATTATATAATAATAATATTTATGGTAATAAAAGAGATAGGGGTATGGGTTTTAGCCAAGTAATTTCCATGATTCCCTTAAATTTATAAATATCTTTATCTTTGAATAGTGGATCTAATGTAATAATCAAATTAAATACATTGTATTATGCCTTGAAAACCATTTATAGACATAGAGGTTGGGGTTCATAAACATTCTTCTCCTTCAAGGCCTTATATTAATTTGTAGGTTTTAGAGGGGATGAATAAACTATTTTAGGATTTTAGAATGAGACTACCATGATCCGTTGTTAGTACTAAAGATGTTACATGGAATTTACAAATTTTTTATCTTCTACATTTACAGGTTATGTAAAAATATAATAAGTGGGTTAATGGATTGAATATATTAATTAAATATTTGAAATCATTTAAATCCTTAGCATCACTAGGTGTGAATTTAATTTTTTATGCTTGGAGGAGAAACACATCATTGATGGGTGTCATAATGGATACTATGAAAGATGAGGGGTAGATTTTTAAAGGCTTACAAGAGAATTTATATGCGATATTATACCCATTTAATATCCTTTAGAGTAATTTTTAGGAATTAATTTAACTCAAGAATTGGGTAATGAGAGTTATAGATTTTACTATCATGTTTACCAATTTACTTTGTTTCACAACATACATGATAGGGAATGAGTAATCTAAACTGCGATTCTTTTATATGGGGTTAAAAGAATTCCTATATAATCAGGTGATGCTATTTGGTATTATTTCTATTTGAAATTTTGTAATTTTTTTTATTGGTTGATATTAGACCTATCGGTAGTCAAGGAACTGGTAGTTTAATTCATGGTTCAATCATAGGTAGGGAATAATTTAGCCGGATAAAAAGGAATTGATACAAATTAAATCATGGTATATTTTTTAGAGAAGTCATGGTGTAAGTGTATAGAATAAAAATATGAAAAAAACTTATTATAACTTTGATATGAATTATATCCACTTATATTTCTAGAATGGGCATATCTATAATTTTTTTAAAACAACTACTTAAGGAGTATTGGCCAATGACCTCAACATACTCAAGAAACTCAAACCCAACTAGGAGAATAATCAATTATAGGGAGTCAAAAAACACTAGGAAACATTGGTTTGGTAAACATTTTAGGTTTTCAAAGTTAGAAGTTTGTGAAACCTTATTTTGGGTATATATTTCAACTTTATGGTTGTACTGATGGAAAAGGTAGGGACTTTGTAGCTAATAAATCCATTAGTAAAGTAGGAGAAGGACATTCTATTGTATATGGTACTATATTAATAAATTCTACTCTTTCATTTACCTTGTTTGATATAGGAGCTTCTCTTTCTTTTAAACCTAGTAACTAATATGTCTTTAGGGATTGATAGTGGAAATATCTCAAAGACTTATGAATATTGTTACTCCACTGGAAAAGATCTTATAAAGGAGTAATAAGTGTCCATCATGCGGAAATGTAGTGAACACTTATATTTTTTTTTGATTTCTTCACCCTTTACATGTACATATTTAATCTTATCATTGTTATAGATTTTTTAACCCAATTTTAGACCCATATCAACTACCATCGAAGGCAGGATTTTTTCACCCCTCCAGATGATATTCAGTTTATTTTTATCTAAGATCTATAAGTTAGAGTAGGTTGATTTGAGATAGAATAAAGGAATATTGGGTCTATTACCTATTATAATGAAATTTTGATTTTTAGGGTAGTGGAAGTTTATGGAAAAATGATATTACTTAATGTGGTATAACTTTTTCCTGATGTCTTCTATAATGTTTTTTATTATTATCTAATAAATAATAGGTGAAGTTCATAATTAATATATTTTTTTATAAAAAAATAATCCCAATTTCATTATATCAAATGGATCTAGTCAATTTGAGGGAGTTGAACATTTAGCTAAGGGATCTTGGGGAAAAATGATTCATCCTACTTAGATTTCCCCCATGAGGTTCCACTAACCTTTTTTTCAAGTAAGTGAATAAAATATTATAATTGTGTATGGACTACAAAATGTTGAATCAGATAACCACCACAATTCAAAATCTATTTCCACATATTTATGTTCTATTTGATCATTAGAAAGGGTCTAAATGGGTTTTAAAGTTTTAAGACCATGTTTCCATAAAAACCATGTGAAAATAAAGGATATTACAAATATTAATTTCCAATGTTGGTATGGTTAGTGCTAATAATCTTTAGAATATTTATATTAACAAATTTTCTAAATATATTCATTGATTTAATAAATAGAATATTTAAAAAATTCTTAGTCTCTTTTTTGGTTGAATTTGGTGTTAATATTCTCATTTATTCAAAATCATGGGAAGTGTATGAAAGATATATAAAAAAATATTTGAAAGATAATGAGAGAAATAATTTAATTCCATGATATAAAAATGATCATTTTATATTTTAGAAGTAAAATTCCATTGGCATACATTATCAAATAGTAAAATATCTACAGACACTTAAAAGGTAGAGAAAACAATGTATTTGGAAGTACCCAATAATATCTTTGAATTTTAAAGTTTCTTAGGACTTTACAGGAACTATCATCCCTTTATTCATAATATTTCATGATTAAGTTATTATATAATTTCAAGTATAAACAAGGGAATTAACTTTGTTTGGTCAGAAAAGTTTGAGGCAGATTTCTAAAAACCAAAAAATTGGATTACTGCTACTCCTATCTTGATATTTCTGTACTTAGTTAAGGCCATTTTAATCTATTTTGATGCCTCTATAGCGGGTCTTATTAGTGTAAATATATATGATAATTGTATGGTATCTTATGTTTATCAACCAATTTTTCCACATGAAATAAACTATATAACCCATGATTTGGAATTGGCCACTGTGATGAATGTTCTAAAATGAAAAAGTAACTATCACTTTAGATAATTATTTTTGGTATACACTAGTCATAAGATCATGAAGTACATATTTTCTTAACAGGATTTATATTTTAGGAAATCAAAATGGGTTAAATACATCCAGTCATTCAATTTTAAATGCCATTACACATATGGGGAAGGAAATATTATTGCAGATTCCCTCTATAGTAAATCTAAAACTCATAAGAATAATATGGTAAAAAAGTAATGGAGATTTATTTCCTTACTAGTCAGGATTCATTTGGGTGATACCAAGGATTTTAATGGTTTTTATTTATACTATATCAATATTATATAATACATTGATGAATGATTAATGGATTCTAAAAACTATAATATTGATTTTATTATAAGTTAAGAAATACTTGATGGGTGGGAGAAAATTATTTGATGGTATCAAGGTTCTGATTGATTCATATTTTTCAGTTAAAGTATTGTTGTTTCAAAATTTACGAGGGAAGAAGTCAGGAATAAGTATCATTCATTTAGAAGGTTTGTTCATCCTAGTGTATTAAAGATAAATCATGATATTAATAGGATATTTTTGTGGTAAGGTATGAAATATAAGACAAATGGTTTTGTTTTAAGATTACTAACATGTCAATAAGATAAAACTATAAAAAAATAATTTGAAAATCAATTCTATCAATTCATTAGATTGGTATGAAAGTGGTAAGAGATCATAATTTATTTTTGACTAGTTTAATGAGATCCTTGATAGGTTGGGATATATATTGGGTGATTTTTGACTATTTGACCTTGATTTCCCACTTCATGCACCAATGTACATTTCTAGGTTTTATCAAGGGATGTAATGAGATCAAGGTACTTTGGTAAAACTAAGTCTAACTTCCCAATCTCAGACTCATGGCCAATTAGAGAGAACCATTCACATTCTAGTGGATATTCTCTGAGTATTTATTATACTTTAGAGGTTCTTAGGAAGATCATATATGATTAATAGAGTTTAAATATAATAATGTTTATTAGTTATCCATTCAAGTGATGAATTTCACCCACTATGAACCCAACTTGGACTTGTAGTGAAGATGAGAGTGACCCCTAAGGCTTGAATCCAATAGGCCCCAAGTTGATGACTAGCACCTATTTAGGAAAAAATATTCTATGAAATCACTAAAAGATAAAACTTCAATCCTCTAGAAGTTATCTCTTATCTATGGTTCTACGAAGAAAAATACTAACTTTAAAAAATTCCCATGACCATAGTATATTGGAATATGGGAAGAATTATACCCAACTCACCACACTAAGTCACACTGTTCAAACACTCTCTAAATGAAAATTCAGAAAAAATATCGAGGAAATAAATAGAAAGGGAAAGTAAATTTGAGACACAATATTACATAGTTTGAAAGTATATCCTTCATCTATGAGAGAACACTAAAAACTCTTATATGACCATAAGTACAAAGGATTACAAACATAGTATATAAGGAGATAATTTTATTCCTTGATTCATCATATGAGATCCACCTCCACAACTGGACCCTTATCATATTTATAGAAGAAATCAATTGGTAAAAATGTTGCACTACCAAATGATTTTTTGATCAAAAGAACATTTGTTTCAGTCAAAATATGACTCATTGTACCTCCAATACCCTAACTACCGAATCTGGTAAACCTCCACTAGGATTTACCAAAAACTCCTTATAAATTCAACATATTCAAGATAATATTTCTAGATACTGAATATGTCAACTTCCACTACTTTGACACTACTGAAAAAGAAATTCTAGAGTGGATCCTTTTAATTATTTGAATCTGGTAACTTGAAGAGGCCTCACACCCCAAAAATATACCACTTGAAAAAATATTATGTAATTCCTCAGTATCCAATAACATTTAGGAAAAAAATACATCCCATTCATTCCCTATGCATGCATGTAGTGTTTTCTAGTTACTTTAATTCATCCAAGTTCTACTTAGGTGTAATTACTTTATAGATTTTTGAGGTCTAAAACATTTGGGAATATATCGACCATTTTTTTCTGCTTTTATATCTTCTAAAACTCTAAAAAAATTTCTTCCTTAAAAATATGAATAAAATGTAATTTTAAGCAAACATGTTTCATTATTCCATGAAATACTAAATTTCAAGAAAGTTGATTTACACTATAAATATCAAAGAATAAAAATACTCCTTTTAAAAACCTTCCAATATCATTCAATAATTTATTTAACTAGACCAAATCCTTTTTGGATTACACAGCTACTGTGTATTTTTCTTCCTTTGTATATTAATTGATCACAAGTTATAGTACATACATCCAAATGATCATTGTTCTACTAAATGTAAACACGAAACACACTATTATATTTTGGGGTATCTAAATACCTAGAAAAAAACACATCCAAGAATCCTTTTAAAGGATCACCATAAAAAATAGGTCACATTATATTTTGATCTATTCAAGTAATGGAAGATCTAGTTGATGACTTACTAATACCCTTTTTCAGGGTTTGACAAAAATTTAATTTCAACTCCCACTAAAAAGAAATATTTGGATGTTTAAAATTCTTTACATACATTAATCTCCCCACAAATGATGCATATTTTACTTTCACCATATACTAGGATTCATGTTTTGATGCTATTGTTTGTACCTTTGAAAACTGAAAGTGTAAAAAATGGGGTGTTGAAACCGATTTACATCCAGCTATTTGAAAAATTTCAATGATATTTTAGATGCAATCTTTCTAAGATAACACTAGAGTACCATATTTTTTTTATCCCAACATATTATTATCTACACAGTTTTCTTAGATTGGAAAAGATATTTCATCTATAATCTTCCAAACAAATTACTATTTAACTTCTAAATCCATGAACACTCTAGACCAAATAACAACATGTCATCCACATAAAATTATAACATAAGTCCCATAATTCCATAACTTAAAAAAAAGAAATCAATGTAATGAAATCGCATGGAATATTCCTCATTCATAATGGTTTAAAACTTCTGGTTCCACTCTTGAGGTGCCTGTTTCAATCCATAGAGGATTCATTTCTACTTGAAAACAAGTTCCTACAATAAGTAGTCTTAAAATACTTTAGGATGATCCATATAAATATCCACTTCCTTGTATCTATAAATAAATAGTGTCTTGACTTCCATCTACTCAATGTGTAGATCATCGAAAGAAACTTTAATTAACTCTATCTGGATGGTAGTATTCTTAACTACTAGTGAAAATATTTTGAATAAATTGATTCTTTAATTTTTTTAGAATCCTTTCCCTAGAAATCATTCCTTGTATCTTCTACTTATTCCATATTACTCATTCAAATGAAAGACCCATTTATTATCCAGTGATCACTTTACTTTTTTCAGTTTATGCAACTCCCAAGTTACATTAAACTTAAGGGAATTAATTTTTTCATCCATGGATAAATCCTACTGTTTCAAGTCACTAAGAATTGCTACTTATTTCAGACATTCAGCATCCTAAAAATTCATTATAATTTATAAATTTAAATCAATTACACACCTCTAGACTGGTTGACTAGATTTATAATATATTTTTAACTTATTTTGAGATTCATCTCTTTTTGGTGATGCTATATTCGGTTCCCTAATTCCTGTTGAACCAATTTTCTATCGATCAACTTTTGAATCATTAGACCAGGATTTAGAAACCCTGATAATTTTGGCACATATACCATTGTTCAAACTTTTGGTGAACTTGTTCTATTATTTGGTATCATGGAAATGTTCATGTTTCTAGTGATTTCATCAAGATCAACATGTACTTAATTAGTTGGATTCTTCCCTCAACTTCTGATTCATCCAAGTTCCAATATTTCCAAAGGATTTTTACATTAAAGGGAATGTTTTAAATTATGAAAAAATGGAATTTTTCATAATCCCATATGTTGAAACAAAAATGATAAATCTCATAGCCTCTGAGAAAATAAGATTTTGAATTTTCCTCTAGATTGTCTCCGTGATTCACATCAACAAGTGAAAAGGCTAAACTTCAGAAGACTATTAAGTGCTCAAATTTTGGTAACATACCAGAACATAAATATTTTGATAGAATATATCACATAGAATAAGATTAACTTATATTATATAGTTATGTTTTAGTGTTTGTTTCTTATATCTGGATGGAGTTGGTCATTATGAAGTGCACACACATGCATCTTTACTTCTCTATCAAGACCTAGTTCATTATCACTACAAATCTATTTTTCTATAGAGTTTTAGTTATTGTACTCTCAAGAATAATCCACTTATTTTGATATAACTTATAAAAGTTACTTCCACTATATTCTTTTCCATTATAATATTAGAGGAATTTTGGATTCATTCCACATTCCAATTCCTCCATTAATTTCTATTATATTAAATTATTGAAAACATTAGGATTATGATTAAATATATACACCCATACCTTCCTCTTCTCATCATAAATGAATGTGAAAATTTAAAGGGATCCTCTATAAAACTATACTGGGGATGGATCCAACATGTCTGAGTGAATAAGATTTATCTTTTTTTCTCCAGCATTCTAACCATTCTAGTTAAATAATGACTAATTTTTCTTCCCCAACACACAAATATCACAAATTCTGATGATTGTGTTATTGAGATTTAGTATACATTTCCTTGTAAGAAAATTTATGTTCCTATCACTAAGGTGATCAGTAATATAATTATATTCCTACAGATCTTTCAAGGTTGAAATTCTAGCTATTAAAAATCCAATTGAATTTCCAGTCATATAGAGTGTACCATCCTTTACTCCTCTTACTGCAACCATTGAACCTCGAGTCACCTTTAAGTCTACAGTAGTGAATGTTATTATATAGAATGCATCATCCAAATTACCAATAGGTATGAGGTTATTCCAAATACTTGGAATGTTCCTCACTTCCTTTAGTCATAAGAAACACCCATTATTTATCCAAATATTTACATATCGTTTTATGATAACTCCCAAGGATTTATTGTCCACTATATATACTTTTGAAAATATTCTAGTTACATAGTTGAAAATGCACCTATGATCAGACTTTGAGTAAAAGGATCAACCATAGTCAACCACACAATACGCTATCAAATTAGGAATGATGAGCAGAAAATTTTCACCTCCTTCCATTATGTAAACAAATTTTAAATTTCTAAAAGTTGTTCTTCTGATGCCTTTTTTTGATTCATACTATTCCTATAATGATATCCACTCTTACCATAATTCTTGAAAGTGAGTCCAAGAGTATTCAAAATTCCAAGAATCTTTTATTTAGACTTATCCTCTAGTTTTCGATGATTCCATTTTGGAGGTGAGTGTCTCCTATCATTAGTATTCACTGCACTTCCAGAACATACTTGGACCTCTATTATTTGAAGTTCCTCATTGAGGATCAAGTTCCAGACATCATTGAATGACAAATCTATCATTATATAATAATTAATTACTATAGTAACCATACCATTCTAATATTTTGGTAGGTATGAGAGTAAAAATATTTCCCACACATCATCTTTGGAAGTAAATTTCACTATCCCAAGCCGACTCTTGAAAACATTAAAGTCATTCACATGATCTTACACTAATACTCCATCTAATAAAATTAATCCAAACAAGCATCACATTATAAACAACTTATTTAGTTCTATTGGTTTGACATACATGTTCAATAGGGATATCATCGGTTCAACTTTACAATTCTTCTTTTATTGATTGTTGAAGGCTACATTTCATGAAAATGACATCCTTATGAAACATAATTTCTTCTTATCCATATTTTCCCATTAAATTTTCACAATATTTCTAAAATTATCATCACTCAACAGAAGTTATAAATCCTTTTAGATGATATAGTATTATATCTACATCCCCTAGAATCCATAGTTAGTTCTGTCAAACTGACTAATTCATATGTTTTCTTATTTCATAATCATATATTGTAAAAGAAATAAAGACAACTAAAGTAAATATAATACTAAGGAAAGATTAAATACTACCTAATATTTTGGCTGAGTGTGAACCATGGAGTTTAGATACCACTTAATGGGGAAAGGACCATACTTACAATAATCAAAAGATGAAACTTCAATCCATTGGATGATTACTCTTATATGAGGTTATGTGAAATAGAATCCAAGACTTTAGAAATTACCCTGAACTTAGTATAATAGAATATGAGAAGACTTGGAATACCACTCACCATAAAAATTCAGACTACTCAGAAAACCTCTAAGAAACACACGTAAACATTCAAGAAAAGAAATAAATTAGAAAATTAAATTATACACATAATATTATATGGATAAAAAATTCATACCATGTATACAAGAGAACACTGTAAGGTATTATATTACCAAAATTAAAAAGGATTAAAAAAACTTTGGATTAGAATAAAGTGTTATAATTTGATCTGTTTTACAAGTCCCAACTCAACAACTTATCCCGAATAATATTTATAGAATTAATCAATTGGTAAAACAAGTTGCACCAGAAAATGAAACTTTTGACCAACCCACCAATGTAGTTATTCAACCTATAATTCCTAATATATCCACTACCTCAACTATTATATTTGGTAATATAAATTTGGGTTTTAAAAATAGTTAATCAAAAGTTTAACATATTTTGGAAAAATACACCCACATGTTGAAGATGTTGACTGACACTACTCTGACAAGGAAAAAGTGAACTTCCAGAGTTCCTCCTTCTTGTAAGCTAAATTTTGTTAACTTGAGGAGGCTTTACAATCCTAACAACATCAAGGGAATAAATCAAACAAAATGGAGGAATTATCCTCATAAATATTATGAATATATATGAAAACCAATAACCAACTCCATGATAAGATATAAATAAAACATAATCCCATAGTAATCAAAATGAGGGAAATGTTTTACATGTATAAGTCCAAAAATAAAATATAAAAATAAATCCTATGGAAGCTTCTTGAATAAAATTCCTATAATACATGATAGTAGTGGCCATCTCAGTCTCAAAACTCACCCTAGAAGCCTAAAAAATAGTTTACATATATAGGGGTGAGAATAAAATTTATACTTCATAGGATCATTCTAAATACCTCTTGTGCACAAGGGTGAAGAAGCATTGTAATTCTATAGTGAACAGAAAATAAAAAAAACCTAACAGGTCAACTATAACCCGGAATCATCATTTCCCACTAACTAAGTAAAGTAACCAATTATAGTAAAATTATATGAAGCATATAATCAATGGGAATCTCCTCACTACTTCCCCACTAGTTTTTTTTGTGGTCCTACCCCAAAGGAAAATATCCTAGAGTTCCCATATATCCTATATCATCAAACCATATCCATAAAAAATATATGGAATGGTTCATACCAAGTAAAATATGATGCGGGTCATACAAAATTCCTACCTACTGAAACCCACATAGGGTCTAACATATCGTGTTGGAACCTATCCAAAGCCCCAAACATATACCCACATCTCAACCACACATCAATTTTCCATAAATGTAATGTATCATGAACATCAAAGACATCAACCTCATTTCGTTTTCTTTCCATGAATAACCCCCACTATATAGAACATCAACATCACATCACCATCACATCAAATAGACATATACCTTTGGCCATCACAACCATTTACACATTTATAATAGAGAACATGGAAAAGGGAGTAATCATCATTCTATTCCCTTACCAACCTAGATATTGGGGAAGAAATCCATAACTCAAAACATTTGGGTGTCGATAAGGTTATTTCACTTTAGTGAGATACATATGAAAATAATAAGGAAAAAACAAGTATAATAATCCCACACACAAGCCCATCCTAATGTTTTCTCACCAAACAACCCCCATCACGACCCAAAAACATCACCGCACTTCCAAGACATTTCAAAAATAACTGTTTTCACCTCAATATTATCAACTATACCACTTTCCCACCCAAATAGCCATAATAATCATTTGAATTTACATTTTATTCATGAAATTATCCAATTATAGATTTATAATTTACCATCATTTATTCATTAATTATTCCATTTATTTCTATATTTATTAATAATCCACATCTAACAATTATCCATGTTTAATTCTAACTATTTACTCATTTATTCAAATCACAAAAAATTAATTTACAACCACTTTTTATTCAATCCCATTTATTCCGACCACCATTCATATAATTAGAAAATAATAACACATCCATAAAAATAAAAAAAATCCACCACATTAACCTCTTCACTTATCATGCCGAAACTACTTCATCTTCCAATCACTTATACAAAAAAACCACAACTTCTCATGATAAAATATTGAAACCCCACATCCCAAAACATTCTAATCCCATAACCAACCAAATAGTTTCACTACAAAAAATCCCACATAACCACACAATCACATCCACACAAAAATAATATTAACAACATTTAAAAACAAATTTAATCTCTAAATGATACCATAATTTCCATTTTAAAGAATGAATTCTCAATATTTCATCATCCCATGCCTAGGTGTTAATACAAAAATTATAAATTTCAAAAAACCCATTACTTACCATATTCAAGTGATTGAAATTTTATGAAAGGTTATTACAATATTAATACCACATTTATATCACATAAACCTCAACAACAACATTGATTTTCATAAATAATAGAAATTATTCATGAATTACATGATAAATATCATGGAAAAAAGTAAATATAAGTGAATCATGCTTCCTATAAATTTTTATTAAGTTAGGCTCTTTATATTCATTAATTAAATTCTTATAATACACCAAAATAAAGGTTAATTGTATTAATTCCATGATATACACAAAGATAATTATAGTTCTCGAATCTCCTACCTTGATACAAAGCTTTGCGGAATCATCATACAAGAACAAGAGAACAAGGAACCTATCACCGTTAATGTGGAAACCCAAGTAATTTAAATAAGTAATAAATTATATTTTTTTATTAATTTTAATGTTAATATTATGGATTTTTATTCATTATAATTTATAACAAATTTTATATAAATTTTCAATTAAAAATAAATATTTTTATTCTAACTAAATTGATTTCCATGAATTATATAGTTTTATTTAAATGAATAATTTCTAAATTTTTTATTTTGAATTTGGTTAAATAGAATTAATTAATTAATTAATTATGTCAAAATTATATATGGGTTAATTTTTTAATTTGTTAGAAATGGATAAATTTTAGGTGAATAGTAAAAAATAATGTTTTTACAAATACAACAATATTAATGAGATTATTATGATATAAGAATGGATTTAAAGTTTATAAAAACTTTTTTATAAAAAAAATATATATTTAATAAATAAAATAAATAACTTAAAAAATATTATGTTCAATTTATTAAATCTATGTTTGACATTTTAAAACCTAAGTAATATTTTATTCTTATAAAATAACTATTTTTAATCATTTTATTTAATTAAGTATTTATAAGGTAACATTCATGATTGTATTAGATTTTATGTCACATAAAATACCATTTTTTTCATTAATAAACCAATAAATTTCATTATTATTAATTATATATATTATTTTAGTGTAAAGTCATTTTATGATTAAAATGCATTTTTCTAAAAACTATTTTTCATTGTGTTTTGTTTATTTATTTTAAATGTAACTTTTAAAACTTATGGAAAATGAATATTATTAAATTATTTCCATATTTGGTATCATATGTTTCAAATTAGAAGATATGGCTCATTTTAAATTTTTTCATAAAATTAAGTTACCATGGTAAAAGATTGTCATAATGATAAAGGTTAAAATGGGTTAAAAGGGTAAAAACTAGTGGATTAAGAAAAAATATCTCAAAAAAATATCTCTAATTTGATTTTATGAGTGTATTTTAACCCATAATATTCTGTATTCTAATTTTTGTTTCCATGGTTCCAGTTTACATTGAGAAATACTTTTATATTATTATAAAATTAAAAGTATTTATAAGGTTTCATGACTATCATATATAAAAGGAACCCATCATACCCTCACTTATAAAAACACATTTAGAACTTTAGATCCAAAAATATCTACTAAAATAACTTTCCAACAACATTATACATGTCTTGGAGATTCTTTTTGTCCCAAAAAACCAATCTAAGAGGGATTATGGTGTTTATCAAAGGAGGTATTTGTTCTAACCAAGTTATTTCATGTTCCTTTCTTCTTAAAACAACTAAAAAATATTATATTACCATATTAACATAATTAAATCTATATAATTAGATTATTAAAATGTTATTATGTTTATATTAAAGTAATTATCTACCTTCTTTCCATCCATTGAAAAATGAAAATGTTTTTCATGTGTATGGGTGGACAACCACCTCCATGGATGATATATATCATTTTTATTATGGCCTAAAATGGATGGTTATAGAGATGGATTTAATAAATAATTATGATATTTATAACATAATTTTGAATCTGTAAATATAATCCATTATCTACCCTCTTTCCCTTCCAACCATTAGAAAATGAAAATGCCACTCGCGTGTACGTGCAGACTATCAACTCCATTAATAACATGTTTTCTTTTTCATCACTACCTTATACTGATGGTTATAAAAGTTAATTTACTTGATATATATTATTTTTAGTTAATTATTAATATTATTTAAAAATTATGGAACCATTTTATGACCCCTTTTATCCAAGCCAACCAACCAAAACTGCTTTATCCCGAACGACCCAAAACATCTAGTGCAAAGTTAACTAATTTAATAACTAAATAAAAAGATAATAAATAAAATAATGGGAATAATAATAAAGGTATTAAATTTATAAAGGTTATTAATAAATTAATTAATTAATATAATTCTATTATCAAAGAAAGTAAAAGAAGTATGTGGAGAATCAGGACTCGAGGAAGGAGATTTTTCTTTAAAACCTTATTTTAAATCTTCCCTTTAAATTATTTTCCCCCATATACATATTGTATATATTTTTATTAAAATGTTCCAATTTACACTTAAATGATTGTTTAAATTAATTTGTAACTATATTTTTCTTTATTTTCAATGTTTTATAAAGGATTCTTTTTAACTTTTCGCATATAGGTTACTTTTCACTTTCTTTTCAAAGGTGTGAAAAATGATTTTTTAACATTTACCATAATACTAAATTTTTCCATTTTCATGTTCTTTATTCATTATTAATCATAATTTACATGTTTCCATGGATTTTCAAAGAAAATAATATTTCTTATTTTTTTAAATTTTTCATTTTAAAAGATTTATTAAAATAAAAATATATTTCATATTATTTTTATGAAATAATTTAAAGTGATTTTTATTATGAGTTCGAATGAATATTATGATGAAAAGTGAAATCTTGTATATTTTTTATGAAGTAATTGTTATTGTACATTATAGATGATGATGTGTGGGCCCAAGATATTTCCCTTCAATCCACCAGGTAATGATTTATTCTCTAGAGAAATAATTATTAGAATTAATAGGTTATAAATTATTCTGTTATAGGTTAAATACGAGTGAAAAGATGTGATGAATATGATGTACAAAAATACCTTCATGGGTTTTCAATTATTTCTATGAGTTTTAATGGTTTTCTTTAAAAAGTTTTAGTTTCTCATGTGATTATGTCTAAATTATGAGCTCAAATGTTTATTATTTGAAAATGAAATCTTTTACATGGGTTTTCATGATTTTCAATAGACTAACAATTTTCCTTTATTTTTATATTCCATAATGGGTATTATTTTCTCATGACATGTTTTTAAATTATTTCAAAATATTTAGGAATGAGTTGGATCTTTATAAAGCTCAATATAAGAGTTAAAAAGACCCATCTTGAGTGAAACAAGGGTGTCATGAATAAAACAAGAGTGTCAATATGAAAACATATTTTTATGGAAAAATTTACATGGTGTGGTAGTTTCTACTTTGTTAAGTAATAGTTTTTATATTTATCTAAAACAATAAATTTAAAATTCCATTAGAATCTAATAAATCACAATTTTTTTATTAAATACATTATCATGGGTTGGTAACATGTGAGTTTTTATAGTATGTATCAGTGTTAGGTTTAGAAAAATTTAGATGTCATGATGTTGTTTAGAAATTAACAGTTTAGAGTTGTTAATTTATGGTTATACTATATAAAGATAATTTTTGAGGGTATCCATGCTTCTTTATCTAATATATACCTATTTTAGAATAGTTTCTCATATAATAAACAAAGTTAATGAAGTATGAAGTAAATAATAGGATAATATCCTTCATAATAAGTGACCTAAAATGGCCGGAGTTGGAGTTGAGTAGTTTTTGGCTGTGCTAAATCAATTTGAAAAGGACATTGATGGTGGTGATTATGAAAGAGAGAAAACTAATTATACATAAGGGAATATATCAATACTATAACATTTAATGAAATAACATCCTTTAACATTTGGTAGAACCTCAAACCTAATTGTAGTTTATAGATGAATTAAAAATTTTGAGAAAATATCTGACATTTTTGTGTTTTTTAGAATACCAAAAGACAACTCTTACAATTTATAATTTTGAAGATGAATTCAATAAATGGTGGTATTTAATTAAAAATACCATGGAGAAGAATGAAACTGATACCTTGGGTTGGAGGTTATTTAAAAATTTATTTCTTTAAAAATAGTTTCCTAAATTTCATCAACCTAGAATAGAAATGAACTTATGAGAAATGAATCAAAGGTAAGAGGAATCATTTTTCACTTACGAAGAAAATATTACCAGCCTACCTAAGTATACACCTAATTTTATTTTAGTCCATGAGAGTAAAATTGATAGGTTTTAAATAGAATTTAAACTAATTTTTTGAATTCTTTTGGATTCAGATGTGATTAAATGTTACAAGAAAGTTGTTTTATGTACTAAGAAAGTTGATATGGAGTATGGTGAAACTTATTTATCTAAAGACATAAAGAATAATATATAGTTAATATATAAATAAATTAATAAATAATCAACAGGTAAACTTGGAGGTGATACTCACACATGTCAAAAATGTGCTAAAAAACAATTTAAGGAATATTTGATAGGATTAGGAAAGTGTTATTGGTGTGTTAAGTTAGGTTATTTGGATTGTGGATGTAAATAAAATAGTTTTAATTATACTAGTAATGGGAAATCAAATGGTTGATTAGTATTAATTTTTTTTAATTACAATTAATTGAGTCATTATGTAAACACATGTTCATGGTTTATTAAAGGGTGGTAATAAACAATATTGAAATAAAAAAGGTGTGACAAATTCATTTTCTACTATGAAGATATATGATGGACCACTAATGAAGGAGTGATAAGTATATTACCTATTTAATCAAATTATTCCAATATATTAATTTTTTATGGATATAAAAACTAATTTATTTATATGAACTAGTACGCACCCATGCATTCGCACGGTGATATAACACAATTATTAGATTATTCGTTCACACGTTGATATGGTTCAATGTTTTTTTAAGAAGATAATATTACATTTCAATGTTAATAATAAACATAAATATTTAATATTTTGAAATCACAAACTATTGATACTAATTATTATAATACAATTAGAAAAATTAGAGAAAACATTTAGGGTAATCTATAAGGAATATAATTTTAATATTAGTATGGACAGATAGAAATATATGAATGAAAAATCATTCAAATGGATAATTGAAATTCTGATCATTATGATAATTAATGTTGAAGCTGAGGCCATACAATCCGCATGTGAAATAGTAAAAGACAAACTTATAGAATAAATGATTCCATGAGGAAACATGATATATTATAGTAAAAACATAATACATATCACTAACATAACATATAGATAGAAATAACAAAATACAGAGTAATCATTTTTTGACTACTTGAAAAAAAATTTGATACATACAAACAAAACATTTATGTTATAACAATAGTAAATTAATATTCCATGAAAAGAAAAATTACATGAAACCATAAAATGACTGTAAAACATCACTCACATAACATATAAATACAAATAAGAAAATATAGAGTAATCATTTTTTGACTACATGAAAAAATTTATGATACATACAAATAAAAAATTTATGTTGTAATAGTAGTAAAATAATATTCCATGAAAAAAAATACATGAAACAGGAAAATGAATGGTCAAACATCACCAAATCATCCTAGTTGAAATCCTTTAATGTAATTACTCCATTGACAGCTGAAGGATTCTATTAAGGAGTTACTGGAGAAGTCAAAATTATGGCATAAAGAATAATATTAATGACAAATATTAAATATAAAATTTCAAATTATGGCATAAAGAATTGATACATATGCTGAAAAAATAGAAGGGTTAATGGTAATCTATATATTTATGTATTTACTATATATTTTAGACAGAAATTCCATTTTATTAAGATGGTTTTTGGATAAGTTGGAACCATACAAAAACCTCCACATATAACCCAAAAAATTTTGATTGTTAAATGAATAAACATCATTATGTTTATAAAGGGTTAAAATCAATGTTGATACATATACATCCCAAAGAGAAATCAAAATAGAACTACAACCCTAAAAAAGTGAGACCAACCTCAAGAACCAACACTAAAACACAAGGGAGAGGAAATCCACCAGGTTCATGTTTGATTTTCCATTATGCCACAATGTAGAATTCAGTGAACAACTACGTCCTCTAAGAGTACTTGGTGTAGATCTACCCTTCAGGGGAACAACATCAAAAAACTTAAAATCAGTAAATGTGCTGGTGGCATTAAATCACACCAAAATCAGGGAGTAGACTGATGAATCCACCGGAGGAACAACCAACTATACCAATCCACTAAGGTTAGAGTCATCCATAAATAGGATTGACCATTGAAAAAAAGAAGATCTTGAATCATACCTCTACTCCCCATCAATCTTCCTGACATTTGGGGACTCTTGAAGAGATGTAATTGGAAGATAAACCACCACATTATACATGAAAAAGCTGATGATACCTCACACTCAATGCTCAGATATGTTTCATTGTGGTACATCATGGGACAAAATTTGATTATAAGAGGTACTGCTATCTCATCTATAGTATTCATTATCCACTTTAGAAGGCCGAAACCATCTCCGACTTGGCCAATCGGAAAAATCTTATTAAGATCTTTCAGGCCTAGAATATATTCATCAGAATACAATTCTTTATTGATCTTTGGGTGTGCCATGAATTAGATCCTTGATATTGTCCAGATTCCACCTTTACCTAGATATGTTCTTCCTCCTCATCAAGGATCTGGACTGAAAATGTCCCATGAACATCAAAATTACTCACTCCACCAACACAATTTAATATAACATTAATATTCTCATAAATAGTAAATGTGATATTCTATAGTTCTCCATGTGAATAACTTTAACATTCATCCCTAATGAATAAATCTTCATTAGAAATAAAAATAACTACTATTTAATAACTACAATGGAATTCTCAGTTTGAAACAATAAAAATAAAAACAAAATACATGTTTTGTAAATAAACTAAACAAACTGCAATAGAAAAATGTTCTGTTATCTATAAATAAGAACTTAATTAATACAAAAATATGTAACATTGGAACTATTGATAAAAAAATACAATGAAATTTTCAACTGAAAAGAAAATAAAAAAACAGAAAGGATGTTATATTATAATTATGTTAACTTCAATAATAAAAACTCACACCTAATCAAAAGAAAACTAACAATGTGTGGATAAGTAGAGAAAACACCTCCATGGTGAAAAAATCCCCAACACCAGCCTCTCTGCACCTCTAGGATTTTTTAGAACCCATATCTAGTCAATGCACATAAATTTGTGGATATTGTCAATGTGTTATGATTTATATCATTGCTGCTATCAAATGATGGGAAATCTCCATAAATAATGCTTCATATATTATTGTACCAATTTAAATAGATTGGGATAAAATAAACAATTGGAAAATGATCTCACCATAATTCCTTCCAAAATAAATTGTAACAGAACCGTATTAAATAAGATCATGACCACCCAATGATATGATAATGTTCTCCATGTGAATAACCTTAACAGTCGGCCCAGATGCAATCAAATTCATTAGCAATAAAAATAACTACAATTCAATAGCTACAATTGAATTTTTAGTGTGATCCAAAGTCAAAACATAATACATGTTTTGTATATCAACTAATCAAACTACAACTTAAACACATGAATAAGTATGTTGTAATTGAAACTGTCAATGAGTGAAACAATTACATATGGAATTGTTTTAAGGAAGCTGTAATATGAAAAAAAATTTATACAATAAATCTTCAAACATATATGTATAAGAAATTTGTAAATAAACTTAGTTGATAGCCAATTCAAAAAGATAAATGAATTGTATGTTTTAGTTATAGACAAAATGAAAATGAGCACAAAAATGAAAATTTTCTGATTATAATATTTGATTAAAAATAACAATCAATCAAAAGTAAAATTATATACATTGATTTAGTGGAGGAAATATATATCAACCATTGAATAAATTTTAGAGGAATAATTATTGACGACACAAAAAAGTAGAAGCAGTAATTGGTGAATCAATATAGGAGATGTATTGTGTTAATGTTTTAAAAAATATACATATAGCAGGAAAAATGAAATCTGGGAGGGAACTGAATTTTTTTCCTAAAACAATTGAGATCCTATCATTTGTGAAGAACTATAATGAATTACATCCTACAAATTTAGTATGAAAATACTGAAATGTTAAACTATAGAGAAGAGAAAAAGATACATAGATGCTACAAATGAGAAAATACCATTTCTAGGTACCAACATCAACTGAACCATCAATTTCTCATTAGAAGACATGTTCTTTATCTAATGGAAAACAAACTGAAAAAATCAAGTATGTATTGACACATAAAAACTGAATAAAGAGGATAAAGTTCACTACCATTGATTATTATTTCCATAGAGCCTCAATTCATTATAATAATTCTTTAAACATCATTATCATCATAAAACTCACCCAATAGTTTTATACATTAATTAATGACTTCAATCAATACGTTTCAAAAAAAATGACAAGTGTAATAAATGGAGCAGAAATATGATGTTTACGAATTGGCAGAAGGGAAGAACAAATGTACTGTGTTTTAATCATACACTATAAATGGAAGTAAAAAAATTTAGTAATGTCTACTCCAATGATCTAATGAAAATAAAAGACAATTAAAAAAGAAAATTTCAACCGAGTAAATGAAATATTTATAGATATTGTAATACTTTTTCACTGCTATAGTTGTTTCCAAAACATCCAGTGTTGTCATGTTCTTATAACACAAGTGTAAAATAAATTTTACAATAATGTGGTATATGTTTTGTGATAAATTAAAATGTAAGAAGTTTAAAAATTAGTAACTTGTATTAAAAATAAGGGATTTTACGCGAAATATATAAGGAAAACTCTATAGAAATGTTTGAGAAGCATTTGGCTATGATAAAAATGCTTTGGATTTGATTGAATACCCAGTCCCCTGCCAGCCTGTAGAATATCACATGGTGAAAATAATGAAAAATAAAGAATGAAAAGATTGATTGGGATCAGAAAAATTAATAATATTTTTTTGTATGACACATTTGAATAATGAAGTTACCTTTTCCACAACGATTACATAGATTGCATCAGATTTCATCATCAGTTTATGTACCAAATTCATGTCACCAGAAATTGAATACTAAGAGGAATCACATGTAGAGCAGTCCATAACTTCCTTGTTAATTTCTTGGTTGGGAATAAAATACAAAAATTTCAATAAACAGGATGAGAAAATAAGAAACATAACTTTTAGTTTCATTGATAAATCCCTATATTACTTAATTTTCTTCCACAATCACGTAAAGAAAGACAATACCTTCAATAACACACGTCCAACTATGGCTCCTCTACTTGATTCCATAATTATGAGGATATTAGTTGTAATGCAGAAACACTACAACATCTGCTTAATAGAATAAAAAGAAAATCTTAGTATCAGATTTGGCAGCTTGAGTTGGTTTTGGAGACAATCATATTGTATTTGATAGTTTGATATATGGTCATGAGGGGACATGTTAGAATCAAAAATCAAAAATTTATAAAATAACACAACAATTGATTATTGAGTAATTGATTTTGGGATCATTTGTCGAGGTCAAGGTTCTGAATCCATTGAATGGAGTGGAGTGACTACATTATTATTGTAACTATTATCATTAGGTTACTAAAAGACAAAAGCATCATCAACCTCTAGTAGTTGGAGAAGATGAGTTTTAGGTATGCTTCCATACTATGTACTGGTGCCCCATGCTTACAACTGCCCACTCCCGACTATCCTGACACCACGACCCATCTCCCATCATCAGGGGAACCTTATCCAGAAACAAACCATTTAAATAAATGGTAAAAACACACATATTCAATTAGAAATTCAGAAAACATTGTATGAAAGAACTTGTTATAAATTTAAAGTGCAATAAGAGTTTTTTGATTAGTTTTCTAAAGTGGAACAACAGAAGTAGTGGAGTGCACCAACCAATGAGATATTTTTGTTAATAGTCTCTCAAATATCCATTACAAAGGGTGATAAAGCACATATTGGATAACATTGAACTTAACCCTGAAAATTAAATGTATTTTAGAAAAACCTATACATTAAATGGGAAATTTATCCCATAAAAATTAAAGAGAAAGGTAGAAAACATCAAAAACATTGAAAACAAAGTAGAAACACAGACCTGGATGTTTTTTTACTTCCAATAACAATATTATTTGATCTTCATCGGGTGCGTGGGGTGATTTCCATCTTTTTTCCTACCCATAAAACTGAAAAAAATGTCATTAAATAGAAAAATAACTAAATAAATAAAAGAAAAGATTAGGTACAAGAATTTTTGGGTTTAAAACCCTGAACAGGTGCTGTAGTTAACCAATCCACACCTAGATAGTTCCAGCAGGTCAACCCCAGACCAATAGTGGGTGTGGTCTTCAAAGTAGGAACCACCACATCTTGCTTCTATTGAGTGTTGATTGTAGTTCCTCTTGAACATAAACATGAGTTAATTCAGTATGATGAACATTAAGACCTCTCACCATACATGTTGTATTATGGTACAAAGTAAGAAATGAACATGACAACATGTTACCGTTAAGAAGAAGGGCACCTTCAAGAGTACATTGGGTGCATATTTCTTCTGCTTCTTAAGCCTATATTTTTCCTACAAGCAATATAACACAAAAATAAGTTCAAAAGAAATAAAAAGTAATATGCTAGAGTAGAAGAAAATGATAATAAATATATATGTGTTTATGTGCATGAAAACACACATGTATCCTGAAAAAATACCACCAGCAATCTCACATATGATCATGCATGATAATGCATGCTTGCATAAGGAAACTGTATTCTGCATAACAAAACAACATGCATGATAATATAATCTACAAGGGAAATGCAATATCAGTACATGAAAATTCAATATAAACTTAAATATAAACTATAATATGAAGTTATATTGAAACAGATATAAAAATAGGAATATAAACACCAATTTTATCATAACATGAACTAATATAAATTGAAATATAAAATGCAATATAAATTATAGTGTAATGTAATATAAAATGAATTTATAGTTCAAGTTAGAATAAATCAGAAACTATGAAATTCATGGTATTCAGGAACAAATATGTTCTTACATACCGTAGGTATTTCCATGTCCCATATTTTGACCAGAAAATATTTGAGATAATCATGCATGAATTCTGACCAGAATTGCATTGAAAAGGTGAAAAACATAACCTCTGAATTTCATTGATATTTATAAACTTTCAGATTGCCGTGATTTATATCAGCAATACCATAGTCAAGTGTATATGATCACAAGACTTCAACAAAACATGTTGATGAAAAAGGAAGAACAATCACCTATTTTTCTGTCTTATCTAAGAATTTCATTGCCTGATCAATTTGATTTTGAAAAGTTTGATCCATACCGGTGTGCGCTTCACATATTTTCTCATTGATGTTCCTAATAGTAACAGTCATTACTGCTCAAATAGATCCGTATTTGTAGACCTTATATATGTAACTTTCAAAAGAAAAATGAAAACCCAAAATTATTACGGACATGTGCATTCTAAATAAATTACCATTAAAAAAAGAAAAAATATTTTAAAAAAAATATAAATCGATATATTGTTTTTCCTAGAAGATATAAGTTAAATGAAATATTCAAACCAAATTTTTTAAAAACCTGTACATTAGAAGAAAATATTTTTTAAAATTAATAGATATTGTTAACAAATACAACCCGATATATTCCAGCTTACAAATCTGAATATAGATGAACATAGCAGTTTAATTTGTATTTGTATATTAAAAATATATAAACAAATAGATCCCTAAAACAACTTCAATAAAACTACAGAATGATGTAACAAAACCCATTTCATTACTACTGAAATAAGACAATTAAAAACTACTTATATTGCATGAGGAGTACATACCATAATACAAATGACCACAACTGCGGTCGTCGGTGATAGCAATAAAATTCATAGAGAAGAGTTCTGCGAAGAGGTTGTGGGGTGACCTCCATCGCGATTGTCAGTGATGAAATAGTCATAGTGTTTCAAGAGGTAGAGCACAGAGGATATAGAAACAAAAAATCATTTTAGATATTTAAATCAAGCATATTTAGACAGAAAATGTAGTGTTGAAAATATACTATTTGATGGCTGGGAGAAACACTTAGAAATAGATGTTATGTTAGATTGTATGAAAAATTTGTAAGAAAAAGGGAATACTAAAGGATGTATGATAGAAATAAAATTAATAGATAATACCTTCACGACGAACTTTCTGGGTGACCTCCACTGAAGTCAACGGTGATGAAACTATCACATTTAAAAAAAATGAATATTACCATTTCAAATTGGGCTACTGTTATAGGTATAATTACACGAAAACAGAGAGAAATCGATGATTCCTCAAACCCAATAACAAATTGGGCTACTGTTATAGGTATAATTACACGAAAAAATTTCACTATTCAAACATCAACAATTTCAGAACGAGTGAAAGGACTGATACACTTTCATATGGACACATATCATTAGATGTGTAGCTAATTCACCAGAAGATTTCAATACATGTGTGATAATCTTTGAAAAAGAACACACATGTGGAGGAAAATAAATGCAGGAAAAGAAGTTTTTATCCGTACAATCATGAAGAAATTTATTTTTATTGTAATGTGAAATAATGCCAAATCCAGCCTCAAGAAAAAATGATCATTTTAATAAGAAAATCACTGGGTTGGTGCTCTTACATTTTAGATTTTATCATGTGTGCATAAATGAACAAAATGAGGCAAAAAGACATATATATGTCACTATCAATACACCATAAAGTAAAATAAAAAAGATAAAGGAAGAGATAACCATAAACCTTCTCTAAGGAGATCATTACAAGCTTGGTAGATCCCTATACACTATGATGTTTCCATTGAAACATATACCAAGGAGAACCCATGATGTAGGCTCCAGTTGAACCTATGATTGAGTGAAACAATTTGTTTCTAAGTTGGATGTTCAATAAATCAAATGAAAATAGTAGCAGTTTTTACAATATCTAGTATTGGTAGCACTAAAAAACACATATGAAACAAGAATAAACTAATAAACTGATGTCTCATGTCATCTATAATCACACAAATTAATGAGAATCAATGAAATAAGATGATAGAATAAAGGAAGTAATCGTTTATTTGGAAAACCTGATGGAAGTGATAAACTAATGAGTAGATAACATAGATTATTTGGAACAGAAAACATAAATTACATTAAACATGTAATGAAAATCTATTATAAAAACCAGTTCTCAAGAATGTATACAATATACAGGAGAGGAAAAAAATATTTTTGTATATATAGTTTAGTCAATAAATAAATCTAGGCATATCTTAACTACAACACGTTTTTATATGCTTGAACAAAAAATGTGAAACCTGAAAAAAATAATATGTGAATAAATATTCTCAAGGACTGACATAGTAATTGAGGAATTGGAAGAATAGTTTTACTATTATGACATAATAAAAATTCATAAGCAAATGGAAGTATAAAAAATTTAATAGAAGATATAAAAAACTACAGAATTTTTGAAGATGAACAGACCTTATGCGGAGGAACAGTGAACGACGAGCAGAAATGTGGACAAAGGCAGGGAGACAATGTGTGGTGAATGAAGGCAGGGAGGCAGAAGTGACTGATGCGGTAGCAGTGAACGGAGAGCCGAAGTGATGGGAAAAGTACTGGAGATGGGGAGTCAGATTACTGTGAATGATGACAGATATGAGGAGATGAGGAGACGAGGACTGCCAAAGATGGGGAGAAGGAGGAGAAAAAGATGAGGATTCATGAGTGCTGGAGATGGGTAGCTGAATACTAGTGTCCATAGACGGAGTGCCGAAGGTGGGAGTAGACTCAAGGGGGAAACCCTAATATATGGAGAGGGAAATCACGAGATGAAGAGGATGAATATCAAGGGATTGAAATCGTGTTGAGAAGGAATATGGAGACGGGGAGATGATGAGATGATGAGACAAGGAGACGAGGAGATGAAGTGATGAAGAGACGAGGTCAGAGGCAGGGAGCAGGAGGAGATAGAGATGAGGACCAGGAGTACCGAATACGGGGAGATGAAGGGTATTGGTTGTAGATGGATTTTCAGAAGTAGGAGTGGAGATGAAGCGGAACCCTAGGATAGGGAGCCTGAAATCACGAGATTGAGAGGATAGATGTCGAGGTATTGAAATCAGCTCGAGACTAAAGCTTTATGAGATTCACTGATGGGGTGACATGTGTCCGAAAAAATGATTTCTTTATTATATATATAGATTTTCTAGTAAAATGGAAATATCATCTCAATAAATAGAGACAATTTTTTATCATAGTGACATGCCTATAGTGTAGGAATATTTGGATATTTTCCCTAATGATTTTTTGAGTGTTATTACAGATTGAAAGGTTGAATTTACTACTGAATTAGTTCTCGATGAAAATCTAATTTCAAAACCCCCATATCAAATGGATTGAATATAGTTATTATAGTTGAAAAAGAAGTTACAAGAGTTTATTGACAAGGGTTTCATATTCCCTTTCACTTGATCTTAGGGTGCTCGTATTTGTTTTTAAGAATAAATATGATCCCATAATGATTTTCATTAATAATGAAGAACTCAGTAACATCTCTATTAGGAACATGTATCCTATTCCTCATATCTATGACTTGTTTTGTTATCTCCAGGGTGCTCAGTAGTTTTTGAATATTTTACTTAGGTCCCAATATAATTATTTGAAATTAAAGAAGAAGACATTATAAGTATGGTGTTTTAGAATGTGTATTTCCATTATGATCTTATTTTTACCCCCATTAGGTTGAATAATGCACATGCTGTATTTATGGATCTTATGAATATATTTTTCAATGCATATTTTGATAAATTTTTTGGCAGTGTTTATTAATGACATTTTGGAATATTTTAAAAGATACAAAGATCATGATAAATGTATATTTATTTTTTTACAAACATTAAAAGAAAATAAATTATAATGAAAAATTAAAAAATGTGAAGTTTTTCTATAATATATTTCATTCCATGGACATATTGTAAATAAAAATGGCATACAAATTGATCCTGAAAAGAATTGATTGGTGGAAGAATATGAAATACCTAGTAATGTCACTTAGATTCATTTTTTTGGACTAGATGATTAATACTGATGGTTTATTGAAAACATTTCTTGTTTAGATAACCCACTAACCCCTTTAACTTGAAAGGGAGTTAAATTTATTTAGACGAAACAGTGTGATGAATTTTTTTAGGAATTAAAAAAAAGATTAGTTAATACTACAGTATTAGAACTTCCATCATGAAATGAAGACTTTGATATTTATAGTGACACTTCATTCAAGTGGCTTGCGTTTATTTTGATTCAAGATGGTTGGATAATTTCATATGCATCAAACTAGTTAAAACACCATGAGAACAATTATCTAACACATGACCTGAAGCTTTCATTATTTTTTTTATCTTAAGAATATGGAGGCATCATTTATATTGGGAGAAATGTGATATATATATATGGATCATAAAATTTTGATGTATATATTCACTAAAAAATAATTAAAAATGAGGAAAAGAAGATCGGGGGAATTATTAAAGGATTATGATTTCATGATACGCTATCATCCAGGTAAATCTAATGAAATAACATATTCCTTTATTCAAAAGTATAATACATCATTAACCATAATACATATGGAACATGATCTAATAGTTAATGATTTAATAAATCTTGGATTGGAAGTTCTGTATCCAAAAATATTTTCTATTTAATACAAGGTGTTATCACAATCAACATTGTTAGAAATAAATAAAGAGGATTATCAAAAAAATGATAGTTTATAAGAAATAATATAATTAAAAAAATAGAGTTTCATGAGTTTAATATTGTTAAAGAATATTTTATAAGATTTAGAAATATGATATGTGTATAGAGTGATATTCAGTTTAAAAAGTAATTATTGAGTGAATTTCATAGATCTCTATTTTCTATTCATCCTAGAAATACTAAGATGTATAGATACCTTCTGGAATATTATTAGTGGGATATAATAAAGCATGATATTGATAATTTTACAATGAAATGTTTGACATTTTAAGAGGTTTAATTTTAAGGAAAACCACCAAAGGGAATAAATCAACTATTTCTAATCCCAAAGTGGAAATAATAGAATGTATACATAGATTTCATGGTGGGATTAATATATAAATCTCAAGGTAATTATAAGATATTGGTGTTTATTGAATGTTTGACTAAATCTGTTAATTTTATTCTTGTTCTGGATAATATGTGTTTGGATTAGGTTTTTAGACTCTATCATAAAGAGGTATTAAAGTTACATTAAGTCCCTCTTTCTATTTTATATGATCATGATCCCATAATTACATTTAATTTTTAGAAATATCTTCAGATGTTGATGAGTACTAAGCTTAGTTTCTGAGAAACTTTTCACATTCAATATAAATTCATAGGATATACTACATGATTTCACATTGGATTGTCATAAAAGTCCGGATCAACACCTTTAATTAGTGTATTTTTTTTTGTAATATTGGTTTTCATTCCAGTATACGGATGGAATCGTGTGAAGCATTATATGGAAAGTTATGTCAAATACCAACATATTGGGGTGAATTAGAAGGGAGAAATTTATTTTGACCTGAATTAGTAGAAGATAAAGTTGAAAAGGTCAAGATGATTGAACACCATATAAGGAGATCTCAATACAAGGAAAAGAGTTATACTGATAATCGAATCAAATATATTTTGTTTGAGGTAGAATACCATGGTTTTCTTAAAATATCTTCATAGAAAGGTGTGATTCATTTTAACAGAAAAAGAAAATTATGTATGTAGTTTATTGATATATATAAATTTATTTTGAAAGTGTGATCAGTTTCTTATTGAGTAAACATACAACTAATTTTATCATAGGTATATGATGTTTTTCATGTTTTTTTGTTAAGGAAATATGTACCAGATGCATCTTATGTTTTGATCGTTGAAGTAATTTAGTTGGAAGAAAATAATTCTTTCGAGGAAAATTCTATTTATATTCTTGATCAAAGTGAATTAGTGTTTCATAATAAATTAAATATTCTAGTTAATGTTTTATGGAATAAAAATATGATATAAGATGAAACATGGGATTCTGAAAAGGATATGAGAGAAAAATATTCCCACTAGTTTATTAATGAAAATATTTATGAAGATACAGTTTCTTTTGGGGGAAGAATGTGACAACCCATGTAATTTTAATAAAAAATAAATTATATATTTAATTATTTTTGGTGTTAATATTTTGGATTTATATTCATTATAATTTATAACCAATTTTTTATAATTTTTCAATTGAAAAAGAAATAGATTTATTCAAACTAAATTATTTTATATGAATTATATTATTTTATTTAAAAGTAAAATTTCTAAATTTTAAAATTTGAATTTGACTAAATGGAATTTATTTTTTAATTAATGATTTTAAAATTATCTTTGGGTGAATTTTTGTGATTTTTCAGTAGTAGTATATTTTAAAGTGAATAGTGAATAATAATGTTTTTACAAATACTATTACTTTTATGACATTATTATGATATAATAATGTATTAAATATTTTTAATAATTTTTTTATAGATTAAATTTATATAGTTAATAATTAAAATAAATCAAAAAAAATCTTTTTTCATTTTATAAAATCTATGTTTGTCATCTTAGAACCCAAGTAATGTTTTATTATAATAAAAAAATTGATTTAAAGCCTTTATTATTATTAATTTTTTAGAATATTACATGTATTTTTGGATCAGTTTTTAGGCCACATGAATCTCCTTTTCTCATTAACAAACCTATAAATTTTATGAGGACCAATTCTATATATATTTTATTATAAAGTCATTTTTAATCTTATAAGGACATTTTGCTAAAAATTGTTTTTAGTTACGTTTTGCGTATTGATATCAAAAGTAAATTTTAGAACTTATAAACAAATAATATTTTAAAATTATTTTTATATTTGGAATAAATTATTTTAAATCATTTAGTTTATTCTATATTGTTTTTAGTTATAAAATTATGTTACCACAGTAAAAGTCCATCAGCATGATAAATGTTAAAACTGGTTAAAAGAGTTAAATCTAAATTATATGAACATAAATATCTCTAAATCCTTTCTCTAATTTGATTTGATGTGTTTATTTTGACCCATACTATAATATATTAAAATTTGGGTTTCCTTTGTTCCACTTGACCTAGAGAAAGGAATTTATATTATTTTAAAGTTAATAGTATTTACAAGAGAGCCACTCCTCTCATATATAAAAGTAACCCCTCCCCCCCTCACATATCCACACACTTTAAAAAATTTATCTCAACTAATATTTCCACAAATCACTTACCAAAACCCTTATCCATGTGTTAGAGGTTTTTTTATTCCCAAGAGACCAATATAAAATAGATTAATGCATTTATAAAAGGAGGTTATCCAAGGAAGAGGTATTTGGATCAGGTTGCATGATATCAAATGGATTTTATGGAATCCAAAAATATTGTATGTTATTGCTGCTACCATTGGTATTCCATTTTTTTGAATAAGGCAATAGAACTTATTAGGTATGACCACTTTTCTAGAGTTCTCTTTGAAATTTGGTTGATTTCCACTATTATTAGCAATGTAACTCTTACTACTCCCACTGATGATATACAATTTAGTTTTGAGTATGAAAATTGTCCTAAATTTAGTCAAAATTGAATATATGTTAGTTATATAGATGTGAAATAAAGTAGCAGAGTTTTTTATTTTTGTGTTATGAAGGGGAATACTTTAAAGGATTATGATGGTAATGGTAAGAGGAATTCATCTAGGCTACATGGGTAGTCAGTACCTAGGCAACCTAGGAAGAAACCAATTGATTTTTTGGATAAAAAGTCTTGAAATCAAGGGGATGAATTTTTCAAAAATAGATATTTGGTGGTGAATCTAGAGAATAATGGAACTTCATTGACTTCTACTAGTTCATTTTCTATGCATGAATAGAAGGACAAGAATGTTATTTGTGAGTCTTATACTGGAAATGAGGAACCAGATTGCAGGTCTCTTGATCTTCCATATGAAACTTTTCATCTGTTTGGTAGCTTTAATTTTATTATCCTAAAATTCACTGTTCAGAATGGGATACACTCCGGTGAGGTGGACCAGTCTACAAATGAGACTATTGGTGTTATGCATGGGTGTTATCCTACACCAAATGATAAGAAAGGATGTATTGAGCCATCGATGAATGTAGAATTTTTAGGGCATGTTCTAAAGGAAGATATGACTGGGAAATATGATGGTCAAAAAAGCGTGGATTATTTTCAATAGATTAAGAATTTCTTCAGTTCTTCAAAAATGTATGGTAAATGGGGTTATGTTTCGGATGATTGAAGTGATAAGGAAAAGCAGATGGTTCTGTAAGATGCAATTCATCTTCTATCTATGGGAAGTGATGATCCTATTTCTTTTATGGATGCTGTTTTAAATTTCCTGGGATAGATGGTCAGTAGTGAATGTTTTGCTCCGTTTCCTCTAAAAACAATCTTGTATAAGGATTATTTCCGAGGAATGTTTCTTCCAGGTCATATTATAAGGAATCAAATATCTTTCTCACTCTAGATCATGAAAGGTCCAAGGAGAGGATCTTTTTTATCCTCAATCAAAGAAATTTATAGTCAGAGTGGGAAACTACTACTGATGATGATGATTATCATTATAATAATTGGAATGATCCTTATTTTAGTGATCTCTTGTTTTCTTAACTTGATGAGGTCATGTATCTTTTTATGACCCGGTACATTTTCTTCATTTCTTGTTATCTTTTTCTTTCACCTTTAATAAATATTTTGGAGCTTTGGTTTCGGGTTAGCCCTTTTTCTTATTTCTGACTTTCTTTAAAATGGAATGGAAAGAATTTTTTTAACATTTAACACATGAACACATTTTTCCATTATTATTTAATTTATTCATTTTTAATATTCATTTCAAACTTTCTATGATTTTTCAAATAAAATCATATTTCTACTTATGTTTTGAACTTTTTTGTTTTTAAAAGAGTTATTAAAAGAAAATAACATTTTATCTTATTTTTATGACATGATCAAAAGTGATTTTGATTATCAGTTCAAATTAATTTTTTGATGAAAAGTGAAAGAATATTTATGTTTTTTTCATTTAATTATTTCTAGAAATTATATATGGTAATAGGTAGTCTTGGGATATATCCATCCAATGCATTTGGGTATGATTTATTCCCTAGATAAATATATATTAGAATTAAATTATTGTAGTTTATTCCAATAAAAGTTTAAAATAAGTGAAAAAGGTGAAGAGTATTATGTATAAATATAACTTCAATGTTTTTATATACTTTATATGAGTTTTAATGATTTTATTGAATAATGTTTTGGTTTATAAAGTAATTTATGTCTTATTTATGAGCTTAGAGTTTTATTATTTTAAAAGGAAAACTTTCTCTTGGGTTTTCATGATTTTCAATGGATTAATGGGTTTACTTAATTTTTATATCCCTGAATTAGAATTATTTCCCATACCATGATTTTTTATGATTTTATAGGATTTAAATATGAGTGGTAACTCTAGAAAGATTAATCTAGGATTTATAAAGACTCACATTGAATGATGAATGTGTGTCATGAATGAAATAAGAGTGTAAATTTATAAACCCATTTTTGTTTAAAAAATACATAATGTAGATGTGTTAAATTATTTTAATTATTTTAATAATTATATAAAACTACAAACTTGATAGATCATGGGAATGTTTCAAAGTACAATTAAAATTATAATTATGGGTTGTTTATACCCAGGTTGTTATAGCTGGTATCATATAAAGGTTTATATAAATTTAGAGGCCAATATATTATTAGTAAAATAATAATTTTTGGATACTAATTTTTGGATATACTAACATTAGAGAGTTTTCAAGGGTTCCTATATTGATTTATCTAATCTATGTACAATTAAGAATGGATTACCATAGATATATCTGTGTGACAGAAGTATAAAGGTGATAATAAGACAATTTACTTCTTAATCAACATCCTGAAATGGTTTGACTTAGAGTTGGGTAGTCTATGTTTGTATTAAATCAATTAATATGGACTATTAATTGTGGTTCCAATAAAATAGAGCAACCAATTTCTCTATAGAGGAACATGTAAATAGTGGAACATTTCATGAAATAACTCCTAAAATTTGGATAAAATCTCAGACCAAGTAGTAGTTGATTGATGGATTAATGATTTAGATAATATATTTGATGTCTTTGGGTTGTTTAAAGCATCAAAAGGTAACTCTTTAAGTTTATCAATTTTAAGATGTAATTGATTAATGATGGTGTTTAATTAAAAACAAAAAGGATTATAATGAAATTGATACCTTGTAATGAAGTGTATTTAAATATCTCTTTCTTAAAAAATATATCCCTAAGGTTCTAGGACTTATAATTGAAAGGAAATTTCTAGAGTTAAAGAAAGGGGAAGAGGATTCATGCAACAACCCAAAATTCATTAATAAAAATTCCTCTTGGTCTATTTAAATGTCTTTTTATGGTTTTGTAAAATGTATGCACTTATTTGGTTCTATGTTTTGGATTTTAAAATACCATTAAGAATTATGACCGTTGCTAATATAGACATTGAATAGTGATCACAAGATTAGTATAAATATAGGGCTTTAACAAATCCAATTTACTCAGACAAAGGAAGTGATGGCCTCATCTTGTATACTTTCCCTGTACGATGCCCATTTTTTAGAGCTTGGAAAGGAGGTGGTGTCATTGGGCTTCTCTCTTGACCAAGCCCAAGCAGATCTTGAATACGTTAAGCTCGAGTAGAACTGCCTACGAGAGAAGTGGAAGTTGATAAAGATTACCACTCGAGAAATGTTATCTGAGCCACCCCAAGAGTCTATCACCATCGCACACCTTACCTTAAGGTCTTATGCAGGTGTTTTAAGGGGTTATGTAACAAGAAACTTGTACTATGATTATGTACATTATTCTTGTATAGGGAATATACATTGTTTTTATTATTGTTACTTTGTAAATAATTTTTTAAAGCACAAATAGTATTTTTAATTAATATTCAAACTAAGAAATATATTTTGATGAATTAATGGATTTTTGAATTAAATAATATTTTTTTATAAAATATTATTATTATTATTAAATTAATTTGTATTAAATATAAATGATCGTATAATTTTATGAATGCAATTGTATTTTTTTAAGTTTTGAAAGCAGTTTTTGTCAAAACCCATGAATTTTTGATAAATGTCGGTTTTTACTTTAAAAGTAAAAATTAACATATTTAAAAAATTATTTAAATAAAATGAATATTATTTTGGGAATCATGATTTTGAAATTATTCAATGGTGAATTTTTCATAATTTTCTGAGACAATTGAATTTTGGGTAAAAATTAAATACCATTTAAATATATAATGTGTTTTGTGACATCATAAAGACCCAATAGTAATGTAAAAAAATACAATAAAAATTATTTCTATCCAATATATGTTTTACCATTAAAATAATTTAATTTTGGGTTTGTTTGGTTTATTTTACAAAGCTTTAGTGGACCCTTCAAAGTTTATTAAACATTTTATCTTTTTAAATTGTTTTCCTTGAGAGTGTGACTCCCCTCTACATAAGAAACCATATTATTTTAAGAATTTCGTCCATTGGACATATAAAATATTTTTTTCCACTCCCCTTTGGAAAAAACCATGGACTGGTTTGTGGTTTTGATTAGTTTAATGTGTGGTGTTCCAAACCAAAATAATAATGAATTCCTCCTACTTTTCTATATAAACCCACCCAAGATCCCACTTCCTTTTCACTCAAAGACTTTTTAGTTCATCCAAACTCTTTCCTCCTCTCTCTATAATCCTCCCAAGGTGCCCTAATATCCCAAGAAGCCTCTCTCAATACTCTCCCAAGCCTTTGGGATCTCACTTCCAAGTAATGGATTCTCACTTTCCTTATTTATGTCCAAGTTTCCTTATATTGTGATGCCCTTTTATTTTCAGTTATAAATGTTGGGGTATTATTTTTCACCCCCCAAAATTTCTTATTCATGTTTTAATAATGCAAGTTCCCCTTTCTCTCTCATTAATTCCTTCTATGTATACTCGTTACCATGCCGAAATTCTGTAAGGAATTTCTCTCTCCTCATTTACATTCAAGTAATTATTTTGTATCATGATTCTAAATTCCATTTCAATTGTTGGGACATGTATATATATGACCCTTTTACTATCAATTTCATGTACATATAATGAGACACCCCTTTCTATCTTGTCAACCATTTTTATGAGTTCTTATGTCACGCCGTTATGCTGCCAAAATTGCACCACGATTTTCCAAGAAAAAGTCATTGTGTAATGAATACCCTGCCCACTTCTCTATCAAAGGTATTCAACTTTATGAACATTTAATTATTGTTCAAAGAGTT
The DNA here is from genome assembly GCA_963277665.1 of Viscum album. Lineage (NCBI taxonomy): Eukaryota > Viridiplantae > Streptophyta > Magnoliopsida > Santalales > Viscaceae > Viscum > Viscum album. The sequence continues at coordinate 1,216,115,642 of OY728143.1, forward strand.
TTATGTATTAATTCTACACTTATTTATCGGGTAATAAATGATTATGTTTAATGAATCTATGTTTTATGATCCATGCGGCATACTTATGCATGAAATGAAATGTTTAAGAATAGTGTGTCCTAATAGAGCTTCAATGCATTGGGTAAAGTATAATATAATGATACATCATGTATAATGGGCATTGAATCATCATAATTCAACTGAAATGAGGATTTACTCATGCTTCTTGTGCAATGAGGGTTTACTCATGCTCCATGTTCAATGAGCCTTGGCTCATGCTACTTCCATGTTAAGTATTGTTGCCACATTTCCCTGTTATGATTATCATGCTTTATCATGAAATTATGTTCATGTTTCTATTGTTCTGCATTGATATTCCTATTGTCTAACATGTATTGTATTCCTCAGGTTATTCCATTTTTATTCCCTTATTGGGATTTATAGATCACTTTTTTATGCATGTCCTTTGGTTATCTTATGCAATGCTAAGTATGAGGGAATGTAGTGGTCATGTAAATGAAGTTTTCAATAAAGATGTTGTGTGATTTTTTTTCTAAGTTGTTATGTAATGTTCCTAAGACCTATAAACAATTGACCTCTTGATCTTCTATGTTGTATCAAGTGAAGGGTTTATGTAATAAATCATGTTTAAGTATGTAATCAAGAGCAGGGTTGATTTAGTTGGTATCAGAGGATTGGTTTAGTTATTTTTGGGATTAGGATTAGAAAACCGTAGTGAAGCCTTATAGACAAGAATAAGTATAATAAAAACATATATAAGTTTTGGTGGGTATTGAGTAAGTGGGTTATCATGAAAATACATCCCTGTCTGGATACGAGTAGGTAGAGTCGGCTCTGGAATAGATGTACCTAGGGGTGAAAACCCCGACAAGAAGTTTCGGGCTTGACCCGGGGGATCCTGGTACATGATAATGGTCCTTCTTGAACTGTTAGCTACGACACTCCCCGGGGATATGCATTCATAAATTCACAATCTTAGTATAAACCCTTATTGAGGGAATCAAAACCCCCCTAAGAATATATGTTATAAAGTAGATCATGGGTAACATAGATTGAAGCCTACAGATTCGTAAGTTAAGAAAATAAAAGCTATTTATAAGTCATCTATTTTGTCCTTGTATTACCCTTTTTGTCTTACATATTACTTTACCTTTATCACTACTACAAACACGGCCTTTATCAGCACTAAAAATGGCTTTTATCAGCACTAGAAAAGCGCTGATAAAGCCAGCGTAGATAAGGGGGGGGGGGGGGGTCCCCTTTATCAGCACTGCGAAAAGCGCTGATATAGGACCCCTTTATCAGCGCTCAAAAAAAGCGCTGATAAAAGTACCCCTTTATCAGCGCTTTTTTTAGCGCTGATAAAGGGGTCCTATATCAGTGCTTCCTTTATCAGCGCTTTCGTTTTAGCGCTGATAAAGGTTAAAAAAAAATTAAAAAAATTTAAAAAAAATTAAAAAAATTTAAAAAAAATTAAAAAAAATTAAAAAAAATTAAAAAATACTGCCAATCGGGGGGGATTTTATAGCGCTTGAACCCCCCCCCCCCTTTTACAGCACTTTTCGGCCCCTATACAGCACCCCACACACTCCACGCACCCCCCTCCACCCTTTAACAGTGCTTGCTCCAATATTCCCCATGCGCGCGCACCCCTGCCTCTACCCGGATTTGAACTCGAGACCTCCCCCCTGCGCACCTAAGCCCTTACCACTACTCTATTTTGATTTGCTTTCCAATTCATGATATCTCTCTCTATATATATATTTATATATTTAGTTATATTTATTCGTATAGTAATATATATTTATATTAATATATATATAGTTATATTATAATATATATATAGTTATATTATAATATATATAGTAATATTAATATATATATATAGTGGTATTAATATATATCTATATCTATATATATATATATTTAGTTATATTTATTCATATAGTAATATATATTTATATTAATATATATATATAGTTATATTAACATATATATAGTTATATTAACATATATATAGTTATATGAATATATATTTATATAGTTATATTAATATATATATATAGTGATATTAATATATATATTTATGGTGATATTAATATATATATTTATAGTAATACTAATATATATATATGTAGTTATATTAATATATATAGTTATTAGATTAATATATATATATAGCTAGATTAATATATATATATATAGTTAGATTAATATATATATATAGTTAGATTAATATATAGGTATATAAATATTCATATATTGGTATTTTAAATAAAATGGATATTAGTTATTATTTAGATAAAGCTAATATATTTTATATGTAAATATGTTTAATTATTTATTTCAAAAATTTAATTTTTAGGTGCGAATATATAAAAAATATGTACATATTGTTATATATTTGATTATAAATTGCAGTTCATTATAAAAAAGGATGAAATTTCAAAGAAATAATATCAATATGAATGTAATACCTTGGAATAAATTCAGTCCCCGCCAAAAAAGCCAATAATACCCCCTTAAACGAGTTTGAAAATCCACAAAATGTTAAAAAATCGGGGTACCCCGACTAAAAACTCAGTTTTGGAGGCCTTCTAGGCCTCTTTTGCCCTCGAAAAATGCTTGACCGTGGTTTCCTCGGTCAAAGCGACGTAGAGCTCGTCGCATGCTTCGATTTGATATGTGGAAGAGATCAAACGGACACCCAGATCAAAAGTTATGGCCGTTTGAAGTTTGAGTTGCGTTTTCAACATATTTTGGATCTTTTTTTAATTTTTTTTAATTTTTTTAGTCCTCAAATTGTTATTAAATGACTATTACTCCATAATTATTATCAAAATATTAATTAAAAATATTTTTTTAATTTTTTAAGAAGTTATTTTCACTAAATATCTTATATATTAAGTATAATAAGTGTAAATGTACATTTATACTTATCTAAAATATATTTAAAAATTATATATTATATTTATATAAAAATATAACTATATTTATATATTTTAATTTTTTTTGAAGCCTACCCTTTATCAGCGCTAAAAAAAGCACTGATAAAGGCCACCCTTTATCAGCGCTACTAAACAAGCGCTGATAAAGGGGGGCGCTGCGGAAAACTGTTTTTGTGGTAGTGTATTCTAGCCAATGGCCAGTAATAGGAGGACTCAGGCTAACAACCGATGTGAAGATCTATGTGATTACTATTCTAATGAGATGCCTAATCCAATGGGAGTTGTAATCACAAACATTTTCAAGATTCTCTCTCAGTTAACTCAATATTTGAAAATAAACATGGGTCAGGAGGAACATTAAACACCCCCTAAGAAAGAACAAGTCACTATCGAAAGCTTCACAAGACAAAGGATTCCTACTTTTAATGTATCATCTGATCCCTCAATCACCAAACAAAGGATCAACTCCATTGAAAAGATCTTCTCCATCCTTCAATGTTCCGAACAAGAGATGGTTCTCCTAGCTGCATACCATATGGAGGGTGAAGCTGATCAATGGTGTACATTGATCAAAAATACGAAGCTGGAATAGGAGATCGAGGCATTGGAATAGAAGGATTTCTGGAATATGTTTTTTGATTAATATTTTCCATGAACCCTCCGACTTAAGATGGAAAGGGACTTCCTTGCCCTCAATCAAAAAGACGACAAATCCAATAGAGCTTATAAGGAAAACTTCACAAGGCTTGCACGATACGCCTCCGACATTGTTGTTACCCTCTAATGCAAGGTTGACTGCTTCTTTGGTGGGCTAAAACCTAGCCTGCAAAAAGCCCTTGCGATCCGTGACTTCGACAGCTATGAGGAAATTGTTCGATGTACCCTCAAGGTTGAAATGAATATTGGAGAATCTCAGGGGTATCACAGGGATAAGAAGTGTAAGGTGGAGTTCAATTCTGGCGGTCCAATGAGTAAATCCAACGATGCTAAGAAGATCCATCACCCCACTACCCAAAGGTGTGGAAATAAGCACACTGGAAATTGCTTGAAGGGGATGAGGAAATGATTTTGGCGTGGAAGAGAAGGACACCAAGCTATTAACTGCCGATAAGAAAAACCCACGGCTACGACATAAGAGAGGAATGCTATGTTCGAATCTCAACGCATTTTTCATTACTTCAACTACAAAGAACTTGGGCATCTTTCAAATTAGTGCCCTAAAGAAAGGGTTTTAAGAGGCAACCAACAACCTCCACTGCAGCAAGCAATACCACAAAAACAGTTTTCCCAGCGCCAACATTTATCAGCACTAACGAAAAAGTGCTGATAAAGGGGGGTGCCTTTATCAGCGCTAAAAAAGCACTGATAAAGGGTCCCTTTATCGACGCTAAAAAAAGTGCTGATAAATGCACCCCTTTATCAGCACTTTTTTTTAGCGCTGATAAAGGGACTCCCTTTATCAGCACTTTTTTAGTAGCTTTGATAAAGGGGGGCCTTTATCAGCACTTTTAAAAGCACTGATAAAGGGTCGACTTCAATTTTTTTTTAAAAATAATATATTAATATATAAATATAGTTATATTGATATAAATATAATATATAATTTTTAAATATATTTTAGATAAGTATAAATATACATTTACACTTAATATACTTAATATATAAGATATTTAGTGAAAATGTCTTATAAAATAATTTTAAATTTTTTTTACTTAATAATTTGTAATTATTTTGGATTAAGAGTCATTTTATAACAATTTGAAGATTAAAAAATAAAAAAATTAAAAAAAGATCCAAAATATGTTGAAAACGCAACTTGAACTTCAAACGGCCATAACTTTTGATCCGAGTGTCTGTTTGAGATCTACCACCTAAAAAATCAATGCCTGCGACGAGCTCTATGTCGCTATAACTGGGGGTACCACAATCAAGGTTTTTTCGAGGCCAAAAAGGCCTAGAAGGCCTCCAAAACTGAGTTTTTAGTAGGGGTACCTTGATTTTTAACATTTTGTGGATTTTCAGCCTCGTTTAAGGGGGTATTATTGGCTTTTTTTGATGGGGACTGAATTTAGTCCAAGGTATTACATTCATATTGATATTATGTCTTTGAAATTTCATCATTTTTTATAATGAACTTCTATTTATAATCAAATATATAACAATATATACATATTTTTTATATATTCACAGATAAAAATTTAATTATAAATATAAATAATAAAATATATTTACATATAAAATATATTAGCTTTATCTAAATAATAACTAATATCCATTTTATTTAAAATACAAATATATGAATATTTATATACCTATATATTAATCTAACTATATATATATATTAATCTAACTGTATATATATATATATTAATAAAACTATATATATATATTAATATTACTATAAATATATATATTAATATCACTATAAATATATATATTAATATCACTATAAATATATATATTAATATAACTATATATATATATATCAATATAACTATATATATATATATATTAATATAAATATATATTACTATCCGAATAAATATAACTAAATATATATATATACATAAATAGAGATATATATTAATATAACTATATATATATATATTAATATGACTATATATATATATATTAATATAACTATATATATATATAAATATATATTACTATACGAATATATATATATATATTAATATAAATATATATTACTATAGGAATAAATATAACTAAATATATAAATATATATATAGATATCATGAATTGGAAAAAATCAAAATAGAGGAGTGGTAAGGGCTTGGGCGCATAGGGGGGAGGTCTCGAGTTCAAATCCTGGTGGAGGCAGGGGCGCACGCGCATGGGGGAATATGGGAGCAAGTGCTGTTAAAGGTTGGAGGGGGTTCGTGGGGCGCTGTAGGGGGCAGAGAAGTGCTATAAAAGGGGGTGATCAAACACTATAAAAGCCCCCCCTGATTGGCAATATTTTTTTATTTTTTTTATTTTTTTTATTTTTTTTACCTTTTATGAGTGCTTTTAAAAAAACGCTGATAAAAGGGGTCCTTTATTAGCACTAAAATGAAAGCGCTGAAAAAGGAAGCACTCATAAAGGGGTCTTTTATCAGTGCTAAAAAAAGCGCTTATAAAGGAACCTTTTATCAACGCTTTGTTTTAGCGCTGATAAAAAACCCCTTTTATAAGTGCTTTTTTTAGCTCTGATAAAAGGGGTATTTATCAGCGCTTTTTGGAGAGCTGATAAAGGGACCCCCTTTATCTTCACCGACATTAATATCACTTTTCTAGCGCTGTTAAAGGCCATTTTTAGTGTTGATAAAAGCTGTATTTGTAGTAGTGAAGGGAGAGATTTTTCCATCACTACCAAAAAAGTGAACCCCAACAATGAAGTGGTGATAGGTATGGTAGTTATTCATTCAATAATAGTGAAAGTAATTTTTGATTTAGGTTCTACGCCTTATTTTATATCCTGGAATTTTAGTAGAAATATCCCAACACCACTAAAAATCAGGGAAGTAAAGATGTCGGTGAGTACGAAAAATGGGACAATCATTTCATCCCATGAATATTACTCCTCCCCTGTCATAATCAGTGGATTAAACTTCTCGGAGATCCTAATCATACTCCCTCTGGTAGAATTTTATGCAATTCTTGGCATGGATTGGCTTTCCCTATATAAAGCCAACATAAATTTCAGTGAGGGGGAAATCACTCTCCATGTAGAGAATCGACCCCCGATTCTGTACAAGTGCAAGGAGGAAGATGAATCTTCTCTAGCTCAATCATCTCAAGAATGGATATTACTACCTTATGAGCACATTTATCTGGCTCTAATGATTGAGTCACAGGAGGAAACTATCATTAAAGACATTCCTATTGTGAGGGAATTCACTGAAGTGTTTCTTGAGGAATTGTTTGGTCTTCCTCTTAGAAGATATGTTGAATTCACAATCGATCTTATACCTCAGGCATTGCCAATATCTAAGAATCCATATGGAATGGATATTGTGGAGCTTGAGGAGATGAAGAAACAACTACAGAGGAATATATATAAATTTTTTATACGCCTAAGTGCTTCACCATGTAGTGCACAAGTCATGTTCATCAAGAATAAGGATAGGTCAATGCACCTTTGCATCGATTATCATGAGCTTAAAAAAATCACGATTAAGAACAAGTATCCTCTCCCATGAATTGATGACTAGTTTGATCAGATGGGTGGAGCACAATACTTCTTGAAGGTAGATTTTTTTTGGGATATTATTAAGTAAGGGTGAAGAAGGGAGATATCCCCAAGACTGGTTTTCATACAAGATACATGAACTATGAATTCATAGTAATGCCTTTGGGACTCACAAATGCTCCAAAAATATTCATGGACTTGATGAATAGAGTATTTATAGATTACCTCAACAAATTTTTGGTATTATATATAGATGATATTCTAATATACTCTAAAACCAAGGAGGATCATGAGGAGAATCTAAGAACTGTACTAGAGACCTTGCGAAATGAGGAACTCTATGGAAAACCCAGAAAGAGTGAGTTCTGGTTGAAGGAGGTCTCATTCTTGGGCAATATCATCACAAGCAATGGGATATCTGTGGATCCCTACAAGACAGCTGCAATAGAGGGATGGATGAGGCCAACATCGGTAACGAATATCGGTAGATTTTTGGAGTTAGCTGGATATTATCGACAATTTATGAGAAATTTCTCACGATTGTCCAACCCTCTTACCAAGCTAACACAGAAGGGAGTAAAGTTTTCTTGGAGTGATGAACGCAAAGAAAGATTCAAGGAGTTGAAAGGGAGGCTTATCACTATGCCTGTGCTCACTTTACCCACAAGTGGAGAACTTTTTGTGGTATTCAGTGATGCTTCAAAGAAGGGCCTAGGCTGTGTGTTGATGGAAAATGACAATGTAACTGCCTATGCATCAAGGCAATTGAAAGTTCATGAGAAGAATTATCCAACTGATGATCTGGGGTTGGCTGCGGTGATCTTTGCTTTAAAAATTTTGCGGCATTATCTCTTTAGGGAGAAGTGTGAAATATATATGGACCACAAAAGCCTCAAGTATATATTTACACAGAAAGAGTTGAATATGCACCAATGAAGATGGTTAGAGTTGATCAAAGACTGTGAATCCTCAATCCATTACCACCCTAGGAAAGATAACAAGGTGGGGGATGCTCTAAGTATAAAGGACCCAATGTTTCTATCATTTATGAGAATCGAGAAATATCCAATATTATTAGATTTGATGAAGATGGACATGGGAATCATAAAGAAGGGACCGTCATCAACCCTTTCACAAATGATTGCTCAACCGTCTCTTTTGTAAAGGTTAAAGGATTATCAAAAGGATTATGTGGGAATTAAAAATAAAGTGGAAGCTATAAGAAAAGGGAAATATTCGGAGATCAATGTCAATGAATAATGAATTGCGAGATTTGGGAAAAGACTATGTGTTCCATCAAGTCCGGAGCTGAAGAAGGAACTTTTGGATGATGCACATAGTATAAATTTCTCTATTCACTCAGGAAACACAAAGATGTATTGAGATCTCTGAGAGAATTATTGGTGGGATAATATGAAGAAGGAGATCGCTGAGTATACATCAAAGTGCCTGGTGTGTCAGCAAGTGAAGGAAGAGAGGCCGAATTATAAGGGGATGATGCAACCATTGCCCATACCAGCATGGAAATGGGAGAACATCACCATGGACTTTGTCACTGGACTTCCAAAGACATCCAAAGGCAACAATGCAATTGGGGTTGTTGTGGATCATCTTACAAAGTCTTCACACTTCATATCAATTGATGAGTATTTCTCATTGGATCAACTAGCATGGATATACATCGGGGAAGTGGTAAGGATTCATAGAGTACCACTATCTATTGTATCCAATCGAGATGCAAGATTCACCTCTATGTTTTGGAAGAGTCTTCAACATGCTCTGGATACTAAACTGAACTTCATTACGGTCTATCATCCTTAAATTGATGGCCAATCTGAGTGAACTATTCAAACACTGGAAGATATGTTAAGACATTGTGAAATGGACTTTAAAGGAGGTTGGGATCAACATCTTCCTCTAGTTGAATTATCATATAATAACAGTTTTCACTCGAGCATCCGAATGACACCTTATGAAGCCCTGTCTGGGAAGAGGGGCAGAACACCTACATGTCAGGATAAATTCGGTGAGCGTAGGCTTATAGGACTTGAAATGTTCAAAGAAATGGTGGAGAAGGTGAAAACCATTCAGCTGCAAATCAAGGCATCCCAAAGTAGACAGAAGAGTTATGCATATTATAATCAACGAGACCTTGAGTTCAAAGTTGGAGACATGAAGTTTCTACACATATCTCTCTGGAATAAGGTCATGCGGTTTTTAAATAATGGGAAGTAAAGTCCTAGGTACATCGACTCCTTCAAGATTCTGGATCGTGTCGGGGTTGTGGCCTATCGACTAAAACATCAACCTACTATGGCCAAAGTACATGATTTCATTCATGTATCCCAATTAAGGAAGTACATATTAGACCCCTCACATGTACTCTCTTCAGAGCTATTATAGTTAGAGGATGATCTCTCTTATGAGGAGAAACCAGTGAAGATCATAGATCATAGATAAAAATTTCTACGAAATAAGAAAATTCCCCTCGTCATGGTGTTACGGTGAAACCAAAAGTTTGAAGAAGCGACTTGGGAATCAGAAGAAGTGATGAAGCAGAGTTACCCACATCTATTTTATTATGGGAAAAGGAAATTTCAAAGGTGAAATTTCTTAAGTTGGGAAGATTGTAAGGACCCAAAAATTCATTAATGAAAATTTCTCTTGGTCTATTTAAATGTCTTATTATGGTTATGTAAGACATATGAATTTATTTGGTTCTATGTTTTAGATTTTAAAATACCATTAAGAATTGTGACTGTTTCTAATATAGCCATTGAACTGTGATGACATGATTAGTATAAATATTGGGATTTAACAAATCCAATTTACTCAAAAAAATTAAGCGATGGCCTCATCCAGTAGACTTTCCCCATACGAAGACCATTTGTCAGAGCTTGGAAAGGAGGTGGCATTGTTGGGATTTTCTCTTGACCAATCCCAATCCTAGCTTAAATACGTTAGCTCCAGTGGAACCACCTACGAGAGAAGTGGAAGTTGATAGAGATTACCAATTAAGAAATGTTATCCGAGCTACCCTAAGAGTCTGTCACCATCGTGCACCTTAACCTAAGGTCTTATGTTGTTGTTTTAAGGGGTTATGTAACAATACCCTTGTACTAAAATTATGTACATTATTCTTGTATAGAGAATATACATTATTTTTATTATTGTTACTTTGTAAATTGTTGTTAAAGCACAAATAATATTTTTAGTTAATATTCAAACTAAGAAATATATTTTGATGAATTAATGGTTTTTTTAATTAAATATATTTTAATAAAATATTATTATTATTAAATAAATTTCTATTAAATATAAATGATCATATAAATTCATGAATGCAATTGTTATTTTTATTACGTTTTGAAAGCTGTTTTTGTCAAAACTGATGAATTTTTGATAAATGTCAGTTTTTATTTTAAAATTAAAAATTTACATATTTATAAAATTATTTCTATAAAATGAATATTATTTTTTTAATCAGGATTTCAAAATTATCCAATGGTAAATTTTCCATAATTTTCTAAGACAGTCGAATTTTTGGGTAAAAATTAAATACCATTTAAATATATAATGTGTTTTATGACTTCATAATGACCCAATAGTGATGTAATAAAATACTATAAATATTATTTTCGGCCAATATATATTTTAACATTAAAATAATTTAATTTTGGGTTTGTTTTATTTATTTTACAAAGGTTTAGTTGACCCTTCAAGGTTTATAAAACATTTTATCTTTTTAAATTTTTTTCCTTTAGAGTGTGACTCACCTCCACTTAATAAACCCTATTATTTTAAGAATTTCGTCCAATGGACTTATAAAATATTGATTTAAAATACCATTTGGAAAAAAACATAGGCAAAAACCATGGGTTGGTTTTTGGTTTTGATAAGTTTAATGTGTGGTGTCCCAAACCAAAATAATAAATAATTCCCCCTCCTTTCCTATATAAACCCACCCAATATCCCACTTCCCCATCACTCAAATACTTTGGAGTTCATTCAAAATATTTCCTCTTCTCTCTATAATCCTCAAAAGGCTCCCCAAGCTTCAAAGGAGCCTCTCTCAAGCCTCTCCCAATCCTTTGGGATCACACTTCCAAATAAGGGATTCTCACTTTCCTTATTTATGTCCAAGTTTCTTTATACTGTTATGCCCTTTTATTTTCAGTTATAAATGTTGGGGTATGATTTTTAACCTCCCCCATAATTCTATATTCATGTTTTAATAATTATATTTCCCCTTTCTCTCTCATTAATGCCTTTAATTTATACCCGTTACCATGCCGAAATTCTGAAAAGAATTTCTCTCTCCTCATTTACATTTAAGTAATTATTTTTTATCTTGAATATAAATTCCATTACAATTGTTGGGACATATATCTATATGACCCCCTTAATTTCCATTTCATGTAAATATGAAGAGACACCCCTTTCCCTCTCATCGACCATTTTTATGAGTTCTTATGCCACACTGTTACGCTGCCAAAATTGCACCGCGATTTTTAAAGCCAAAGTCATTGTGTAGTGAATACCATTCCCACTTATCTATCAAGGGTATTAAAATTTATACACATTTAATTATTGTTTAAATATATCCATGTATGAATTCCATACTCATTTATCATGGAATAAATAATTATTTTTAATGAATCCATGTTTTATGATCCATGTGGCACACTTATGCATTAAATGAAATGTTTAAGAAGGGTGCACCCTAATAGCACTTCAATGCATTGGGTAAAGTATAGTATCATGATAAGTTATATACAATGGGTGTTGACTCATTTTAATTTAAGTACAATGAGGATTTACTCATGCTTCATGGGCAATGAGGGTTTACTCATGCTCTATGTGCAATGGGCCTTGGATCATTCTAATTCCCTATTAAGTTTTGTTGCCACATTTCCATGTTATGATTATCATGATTTATCATGCCTTTATGTTCATGTTTCTATTTTTATCCATTGATATGCCTATTATCTAACATGTATTTTATTCCTCATGTTATTCAATGTTTATTCCCTTACTGGGATTTATAGCTCACCCTTTTTTATGCATGTCCTCAGGTTATCCAATGCAATGCTAAGTACGAGGGAATGTAGTGGTAATATAAAGGAAGTTTTCAATAAAGATGTTGTTTGTTTTATGTTATAAGTTGTTATGTAATGTTCCGAATTCCCAATGACACTAGACCTCTCGATCTTCTATGTTGTATCAAGTGAAGGTTTTATGTAATAAATCATGTTTAAGTATGTAATAAAGAGTAGGGTTGTTATAGTTGGTATCAGAGGATAGGTTTAGTTATTTTTGGGATTAGGATTAGAAAAGCCTAATGAAGAATTAGAGATGATACTAAGTACAATAAAAACATCCCTATGTTTTGGTGGGTATTTAGTAATAGGTTTATCAAGAAAATACATCCATGTCTGGATATGAGCAGGTTGAGGCGGCTCTAACACTGATTTACCTTGGGGTGAAAACCCCGACAAGGAGTTTCGGGTTTGACCTGGGGTATCCTGGTACACAACAATGGGCCTTGATTCACTCTTGGCTATGCCACTTCTCGGGGATATGCATTGGTAAATTCACAATCTTAGTATGAACCATTATTAAGGTAATTAAAAAAAATCCCCCCTAAGAATATATATTATAAATTAGATTACAGATAACATAGATTGAAATTTATAGATTCATAAGTTATGGAAATAAAATCCATTTTTAAGTCATATGTTTTGTCCTTATATTACCCTTTATGTGTGACCCCTATCTTTCCTTTTATTCTAGCCAATGGTTAGTAATAGGGGAAATTGGGCTAACAACCGATGTGAAGATCAATGTGATGACTGTGCTAATGAGATACCCAATCCAATGGTAGCGAGAATCATGAAATTTTTCATGATTATACATTAGTTAACTCAAGATTTTAAATGAAACATGGTTCAAGAGGAACGTTTAAACCCCCTAAGAAAGAACAAGTCACTATCAAAAGTTTCACGAGACAAAGGCCTCTTACTTTTGATGGATCATCCGATCCCTCAATCGCCAAAAAATGGATCAAATCCATTGAAAGGATCTTCTCCATTATTAAATGTTCTGAACTAGAAAAGGTTCTATTGGCGGCTTATCATATGGAGGGTTAATCTGATAAATGGTAGAAATTGATAAAAAATACGAAGCTTGAGGAGGAGATCGAGGCGTTGGAATGAAAGGATTTCCAGAAGATGTTTTTCGATAAATATTTTTCGTGTACCCTCCGAATTAAGATGGAAAGGGACTTTCTTGCCCTTAATAAAAAAGATGAAGAATCCTTCGGAGTGTATGAGGAAAACTTCACAAGTCTTGCACGATACGCCTCTGTATTTTTCGTTACCCCCAAATTCAAGGTTGAACACTTCTTTGGTGGGCTGGAACCTAGCCTTTGAAAAGCCCCCATGATCTGTGACTTCGACAGATATGAGAAAATTTTCCGATGTGACCTCAAGGTCAAAATGGAGATCGACGAATCTCTGGGGTATCATGGGGATAAAAAGCATAAGGTGGTCTTCAATTCTAGCAGTCCAATGGATAAATCCAATGGTGCTAAGAAGATTCCACACCCCACTTGCCAAAGGTACAGAAAGAAGCACCCTGGAAATTGCTTGAAGGGGATGAGGAAATTCTTTAGGTGTAGAAGATAAGGACACCTAACTGTTAACTACCGAAAAGTAAAACCCACGACTACGAAAAGAAGAGAGTAATGCTCCATTCGACTCTCAATGCATTTTTCATTTCTTCAATATAAAAGAACTAGGGAATATTTTAAATTAGTTCCCTAAGATAAGGGTTTTCGGAGGCAACCAACAACCTCCAAGGTAGAAAGGGTGATATTTTTCCATCACTACCACCAAAGTGAACCCCAAAAATGAAGTGGTGATAGGTACGCTAGTTATTCATTCAATAATAGAGAAATTAATTTTTGATTCAGGTTCTACTCATTCTTTTATATCCCAAAATTTTAGTAGAACAATCCCAACACCACCACAAATCATGGAAGTAAAGATGTCGGTGAGTATGAAAAATGGGGCAATCATTTCATCCCATGATCATTACTCCTCCCTTGTCCTAATCGGTGGATTGAACTTTTCAAATAACCTCATCATACTCCATCTAGTGGAATTTTATGAAATTCTTGGCATGGATTGTCATTCCCTATATAGAGCCAACATAAATTTCCTTGAGAAGAAAATCATTCTCCATGTAGAGAATTGACCCCTGATTCTGTACAAGTGAAAGTAGGAAGATGAATCTTCTTTAGCTCCATCATCTCAAGCATGAATATTAATGCCCTATGAGCACGCATATATGTCTTAGATGATTGATTCGTATGAGGCAACCATAATTGAAGACATGCCTATTGTGAGGGAGTTTGCTGAAGTATTTCCCAAGGAATTGCCTGGTTTTCATCCTAGAAGAGATGTTGAATTCCCAATTGATCATATACCTAGGGCATTGCTAATATCCAAGACTCTATATAGAATGGTTATTGTGGAGCTTGAGGAGATGAAGAAAAAACTACAGAATAATCTAGATAAAGAGTTTATACGTCCAAGTGCTTCACCATGGGGTGCACCAGTCCTCTTCATCAAGGAGAAGGATGGGTCAATGCGCCTTTGCATCGATTATCATGAGCATAATAAAATCATGATAAAGAACAAGTATACTCTCCCACGAATTAATGACTTGTTAGATCAGATACGTGGAGCACAATACTTCTCCTAGGTAGATTTTCAGTCGGGATATTTTCAAGTAAGGGTGAAGAAGAGAGATATACCCAAGAGTACTTTTCGTACAAGATACGGGCACCATGTATTCATAGTAATGCCTCTAGGACTCACCAATGCTCCAGAAATCTTCATGGACTTGATTAATAGAGTCTTTATATATTACCTCGACAATTTTGTGGTAGTCATTATAGATGATATTCTAATATACTCTAAAACCAAGGAGGATCATGAGGAGCATCTAAGAACTATAATAGAGACCTTGCCAAAGGACAAGGTCTATGAAAAGTATAGAAAGTGTGAGTTCTGGTTGAAGGAGGTATCATTCTTGGGCCATATAATCACAAGCAATGGGATATCTAGGGATACCTCCAAGACAACTACAATAGAGGGATGGCCGAGGCCAACATCGGTAACAGATATCCTTAGCCTTTTGGGGTTAGCTGGATATTATCGACAATTTGTGAGAAATTTCTCATGATTTTTCAACCCTCTTACCAATCTAACTTGGAAGGGAGTAAATATTTCTTGGAGTGATGAATTCGAAGAAATATTCAAGGAGTTGAAAAGGAGGCTTATCACTGTGCCTGTGCTCACTTTACCCACAAGTGGAGAACTTTTTTATGGTATTCAGTGATGCTTCGAAGAAGGGCATGGGCTGTGTGTTGATGTAAAATGATAAAGTCATTGCCGATGCTTCATGTTAATTGAATTTTCATGAGCATAATTATCTAACACCTGATCGGGAGTTGGCTGCGGTGGTCTTAGCTTTAAAAATTTAGCAGCATTATCTCTTTGGGGAGAAGTGTGAAATATATACGGACCAAAAAAGCCTCAAGTATATATTCACACAGAAAGATTTGAACATGATCCAATGAAGATGATTAGAGCTCATCAAAGACTATGACTCCTCAATCCATTACCACCCTGAGATAGAAAACAAGGTGGAAGATGCTCTAAGTAGAAATGACCAAGCAGTTCTATCATTGATGATAATTTAAAAGGATCCAATCTTCTTAGATTTGATGAATATGGACATGGAAATCATAAATAAGGGAACATCATCAATCCTTTCACAAATGATTTCTGAACCGTATATTTTTCAAAGGTTAAAGGATGCTTAGAAGGATGATGTGGGAATTCAGAAGAAAGTGGAAGCTATCAGAAAAGGTAAATCCTCGAAGTTCAATGTTAATGAAGAAGGAATTGTGAGATTTGGTAAAAGACTATATGCTCCATCATGTCCGGAGCTAAATAATGAAATTTTGGATGATGCACACAGTTCAAATTTATCTTTCACCTAGAAAATACAATGATGTATTGAGATATCTATGTGCATTATTGGTGAGATAATATAAAGAATGAGATCACTGAGTATACATCAAAGTGACTGGTTTGTCAGGAAGTGAAGGAAGAGAGATATTTCTAAGGGGATGATGAAACCATTTCCCATACCAGCATGTAAATGGGAGAACATCACCATGGACTATGTCACCGGACTTCCGAAGACATCCAAAGGCAACAATGAAATATGGGTTGTTGTGGATCATCTTATAAAGTTTTCATACTTTATTGTAATTTGGGAGAATTTATAAATAGATTAGCTGGCAAGAATATACATCAGGGAAGTGGTAAGGATGTATGGAGTACCACTATCGATTGTATCTGACCGAGATCCAATATTCACCAATAAGTTTTTGAAGATTCTTTAACATGCTCTAGATGATAAACTGAACTTTAGTACGACCTATCATCCTTAAACTAATGGCCAATATGAGTGAACTATTCCGACACTAGAAGATATGTTAATATCATGTTCAATGGACTTTAAAGAAGGTTGGGATCAACATCTTCCTCTAGTTGAATTCTACTATAATAACTATTTCCGCTCGATTATTCTAATGAAACCTTATGAATCCTTTTATGGGAAGAGGATCAGAACACTGAATTTTCGGGATAAAGTTGGTGAGCGTAAGCTGCTAGGACCTGAAATGGTCGAAGAAATGCTAGAGAAGGTGAAAACTATTTAGAAACATATCAAGATAGCCCAAAGATGAAAGAAGAGTTTTGCAGATAACTGTCGACGAGACCTTGAGTTCAAAGTTGGAGACACAGTTTTTCTACTCATTTCTATGTGGAAGAAGGTCATGAGGTTTGGAAATAAAGGGATGTTAAGTCCTAGGTACATCGTCCCCTTCGAGATTCTTGATTGTTTTGGGGTTGTGGCCTATCGACTAGCAATTCCACCTACTATGGAAAAAGTACATGATGTATTTATTCTATCCCTCTTAATGAATTACACACCAGACACTTCATATGTACTCTCTTTAGAAGTAGTGTAGTTAGAGGATGATATTTCATACGAGGAGCTACCAGTGAAGATCAAAGGTCATAGAGAAAATGTTATATTAAATAAGACAATGACACTCGTCAAGGTGTTGGGGAGAAACCAAAAGTTTGAAGAAACGACATGGGAATCAGAAGAAGTGATGAAGTAGAGTTACCCAAATCTATTTTAGTGTGGGAAAAGGATATATTAAGGGTGAAAGTTCTTAAGGTGGGAAGATTGTAACGACCCAAAAATTTATTAATGAAAATTCCTCTTGGTCTATTTAAATGTCTTCTTAAAAGTATTCACTTATTTGGTTCTATGTTTTGGATTATAAAATACCGTTAAGAATTTTTACCGTTTCTAATATATCCATTGAACAGTGATCGCATGATTATTATAAATATAGGTCTTTAACAAATCCAATTTACTTAGACAAAGGAAGTGATGGCCTCATCCAGTAGACTTGCCCCAAAAAAAGCCCACTTGTTGGAGCTCATAAATGAGGTGGAATCATTGGGATTCTCTCTTGACCAAGACCAAGATGAGATTGAATACATTAAGCTCGAGCAGAACCACCTTTGAGAGAAGTGAAAGTTGATAGAGATTACCACTTGAGAAATGTTATCCAAGCCACCCCAAGAGTCTATCACCATCGCACACCTTACCCTAAGGTCTTATACGGGTGTTTTAAGGGGTCATGTAACAAGACCCTAGTACTACGATTATGTACATTATTCTTGTATATATAATATACATTCTTTTTATTATTGTTATTTTGTAAAAAGTTTTTAATGCACAAATAATATTTTTTATTTAATATTCAAACTAAGAAATCTATTTCATTGATGCCAACGAGCTTGTACCCAAGTGGTACAAGCTCCTGCTTGGAATCCAAAAGACCTGAGATCAAATCTAGGAAGGGAATAATTTCCGAGTTACTGTAGTAGCACTGTAGTAGGGTACTGTAGCAGCAGCGGGTACTGTAGAAGTACTGTTCACCGAGGGGTCCTTTGGGCCAAAAAATAGGCTTTCAAGCCTTGTATTTAGGCTACTTGTCCTTGGGACTTTGGGATATGTAATGGGTCTCCCTCTACCCACACTAAAGAGGTCTTTGCTTCAAATAATAAATTGAGGCTTCGACCCCAACCTTTGAAAAAAAATCTATTTTGTTGAATTAATGGATTTTTGAATTAAATAATTTTTTAATAAAATATTATTATTATTATTATTATTAAATTAATTTTTATTAAATATAAATGATCGTATAATTTTATAAATTTAATTGTAATTTTTATTATTGTTTGGAAGCTGTTTTTATCAAAACCCATGAATTTTTTATAAATGTCAGTTTTTATTTTAAAAGTAAAAATTCACATATTTAGAAAATTATTTAGATAAAATGAATATTATTTTTGGAATAAATATGTCAAAATTATCCAATGGTGAATTTTTCATAATTTTCGGACACATTCGAATTTTTGGGTAAAAATTAAATACCGTTTAAATATATAATGTGTTTTATGACATCATAATGACCCAATAGTGATGTAATAAAATACTATAAACATTATTTTCGTCCAATATATGTTTTAAAATTAAAATAATTTGATTTTGGCTTTGTTTGATTTATTTTACAAAGCTTTAGTGGACCCTTCAAGGTTTATAAAACATTTTGTCTTTTTAAATAATTTTCCTTGAGAGTGTGACTTACCTCCACATAATCTACCCTATTATTTTAAAAATTTAGGACATTGGGTATATAAAATACTATTTTCCACTCCCATTTGAAAAAAATATGGGCAAAAACCATGGGCTGATTTGTGGTTTTGACTAGGTTAATGTGTGGTGTCCCAAACCAAAATAATAAAGAATTCCCCCTCTTTTCCTATATAAACCTTCCATAGCCCCCACTTCCTCTTCACTAAAAGCCTTTATAGTTCTTCCAAAATCTTCCCTCATCTCTCTAGAATCCTCCCAAGGTGACACAAACTCCTAATAATCCTCTCTCAAGCCTCTCCCAAGCCTTTGGGATCACACTTCTAGGTAAGGGATTCTCACTTACCTTATTTATGTCAAAATTTCCTTATATTGTGATGCCCTTTTATTTTCAATTATAAATGTTGGGGTATGATTTTTCACCTCCCCCATACTTTCCTATTCATGTTTGAATAATTAAAGTTCCCCTTTCTCTCTCATTAATGCCTTCCATGTATACCCATTACCATGCTGAAATCCCATAAAAAATTTCTCTCTCCTCATTTACATTCAAGTTATTCTTTTGTATCATGAATCTAAATTCCATTACAATTTTTGGGACATGTGTCTATATGACCCCCTTAATTTCCATTTCATGAACATATGATGAGACACCCATTTATATCTCATCAACCATTTTTATGAGTTCTTATGTCACGCCGTTACGCTGCCAAAATTGCTCTGCGATTTTCCAAGGCAAAGTCATTGTGTAGTGTATACCATGCCTACTTCTCTATCAAGGGTATTCACCTTTAGGAAAATTTACTTATTGTTTAAAGAGTTTCATGTGTGAATTACACACTCATTTATCATGAAATAAATGATTATGTTTAATTAATCCATGTTTATGATCCATGTGGCACCCTTATGCTTGAAGTGAATTGTTTAAGAATGGTGCGCCCTAATAGCTCTCAAATGCATTAATTAAAGAATAGTATCATGATACGTCATGTGAAATGGGTGTTGACACATAATAATTCAAGTGAAATGAGTATTTACTCATTCTTCATGTGCAGTGAGGGTTTACTCATGCTCCATGAGCAAAGAGCCTTAGCTCATGCTAATTCAATGTTAAGTGTTATTTCAACATATCCATGTTATGATTATCTTTCATTATCATGACTTTATGTTCATGTTTCTCTTGTGATCCATTGATATGCCTATTGTCTAACATGTATAGTATTTATCATGTTTTTCCATGTTTATTCCCTTATTGGGTTTATAGCTCATCCTTTTTTTATACATGTCCTTAGGTTACCCTATGAAATGCTAAGTACGAGGGAATGTAGTGGTCATGTAAAGGAAGTTTTCAATAAAGATGTTGTGTGTTTTATGTTCTAAGTTGTTATTTAATGTTCCTAATCCATAAATAAACTATACCTCTTGATCTTTTATGTTGTATCAAGTTAAGGTTTTATGTAATAAATCATGTTTAAGTATGCAATAAAGATCATGGTTGTTACAATTCAGTTGTCACTTATAAAGAATATATCACCAGGTTGTCCAAGTATGCATTGGATTCTTTTATAGAAAATGATATTAAAGTTTATAGTTTTTACATATGATTTAAACCAAGATACAAAGTATGTTTTCATCTCATGAGTTTAAAATTTAATGGAATTTTTTTGATGTGTTAAGAAAGATGAGGCGGAGTTTTTTGACCCTTATGTATATAATGGAATCATGAATAATAATTATTCAATGTGGAAAGAAATAGAGAAACCATAAATAATAAAACTAAGAGGTATGTATAATAGATGTCACTAATATATTAAAAACATTTTAAGAAAAGTTTTACAGGATTTGAAAAGAATTACCAGTGTGGTATGCTTGGTGATTTGGCTCGTGACTGTAAATAAAAATAAATATAATAAAACTATTAATAGGAAATCATATGGTTCATTTTAATCTAACTATTTCAATTTTAATGATTTTGGTAGTTATAAAAATTCAACTTTTTAAAGGTATTATTATCAAGATAAAAAATAGAAAGGTATGGAAAAGTCATTTTCAACTACTATGGTATATATTGGACCATCAAATAATGCGGTGAACAGTAAATTACTTGTTTACCGAAATTATTCCAATTCCATTTTTAATTTTTAATTTATATATTCTTTTATTCCTAGTAAATTTTATAGTAAGATGGAAATTTCATCAAAAGAAATAGAGATATAACATTTGGAAAAAAACTACGGGGGAATTATTGATGAAATAAGGATTTATAGGAATATTCCTATTATCCTCTATGATTTTTTTTTCTAAAAATATTCTTGTCTTATGAATAGAAGTTTTTAATTTTATTCTTGATATGAATTACATTTTCGGTTATCATGCTAATATAGATTAAAGATAAAAAAAGTTACATTAAATTTTATGAATTATTTTTAATATTTATATAATAATGAGTTCATACCTTTGATAATATACCAAGAAGGTGATAAATTTATTAAGGGGGGAGGTAAAATTTATATTTATCATGTCATTAAAAGGAAGGTAATTGTTCAACATAGTGATGTACATGTAGTAAATGAATTTTTAGTTTTATTCCTAATTTTTTTATTTGTTCTATTACTGATTGAGAGGTTAATTTACTACTAGAAGAGTGCCTGATTATATGCTAATTTCAAACCCCATTATCTAATGGATCCAATAGAGCTATTAGAGTAAAAAAATAGTTATATGAGTTGTTTTATTAGGGTTTCATTTTCCATATCACTTTATCTTGGGGTTCTCTTTTTTTTGTTTTTAAGAATAAAAATGGTTCTATGTGGCCTTCCATTGATTATAGGTAACTAGATAAAATCAATATTAAGAGAAAGTATCCTTTGAATAATATTAGTGAATTTATTTATTAAGTATAGGATTCATATATTTTTTAATGATTGAACTTAGGTTTGTATATCATCAGATGAAGGTAATGGAGGAATACATTTCATGGATGATGATTTAGACTAGGTTTGACCATTATGAGTTTGTGGTTATTTACATTAGGTTGACCAATGAACCCACTGTATTTATGGACCTTAGGAATAGAGTTTTCTATGAGAATTTGGATAAATCTATGGTTGTGTTTATTAATTATATTTTGGTATATTCTAAGAGATACAAATATAATGAGAAACATCCAATGATTTTTCTAAAACCCTTAAATGAAAATATTTTTTTGTAAAATTTAGTAAATTTGAATTTTGGTTACAATAGATCTAATTACTTGGATATATTTTAAATAAATATTCCATAAAATTTGATCCCACTAAGACTAATATGGGCAATTAATGGCCAAGATGTATTAATGTCAATTAGATTTGTAGATTTCTTAGACTAGTGGGTTACTAGAACCGGTTTGTTGAAAACGTTTCTTGGTTAACTAACCCACTAACCAAGTTAACTCAAAAGGGAGTTAAATTTATTTTTACAAAGGAGTGTGATGAATGTTTTTATGAATTAAATATATGACCGGTTAATGCTTGAGTATTATCCATATCAAGAAGAAATAATGACTTTTTTTATTACAGTGATACACCATTAAAGGGCCTAGGTTGTGTTTTTATGCAATATAGTTGAGTAATTTTATATGCATCATGATAGTTGAAATACCATGAGAAAAATTATCCAACACATGACATCAATATTGTAGGGGTATTTTTTTATTTAAAAATTTAGGGGCATCATTTATATAGGGGGAAATTTGATATATATAATGGTAATAAAAGTTTGAAGTTTATATTCATTCAAAAAGAGTTATACATGGGGAAAATAAATTGGATAGAATTGATAAAGGAATATGTTTTCATGATTTATTATCATCCAAGTAAATCTAATAGGGTATAGTATGAATTGAATTGAAAAGGCAATTAATTATTAACTATGATATATTTGTATCATGATAATTAATGATTTAATAAATCTAGGATTAAAAGTTGTGTATCTAAAAACCCTTTCTATTTTTTATAAGGTGTCAGTAAAATAAACCATTTTGGAAAGAATTATGATGAATCATACAGAAGATCGTGGTTTTCAAGAATTAATAAAATTATTTGAGAAAGAAAAGTTACAAAAGTTTTTTGTTCATAAAGATGGTGTTATGAGATTTATGAAGTGGTTATGTGTGTGGAGTGATTTTAAATTGAAAATGGTATTTTTGAGTGAATCACATAGATCTCCATTTTTTATTCATCCTGTTAGTATATAGATATATAAATAACTCTAATAATATTAATGGTGATAAGGAATAAAGAAAGATATAGCTGATTTTACCATGAAATGTTTATCTTTTCAATAGGTTAAAGATAAAAACCACTACCAAATTTCTTCAACCATTTCCAACCACTAAATGGTTATGGGAGATTATATTCATGGATTTTATAGTGGTATTACCAAATACATCTTGAGGAAATATTATAATATTTTTTATTATTGATTTTTTGACTAAATCTACTCATTTTATTCAAATTTCAAATAATATATCTTGGGATCACCTTTCTACACTCTATCATAAATAGATAGTCAGGTTACATAGAGTTTATCTCTTTATCTTATCTAATTGTGATCATATATTTACATCTAATTTTTAGAGAATCCTCTAGAATTCAATGGGTACTAACTCAAGATTCAATACAACTTCTCACCCTTAATATGATGGAAAGTTAGTGAAAACAATTCAAACATTGGAGTATATTCTCTAAGAATTCTCATTTGATTATTAAAGAATCTTAGATCAATACCTTTCATTATATAATTTTCTAATAATAACATTTTTCATTCCATTATACAAATGGATGTATTTGAATCATTACAAGGAAAGTGATTTTGAACTCCAAAATGTAGGGGAGATAAGGTTATTGGGGCCTTAATTAGTATAAGGGATAGTTTAATAGGTAAATAGGATTCAACATCATATGATAGAATCTTAGAGTAGGTTAAATAGTTATAATGATAACCAGAGAAAATAATTTTCCTTCGAGGTAGGGGTAACACCCTGAGATTTTGTGAAATATTTTTTTCTTCTTTGAATGAATTAAATTTAATTGATGTATTTTATTACACTAAGTCAAATATTACTTTCTCATGTAACTAACCTGGCTTACACTACATGAAACACCTACTTGACATGCATTATATGAAACACTGAGTTTCTACGAAACCTCATTTTATTGTTATAATTATCTAAATGATATAATTGTAACCTATACATTAAAATTATTAATATGAATAGTAATAACTACTTTTAATATATTATTTATATTTTTTAGATAAATAAAAAATATTTATAATGAAATATATAATTTTTGGCAAAGTCTTTATATGTTTTAAAATAATATTTTCTAAATGAAACTACTTTTTATATCCTTTTGTGAACAATATTAAAATTAATTTTAGACACTAATAGAAATTTAATTTGATAAAATTATCATAATTTTTGAATTCAAAATGTTGAATTTATCTTAGGGTAAAATTTTGGTATTTTTCTGAGAAACTTCATTTTTGGGTGAAGAGTAAAAATTACTACAATTTAGTTAAAAATTGACTTTTCATTTAAATAATTATTAGAGTTAAATTATATATTAAATTGGTTTTTAAATCCCCAATAGATAAATTATCAATATATTAATCCAATTCAGGTTATTAGAGTCATTTTGTTTATTGAAATTAGATATAAAAACTTATTGAACTTTTGGATGTTTTCACTTTAAAACCTGCTTTCTTGCCACATCTACGAGATTAGAATTAAACTTAATTTTACCACTTATTTGATTTGAATTTTAAAAAATGGACATGCATGGTTGTAATCAGTATGATATTTTTAGTCTAATAAGATCAACATAAATTTTTACCAAAAATATTAGTGAAAGTTATTAAAATTAATCAAAATGATGAAGGTAAGATTAAGCTTAATTAAGGTCTAAAACTTAACCTTAATGATCTAAATGACCTAGAAACTTTCAAAAACCTATTGGATTCCAATAATTTTTGTCATGAACTATCCCCTAGGGCTCATTCCATGACTATCCCAAGCCTACCTCCCATAGGCCAGGGGCTGCCAACTAGCATCAAGTGGGCATATCCCAAACAAATGAGGGGAATTTTCCTAAGTACCTGTACACATGCAAACAATAACAAGAAACAAATGATGGAAAGTGAAAACACTATGAAAACAAACTCAAGGTACAATAGTAGAAAACTAAAGGTAAATAGGACTAGAATACAAGACCAACTGAAATAGAAAGTAAAAGTATAATTCTCTGGAACTCTTTTGCAGAAAATCCTACCTGAAGGGTAGGTATAGAAACAAATATATGAATCTGTAGAATAACATCTCATATATTGGGTCACTCTAAGAACAACTTGGACCCAGTCCACAAAGGACTTCATCAAAGCATTGATCATCTACACAAGACACGACGCGTACGGGTGAAGCCCATTTAGGGGTGAGTAAAACAATACTCAGTTGGGACCCCAAATCACAAAGGTATACCACCATAAATACACAAGGAAGACTACAAAATAGGTAAATGAAGTGTAACCTATAATAAGTGTTGTTAATAGAGTCACTAGATTCAGCTCACATAAGTATAATCTAAAGTATGAAAAGTGATACTATCAGTTGTGACACTGAACACCTTATACTGATGGGGCACTCATCCTAGATGAGTCAATTAGGCTTTCTGGGACACCTAGACCCACTCATCACTTAGTCCATCTAGGTGACCTAGACCTGATCGTCCCTTAGGCCCATTGGGTCACCTAGACCTGCCTGTCGCTTAGGCTGGATGGGTCACCAAGACCCGCTCATCACTTAGGCCCACTGGGTCACCTAGACCCGCTCGTCACTTAGGCCCACTAGGTCACCATGACCCGCTCCTTACATAGGCTTTCTAGGTCACCTAGACCCTCTCCTCATAGTCCTCTTGTCACAATCAGCTGTATAATTCTTACTCATAGCACACTTAATTCTGGGAGAATCTACTCCTCAAGCTATAGGTTGTATATAAAATTCATTGAACACCCACATAGTGTACATAAAAAGGACCTACATATCATGAGGGTCCCAACGTCACAAATGGATCATCAATCTGCCATAATATTTAGAATTTATGAGCGTTTTAGTGAAAAGAAGCTTGTTTGGTCTGGGCCCAGTGTGACCTGGTCAGACCGACCGACCTGACCCATCGGGTCGACTCGACCCACTCGGCCCAACCCACTATACAATCCTAGAAAAGCTGGGTTCATCTTGGACTACTTAAGTGGGCTATTTTGTCCACCCAAGACCCGAAAACTACCATGGGTATGACAACCTCCCCATCCCCTCTATGTCATGCAGCCGGTTCAGCTGGCCACTGATCCCGCATGCACCCTGCGACCTGAGCTGTAGGTCCGACACCCCACCGCGGGCTTCAAGCCACGAGTCTAGAAACTCATCGTGGATCCTTTGAAATGAGAAGCCATGTAAATGCAGCTTACACCACTTCTACAACATGACGCCTCCTACATGCGGCTGCCGGCTCGCTAGTGGCCTCTTTTGCGGGTCACTAGACTCGCTTTGGTGGCCTGATTTCTGATCTTGAAGAAGTTTCGAGATCCTCATGTCGTATTCTTCATCACCAGGGGTTCAAAATCACATTGAAAAATATCCCATTGGGAAATGGGAAAATGGATATATCTCTCATTTCTCTTCAATCCGTCCACTACCGATCGCTATCACACCTCCACTAGGTTGTCACGAGGCTGGATCAGTGATTTGGGATCATTGCGCCAAGAAACATACATGTAATAAATGTCCGATCATTATTTCATGAAGAAGATGAAGAATGTGATTAGGGGAGGAAACAAAAAAGAGAAAAATGAAGAATGAATCTCGACCATTATTCGTTAGAGCCTTAATATTCTCCCATTAGAATGGTCAAGAAAAACGAACTTAAGAATAACCAATTCCCTAAATTAAAACTCGCAAGTCGAATCCTTCTATAAGAATGATCAAACCATGGGTCAACCTGTCCATGGGTTGATCTATGTTAGTAATTTAGAAATCAATAATAGGAAAACATAAACAGAACCAAATACCCTACCTATAAAAAGGATCATTTTTCAGTAAAGAATAGCGTCATTCCACTGTCATTTGTCAATCCTCGATATGCAGCTCTCATCGATGGAAAGATCCTTCAAAGAGGAAGGAAGTAATGTGTTCATTTTAGTTCATCACTTTCCAATGAAAGTCCTATCGAGGTTCAGAGCAATATCCATGATTGTACTCTAATTCCCTTATCCACGTTAGGCTAATAATTGACAAAATGTGTTTTAGTGTTTCTGTTACACTAAGTCATCATGTCATTATGCTTGAGTTGTAGTTTTGTTATGATATTTTATTTATTAAATGAAATAGCTGTCTCAATGTTGCATTGTAGAAAAACATTTTTGAATAAAATAAACTTTCTTAAGTTTATTTTATTTTTATTTAAAATTCCCAAAAATTAATTCTTACCCTCGACCCGCACCGGTCGAGGTTAGGCCCCGTCTAAGAAAATAACACCATCACAAGATAAATAACACTCTCTAATTTTCAATCAGAGTCACCGTTCAAGAGGTATAAAGATTTGAAAAATTAAATAATTTTATCTAATTATTTTATTTATGGTTATTCCATTTTTGGGTTTTCTCAATGGAGACCCGTGATGACTAAAGTTAAGTCATTCTTAGGGTAAAATTTCCATCTTGAATGCAACAGTTCCCTCATATTTATGATTCAAGCACCTATTTAAAAGTTATTCCACATTTTCCAGAAAACCACTCATGCGTGCTATTAAAAACATAACATTTTTCGTTGAACCATTCTGGGCACACTGAGCCTCAAAATCACACACCGTCTTAACTCATAGTCTCAAAAGTTTCCCATATATTTTTTAAAAAAACCAATAAAATCTTAGTCATTACATTCTTCCAACCATAAGGCTTTATGTGTTGGAAATCCAAACTAAGGGATACCCAAATAGATGAGGGCATGAGAACGAACCTAAGCCACCTGCTACCATTTGATCTTCCAAAGATTCTCATGTTTCCACCTGGCACACACTAAAGGAATAGACTACCCACAGAGGGTCCTCTCCTTCCGATCCTTGATTTCCATGACCAGGATGTAAAGTGAGCATCCTGATTTGAAACTATAATCTATGATATTTTATCACTAGAAGGAATTTAAGTTTTTGAGGTGGGGAAGTTAGAGATACGTCCATTTGGAAGTCACTATATTTTTTATCCCTTGACCTAATTTTCCCTCTCCCCCTCATTCACCCTCCCCAACCTTGTGACCCTCTACCTTGTTCACCCTTCCACGACCCAAGACACCCCTACAACCCAGTGACCCCCATCCCCACCTCCACACTGGGCCTTCGGATAATCCCACCACTATCATTCCCTCCCAGCCCCATTTCACCCTGCCTTCAAGTCCTCCCAACCCATTGCACCCCATCGTAGAACCCTCATGCACTTCATTGATTCGTCCCTCCCCTATCATCTTGTTTCGCCCCTGTCCAGCCCGGTGGTCGAACCCTTTCCATTGATCCCCTACACTATCATGGATCTACAATCGAGTCACCCCACTTTACCCAAGGTCAAGTACCCTGTAGGTAATTCATTCTTTTACTACTATAATCTAGTAGCTCATTCATGAAAATCAGTATTGAGACAAGTAATGAAATTAAGATTTCTGAATTGGGGGTTCTTGTTTCATTGAAGGTGAAGTAGAAACCTAGAAATGATAGACTGAAGAATTTTTCACCTAATAGTATAAAAAAAGAAGATGGAAATATATTAGTGATTATTATTCTAATATATTGATAGACCAAGGTTGAGAGAACATCAATCTAGTACAGAAAAGAAGTTATTATGATGTTCATCATGCTTTATTCCATACACTTTTATAAAATATATTGAACCTACAATACATTGTTCGCCAACTTAACTATCCATGTCATGTTTGAAGTGTTATATAAGATTTATCAATGAAATATGTTATATTTCAAGAGTAATATTTTCTCCCTTTTTACTATGGAATCATTGAAAGAATGTCATATTGTTTTCAAAACTTGTCCCAACACAGTTTGGTCTTCAATCGTCACTTATTACATATATTTATTTTTTCTAAAACATATTTACTTTGAAAATAAATATTATTAGGAACTCCTATCACCTTAATAAGTATCTCATAACACCCCACCCATATTAGACATCACATAATCATTTTTAGTGATGGATTCAGCTACAAACATACTTTATTAACAACATACCATCCAGACACCAGCATTAGCCCACATAGCCTCATCAAAGTACATATACCCACACCCCACTACATAGGTGATATGAAAACTTTAACATTATAATAAAACACCAAAAAATCCCACTATATTTTTACTATATAAGAAATGGAATAATAATAAATGAATATTTAATTTTCACATATCAAAGGGTTATAGGGATTTTACTATAACTATGTTCACTATATTACACGAGTGAAGGATTACAATATTACACAACTGATGCAAACTTCTCTCAAAGCTGTTTTATAATGGAATCACACCAGTTTTAGCAATTCTTTCCTCCCTGTTGAAGTAAATCACAATATATATAGAGATGTCACAATATCACCAAAACCAATCCACTTCATTTATTTTTCCTTAAAAATAGCTTTGAACTCATTGGTTTCAAAGTTGTAATGATATGATTTTTTTATAATTTAAATAAGATATTTCAATTATTTTCTTTCTATTAAATTCAGATATGGATAACATCTAGATTTATATGCTAGATAGGTTTTCTATTGAATATTATGAAGGTATTAAGCGATTTATGGATTTCACTAGTATATTTCTAAGATATTTGATTAGTTTTACATGAATAAAATGTGCAAATAGATATCTCTTCAAACTAGATTGTGTTAGAGAATATCTTTTTTTGAATGGTTTTTTGAAAAACTATAAGACATGGAAACGTTAGGGAGAAGAGTATATTTCATGTCATTAATCAGAAAGTATTCATATGGGTGCTGATTCAAGAATAGTTGATCCGATGAACATAACTCTCAATGATATGATGCATCAATTTCAACCTAAATATAGTAATACCGTAAATGAAGACATTGGATAGTGAAATCCCCATTCTTATGCATATTAAGAAGCATTGAAATTATTTGAAATTCTTGATGATGCACATAATGAATTATATCATGGATGAACTAAATTTAGTAAATTTTCATTCATCATTGATTTGTTACACCTAAAGTCCCCGAATTAGTGGTCAAAAACCTCATTCTACATGTTGTTGGTATTGTTGAATAAGGTACTCCCTACTGGAGTGATGATTATGGAGTCATTCTATCAAGCTCTCAAGTTGAACAATGACTTTGTGGTTTTATATATGATATCATTGATGCATGACATAATAATTGTATGTTTTTTAGAAAAGAGAATACAAAATTAAATACTTGTATTGTTTTCTATACATCTTGGTGGAAGGCCAATGAGATTAATCAAGGTAGTAAGATTCTCCCGGGATGGGTTTTGAATCAAGGGAAACAAGTCGCTGATAAGTAGATGTGTTATTTACCACAAAAACCAAGACTGAAGAGATGCTTAATGTCAAATAAAATTACTTAATTGAGGACTCGGAATTCAGAGAGAAGTAAATATGTTGATAAATTAACTCACCTGGAAGATTCTTTGGTATGGAAAGAGTTTTATCAAAGACACCGAGACTTTTCCTGGGATGATCATAATGTTCAACTGGGTTGAGAAGAAGATGGTTTTAACGAATTTAGTTCCTTGGTTGGTGTGACACATAGTATGTGCCAAGTGGTTTTGGTTTCATACAACCTTCCCCCATGGGTATGTATGAATAAACCATTTTTGTTAATTTTTACTATAATTGATGGACTGAGAAGACCTGGTAATAAAATTGATGTTTATATGAAACCTTTGATTGATCAACTACATGAATTTTGGGACGATGGTGTAATGAATTTTGAATCTCTAGGTAATGAAATGTTTAGACTTTGGGCTACTTTTTTATGGACAATTAATGATTTCCTAGTGTATGCTAACTTACCAGGTTAGAGTACAAAAGGAGAATTCACTTACCCGTATTGTAATAAAAGTAATAAATTTATATGGTTTAAACACTATAGAAAGTGGGAATATCTTGGTCACATATTCTTTCTTACTCCATTTCATGGGTTCACTATCGTTTTATGGGAATATAGAGCATGACCCATCACCAAAAATAATGTATGGGGTTCAAATTCATGCACATACTGATCAAGAAAACATCTGTACAAAGTATGATTTTCAAGATTTATTGGATCCTAAATTGCCTTATATTATTGTTAAAAATAGACAACATATTCATAATTGGAAGAAACATAGTATTTTTTTCGAATTTACTTATTGAAAATATTATATTTTAAGACATAATTTGGATGTGATACACATTGAAAAAAATGTATGTGATAATATATTGTGCACCATTTTAGGCGTCAAGGGGATTTCAAAGGACAATACTAATTCTTGATGTGATTTTCAAGAAATGGGATTGAGAAAACCTTTACATTTATAGCTGGGTGATGGAAATCGGGCATACATGCCTACTGCACTATACATAATGAGTAATAAAGAGAAACAAACATTTCTATCAATTTTGAAGACCATCAAGGTGCCAGATGTTTATTACTCTAATATTTATAAGCGTGTCAATATGATGAGCATGAAATTAAAGGGTTTGAAAAGTCATGATAATCATATTCTACTTCAATAGTTAATCCCTATAGAAATCAGTGATTGATTACCTACCTAGGTTGTTGAACCTTTGATTGAAGTTTCTAATTTTTTCAGAGAGATCTATCTAAGAAATCACCAAATGATTAATTTGAAAAAGAAAAATGACAAGATTGTACATGCACTATATCACATAGAGAAACTATTTCTTCCATATTTTTTTTTGATTTCACGGTTCACTTGACTATGTATTTAATTGATGAAGTCATTTTTGGAAGTCCCATGCAATTTAGGTGGATTTTTCTAATAGATCTATACTTAAATACATTGAAATGGTATGTGCACAAAAAATCTCATCCGAAAGATTCAATTGAAAAGGGATATTTAATGGATGAGTGTAATAATTTCTATGCTTCATATATTTATGAGGTTGAAATAGAGTTAGATAAAGCCTCCTAGAATGATGAGGGTCCAATTGGAGAAGGGATAACATTTGATATGCATAATGATGAGTGGGTTCAAGATCATCGATCTGTGGTTTTCAACACTAAATCAGTAATTCCATTGATAGATTAAGTTTCATAGTTGATGTGTCTCATGTTTCTATATTTATTTTATTACTTAACTTTTATTGTGTTGTAATTTAGAATGAATATTTCTGAGTTAAAATGTGAAAGGCCCCGTACAATTGACCATCACATCCAAAAACATCATTTCAACACATTTCATGAGTGGTTCAAGACTCATGTACATATAAATAACTGATTTAATATTTTTATAGTTATAATTAGTTGTATTTTTACAATCCTTTATCCATTAAACTATGTGAAATTTACAGATTCAGAATATGTATGATTTAAGTACCCATATTGTGAGTGAAGAACTCAACCAACTAGCTGATGGCCCATTTTTTAAAGCTCATCACTACAAGTATTTGGATGGCAACTGATTCTGATTTTGTATTATCAATGTTGATGTGAACCGAGCCACACAAAACAATGGTGTTGGTTGTTCTTTTGTTGATACAGGTTATTATTATGGATTGCTGGGGGATATTATTAAGGTTATTTATGGTTTGGGATTAAAACACATATTGTTAAGGTGTGATTGGGTCGATCCAGTTCATGGAAATAAAGTTGATAACTTCCAATTTAAGTTAGTAAACTTTAACAATATGCCATATAAAAATTACTGAGTAAGAAACGATCCCTTAATACTAATATTGTAGGAATATAAATTTTATTTTGTCGACATTTATTCTAATTGGAATGTTTTGGTGAAAATGTCCATAAGAGGGGTATTTCTGATTGATCGAGTGGAACCTGACATTGTCACAATTCCTGATCAAACACTTGACCAACCAACAATAGCTGTATGAGATGAAGATATACAATGGGCTAGAGACTCAATTGAAGGAGATATGATATACTTTCATGATTAGTGAAATGTTGTAATTATTTCCGCAGTTAATGTCTGTAAAAATATTTATGAGTTATATATGTATAAAAATTTCTTAATTTAAATATATTTTTAATATAGGTATGTCAAAGGGTGGTCAGAGTGGTTCACCTGATGTTGTCAGTATGTATGTTTTATGTTTTTTTAACTAATTGATTGTAATTTTCTATGTATATTTCCCTAACTGTTTCTAATTTTTAATTAAAAATTAATTTATATTGTAATTGAATTATGAATTTATGTTTATCAGGATCTGGTGTATCATCCCACAGACGTAGGGGTCTTGGTAGAGGGGTTAGATCCTAGAACTCTGGAGCCCTATTGGATGGGTTATTTGATGACACAATTCATCCAGTTAGAGAAGGTGAAACTGTATTGATTCGTCAGTTTGGTCGTATTATACGAGACCCACACATATTTCCTCTAACAATTCATGATTGGACTTCTTTCCCCCAGGATTTGATTGAAAGATTATGGAGGGAGGTACAGGTAAATTCAATGTTTAATTTTTCATGATATTGTTTTTATTATTATCACATCAACTGAGTATTTTTTTAATAGGGTAATTTGATATCCTATCCAGATGAGTTTCTGGCAGTATGTACATCCAATTTTCAAAAATTATGGAAGGATTATAAGGGAAGGGTGAAGACAGATCATTGTATACCATTTATCGGTGTTCCAGATATTCTATAGTGAGTCTCTCTAGGCATCCTTCTTGTGCAGTGGCAGGATTTAGTTGCGTTTTGGTCGAGTGAGGTGATGATGGTAAAATTTATTGCTTTTAATCTATTAATGAATAGTTTTTCATTCCTATTAACTGAATACGTTCAATGTAGATTGATTTTCTCATCATTCATGTAATTAGGCGATGTAGGGCATGCCTTCCAAACTTAGTACTCAGCATGTGTTACAACTTAGACGTGAGGTAAGTTTAGAATTCACTATTTATTCATATTTTGACAATATTTTAGTATTAAATGGTGAACCCCTTTATTATAGTTACACCAACAAGGTTATCCAATCAATTGAATGTCATTATGGACAAGGACACGTAGGGTGGGTGATCCTAATGTTTCTGATGTTATAGTAAGAAAATTATTTAGTAACAAATGTATTTTTATTTTATAGAAATTATTCATATTTGTTCATTAATTAATTTTCTATATTCTACAAGCTCAATTTGATGCTCAATTAGTAGAGTTTTCAGAGGATCAACATCGTAGCACTATGCATAGGGATGAGATATTTCAGCATTTCATGGGGCATGATGGTCATGGTTATTCTTTGACTTATGCTGGTGGTGTCCCATGACATGCAGTAGTTAAAGCATAGGCAATGTGTGCATGAAGAGATGCAGGGATGTGCACATAGACTGAGCTAGATACATCCTTGTAGTCTATGCAACACAATACGGATGATCAGTTTCTGTAGTTACGTGCAGTGTTTTAGGAGATATTATCATAGATGTCAGCATGTATCGATGAAGTGATGATGTAACGTCTTATTGATGGTACATAAGTGGAACCATAGTTAACAAAATAAAACAAACAATACTCATAATAACTTTTATTTATATGTTTAAGATACATAATATTTATATATATTGTAGGTTTCAGATATATCTGGTGAACATCGTAGTGATATTGGTGATCCAGATGAAAATGAACCTCATACATGAGGTAATTTACATTACCATTTTAATATCATACATGAATTAGGAATTAATAATTATTCTCTAACTTTTTGTTCTATTTCCACCATAGTTTTTTATTGTTTTAATTATTTAGATTTAATTAGTTTTTTTTAAATTTACTAGATTGTTAACTATGATATATTACATAATACTTCAATTTATTAAGATTTATATTTCTTTTAAGTTTAATTTGTTGGCTTTGGAGCATCCCATTATAGATTAGTAGTTGGATGATGCCTTGGTTGTACCTCTTATAAATTAGAGTATTATTATGTCCTTTTCAGATTGAGCATACCACTTTTGATGAGAGTCACACTCATGTGGACATACATACATTTCTTGTTGGTATAATAGGACATTACCTAAAATAAATTAGGAATAAAGGGATTTAGTGAAAAAATTAGAGCTAGTACATAGGAAAATTATATAATTATTATTTGTGATGTTTACGAGGAGAAGACATGTCAATCGAATGTGAGGTGAGCATGGTACAACTGAATATGTGTTTTTCAAGTGTTTGAAATGATATAAAAAGGTAAACCGGGTGGTCAAAACCAGCTGAATGACCTTGGAATTCCATGAAATCATACAACAACAACTGGTGAGTGAATTGTGAAATGGCTGGGAAAACAGTACGTCAATCAGAGGTGTTATGTGACTGTAGTGATAGAAAATGCAATTTTGGTGTCATAAAACACCAAAATGGA
Organism: Viscum album; assembly: GCA_963277665.1. Lineage (NCBI taxonomy): Eukaryota > Viridiplantae > Streptophyta > Magnoliopsida > Santalales > Viscaceae > Viscum > Viscum album. Next base: position 1,216,151,281 of record OY728143.1, read on the forward strand.
CATTTAACGGTCAGATATATAATAAAAATCTTCAGAATGGATTTAAATCATTGGAAAATAGTATTATTATTATTTTTAATGTGTATGAGGAGACGAAATGTCAATTAGACATGTGGTGTGGGCGATACGAATGAATATGTGTTTTTAAATGTTTGGGGACATTTAAAAAGGTGTGTCGGGTGGTCAAAACTATCCAAACATCCTCATAATTCCATGAGATCAGACAAAAAAAAACCGTGGAGTAAATGTAGAAATGGTCGGGTAGACGATATGTCAATCAGAGGTGTCACGTGACCGCGGTGATAGAAAATGAAATTCCAGTGTCATAAAACTCCAAAACGGATGTTTAATTGTTAGATCTATAGAAAAAATCCTCATAATGACTTTAAATAATAGGAAGGTGGTATAATTATTATTCTCGAGGTTTACAAGGAGACGAAACGTCAATCGGATGTGCAATGTGCACAATAAGACTGAATATGTGTTTTTAAGTGTTTGGCGCTATTTAGAAAGGTGCGTCAGGTGGTTAAAACTAGGTGAATGACTGCAAAATTCCATTAAATCAAAAGAAAACAACCTTTGAGTGAATTGTGAAATGGTTGAAGAGATAGTACATCAATTAGAGGTGTCGTGTGGCCATGGTGATGGAAAACACAATTCTGGTGTCATAAAACACCAAAACAGACGTTCAATGGTCAGATCCATAGAAAACATCCTCAGAATGACTTGAAATCATAGGAAAATAGTCTAATTATTATTTGTGATGTTTATGAGGAGACAAAACTCAATAGGACGTGTGGTGTGCATGGTACGACTGGATATGTGTTTGTAAGTGTTTGTTGCACTTTAAAAAGGTGCGTTGGGTGGTTAAAACCAGTCGAACGACCTTAGAATGCAATGAAATCAGATGATAAAAACTGGTGAAGGAATTATGAAATGTAATGGTAAGGCATATAGTATGTCAATTAGAGGTTTCATGTGACCTCTGTGATAGAAAATTCTGTTCTGGTGTCATAAAACCCCAAAATGGATTTTTAATTATCAAATGCATAGAAAACATCCTCATAATGACTTGAAATCATAGGACTCTAGTCTAATTATTATTTGTGATGCGTATGGGGAGAAGAAACATCAATCAGATGTGTAGTGTGCATGGTATGACTGAATATGTGTTTTTTAAGTGTTTATCTTGCTTTAAAAAGGCGTGTCAGGTGTTCAAAACAAACTGAACTACCTCATAATTCTATGAAATCAAAGGACAACAGCTAGTGATTGAGTTGTGAAATAGTCGGGTAGAAGATATGTCAATCAGAGGTGTCGTGTGACTATGGTGATGGGAAACACAATTCCAGTGTCATAAAAACCCAAAAGGAATGTTTAATGGTCAGATCCATTACAAATATCCTCGGAATGACTTGAAATCATAGGACAATGGTATAACTAATATTCACAATGTTTAAAAGAAGGTGACATGTCAATCCGACATGTGGTGTGTGTGGTACGACTGAATATGTTTTTGTAAGTGTTTAACATGCTTTAAAAAGGTGTGTCATGTTGTCAAAACCAACCGAAAGACCTCATAATGGCATAAAATCAGATAAAATAACTAGTGAGTGAATTTTGAAATATTTGGATAGATGGTACATCAATCGGATGGGCCGTGTGACTGCCGTGACAGAAAATGCAATTCCGGTGTCATAAAACACCAAAATGGATGTTTAAAAATCAAATTCATAAAATACTTCCTTGAAATGACTTAAAATCATAGGAAAATGATCTAATTATTATTCTTGTTGTGTACGATTCGACTACATGTCAATCATACATGTGAAATATGTGGTATGATAGAATACCTATTTTTTAAGTGTTTGGAGTGCTTTTAAAAAGTGTGTAGGGTGGTCAAAACTAGCCAAACGACATTGGAATGCCATGAAATCAGATTAAAACAACAGGTGAGTGAATTGTGAAATATTTAGGTAGACGATACGTCAATCAGAGGTGTCGTGTGACCACGGTGATGAAAAACACAATTGGGGTGTCCTAAAACACCAAAATAGATTTTTAACGGTCAGATCCATAGCAAACGTCCTCATAATGACCTAATATCAAAGTACAATACTGTCATTATTATTTTTTACATTTACAAGGAGAAGAAACATCAATCGGATGTGCGGTGTGCATGGTATGACTAAATATGTTTTTTAAGTGTTTGAAATGCTTTAAAAAGGTGAGTTGGGTGGTCAAAACCCACAGAACGACCTCATAATGCCATGAAATCAGACAAAAACAACTGGTGAGTAAATTGTGAAATGGTCTAGCTGACAGTACATAAATCAGAGGTGTTGTGTGACCGTGGTGATAGAAAATGTAATTCCTCTATCATAAGACACCAAAATGGACATTTAACAATCAAATACCTAACAAATTCCCTCAAAATGACTTAAAATCGTAGTACAATGGTCTAATTATTATTTGTGACATTTACAAGGATACGACACATCAATTGGACATACAGTTTGCGTGGTATGGTGGAATATGTGTTTTTTACGTGTTTAGTGTGCTTTATAAAGGTGTGTTGGGTGGTCAAATCCAACCAAACGACCTTAGAATGCATGAAATCATAAGACAACAATTGGTGATTGTGATGTGAAATGGTCGGGTAGGCGGTAAATCAATCGGAGGTGTTATTTAACTACAGTGACAAAAAACACAATTCCGGTGTTATAAAACACTAAAACGGACATTTAACAATCAGATCCATAGAGAAAGTCCCCGAAATGACTTTAAATGATATGAAAATGGTCTAAGTAGTATTCTTGATGTGTACGAGGAGATGACATGTCAATCAGACATGTGGTGTGCACGATATGACCAAATATGTGTTTTTTAAGTGTTTGATGCACTTTAAAAAGGTGCCTCGGGTGGTGAAAACCAACCTAATGACCTCATAATGCCATGAAATCAGAAAACAACAACTGGTGAGTGAATTTTAATGTGGTTAGGCTGAAAGTACGTCAATCAGAGGTGTCATTTTACCACGGTGATGAAAAATGAAAATCTTTTTCTATAAAACAACAAAATGAACATTTAATGGCCAGATCCATATAAAACAACCATGGAATGACATGAAATCATATGAAAACAGTCTAATTATTATTCATGACATTTACAATGAGATGAAACATCAATTAGATGTGCAGTGTGCACAGTATGACTAAATATGTGATTTTAAGGGTTAGGCGTGATTTAAAAATGTGCATCGAGTGGTCCAAACCTACCAAAAAAACACGGTATGCCATGAAATCAGAAAAAAAACAACCGTTATGTGAATTATTAAATGGTCTGGTAGAAAGTACATCAATTTGAGGTGTCGTGTGACAACGGTGATGAAAAACGCAATTCCGGTCTCATAAAAGACCAAAATGGATGTTTAACAGTTAGATCCATTAAAAACATCTTCATAACGACTCGAAATCATAGAAAAATGGTCTAATTATTATTATTTATGTGTAAGAGGAGACAACATGTCAATTGGATGTGTGGTGTGCGCGATAAAACTTAATATGTGTTTTTAAGTGTTTTGTGTGCTTTAAAAAGGTGCATTGGGTGGTCAAAATCAGCCAAAAGACCTCATAATTCCATGAAATCAAATAAAAACCATCTTATAGTGAATTATGAAATGTTCGGGCAGATAATACGTTAATCAGATGTGTCGTTTGACCACGGTGATGGAAAATACAATTTTGGTGTCATAAAACACCAAAATGAACATTTAATGATTATATCGATAGAAAATATCCTCAAAATGAATTGAAATCACAATAAAATGGTATAATTATTATTCTTGGTGTTTACAAGGAGACTAAACATTAATCAGACGTTCAGTGTGTGTGGTACGACTAAATATATGGTTTTTAAGGGTTTGTTGTGCTTTAAAAGGTGCGTTGTGTGGTCAAAATGAGCTGAACGACCTCATAATGCCATGAAATCAGATAAAAATAACCGGTCAGTTAATTGTGGAATTCTTGGGTAGAAGACATTCCAATCAGTGGTGTCATTTGACCGTGGTGACAGAAACCATAATTATGGTGTCATAAAGCGTCAAAACATACGTTTAACAGTCAGATCCCTAAAAAACCTCATAATGACATGAAATAATATGAAAACACTCTAATTGTTATTTGTGACATATATAAAGAGACGACGTGTCAATCGGACGTGCGGTGTGTGCAGTATGACTGGATATGTGTTTTTAAGTGTTTGACACACCTTAAAAAGGTGTGTCGGGTGGTCAAAACCAACCGAACGACCTCAAAATGACATGAAATTAGAATACAACAACCGGAGAAGACACATCAGTCAGATGTGTGATACGACTGAATATGCGGTTTTTAAGGGTTTGGCATTATTTAAAAAGTTGTGATGGGTGGTAAAAACCAACTCAACAACCTTAGAATGCCATAAAAATAGACGAACACCACCAGTGATTGAATTGTGAAATTTTCGAGCAGAAGGTATGTCAATTAGAGGTGTCGTGTGACTGTAGGGATAGAAAATGAACTTTTTGTGTTCTAAATGACCAAAACATGTGTTTAAAAATCAAATTAATAGTGAACGAAATCATAATGAAATGAAATCATAGGATATCCAACTTGTTATTATTGGTGATGTGTGTGAGTAGAGGACACATCAATTGGACTTGTGGTCTTATTAGAATGATAGAATTAGTGATTTTAAATTTTTAAAAAGGTATTCAAAATTATTGATATATTTTAATAATAAAAATCCTTTTGATCTGTTATACTATGCTTGAATTGAATTATATTATTTCATTTCAATAAGTTATAATCTATACATGGTAGAGCTATAGTGACCCCCAAACGGCGGTCGCTATAGTAAAATGCGATGATCCATATTGCGACTACCAAACAACGATCGCTATAGCTGAACCTGAATTGGCCTATAGTGACCACCATTTAGAAGTTTTTATCAACAATGTCTACCAACACTATAACATCCTTCAAATGGCGGATGCTATAAGGAACACTTATGGGCCTAAAGCATTCTCTATTTGGAAGATGCTAGGCAGCCGCTATAGCCCTTTAGCAATGGATTTTGGCTGTTGCTAAAAGCCTTTATTCTACATGTGCATGGAGTTGAGCTATAGCCTTCACGTAGAGGCAATCCTAGCCCTCTACTGAACTCTGCTCTCAAAAATCTAAGAAGTGGCTGACTTTGTGAGTTGGTATACTGTCACCCAGATGGTATCATATCCCCTGGATGTATGTGGTAAAAATTTCATGAACTCCATCGATAACCTTTATAACTCCATTCCTAGAACCCGAAGTAAGGAAAGAGCAACCCCTTCCAAGCACAAGAGCTCGACACTGTGAGTTAACATACACAATGCTGACTCAAACAAGCACTCAACTTTTATATCAATAGGTAAGACCAGCTTTAATCATTTCTGTCATCCCTGGTGTCTGCCTTAACACCCAAATTCATATCTTGATGCATCTATCCACTCCAGGCATCCACTGCTACTATTTTGCATCCTTTAAAAGCAACGACGTGCTCCCCACCTTTTGAATATGCATCGGGGGCATTCCATATGGAAAACTAAGCATGTAAAGTATCACTATCGGTATCATCAAGTAGTGCCTCTCTAACTCAATTTAAGAGTGGAGGGGTAACAACCATTGATTGGAGGTGGGATGCAACATCTCTATCCATGGAGGATAACTGTAATGAGGCCAACTACTCCATTTCCACATTTAGTAACTATGAACTGGATCTCCTACTGAGAGCATCTGCTATCATGTTTTCTTACCAGGAGTATAAACTCTCTCCTTGTCATTGTCTTGGAGGAACTCTAGCCAAAACCTATATCACATGTTCAGAACCTTCTGAGAGAATATATACTTGTGACACTTTTGGTTTGATTAGATGATAAACCACATGCCCATCAGGTAGTGATTCCACCCCTTTAATACGAAGACTACCATTTCTAACTCATGATCATGGGTCGCGTATTTCTGCTCATGTGGTGTCAACTGACGTGAATCATAGGTAATCACTTTTTTCCTCTACTTCAAGACACAACCAAGTCCGATCCCTGATGCATCGTAGAACACTACCTACTCGACTCCATCCCTGGAAAAAATCAAGATCTAGGAACTCGTCAAACTCGTCAAACTCTGTCTTAACTACTGAAAAACCTATGAGAACATTTTTATCCACGTGAAAGGTTTCCCCTTTCAATTGAAAAAAGTTTTCATCAACCCTTTGGTATTGGATACTCATTCTCTGTGGTAACTTGGTTAAAGTTCCAATAATCCACATATGACCTTGAACACTGGGTCTTACTAAGCCCTTCCACTGCAAGTCCTCCACCTACACTCTCAGCTCACAAAGCTTAGTGAAAGCCATATGATACATTGATACCGATATCGGTTCTATCTCTGGGTGTATAACAATATAGAAGTCTATCTCTCTATGGGGAGGTAAACCTAGAACTTATTTATGGAATACATCCCCATACTCTGCCACTACTCTTTGGAATTAATAACTCATAACAATCACTTCCCCAAGGGTAAGTCTATGTGACTCAAGAGTGATCGGCTGTACCCTATTACGTATGAGTTTATCCCATGCTACCTGGGTTTCCTTTTTCGCTGACCAAGTAAATCCCCATTACATCGCTATAGAAAAATGGTACCTTTTTCCTAATATAGTCAATATGGGCATGGACTATCGATAACCAATCCATACTAAGAATGACGTCGTAAGGCTGCGATGCTGCCACCAAGAGGTTCTAACGAAAACTCTCACCTCAAGGGTCAGATTAAAATATCAACATAAGTGTGATTATTGAGTCTCCAACCATAGGTATATCTAGTAATAAGGGTCAATTCAATGGTTTAATTGGAAACTCTAGTTCTCGAAAAATATTCATGACAAATTAGAATGATTAGTACATGTATATATTAATATTACAACTATGAATAGACACATACTATACCTCAAATCATTCCTAGAGCCCTTGGGTCATATTCCTTGACTGCATATAGCTACCCCTTCCTCTGTATTCCAGCTCCGGATCCTATTTTAGACCACAAGGGGGTGGTGGTGGTAACATGGAGAAATGTATACCACCTCCTGATGACCCCCCATCTCCTCTACCACATTTTACACCCTATAAATTTATCTGTTCCTGTCACTGTCTCTACCCCAGTGGCCCATCCACCATTTTAATGTCAGCATTATGGGCTGGAAAATACCTAGTTAGATATCCCCTACCATATTTTGAAAAGAATTTCCTCTTTATAGGCCATCTGGACTCACCCTATGATCCCTGATCTGTAGATCCCCTGTCTTGGGACCTCCTCTTAGAATGTATCACACATAAAAGTCCTTGATATTGACATCGACTTCCTACTCCTGAGATCTCTGCTTTTGTTTTCCCACTGCTAACATCCACTGACTGTATCTACTCATCCAAAGGACCTTCAGCCACAAAGGTTCTCTCTAGCACCCTAGCATAAGTAGTAATTCATAGAGGAACATACCTGGCTCAGATTTCCTAAATATACCTTGATCAAATGTCTGAGCCCTGATGGACTAGTCGTATCGTATTCATTGAGTTCCTATAATGGTCGATATGGATCAATGAACACTCATCTACTAACGTATCTTCCTGTCGAATCTGTAGAAGCTCTTGGACACACATAACCCTTAGTTTTTATGGTGAGGGCCCCTTATCTGAGAAAGGTTCTCAAACTATTCCCATGGGAGAGTCGGCTCATCATAAGTTCAAGTAATCTAAACCCCTCCATCGCCCTACTGAGCCATGTAGAAGGATCACTACAAGGACTACCATCTAATATAGTAGTGTCCTGACTGGAAGGAAAACATAGTCTCCACCTCATGCTAGTCCTTAGCCACCTGTGAGTTGGGATCATCTCAAAACCTGAGGGGTCTTTGTCACTGAAACTTTTGAAGTGATCTTAGCCTACACATCTCATCCACTAGAACTAAGAGTACTAGGTGATACTCTATTGGTGGTGGTATAGTTAGTACACCCCTGGAGGTGTTGTCTTTAGTACAAATCCATGTACCCATATCTCGTCACCCCATGGATCTTCCTCATGATGGAATCCTAGCTAGCTGTCTATGTAGAAGCATCTTGAAACAAAAAAATATGCACCACGATCAATAGAGTAAAATTGCTGAGCTGACTCAAGAAGGACATGCAAAACACAACCCATTCTTATGTGATGCATGTACCATCATTTCCCCTATAATTAGTTTTTTCATGTACTGAGTTGAAAAGAAGAATTTAGGGTCCTGGTGCATGGATATGTCAGCCACTACACTAACAATAGATTCCCTAGCCTGAAAGCCAAACTCGAAATACTTAACATAGTTTCCCCAAACCAAACTCATAGAATCTGTGTTCTTAAGGCAGAACTGACTTCCTTTGATACCAATTTTTCATGACCCATACCTTGGGTCCCATGCCAAGACTACCCTAATCCCACCCCCATAGGCCATGGGATTGGGACTAGTGCCATGTAGGCATATCCTAAACAAATGGGAGCCATTTCCATAAGTACCTATACACACAAACACAACTCCAGACCATATATGTTGGAAAGTGAAAACACTAAGTAAACAAACACAAGGTATGACAGTATTAACTAAAGTTAAATGGGGCTAGAATACAAGCCCAAATAAAATAGAAAGTAAAATTTTAAGCCACTAGAACACCTCTGTAGAAAACCCTAACAGAAGGGTGGGTACAGAAACAATTGTCTAAAGTTACAGAAGCATATCTTATCTGTCGGGTCACTCTAAGCACCACCTGGCCTGGTCCACCAAGGACTATGTCAAAGCATCGATTGACTACAAAAGACACGACACGTGTGGGAGAAGCCCGTGTAGGGGTGAGTAAAACAATTCTCAGAAGGGTTTCCAAACCACAAAGGTATACCACAAGGAATATAAAAGGCAGACTACCAAAGAGATACAAAATGTGTAGCCTCTAAGAAGCACAGTCATGAGAGTCACTAGAGTCATCTCACATAAGTATAATCTAATGTATGAAAAGCAATAATATCAGTCATAACACTGAACACCTTTTACTGCTGAGGAACTCTTTCCCGATGGGTCACTTAGGCATACTGGGTCACCTAGGCCTGCTCGTCACTAAGGCCTGTTGGGTAACCAAGACCCGCTCGTCACTTAGGCACACTCGGTCACCTAGATTGGCTCATTACTTAGGCCTGCTGGGTCACCTATACCTTCTCATCACTTAGGACTCCTGGGTTACCTAGACCCACTCGTCACAGTCTTCTCGACACAACCATCCACATGATTCCTTCTCATAGAACGCTTAATTCTGAGAGAATCTACTCCTTAAGCCATACATTATATATAAACTTACAAAAAACCAACTTAGATTATATCAAAAGGATCACCTCATCGTGAGGGTCCCAACGCTAGAAATGGCTCATCAATTAGATGTACAGTTTGGATGTTGTGATCCTTTTAGTGAAAAGGGGATGATTGGGTCTGGGCCGAGTCTGACCCGCTCAGACCGACCCAACTTGGGTCCTACCAGCCCAACCCACCAGGAACGAACCACCATGTCGGACCGCCTGCTTAGCCCAACCCACTAAAGTAGGCCATATTGTGCACCTCAGACATGAAAACCTCCGTGTCCCCTATGTGTCACATGGCCAACTTAGTGGACTGCAGATCCAACACATGCCCTGCGGCCTGAGTCGTGGGTCCAACACCCTACCACAAGGTCAAGCTATGAATCCCATGAAACCAAAATCCCTGTAAATGTGGTGGCTTCCAGTGCACACTTCCTCTTGCAGGTGGCCATTTTCAGCACTGACATACTGATGGACTTTTTTGGGGGCCACCAAGCTCGCTTCAGTTGTCCAATTTATGATCCAGAAGATGTTCTGGGATCCTCGTGTTGCATTATTTATTGCCAGGGGTTTGAAATTATTTTTCAACCTATCCCTATGAAAAAATATTGAATAAAGGTTTCTCCCATATCACTTCTATCCATTCACCTCCAATCACTGTCACACCTCCACTAGGTCGTCAGGAGGATGGATCTTTGATTTGTGATCATTGCACCAAGAAATGGGTGCACAATAATCATCCAATTATTATTCCGAAAAGAACGTGAAGAATGTGAGTGGGGGAAGAAACACTAAAAATAAAAGAAAAGAACAAAGATTTGATATTTTTAGTTAATATCTTAATCCACCCCCATTAAATGGGTCAAGAAAAATGAACTTAATTAGAACCATTTCCCCAAATAAAAAACCTGTAAGTTGAATCCTCCCCCTAGAATGGTTGAACCGTAGGTTAACCTAGAAAAAGGACCATTTGTCAGTGAAGAGCATAGTCGTTTCTCCATTTTTCATTAATACTCAATTTTCAACTCTCTTCAATGGAGGGATCCTTAAAAGGGGATGGAAGGAAAGATGGTTTTGGTTGTTGTTCGTCACTTGTCAATGCAAGTCCTCCAAAAATATTTCTCGATATTACTGCTACCATTGGCATTATAATTTTTTTGACAAGATGATAAAACTTGTCAGGTATGACCACTTTGCAAGAGTTTTGGTTGAAATTTAATTTATTTCCACTACTATTAGAAATGTGACTCCTACTACTCACACTGGTGAGATAGAAATCAGTTTTGAGTATAAAAATTGTCCTAAATTTAGTCAAAATTGAAAATATGTTGGTTATCTAAATGAGAAATAAATGAGGAACGTTTTTGATGTTTGTGTTATTAAGGGGAATCCTTTATAGAAATTTGATGGTCATGGTAAGTGGAATTAATCTAGGCTGCATGGGAAGTCATTACCTAGTCAACCTAGGAAGAAGCCAATTGAAGTTTTGGATAAGAATTATTGAATTCAAGGGGATGGAATGTTCAAAAATAAATCTTTTGTGGTGAATCAAGAGAATTAAAGAACTTTATTGACTGCTACTAGTTTATTTTACTAGCATGAATAGAAGGATGAGAATTTTATTTTTGAGCTTGATGCTAGAAACGAGGAACCAGATTTTAGGTGTCACGATCTTCCATCTTAACCTGTTCATCAGATCGATAGCTCTAATTTTATTATCAGGAAATTCACTGGTGAGGATGGGATGCAATCTTGTGATGTGGACTAGTCTACAAATGAGGCCATTGGTGTTTTTCTTGGGTTTTCTACTACACCAAATGATGAGAAAGGATTTATTGTGCAACTTCTGAATACTGAATTTTCAGGGAATGTTCTAAATGAAGATATGATTGGGAAATATTATATTCAAAAGAGTGTGTATTATTTTCAAGGGATTTCTAATGTCTTCATTTCTCCAGGAATATATGGTAAATGGGGTTATGTTTTAAATGATTTAAGTGATAAGGAAAAGCAAATGGTTCTTCCAGATACCACTCATCTTCGATCTATGGGAAGTGATGATCATTTTTCTTTTATGGGTGCTATTTTAAATTGCATGGGATAGATGGTTAGTAGTGAAGGTTTTTCTCCAGTTCCTCTAAAAACAATGTTTTAGAAGGATTATTATAGTCTACCTAGGAATGTGACTTCTAGGTCATATTTTAAGGAATCAAAGATCCAGATCACTATGGAGAATGAAAGGTCAAATGAGAAGATCCTTTTAATCCTAAATCAAAGAATTTTACAATCAGAGTGGGAAACTACTACTGATGATGATGATTATGATTATGATTATGGGAATGATCCTTATTTTCTTGATCTATAGTTTTCTTATCTTGATGAGGTCATGTCTCTTTTTATAAACCCATACATTTTTTTACTTTCTTGTTATCTTTTTCTTTTGTCGTCAATAAATATTTTGGAGCTTTGGTTTCTGGCTGGGCCTTTTTCATATTTTTGAATTTCTTTACAATGGTGTGGAAAGAATTATTTTAACATTTAACACATGAACACATTTCTCCATTATCATTTCATTTATTCATTATTAATATTCCCTTCCAACTTTATATGGTTTTTCAAATAAAATCATATTTCTACTTATGTTGTGAATTTTTTTGTTTTTAAAAGAGTTATTAAAATAAAATGACATTTTATCTTATTTTTATGAGATGATCAAAAGTGCCTTTGGTTATAGATTCAAATTAATTTTATGATGAAAAGTGAAGGAATATTTATGTTTTGTTCATGTAATGGTTTCTGGAAATTATAGATAGTAATAGGTAGTCTTGGGATATATCTATCCAATGCATTTGGGTATTATTTATTCTCCAAATAAATAGAGATTAGAATTAAATTGTTATAGGTTGTGTTATTAAAATTTTAATAAAAGTTAAAAAAGGTGATGAATATAACGTATAAATATAACTTCATGGTTTTTTCTAAAAATTTTATGATTTTTAATGGTTTTTTAATAATATTTTGGTTTATGATGTGATTATGTCTTATTTATGAGCTTAAAGTTTTATTATTTTGAAATGAAAACTATCTATTGGGTTTTCATGATTATCAATGGACTAATGAGTTTATATAAATTTTATATCCCTTAATGAGAATTATTCTCCCATACCATGATTTTAAATTATTTTATAGGATTTAAGTATGAGTGGGAACTCTAGAAAGATTAATATGGGAGTTATGAAGACTTATCTTGAATAATGAAAGTGTGTCATGAAGGAAACAAGAGTTTCAATTTATGAACCCATGTTTGTGTCAAAAATACATAATGTATAAGGGTTAAATTGTTTTAATAGTTTTAATAATTATATAAAACTATAAAGTTGATAGATCATGGAAATGTTTCAAAATACAATTAAAATCATAATTATGGGTTGGTTATACCGATGTTGTTATAGATGGTATCTAGGAAAGGTTAAGATACATTTAGAGGCCAATATGTTGTTAATAAAATATAAATTTAGGGATATTAATTTATAGATATACTAACATGATATAGTTTTAATGGGTTTAAATATTAATTTATCTAATATATGCCCATTTAATAATGGATTATCATATGTATAACTGTGTGAATGAAGTATAAAGGTGATAATAAGACAATTTCCTTCTAAATCATCATCTTGAAATGGTAAAACTTAGAGTTGAGTTGTCTGTGTCTATGTTAAATCAATTAATTTGGTCTATTAATAGTGGTTCCCATGCAAGAGAGTAACCAATTTATCTATAGAGTAACATGTAAATAGTGGAACATTTCATGAAATAACACCTTCTAACATTTAACTAAATCTCAAACCAAGTAGTTATTGATGGATGGATTACTGATTTAGAGAATATATTTAATGTTTTGGGTTGTTTAGAGCATCAAAGGCAACTCTTTAAGTTTATAGTTTTAAAGATGTAGTTGTTTAATGATGGTATTTAATTAAAAATAAAAAGTATTGTAATTAAATTGATACCTTGCAATGAAGGGTATTTAAATATCTCTTTATTTAAAAATATAACCCTAAGGTTCTTTGACTTAGAATGGAAAGTAAATTTATAGAGTTAAAGAAAAGGGAAGAGGATTCAGTTGTTGTTTATAAAGAAAATATCACTAGGTTAGCCAAGTTTTCATTGAATTTTATTCTGGACAATGAGATTAAAATTTACAGGTTTTATAGATGATTATAACCAAGATATAAAGTGTTATGGCATCTCATGAGTTTAAAATTTCTGAGTATTTTTTTATTGTGTGAAAAAATATGAGATGGAGTTTTTTTAGAACTTATGTATCTAATGGAATCATGATTAATAGGTATTCAATGTGGAAATAACTAGAAAAATCATATACAATGAAACCAATAGGTATGCCTACCACATGTAACTAATGTAGTAAAAATAATTTTAAGAAAATTTTTAGAGGATTTGGAAAGAATTAAACGTGTCATATGCTTGGTCATTTTTATTGTGACTATAAATAAAAATAAATATAATCAAACTATTTATAAGAAACCATATGGTTGGTTGGAAGTGAAATATTTTAATTGTGATGAGTTGGATATTTATAAAAAATCAAGTTACTAAATGTGTTAATTATAATGATCAAAAAACAGAAAGATATGGAAATGCCATTTTCAAATACTATGGTAGATATTGGACTATAAAATAATGTTGTGGAGCGTACATTACTTGTTTATTAAAATTATTCCAATTCCTTGTTTAATTTATAATTTATATATTCTTTTATTCCTAGGAACTTTTATAGTAAAATGGAAATATCATCAAAATAAATAGAGATATAACTTTTGGAAAAAATCTATTGGGGAATTATTAAGGAAATGATGATTTATAGGAATCTTCCTATTATCATCTATGTATTTTTTTCCTAAAAATATTTCTATCTTATGAATATAAGAGATTGATGTTATTGTTGATAGGAATTATATTTTATGTTATCATGATAATATAGATTGTAGATATAAACAGGTTACATTAAATTTTTAGAATTAGTTTCAATCATTATATAATAACAAGTTCATACATTTGATAACATACCTATAAGGTGGGAAATTTATTAATGAGGGAGGTTAATGTTACATTGATTATGTCATTAAAATGAAGGTAATTTTTCAACCTATTGATGTGCATGTAGTAAATGAATATTCATTTTTTTCCAAAATTTTTTCTTAGTTCTATTACTAATTGAGAGTTTGAATTTAATATTGACATAGTACCTGATTCTAGGATAATTTCAAACCCCATTATCAAATAGATCAGGTATAGATATTAGAGTAAAAAAGAATAGTTAGAATAGTTTCTTGATTAGGGTTTCATTTTCCTTATCACTTTTTCTTTGGGTGATCTTTTTTTAAGAATAAAAATTTCTCTATGTGGATTTCTATTGATTATATGGCAGTAAATAAAATCCCTATTAAGAGAAAGTATCCTTTTAATTGTAGTAGTTAATTTCTTGATTAGGTATAAGATTCTTTGAATTTTTTAATTATTGAACTCAGGTTTGGATATCATCCAATGAAGGTAATTTAAGAATACATTTCATAGATGAAACTTTAGACTAGGTATGACCATTATGAGTGTGTTGTTATTTCTATTTGGTTGACCAATGCACCCACTATATTTATGGGCCTCATGGAGAGAGTTTTCCATGAGAATTTGGATAAATGTATGGTGATGTTTATTAATGATATTTTGGTATATTCTAAAAGATACAAGGATCATGAGAAACATACCATGATTTATCTATAACCCTTAAATGAAAATAATTTTTATGTAAAATTTGTTAAATTTGAATTTTGTTTACAACATATCTCATTAATTAGATATATTGTAACTAAATATTACATAAAAGTTGATCCCACTAATACTAATGTGGTGAAATAATGGCCAAGACCTACTTATGTCACTTAGATTTGTAGTTTTCTTCGACTAGTTAGTTACTAGAACGAGTTTGTTGAAATTTTTTCTTGTTTAGATAACCCACTAACCAAGTTAACTCAAAATGGATTTAAATTTATTTAGACAAAGGAGTGCGATGAATGTTTTTAGGAATTAAATATATGACTGGTTAATGCTCGAGTATTATCCATATCAATAAGAAATAGTGATTTTTTTTATTACAGTGATACTTCATTCAATGGCCACCTTTGTGTTTTTTTATGAAAGGTAGTTGATTAATTTTATATGAATCATGATATTTGAAAGACCATGACAAATATTATCAAACAGATGACATCGATCTTGTAGTGTTATTTTTTGATTCAAAAAATTAAAGACATCATTTATATAGGGAGAAATGTGATATATATATATATAATGGTCATGAAAGTATAAAGTATATATTCATTCAAAAAGAATTATACACGAGGAAAACAAAATGGATATAATTGATAAAGGAATATGTTTCCATGATTCATTATCATCTAGGTAAATCTAATAGGGTAGAATATGACTTGAATTGAAAGGAAAATTCATTATTAACTATGATATATTTGGATCATGATAGTTAATGATTTAATAAATCTAGGATTAGAAGTTGTGTATCTAAAAACCCTTTATCTATTTTTATAATGTGTCAGTACAATCATCCTTTTTATAAATAATTAAGATGAATCATATAAAAGATCATAGTTTTCAAGAATGAATAAAATTAGTTGAGAAAGTAAAGTTACCCAAGTTTTTTGTTCATAAAGAAGGTGTTATGAGATTTATGAAGCGGTTATGTGTATGGAGTGATTTTTAATTGAAAATGGTATTTTTGAGTGAATATCATAGATCTCAATTTTTTATTCATCCTATTATTACAAATATATATATATAACTCCAAGAATATTAATGGTGAGAAGTAATAATGAAAGATAGAACTGATTTTTACATGAAATGTTTATATTTTCAATAGGTTAAAGATAAAAAACAACTACAAAATTGATTCAACCATTTCGAACCCCTAAATGGATATGAGAAAATATTTTTCATGGATTTTATGATGGTATTACCAAATACATCTTGAGGAAATCTTACAATATATGTTATTGTTGACTATTTGACTAAATATACTCATTTTACTCAAAATTGAGATAATATCTCTTTGGATCAACTTTATAGAATCTATTGTAAAGATATCGTCCGGTTACATAGATTTTATCTCTCTATCTTATCTGATTGTGATCATATATTTACATATAAATTTAGAGAATCCCCCAGAATTCAATGGGAACTAAGTCAAGTTTCAATACAAAATTTCACCCTTAATATTCTAGAAAGTTAGTGAAAACAATTAAAAATTTGGAGTATACACTATGAGCATTATCATTTGATTATGAAGGAAGCTCAGATCAATACCTTTCATTGTAAAATTTTATTATAATAACATTTTTCATTCTATTATACAAATGGATCCATTTGAAGAATTTTATAGTAATTGACATTGAACTCCGACATGTGGAGGATTGAACGTTTTTTGGAAATTAATTTGTATAAGTGATAGTTTAATAGGTGAATAAGATTAAACATATTATGAGGGAAACTTAGAGTAAGTAGTATAGTTATATTAAAATCTAGAGAAAATAATTTTACTTTGAGGCAGGTGTAACACCCCGAAATTTTGTGAAATATTTTTTTTGTCTTCGAATGAATTAATTTTAATTGATGTATTTTATTACACTAAGTCAAATATTCATTTTTCATGGAACTAACTTGGATTTCACTACATGAAACACCGACTTGATGGGATTATATGCAACACTGAGTCTCTATGAAACCTCATTTTATTTTTATAATTATCTTGATGAGATAATTATAACCTAGAAATTAAAATTAGTAATATTAATAGAAATAAATACTTTTCATATATTATTTATAATGTTTTCAAATAAATAAAACATATTTATAATGAAATATATAATTTTTGGAAAATTCTTTATATATTTTAAAATAATATTTTCTTAAATAAACTTCTGTTTATGTCCTTATGTGAACAATATTAAAATTAATTTTCGACACTAATAGAAATTGAATTTAATAAAATGAACATAATTTTTGAATTCATAATGTTGAAATTATCTTAGGGTGATTTTTTCGTATTTTTCTAAGGAACTTCATTTTTGGGTGAAAAGTAAAAATTACTAAAATTTAGTTAAAAATTCTATTATCGTTTAAATAATTATTAGTGTTTAATTATAATTTAAATTTGATTTTAAAGTCACAATAGATAAATTATCAATATATTAATCCAATTTAGGTCATTAGAGTCATTCTTTATATTGAAATCATATTTAAAAACATTTTAAACTTTTGAATATTTTTACTGTAAAACCCCGCTTTCTTGTCACGTCCATGATATTAGAGTGAAACATAATTTTACCACTTATTTGATTTGAATTTTGAAAAATATACATGCATATTTTTAATTAGTATGATATTTATTTTCTAATAAGATTAACTAAAATTTTTACCAAAAATATTAGTGAAAGTGATTAAAAATAATAAAACGAATAAGGTAAGATTGAGATTAATTAAGGTCTAAACCATAATATCAAGGACCTAAATGACCTGAGCACTTGTCAAAAATCAATTTGATTCCAATAATTCTTGTCACAACCCATCCGTTAGGGCTTGTGCTCTCAATATCCCATCCACGACTCCTATAGGCCAGGGGCTGGCGACTAGCGCCGAGTATGCGTATCCCAAACAAATGGGAGGAATTTTCCTATATCCCTGTACACACACACACAACTCCCAGCCAAAAATGATAGAAATTGAAAACACTACATAAACAAGCACAAGGTATGAAAGTAAAAAACTGAAGGTAAATGGGGCCATAATATAAGCCCAAATAAAACAGAAAGTAAATCTACACGTCTATGGAACTCCTTCACATAAAACCCTACCTGAGGGGTAGGTACAGAAACAGCTGTCTAAATCCATAGAATCACACCTCTTCTCTTGGGTTACTCTAAGCACTACCCTACCACAGTACACCAATGAATCCATCTAAGCATTGATCATCTACATGAGACACGACATGTGTGGGTGAAGCACATGTAGGGGTGAGAGAAACAATACTTAGTAGGGAACCCATACCACAAAGTTATACCACAAGCAATACAGAAGGCAGACTACCAAAGAGGTACATGATGTGTATCCTCTAAGTAGTACAATTAAGAGATTCACTAGATTCAGCTCACACAGGTTTAATATAAAGTATGAAAAGTGAGACTATTATTCTGAACACTGAACACCTTGTACTACTGAGACGCTCATCCCTGATGAACCAATTAGAATTACCGGGTCACCTAGACCCATTCATCACTTAGGCCCGCTGGGTCACCTCGATATTCTCATCAGTTAGGCCCACTAGGTAACCTAGAACCACTCATCACTTAGGAACACTGGGTCACCTAGACCTACTCATCACTTAGGCCACCTGGGTCACCTATACCTTCTCTTCATAGTCTTCTCATCATAGCCGACCATAGGATTCCTGCTCATAGCACGTTTGATTCTAGGTGAATCTACTCTTCAATCTATTAGTTTTATCTCATATTCCATGAAAAACCCTTTAGAGTGTATCAAAAGTACCTCCTAATTGTGAGGGTCCCAAAACTATAAACGAACCATCAATCAAACATATTGTTTGGAAGTTATAAGCTTTTTAGTGAAAAGGGGCTGGTGGGGTCCGGGCCCAGCCTGACCCGACCAGTCAGGTCGACCTAGCCCGACTTAGACTGACTAGGCTCGGCCCAGAATACTATACCATCCCAATGATGCAAGCCATTTTTTCCACCTAGGATGTGGAAACCACCCCAGATGTGCCAACTGCCCCATACTCTTTATGTCATGCGGCTGGCCGCAGATCTCGTACGCGCCTCGCGGCCTGAGATGTGGGTCCAAAACCCCACTGAGGATATGATCACTAGGCCCATAAACCTGCTGAAAATCCTCTGAAATGGGAATCCATGTAAATGCGGCTACCACCACCACCGTAGGACACCACCTCCTGCTTGCGGCTTCCAGTGTTAGTGCATCAGTGGCCTCTTCTACGGGCCACCATACTCACTTTGATGGTTTGATTTTTGATCCTAAATGAGTTCTAATATCCTCATGTCACTTTCTTCATTAACCAGGGTTCAAATTTTTTTTTTCAACCTATCTCACTAAGAAACGCTCGAATGGCGGTATCACCCAGGCTGCTTCGATCCGTCAGCCACCGATCACTAGCGCACCTCCACTAGGTTGTCACAAGGCTGGATCTATGATTTGGGATAATTGTTCTAAGAAACGGGTGCAGAATTATCATACGATCATTATTCCATAAATAAATAAAATAACATGATTGTGGGAAGAAATGAAAAAGAGAAAATTGAGGAATGAAGCTCAACCGTTGTTTTTTACAACTTTAGTCAGCTCCTATTAGAAGGGTCGAGGAAAATGAACTTAATGAGAACCATTTCCCTAAATTAAAACCCACATGTCAAATCCCCTTGTAAGAATGATCGAAACGTGAGTCAAATTTTTCATGGGTCGATCCGTGTTCATCATTTATAAATCAAGAATGGAGAAAACATAATCAAAACAAAACACCCTACATGGAAAAAGAATCATTTGTTGGCAAAGAACTGAGTCATTCTACTGTCGTTCGTTGATCCTCGATCCGAAACTCCCGTCGATGGTGAGATCCTTCGAAGAGTAAAGAAGGAATGTGTTCATTGTCATTCTTTGATTTCCAATGTGTGTACTATGAAGGTTTAAATAAATCTCCACAACCGTCCTTTGATTCCCATATCCACTTTAGGCTAATAATTGATGAAACATGTTTCAGTATTTATGTTACGTTGAGTCATCGCATCATTAAGATTGAGTTGCAGTGTTGTTAGGCTATTTCATTTATGAAATGAAATATCTAGATTGACGTTTCATTGTAGCGAAACATTTTTGAGTTAAATTAACCTTCTTTAGTCTATTTTATTTTTCTTTAAAACTCCCAAAAATTAACTTTTACCCTCAACCCGCGCCGGTTGAGGTTAGGCCCCATCTAAGGGAAGCACACCCTCATGAGATCAAAGGTACCCTCATATTTTCAATTCAAGTCACCATTCAAGAGTTATAAGGATTTGAAAAATAAAATAATTTTATTTAATAATTTTATTTACAGTTATTCCTTTTTCAGGTTTTCTCATTGGAGACCTGCACTGACAAAAGTTAAGTCATGCCTAGGGTAAACCCATTATCCTGAATGAAATGGTGCCTTCATATTTTTGATCTGGGAACCCATTTAAATGTTTGTTCACTTTTTTAGGAAAACCACTCAAGTGCGCTAGAAAAAACATAACATTTTTCATCGAACTATTTCGGGCACACCGGGCCTTAGAATCGCACGCCGTCTCAATGCCTGGTCTTGGAATTTTCCTAGAAATTTTATAAAAATAAAAATGTTAAATTATGAGTCATTAAAATTCTACTATATGTCATATTTTTTAAAAATTTATGGTTTATTGGGAAATTATAAAATGGAAGTTCCATATATAAAAGGTTAAGTAAGGAAAAAGAAAAAAAAGAGCTTTTCTTACCTTTGACATTTATAAAACATTGAGAAATGTAAAAAAAATCATATTTTTGGTTATAGATATCATTTTTAAATATAAATGGGATATATTTATCATACTAAATTATAATTATTTTTTAGAGATGATTTAGTTACAATAAATTATAACGAAACACCAACGTAATGATTATTTAGTTAATAATTAACTAAAATAAATGATACTATAATTGTTAAAAATGTAGTGAATTGATTGAATTACTATCTTTAATTTTTTGGAAGATTAATATATCATTTTAAAAATATGTGAACTTAATTTATTTGAATACCAATATTATTTGATATTTTAAAATTAAAATTAAATAAATAATGTCAAAATTGACATTATTGTTATTTTACAATAAATGATATTTCATTAAATGATTTAAAATGAATAAAAATACCATATAATATCAGGTGATTTTTAAGGGTTAATTTTTTTTAAATATGGTCTATTAATGGAGCAATTGATATTTTAAAATTATTATATTGACCCATATATTATAAATACATTTTTTGCATGGTTCGGGTTTGAGTAGTGTTTTCTACGTCACATGCTCTTTTTTTAAAAAATTAGTTTCCAAAAAAGATAAGTTTTTTATTTTTTAAATTAGGTATCATATTTATAATTTAGTGTATCTATATTATATAACAAATATCACTTTATTTTATTATTAATGGTTAAATTACTTAGGTTAGAAAACTAGTAGCTTTAATAAAAACCAAAATAATAAAATTGGGGAATCTTATAAGTTAAGAAAACAAATTGATAAAATGACCATATTTTTATATGGTGTAGAATTGGTTTGACCATAAATTCACATTACAACATTAGTTTTCTATTTTTTAGTCACATTAGGTAAATGGTACCTCCCATTATTGAATACCTTTTAGTATTTTTAAGATCACCACTCCCCCTCCACTATAAAAAGGCAAGCACTCTACCCCTTCATCACACCTCTAAAGCCACTTTGTATCATCCAAAATATGAATAAAATAGTCTCCAAAAATCACTAAATTATATAAAAAATCCTCAATTTTTTCATAAATCCTTCCATGGAATCCCTTTTGTGCAAACCAAAAGGATTTACCAGATTAAGAGGTAACACCCTCCCTCAAACTCCTTTTTTTTATTTTCTTTCTCCACCCCATAAAATCTTATTATTATATGATTTTATAAACAAAACAATATTAAAAATATACTATGATGTTGTTATTATAATATTTTGGCCTACACTTACCCACACTTCCATCTAATGGGTAAAAAACATATTGTTTATGTGTATGAAGAACTGCAGCCTCACTAAATGATGATTGTTTATTTTTCCTTTACCGCCTCTCATGGTTGACATTATTATGGACACTATATTTATATATGTTATATATTATATTTATTATGTCTTTAAAATTATTTAATTATTTTATAAAAAATATCATTATACCTTCCATCTTGTGTTAATATGATAATTTTGTTTGAGGAAGGACTACCACCCCCTCAAAGAGATGTGATTCGTTCATAAACTACATGGAATGTATTAAGGATGGATTTAGTAAACATATATGATATATATGATATAATAAATATAATTTTAAAATAATATATATAAATATATATATATATATATTTCTTTTTATTTCTTTCTTTTAACATGATAATTAAACGAAAATAACATTCATGGGTACGTACGACTTACCGTCTCTATGAAAGGAGTATTCCGTTTCATAATTCAGTATTATATGCATTATTATAATACAAATATAATAAATATAAATTATATTTAAATCATGGTTTACATTTTGGAAACTATAAAATAAATAAAAGAACCAAATATATAACAAATTAAGACACTAGAAAAAAACAAAGTGGATATTACCCGAAGTGAATTTGTGGAACATGTATGTATGATTTCATTATGAGATGGGTGGGACCCATATATCACACCAATGTATTGGGTAAATATTTATATCTCATGAGATAGAAGAAGATGGTCTTGGGAGTGAACCTTGACTAGTAAGATGGCCATGGGAGAAAACCATGACTACCAAGATAGTATGAGGAGTGAAATAATGCTAATAATATGGACATGAGAGTAAACTATGACTACCAAGATGATATGGGGAGTGAAACCATACTACTAAGATATTAATGGAAGTGATAACTTGGATACTATGGAAATAATATTATATGCTTTTATGTCTGCCAAATTTCCATGTTTAATTCCTATGTTATTATTTTATGGCTTATGTTCTTTATTTTCTTATGATTCATATTTTTTGAACTACCAATATTTATGCCATGATTTATTTTTATGATATTTGATATGCAGGGTATGATCTTCTATATTCTTGATCATGTTCTCATACCCTTATTATCATGAGTATGCTTACATGTATCCCTTATTTACCCTTACTAGGAATCTGAGCTCAACCATTTTTATATTTCCTTTCCCAGGTTATGAAGATATGTATCATGTTCGATGTGTCTAAGAAGGTTTCTAGTCAGGAATAACTTAGTGGGAGATAATGTATCTCATTTATGTACAACTGTTTATGTTTGCATGTTTCCAAATTCACTAGACTAATACGATCTTTGGGTATCTATTTGTATGATTTATTAAGTATTCTAAAAAAGTGATTTAATGTTTATGTATGTTAAGACTGGATTGTTATAGCAAGAGACTATGTTTTTTTAAAATATCTCTATGGAAAGGTGTGATGCATTTTGGAAGGAAGGGGAAATTAAGCATGCATTTTATTTGTCCAAATTAAATTATAATGAAAGTGGGGTCAATTTATTACTGAGTATCCTTACCTACGAGTTTATCTCAATTAAATTATGTGTTTCATTTTTCATTGTTAAGGAAATATGTACTTGATACGTCTCATGTTTTTATCTATTAAGTATTTTATTTAGAGGAGAATATTTTTTAAGGGGAAATTAATGTTCAGATTCTTGATCATAGAGATTAAATGTTGAGGAATAATGTGACACACTTGGTTAATATTTTATGGAATAACCATATGAATTAATAAACAACATTAGAATATGAAATTCCAATGAGAGAAAAATATCTCCACCTTTTTATTAATGAATATACATGGACACAATTTATTTTAATGGAGGAATAATGTGACAACCAATTTTATTTTAATAAAATATAAATTTTATTTTTTATTAATGTTCATGGTAGTACTTTGTATTCATATTCACTATAATTTATTTCCAATTTTATGTAATTTTTCAATTAAAAAATAAATCATTATTTTCTAACTAAATTGTTTTCCATGAATTATATGAATTTATCTAAAAGTTAAAATTTTAAATTTTGAATATTTTAAATTTATTAAATATACTTTATTTATGAATTTAACATTTTAAAATTAGATTAGGGTTATTTTTTATGATTTTTCAGAAATGGTTGATTTCTAAGGAATGCTGAAAAATACTTTTTTTTTTAAAATTCTATCACATTTTTGAAATTATTATTATACGAGAATGAATTTAATGTGTGTAAAACCATTTTTATAGAAAAAATTTACATTTAAGAGTTAAAATAAATAATTTTAAAAAATTATTTTCAATTTAGAAAATCTATGTTGGACATTTTAGAATCTTAGTAATCTTTTATTCTAATAAAAGAACTATTCTTGATCTTTTTTATTTAATTAAATATTTTCAAGGATGAATTCATTTTTGAATTATTTTTAAGTATTCTAAATATCCATTTTTTTACAACAAACCAATAAATGTCACAAGGATAAATTCTATAAAATATTTTAGTGACATTAGAGTTTTATTCTTAAAATAATTTTTTTTGAATTTTTTTTTTCGTTTCATATTGAATATTTATATTAAAATTATTTTTTACTAATTTTAGAAATAAAATATTATATAATTATTTTCATATTGGGAATTATATGGTTCAAATAATTTAATAAAGACCATTTTATTTTTAATCATAACATTAAGTTACCATGGAAAAAGTTTTTCATAATGTTAAATATTAGTATGGGTTAAAAGGGTTATATAGTAAATTCTAGGTCACAAATATCTCAAAATACTATCTATAATTTAATTTTATGAGTGGATTTATGACCATCCAATCCTATATTATAATTCAATGTTCTTTGGTTCCACTTTACCTTGAGAAATAAATTTATATTATCTTAATGTTAAGGTTATTTACAAGCGTGTCACTCCTCTCATCTATAAAAGGAACCCCACAATCCCTCACTTATATAGGAACTTTTAGAATGTTATCTTAACCAATATATAACTAAATCACTTCCTAATTCCCTTATATATTTTTATAGGTTCTAGTAATCCCAAAAGACTAATCTATGATGGATTGTTTATCCAAGTAGGAAGTATTTGTTTTAACCATGTTCTTTCATGTTTAGTTTTTATTTTACCTTCTAAAAGTTTTATATAACCATCCTAACATAATGAAATAAATATCATTATTTTAATTAAATTTTATTATGTTATTGGTAAAATCATTCTATACCTTTTTTATATCCATTGAAAAATCAAAATGTTGTTCATGTGAATGTGTAGACTACCACCTCTATGGATAAAATATTTCATTTTCCCCATCACCTTAAATTGAAGGATATAAATATTAATTTAATAAAAAATTAATATTTTTATAATAAAATTATGATCGTAGAGGAATACGCCCTTAAATACCTTCTTTCCATTCTATCCATTGTAAAGTGAAAAGGTCTCTCATGTGTACATGCAAACTACCGCCTCCATGAATTTCATATTTCATTTTTCATTAATGCCTTACAAATACGATTATAAAATTTTATTTAATGAATACATATGGATTTTATGACATTATTAAAATTCAATAAATATTATTTAACCATTTTATGACCCACTTTACACCATTCAACACATCGAAGCTATTTTGGATAGAACAACCCCAAAACATCCGATGTGTACTTAACTGATTTAGTAACTAAATAAAAAATTATAGTAAATAAAATAAGTGGAATAATTAAAAATGAATAAATAGATTTTTTTTAGAATAATGTAATTAAATAATAATATTTATTATATAGGAATGTAAAATATTCTTGTAGAGAGTAAAGACTTGATATAAGAAAGATTCCATACATTTTATAACAAACCAATAATTTAATAAATTAATTAAAATGGGAGAATAATGTTATCTTACACATATCATTGAAATAAAAGGATCTATTCAATCTAGTTATGTACCAATAATAAATTAATTTTTAAATATTTTACCTGATGGTTTACCTAGTGTTATTCCTGATTGATAGGTTGATTTTACAATTGAATTAGATCCTAATTCAAAACCAGTTTCAAAACTACCTTATAGAATGGATTTATTATAGAAATTATAGTTGAAAAGTAACTTACAATATTTTCATTATAAGTGTTTCATATGCCCTATAAATCCACCTTGGGGGGTCTTATTTTGTTTCTTAAGAGGAAATATAGTTCTATAAGGTTTTGAAATGATTATTGATCACTCAATAACATCCTTATTAAGAAGAAGTATCCTTATTTTTTGAATATTGAACATAGTTTTAGAGATGAACATCTACAATTAAATAAAGAATATATACTTATGATGATGGTTTAGACTATGTATGACCATTATGAGTTCATTCTTATTCTCTTTGGTTTGACTAATTCACACACTATATTTGTAAATATAATGAATAATGTTTTTCATGAGTATTTAGATAGATTTTTTAGTTGTTTTTATTGATGATATTTTGGTATATTATAAAAGTTATTATGATCATGAAAAACATCAAAGGATTATTATACAAAACTTAAATAAAATAAGTTATATTAAAATTTTAGTAAATGTTAATTTTGGTTGTAGAATATTTAATTCCTTTGATATAATGTAACTAAATATGAAAAAATTATTGATCCTGCTATGAATAATGTTTTGGAAGAATATATATATATATTATAATTTCATTGAGTTTTATATTTTTCTTATACCTTTGTTTTTTTACCGATGGTTTGTTGAAAAATTTTCTTAGTTATCTTTCCCACTAACCATGTAAACTTGAAAGGGAGTTAAATTTATTTAAACGAGGGCATGTAATGATTTTTAAGAGTTTAAATGAATATTGGTTTATTATTCATTATTATATATTACATTAAAAATGATAATTTTTTTTATTTATGGAGGCACTTTATTCACGCGCCTTGGTTTTTTTGAAACAATATGATCAGGTAATTACATATACACCACTCTAGTTGAAACCCCATATGAAAAATTATTTATCTCAAAACCTTGAGCTTTAAGTAGTAGGTTTTGATTTAAAAATTTTTATTCATTTTTTATATGGGGATAAATATGAAATATATATTTATTATAAAAGAGTAAAGAAAATATTCACTCAAAAATAAATAAACATGAGGAAAAGAAGCTAGATTTAATTGATAAAGGATAATTATTTCCTGATTCACTATAATCTAGGTAAATCTAAAAAGGTATAAAATAACTTGAGTCAAAAGTATAATTTATCATTAACCATGATACATTTGGGAAATGTCTTAATAGTAAACAATTAAATGAATTTGGGTTTAAAAGTTATACATCTAAACATATTTTATCTTTTAGATAAGGTATCAGTACAATCATCTTCGTCAGAAATAATTAAGATGTCTTGGAAATATAGTCACATTTTTCAAGAATGAACTTAATTGGATAATAATGGAATGTTTCTTGAGTTTAAAATTGATAAATAATTGTTTACATGATTTGAAAAGATTAAATTTTTACTGAGTTTTTTTTTATTTTAAAAAATAATTATTTAATGAAGATCACAACTCTTCATTTTATATTAATCCTTCTAGCACTAAGTTGTTTCAAAACCTTTAAGAATATTTTTGGTTGGAATGAATGAATAATTATATTACAGATTTTTCCATGAAATTGTTGACTTGTAAATAGGATAAATATTAATGAAAACATCCAAAGAAAATAATTCAACCACTTCCAATTCCTAAATGGAAATAGGGGGATATATCCCCATATTTCATGGTGGGAATATCAATGACATATTGAGGTAATAATGTGATATGGGTTATTATTAATTATTTGATTAAATATGATCATTTTTTTCTGTTCATGATAATAAGTCTTTAGATCATATTTTTAAACACTATCCTAAAGTTAAAGTTAAGTTAAATGAAGTTCCTATATCTACTTTATTTTATTATGGTCCTAGATTTACATTTATTTTATTGAATGGGATTGAGAAGTTAATGGGATATAAGTTAAGTTTCAGAACAACTTTTCACCCTCAATATAAGGGATATTTGAAGTGGAAAATTAAAAATTTGGAGGATATGATCTGTGCTCACTCATTGGATTGTCAGGGAAGTTTAGAATAATACCTTTAATTAGTCATATTTTATTATAATAACAGTTTTAATTATGGTATACTGAAAGGACCATATAAATCATTATATAAAAAACAATGATAGAATCAAGTATGATTAGATGTATTTGGGGAGATAAATTTATTGGGCCTTAAATTTATAGAAGAGATAGTATAAAAGGTAAAAATGATTCAGAACCATATGGGGATAGTTCGAGAAGGAAGAAGAGTTATAAAGATAATCACTGGAAAGATATGTTTTTGAGGTAGGAGACCATGATTTTCATAAAATATCTCCCTAGAATGATGTGATGCATTTTGGATGAAAGGGAAAATTGAGTACAGAGTTCATTGGTCTAGATAAATTTATAAAGAAAGTGAGGCCAATTTATTATCAATCACCATAACAATAGAGTTTTTCTCATGCACATTATGTGTTTCAGGTTTTTTTGTAAAGAAAATATGTAAATTATGTATCTCATGTTTAAGCCTTGAATTAGTTCTATTGAAAAAGAATATTTATTTTGAGGAACATTCAATTTAGATTCCTGATCACAGAGGGAAGGTGCGTTGGTATAAGATGACTATATTAATTTTTTATCAATAAATTATATTATTGAAGAATCAACTTGAGAATATAAAATGGTTATGACAGAAAATATCCCCACATGTTTATTAATGAATTAAAATCAAGATGAAATAATTTCCTTAAGGGGGAAGAATGTTACAAACTAAGTAATCTGAATATTAAATCAATTTTTTCTCTTTATTATTATTATTAATGTAAATATTATGGATTTATAAATATTATAATTTATAACTAATTTTATATAAATTTTCATTCGAAAAAAATTAATTTATACTAACAAATTTTTTGTATGTTTGTTATATGGTTTTATTTAAAATTTAAAATTATAAAATTGTAAATTTTAATTTTATTAAATTTAATTAATTTCTTTATTAATAATTCCAAGATTATATTAGGGTTATTTTTTATATTTAAAAAATATTTTATTTCTAGGAAAATAGTGAAAAATAAATTTTACAAATAATGTCGCTTTTATGACATTGTTATGATATAAGAATGGATTGAATGTTTGTAAAACCTTTTCTATAGACCAAATACATGTTTAATTATTAAAATATACCACTTAAAAATGTTATGTTCAATTTATAAAATCTTTATTTTACATTTTAGAATAAAAATAATATTTATTCTAATAAAAAATGGCCTTGGATCCTTTTTTAATTAAGTATTCACAAGATTACATTCAGTTTTACATTGTTTTTTAAGAAAAATTACCATATATATTTTTCATTCATAATTAAATAAATTTAATTAGAATCAATTTTATACATTATTTTAGTGTAAATTCATTTTTACTCTTAAAATATCATTTTTCTAAAAACTATTTATTGTTGTGTCCTATAAATGTATATTAAATATAATTTTTAACACTTTTGGAAATTTAATATTTAAAAATTATGCTTATATTTTTAATCAGAATGTTTAAATTTTGTAATAAGTTCCATTTTAGTTTTAGACATAAAATTAAGTTACCATGGAAAAAGATTGTGACCATTATAAATGTTAAAATGGGTTAAGAGGGTTAAAACCAATGTATAAGGATAAAAAAAATTTAGAATACCTATCTAATTTTACTTTATGTGTGGATTTATACCCATACCACCCTATATTAAAATTTGGGTTTCCATTGTTCCACTTGACCTTGAGAAAGATATTTATATTATTTTAATTTAAGAGTATTTACAAGGGTGCCACTCCTCTTATCTATAAAAGAAACCCCTCACTCCTCACCTTTCTACACACTTTGAGAACTTTAGATCGACTAAAATATGTCCAAATCAATTAGAAATACATTATTCCACATCATATAGGTTTTTTCCTTCACAAGAGATCAATATAATTGGGATTAATGTGTTTATCAAAGGATGTTGTTCAAGGAGGATACATTTGTTCTAACCAATTTATTTTGTGTTCTTTTTTGCTTAAAAAATATCAAAATATTGTTTTACCATATTAAAATATTTAAATAAGTAAATTTAGATTACTAAAATTTTATTATTTTGATGGTAAAATCATTATATACCATCATTCCATCTATTGAAAAAAATGAAAATGTTGCCCGTGTGTATGTGCGAACTACAACCTCCATAGATACAGATTTTCATTTTTCATCACTACTTTACATGGATGGTTATAATGAAATATTTAATTAATAATAATTATATTTATAAAATAATTTTGATTATTTAAATATAAACCATTATCTACCTTATTTCCCTTCTATCAATTGTAATGTGAAAACATCGCTCATGTGTACGTGCGAACTACCACCTCTATAAAATACATGTTTTATTTTTCATCACTGCCATACATGGATGGTTCTAAAAGTGGATTTAATGAATATATATAAATTTTATTAAATTATTAATGTTATAAAAATGTTATGGAACCATTTTTTGACCCATTTTACTCTAGAGACTCAAGGTTTTCATATAAGGAAATTATATCTTTTTAGAGGAATATTAAATACATTACCCAAACGCATGCCTAAAGACCTAATAGTTTATTTTCGTTGAAGAATAGGAACTCAATATTATAATTTTTTGAAATAACTTTAACATAACCCATAAATATATTATCTTTTATTCATCCTCACAAACATACCCTACTTAAAACCGTTATTCATAACATGGGAAGGAAAACACAGTAAAGGGTGAGATCAGATGCTTTGTAAGGGTAAAAAAGAGAGATATGTAATAATAACTTGAACATAGGGGTATGATAATGTGATAAAAACATATGAAAAATAAACTACACATTAATGATCAGAATCTTGAGTCATGGCATAAATATTGGAAGTTTATGAGATATGAATCATAAAGAAATAAAATAACAGGATGCATGAGAGCACAATATTAAAAAAAGACATGGAATTATAGCATAAAAATAAGTATAGAAAATAAATTCCATATTAGTAAAGGATAAATTACATGGATATCATAGTATAATGGATTCACTCCCCAAATCATCATAGTAGTTAAGGCTCACTCGAAATACAATCATAACAAACAAAGTCCCTTACTAAATCAGGTTCACTCCCCATTACAGTTCTGTCTATCTCATGAGATATAAATCTTTACCCAATGAATTATAGAGAGATATATGTCCCATATATCACATAATGAAAAATAATATATATGTGTTCCACAAAATCATAAAACATTCATCTTATCATAACCCATGAAATTAAATGGGTTTCATAAACATTTACCATATCATAACCTGTGGAAAATAGAAAAAATTTATAATCATTTAGTTATTTTATCATTGAATAACCCATGAAAATATGGGATTAATAAGAGTTATATCATGGTATAACCCATGTAATATAAATAGATTTCATAAAAATCACTCCATTATAAGCATAAACTATCCTGATAAAGAATAAGAATGGTATACTGGGATCATATCCCCAGTAAAGCATAAAAATCCTCAAAGGATGTCATCATAGATGGAGAATTATTATGAAATAAAAATCACATACATTTTTTCTTTATTAAAATAAAATTTCTTTAAAGATCAATTTTTAAAATTAAAATTTATTAAATATTTTCGAAATCCCATTATATGATAATAATCTTGAAAACTTATATAGGAATTTAAAAAATCATTTAAAACATTTATTGAGTAAAATATAATTTATTCCTTGTTTTTTTCTTAAACATAAGATCATTTTATTTTAAAATAAAATATAAAACATATAAAAGAATATTTAAATAAAATAATGGTCAGGATGGTGAGATATTTCATTCATGCTATACACATTAAAAATAGATCCTTTAAAATTTTCTGTAAAATCCAAACAAGTATTTTTTAGAAAATGATATGAAGATTCCTTCAATTTTTTTCAAATGTAAAAAACTGGGTAAAAATTTATTTAATAAATCATTTTGAGAATGTTAAAAAATAATTTTAGAATTTTTTGAGAAAATATGGTTTGGAAAGAAAAAGGGTATCTGACTGTAGAAAGAAATAAAGAATATTTTTCTTAAAAATATTATTTTGAAATCTTAAGTGTATAAAGAGAAGAAAATTATGGGAAAACATTTATTCTATATAAATAACCATAATAGAATAATATAAATTAGTTCATTAAGACATTAATTATAATATTTCATAATTAAAAACATAATAAAAAACAATCCCAGTAAATGATAAGATTGTATCATAAAACCCTTACCACTTTGGTAACATTAAATCATAAGACCAATGAAGGAATAACATTAAATGAATCTTATAATAACATGATAATAAATTAATGCATGAAATTTCAAGTAAAATGGGATTTATATTAATTTAAAAAATTATATTGGTTCATAACATAACAAATGTCTCAATGAAGAAAAATTGAGATAAAATCCTTTACCTCTTTGATAACTTTTGAACCGTAAAGACCATGAAAAAGAGATACTCGAATGGATATGTAAATACCAGTAATTTTTTCGAGAATTATCAAAAAATACATTCATGGGTATTATTTACACCACATAAAAGAAATATTTTTTGAATAGGACAAGTGTCTCAAGAAGTAAAAAGTGAGGTGGAAATACCTTACCGCTTTAGTAATATTTTGAATCGTAAGCCCCAATAAATCATAAAATAAATTGATAATTTAAATATCATGAAAATGAGGAGATTCATGATATAACATGTAAAATGGTAAGTTTATACATAATAAAAAATAAATGAGTGGTGAATTGTCATATGTCTTATAGAAATAAAAGAGAGACTGGAAATCCTGTATTACTTTAGTTATCTTTTGAATTATAAGCCCCAATAAAGAATAACAAAAAATGGAACCTTAAATATCATAAAAAGTATAAAATTAATGATATAATATTAGAAATTGGAATTATATACACAAAAAAAGAAACTAGTGGTGAATTTTCATTTATCGCCTTGAAATATAATAGTGACTAGAAATCCATTACCTTAATCTCAACTTCCTTCATACACATTCAAAACCCCTATATAATGAATATAAGTTTTTTATACTTATAATAAATAAACACACACACACACAAACATATATATATCATACTATATATTATTTACTTATGACATTTTATTACCTGTTTATTATCCATTCCATGTTAACTTCACATTTGGGAAATAACTGCTTTGTTTTTTATGTATGTTTTGATTTGTTATTTTTTTAA
The DNA here is from genome assembly GCA_963277665.1 of Viscum album. Classification (NCBI taxonomy): domain Eukaryota; kingdom Viridiplantae; phylum Streptophyta; class Magnoliopsida; order Santalales; family Viscaceae; genus Viscum; species Viscum album. The sequence continues at coordinate 1,216,184,986 of OY728143.1, forward strand.
ATGTCTTGAATTGATCAAGGTTCCATCATATACAGAATAATAATAATTAAATAATTATCATATTTATACATCAATTATAATTTTAATTCCAATCATGAAATATGGTTTTTAGAAATTATGTACGTTATGATTATAGAGATGGTAGGCTATACATACGTCTGAGTAACATTTCCATTTTTAAATGATCATTATGGAAAAGAGGTAAGTAATATTTTATATTTAGAGAATAATAATAATAATATAATATTTAACATATTATTTTTTAAATATACTTATACATATCATCAATATTGTGTGAAAATAGAGAGTCACATCGCTTCGTGAAGGTGGTACTCCACCCGTACACGAACAACGTTATCATCATTCAGTGAGTGAAAAGGTAAGAAAGAAAATGATATATTATCTTTCTATTAATGATAAATATATCATCAATATAATAATTATTTCATTTATATCACACACACACACACACAGATATATATATATATATATTAACTTTATCCTTATTATCTTCCATGTAAAGCGTTAGTGAAAAATAGATCACATCGCTTCACGAGGTAGTAGTCTTCCATAAATATGAGAAATGTTAGTGTATCCCCTATAGAATGGGGAGTAAGAAGGTATATATGATATAATTAATACATAGGTATAATTATGTTATAAATATCACACACACACACAAATAAAAAATTCACAAACCATTTTATAAAAGTGGTGATTTTTTAAGTCATGAAATTAACTCAAAAAAATATTCATATATGGAAGGTAATAAGGTTATTATATCATCATGGTTTAATAATAATTGAAGGTAGTGAATGAATAAATAAAATAAAAATGTTTTGTTTAAAAACATTACCTATTATTTTGGTAACCTCTTTAGGTTTGCACCAGAAGTCTTCGTAGATTGGATCACTACCCAACATAAGGATTATAGGATGATATTAAGGAAGTTTTTAAGGGATTTTTTCAGGTATTGGAAAAACAATAGTTTGAATGTGTGAATTAGAGAGGAGAGTGGGAGGCCCTTTATAAGTGAGGTGAGTGACAAAATTATAATATCTTGAAAAGAAAAAGGTGTAACCACTTTTTTATCATAAAAAAGGATCCAAAATAGAGTATTATAGAGAATTAAATATTTTAGCATCTAAATATAGTCTAAAAATATATATTATACAAGTTTTTAAGTAATTTTTACCCTTATATTTTTTGTTTAAACCTCAGTAAACCCATTTTAACCTTAACTGTAGTGTTTTTTTTATTGTTTTTACTATTTATTATGGTTGAAAATTAAGTTGAAAGTATTAGATAATATATATTATAGTGATTACAAATATGTAATCTATTTTGCAAAAATATATTCATAGAAGTGGAAAATTTTAATTTAAAAGTTATTTTTATAAGAATTCAACATGAAAATGATTCCAATAACCTAAATTAGATTAATAGATATATAGTTGATCTAATTTTAAATTAGAGCAAAATTAAATTATAACTTAACTTTATAGATAATTTAAATGAAAAGGAAGTTTTCCCCATGGGCCATCGATCTAGACATGCATATTTCTACCCTATGGTTTATCATTACTGGAGACCACAAGCCTGGACATTTCTACACCCTGATCCATCAGAAGCTAACATGATATGCTTGTACAATGTCTCCCCCATATTCAGTCATCGACATACCCAAATTTCGTCACCCCTCGACCATCAATATCACCCTCGGTCATCAGTGTTTAATGTAACACAAGCTAAACTCAGTGCTTTATGTAATGAAAAATATAGAAAAGATATTTTTTTTAAAAAATTATTTCACAAAATCTCAGGGTGTTAAATTTACCCCAGGCAATACACCGAATCTACTTTTGATCAAACAAACCCAAAATGACCGATATAAACTTAACCAGCATACAAAAAAATAAAGCAATATAGTAATTGAAATAAAATGTATAATAATAAATGAATAAAAATGAAAATGTTCTGAAGAAAAAATAATAAATAATATAATTTTATTATCTAGGGAAGTAAAATATATACATGGTGATTTGGGAGTCGAGGTATGTGATTTTTTAAGACCTTATTTTAAAGTTTCGCTTCCTACTATTTTCCTCCATATTCATATTCTATAAAATTTTTCAATTTTATTTCTTTACACTTTAATTATTTTTTAATCAAATTTTAACTAACATTTACATTCTTTACAATGGTTTTGGAATGAATATTTCAAAAATCTTACATATAGGTTACCTTTCAATTTCTTAACAAAGGTGTGAAAATAATGTTTTTTAATGTTTACCACATAACTACATTTATCCATTTCCATATATTTCTTATGTATTAAAATTACTTTACAAGTTTCCATGGTCTATCTAATTAAATAATATTTCCCACTATTTTTTAATTTTTTTGTTTTAAAAAGAGTTATCAAATAGAAAGGATATTTCATCTAATTTTTATGAGATAATTAGAAGTGATTTTGATTATGTTTTCAAATGAATTTTATGATAAAATACTAAAGATTATATATTTTTTTATCATGTAATGGTTCATGGAAATTATAGGTGATGATTATTTAGCCTAGAAAATATCCCTATATTTTATTGGGTAATTATTTATTCTATAGAGAAATTATGATTGGAATTAATTGGTTATAAGTTATTATTTTATGTGTTAAATACAAGTGAAATTGGGTGATAAATAAGATTTATTGAGACACCTTCATGATTTTTCTATGGTTTTTCTAAGTTTAATGGTATTATTTAATAATTTTTTGGTTTCTCATGTGACTATGTCTCATTTATGATAAAATGTTTTTATTATTTGAAAACAAAAACTTTCTCATGTTTTTATATGATTTTCAATAGACAAATGGGTTTTTTTATTTTATATCCCTTATTAGGAATTATTTTCTAACCACACCTTTTAGAATAATTTTATAAGGTTTATGAATGAATATGAAATCTAGCATGGTAAATATAAGAGTTATAAAGGCACACCTTGTATAAAGAAAGTGAGTCATGAATGAGATACGAGTGTCAATTTAAGAAACTATTTTGGTTGAAAAATGTACATTGTGTGGAAGTGTCCACTTTTTTATGTAATAAATTTATTAATTCTCTAAAACTTTATACTAAAAGAGATTATTGGAATTTAAGATATTATAATATTTTCTATTAAAATTATATTTGTTGGTGGGTTATGTGTAGGTTATTATAGTTTATCTCTAAAGAAAACACTCTATAACCTATCCACAAAAAACATCCATCAAACCACAATCAAGAACCGATGAAAAGAAGAGAAAACACACTGTAAAAAGATTTGAAATGAAAGGTTACATGTAAGAATAAGAGAAAATTAGAATTTATTACCTTGAATCAATAGATATTGACCTGGATAAACCAAGAGGCTTAGACCCTCAAGAGAAATGACTGAGTAACACTAAGAGGGCTTGGGGTTTGCTTGGGTTTGAAGGGAGAAAGTAATAAAAAGAAAGACTGAGGGAGAGATAACCCTCTATTTATAGAGAAAACCAAACATGATATCACCATAGTGTGGAGGCATTAAAATGATAGTAATGTCCTCTATTCAAAGAAAAATACAATTTTCCATGTGTTTGAAATGGCCATATCCCCTCAAACCTCATGCTCTTTCCAAAATAATTTTATATGAGTTTTCTAGAACTATGACATGAACCTTGGGATGGAGGACCCTATTTTTACCCCCAAACTACCATCATGATTTCTCACAATAAAAAAAATAAGAATTTATTACCATTTCATATCATCGTGACTAAGACCATGGTGTAGTGAGTCCCTACTCATTATTTATGCTCTACCTTAATCAGATCAGCCTAACTTATAATCACCACCACACTCAACAACCTGGGAATTTTATCAGCCCTAATTTTTCATAGGGAAACTCTATAAGTTTCATGCCCTCCAAAACAACTAGCATTGGGTGTTGTTCTCTAAACACCAACACAATGAATGATTTCATATTTTCAGTAGCTCCATTCCCTTGACAACAAGCAGGTACCCATTTCCCATTTTACATAGAGAGTCTTATCACACACTATTCCACAAAAAATTAGGGCTTCACTTTCCAGGTTCACCAACCACAAAAAAATTTCCCACCACACCCTCAACTATTAAACTATCCTCCCCATAACCACCAACACACTTAAAACCATGATGTGTTGAAACCATAGATGGGTAAAACTAAATTCTTAGTCTTTATAACACCTTAAAAATACCTATCAATATCTCTAAGCCTCAATAAAATGAATCGATGGGATTAAGGATTCTTAGGCCATCACATCAGGTACCTCTCAAAAAGTTCTATTCCTTAAGAATAAAAACTATACCCATAAGGAAACCCATGACTGTCACACAAACACTTCCTCCCAAAGATATATTTAAAACATAAATAATTCCACTAAAATAACATGAAAGTAATGAAAATAAATTATCTCTTAATTCATCACCAATTAAATCATTACATCATAAAAAACATTCAAACACCTCAAAATAATTATCGCATATTTTTGACTCACATTATAATGTACATTCCTCTAACCCAGCATGCCTCTATAGAATGTCAAATGGAGAAAAAACTCACCCTCATAGAACCTTATCCCGATGATCCTGAATATCAACCAGCCAGTCCACAAATGTCAGATAAACCCCACATCTAATTCTCCCAATTCATTTAAGAAAAGTCATTATAAAGATAATGATGAATATTATACAAATGGAATATGTCATCAATTCAATCCATGGAGGAAGCTTCAATAGATAATCCACCTCACTAGCATGTTATAATAACTCAAAGGGAATGACAAACTGGGGAGAAATATTACTTGTTCAACCAAAACTAAACTTACCACGATGAGGGGAAACTGTTAAGAACACATAAACTCAAACCTAAAACTTAAGCGACCCCTTACTTTGACCAACATAAAAATTCTTTTGGTATTGTACTGCCTTCTTTATTTACCAAATCATTCAAAATTTATTTGATGTGATCTACAAAACATCAAGACCATGGAAAAATTACTACCCAACCCCAATCAAAAAAATGGATATCTTTATAGATACCTATACAATTCCATAAATGGGTCCATCCAATAGAAGATTTGTAGATTTAACTCAACCAAGCATAGGTTTTTTACCCACAATCCATGAAAATTTAATACACATGCTAAAAACATATTCTCCAGGTTCTAAATAGTCTTATCCATCTTCCAGTATATTAGAGGAAGGAAGGTTATAATGAGATTAAATTGAGAACCAAAATCATGATAGAAATATAATCAAACTCATGAAGTTAAACAAGCATCCTGATCATAAATGATGGTCCTAAATACCCCATGAAGCTACACCACCAAATCCACACACCGCCTCACTAAATCCTACAAAACACTCATGTCCTTGATTGACATGAATTGTAAAAAATTTATCAACTGATACATGATCTCCCAAATAACATCCCATCCCACCTTGGCTCATAGTAAGCTGGTGATAAATTCTATGTAGATATCCTCCCATCACCACTCAGGGATATCTAATGACTAAAACAATGAACCATGAACAAAATGATCTACCTTCAAATGATGGAATATTACACCTCACAACACAAACTCCACTATTGACCACTTTATATCCAACCACAAAATATGAATTCTAATGGGATGATACATCTTGGTGATACAAGATATACTGCCACAACTGAACTATGAAACTCCACATGAATTTTACCTTTCATTTCTAGAGAAATAAAAAATATCTCTTGGAACAATGTTTGATGTCGATCATCCTCCAACCATACCTTTGGATAATCTCTATAAAATAAAAAGTCCCACATTATTTTACCTCTGAGTCACCCCACTGATTCTCCTCCACCTGTTTCATTAGGGATGACTAAATTTTCATCTAGTATAGGCATCCTATACAATTTATCTCCCCTATATCAAGATACATTACTATAAAATCCTACATAACTCTCCAACAATATCATAAATCATGAAAAACTTCTCCAAATAACTTTTTAATAAGCACATCAAAAACCATATCCCCCCACCTTGTGGTATATGAGATCTCAATGTTCTATCCCTAATTAACTCCATCCACATCCATTAATATAGATTTAGATATCATTAAAAGAAAATACGCCTTAGTAACTTTTGATCCATAAAGACCACATATATTATTCTGATGAGGTAATGTATCCATAAATTTAAAGAATAAACTATCCCCACTAACTTCATATAATTGGAGGCATAGTTACACTCATGAGTACATAGATACCTTGATCCATAATGGACCCTATTACATCAAGACGTAACACAATATGAGATTATAAGAGTCTTTTAAAAACTCAAACATTACTCCATACTTTTTCAATCAAAGGATGAGAGCACAGATCTATATGAATGAAATCTAACACAAACCTCTTATAATATCTCATAAAACCAAGGAATCTACCAAAATCATTGATGCTCTTATGTGAAACCCAATAAAAAACCACCATGATCTCCAAATTATCAACTAACACTTAATATTGAGACACCACATGCCCAATAAAATACACCCCATTCCTATAAAACATTTACTTAGATAGATTTTAATAGACTCGATGGTGATTAAATACCTAAAACAAATACATAAGAAACTCGATAGGATACGATATTGACTTTGAGTATATGATTATATCACCAATGAACACTACCATGAACTGATCTGGTAGCTCACAAAACAAATATTTAAAAAATACCATGAACACATTTTGGGTCATTCATGATATCAAATGACAAACTCATGAACTTAAAGTTTCCATAGCGACATTAGAATTCAAACTTTGGGACATCCACCTCTTTCAAACACATCTAAAGATACCCATACCACATACCAACCTCTGAAAAAATAACACCCCTACAAATAGTTGAATAAATAATCAATCCTTGTGATATGATAATGGTTCCCAGCCATTACCTAGTTCAACCTCTAGTAGTCTATAAACAAGCTCATTCCACCATCCCCCTAATTGGATAAAAACATTAGAGCACCCACTGATGATAGACTAGGTCAGATGGATCCATTATATATCAAATAATCAATTTTAATCCTTAATCTACACATCTTAGAAAGTGTTATCCTATAGAGAGCCATTAATATCATAGAATCATATGAATATAATTCTATCCCAAACTTGATATCACATAGATGGGTTAGATTAAAAACCTCCTCAGGAAAACATTCAAAAAGACATCCATGACTCTAGGAAACTCCATTACCACCACCTCTACCAAATACGATGACAATGATTCTAGATGTAGAAACCACAGCTCCGAACACCTTTGACCCATCAGGTAATCTCTCTCACTAAATAATTCTACTTGATAGTGATCCTCAACAACAGAATCAACTCTCCTCTAGAATAAATCAAAGATTATATGCACAAAATATAACCAGTTTATTCCTAGAATGAAATTTTATGGTTGCATCAACAATAAAAGAAAACTCCAAATGATTTATGATTCCCCATAAGTATCTCATAACCCTACTAAAAATCAAGTAAGATTATTTAAACTCAAAATGGTGTTTTCATTACTAGGGTAAACAAAATCCTCTCTAACTAGAGTCCCATGTATTGTACTAAAGTTTGTGTAATAAAGGAGTGTGATGATCTATGGTCAAAAAAAGTATAATACAAGGTAGATGATACATATATAATACCTTGAATTATCTATAGACTCTATGGTGTTGATACCTCAATGGAATGGAACTTATAATAACCATATCTTCTACCTCATCGCATACTAACACCTCCACTACTATTCTTAGACCTATGTACCCAAGGGTGGGGAACACTATAAGGATGATCTCTACTAGCTCAATTTCCTATCAAAATAACATAAAATAGATTTCCCTTCCATTAATATGGATTCTGAGTCAACTATTATTATAGGGGAAGAAAAGTAATATAACTTTTAATATCATGATGATTACAATGACTATGTGGGAACTAATATCATTAAAGTCTACAGTTTTCACAAACCGAAAACACTAGCATAGAGCTCCCTATTGTTTCTTGGGAACAACCAGCAGTAGTGAAATGAAAAGAATAAAACTATGGAATATAACATTGAGATAGATGAAACATGAAATATTCTACATTTATAGTCCTCCATCAACAAACCTACACATTGGGGAGATCTAACGACTCCCCTCCCTAGATGACCTCGATTACAAATGCATCCTTTCAATCACCACATGCTTATTCTTCACCTCCATATATATAGACAATGTATATGGTTTAAAAAAATATCAAATAACTGGTAAGAATACATCCTCTGAACACCACACTCTAGAATCCCTATCGAGAAAAATATAAGGGGAGATTTGAAGAAGGTACCTGAATATAATCTTAGGCCCCCCTATACTTACGATCCCATACATATGAGAGAAAAAATCTTACATATTCACTTCCCTCATCAATGAATAGAGAAAATATGCAAAAAAAACAACTCTCAAAATCATCCCATGAAATATATGAATCCTTTTTCTCCACAAGATAAAAAAACACCCACTAGCATGTCAACTCTAAAAAATGAATTATTGTCAGCAATATTTGATACTCCACCTTATAAAAGATTTGTTTGAAGGTGTAATCAAGATCCTTCAACAAGCGTGACAAGGGTGGTACAAGGTCATTGATTAACACCAATTAAAATTAATTATTTATGACATACTAATACTTATACCATGGTATGTAGGGTGTAACCATATATAAGAGTTATATTTGTGTCCAGAAAAAATTAAGTGATGAAATGATAGTGAAATTTTGAGAATAATGTCGAGGGTGTGCTAAATGTGGAAGAAGTATTAAAAGAGAAGAAACCAAACTATTTATACTATTAAGGTTGATTTGATTAGATAGAATTAATAGAAAATGAAACTGATCATGCATGTAATCAATCATTAAAGTGATAAATTAATGATAAATTATGTATTATAACACCTAAATTTAATTAAATAAAAATAATTTCTAGATAAATATATTAAAAAAATTTATTCCTAATGATACTCATGACGAAAAATGTTTCTTCATGGATAAGTGTAGAAGAAAAAAAAATTCCAGTTATTCCTTTGGATTTTTCTTCCAAGGAGATAAGGAAGTCACCTATTCACCGGTTGGTACTTGTAGTATAGTGGAAGGATGATCATGAGGAAAAGATAACGAGAAACTATGGAAAAAGTTATCTTTATTAAAATGAAACGAAGAAAAGGAGAAGTAATATCCCAATTATTCGAGTAAAATTTCCCTAAAAAAATCAACTACACACACCAAAAGCAAAAACAACTGTATAATTCATCATAATTATATTGAAACAACACTATAGGAAGTAATAATAAAAGAGACATAATCTTATTTATTGAAATCAACTTCTTCCTATAGACATGATCTCACCTAAACTCCTAAACAAAGTTTTCTCCCACATCTTGTCGAACTATAGATCATTTTCATTTTTCTACAATGTGTTATTAATACACATGAGGGATCAATAAAGGGAGAGAATTTTGAATTTCATATTTACTCATATTAAGTTTCATGCTAATTACATTCTCATAGCCTGTATAATTGGAAACAACCTTGATCTTCTCCTCTATATGTTACACATGGCTAGCCTTCAATGTACATTACTATACATCTTCTTGTTATATTACTTGTGAGAAAATAATCCAATTGAATGAAGTAGTCCAAAATGTGTTTTATTGTATAGTTCAAACACCTCTTGAGTATTTAAACAATATATAGATGATTCCCTACTCAAGGACCCCTTTCTTTGATATTGGGTTATATTTCTGAATTAGGAAACCAAAACATTTTAATATAATTAATAATAATTATTACAAAAATTCAAAATATTGTAATATACTTATATATCTCATTTATAGACTATACACAAGCATGGAACTACAATCAATTCATATTTAATTAAAACCTACAAGAAAAAAAACCTAGTGATCGATAATGGATTTGACGATTTTGAGCATAGTGGAAGTGTGCAGTGGCATGTGGTATATTAAAATTTATTTTAATATTTCTATACACAAAACCATGAGTGAGGATCTTTCACATAAAATTTATAATTAATTTATTTATTCCAAAAGAAATCAATTACCTTGTATTAGGTTTTTTTCTTTGATGTTGATGTTGGTTGTATGAAGTGACTCCTTCAGATTTCCTTTTTCTATATTTTGAGTATCCTAGGATTGAATCCCTCTATAAGTGATCCACATGTGCTCCTTTGGCCTCTGAGTAACACCAAATGATATATGGGTGATTCCATGGGGAATTAAATGTCTTTAACTATTCATTCTTGATCGATCTTTTTTTCAATATTGAAGAAATATCTCTAGAATTTCTCATTCTGGAGAGGGAGGGAGATGGAGGAGTCAAAAGAGAATTCTTTGCGCACAAAAATTCTCTATTTTTTATTACCAACACAATAGACAAAACATGTTATTTATAGTGGTAGAGTTTATTTTATAATATTTTTTTATTTCATGCCAACCCTAAACAATATGAAAACCTTTAATAAAGACCCATGAAACTTAATAATAATGTTATTACTTTTTAGTGCAGGTTCACATACACTAATGATAAATATTATTTACTAGCTTGTAGATAATTAGTTTTCACCATACATAGTTTGCGTCTGTTCAGACTCATCGGTATTTATTGAATACCCAAATAAATTTTTTTATTCAACTAAATAAATATTTTATTCACAAACAAGTAAATAAATATTTATTAAATATTCTATAAAATAAATAAATAAATTTTATTCATAATCCAGTGAATAATTATTTATTTAATTTATGTGATCAATAACACTTGAACAAAATTATTTCTTGGTCTTGAGAATAATATCTATTCTGTTAATTAAATTCAAATATAATTTACTCAAGATCAATGTAAACACTTCTTTTGTGACCCTCTAGGATTATTACTCATTGGAATTTTGTGAGTATGCCTAAATTCCAAGATTACTATCTATAAAAATGTCAAGGAACATAATAAGAATAACTTAATGTCGCAATGACAACAAGCACATACAAACACTCACAATTTAATACAATCCCTTTGTCTCAATATCTCATCAAGTAGGCTGCACATCCATGCCATCAACCTATTTTATTTATACGTCTTTCTTTGTCTATATAAAATAAACTTCATTACACCATGTCCACTGGATTTATGTGATAGTCATATTTCAATAAAAGAGATGAGGTCTCAACATCCATAAAGAGGGTAGGGACAAACCCTTCCTCAACATGATTGTTTCGTAGTTCCTTGAAACGTGTTTTATAGTTTTAAAAATCACAAATTTCAGGAGGTTTCCATTGGATTTATTCATGGAACCGAAAACTTCCAACATTTCTTTATCAAAAGGGGACCTACTTTCCAAAGGCATGTGTTCGTTAAGTTGGAACTTTACGATACTTAGGAACATACATTGGTCAAGAGGATGGGAGGTTGGACTCATAACACCCTTTTGGGGGGAATTATTGTCTACTTTGGGACTCTCTTTAAGATATTTTCATGAATCCTTATTAATTCACCAAGCATAACATAAGTTTTCCTTGTAATTTACAATCACTTATTAAAATGTGTAAAATTTAGAATCATCAGTATGCATTCAAGGTTCTTCATTAATAGAGATATTTGTATGCATTCGAGGTTCTCCATCAATAGTATCCTCTAATATACTATTTCAAGATTCTTTTAATCATCATTATGATGATACTGGTTTTTAAGCCACTTAGTGGGGAACTCTAGAATTTATTGTCATCCAGGGAGATAAAGTCTTATTTTCATATTGGGATTGTACCCATGAAATGGGATACCTATGTATCCTTATGAAATGAATTAGAACCCTCTTAGTTCAGTACCACTTAATTCGACAGATCATACCTTTTAAGGTCATGTGATAAAGACCTAACCATATAGTTTAATGTCATGTGGTAAGGGCGTCTAAGAGAAAGGTTCTTAGTCATGTTTGGTGTGGGAATTAAATAGAAAATAGCCCAACGAACTTGCAAAGGATATGGGTTTCCATGTTATATTGGACCCTATTGAGAATATGGATCAAGGAGAATAGGGTTGATTTTGAAATGTTGGGTTTGAACCTCAAGGAGCCTTCCAAAGTATCCTTGGTGGATGGGAATCAAATCCCACATAGTTTAATAAATCTTATAGGAGAGTACAGTCCTTTGAGAGAAATGAGTTTTGGATTACTTCTTGAAAAGGATTCCTTGATGGTTTAGGGGTTTAATTTGGGGGTTCTTCCAAAGGAGGATGCCCAGATTAAGATAATTAGGGTTGTATTCTTGAAGAGGATATCTAGTGATCTCAGGCCCTGAAAGGTCTTCCTATGTATCCTAGTTTGAACAGGAATCAGAGTTCTCATAGTTCCTTCACCATGGGTGTTTGTGTAAATGTTGTAATCATCGTGAATCTCTAAGATCAAGTGAGTTATACTCGGTATGAGAAAAAATAGGATGTGAAAGATTCAATAATGACACTTCACAATTTTCCTCTTCTACTAGTGGAAGAGGGAAAAGCGACCTGAGTAGTGGGCGCGTCGACTATAGAAGATGGAGAGGTGATAAACCTTACCTCTAATCACTTTTCATTGAACGAGGGTCTAATGAAAGGAGGAAGGGATGAAGGTTACAGGCTTACACCAGTATGGCTTCCCATTTGAGGTTCGGTTGGGGTTTACTCCTATGAAGGATGCCCATTTGAGATTAGTTGGGGCTTACTCCAAAGGAGGATTTCCTTTTGTGGTTTGGTTGGGGATTACTCCTAAGGAGGATTCCCATTTGAGATTGGATGGGGATTACTTCTAAGGAGAATGACCATTTGATGTTTAAACTTGCATAGGAGTCATGTGATGAGGTTTGAGGAGTTTCCAGAGGAGCATATCGACTCAAGGTACTTAAGGAATCTATAAGGAGAGTCCAAACTCATAACATGTGAAAGGAAGCAAGAGGATTAATTTGACTCAAGGCACTTCATTGAGTGTGATGGAGTGTCTAAAATCATGGTATTCTAAGTTTGGAAGTTGGGAGACATAAATGGCGTAATGGAAAATGTCACCGACTGGATCCGAAAAGTTTTTGGTGCGACTCTTCATTTTTCATGGGGGTCAGTGACCGAAGCGATGGGACCAACCCAAAGGGTCGAGACCGCAGGCCGACACTGAACCCAAGCTAGGGTGCAGGGGCGCAAACCCCATGGTACGGACATGCATGGCCATGCAGGATCTTCTCCATGGTGCATCATGTTGGTGCTTCGCGTAAGTGATCCCTGTAGGTGTGTCGAGTATGTGCGACGTGTAAGTATGACATATAGTTGCGATGCACTGGTGCTCCATGCAGGTGCTCCACGTAGGTTCTCGGCGTAACTCCATGTGTTCTAAACCTTGATGGAAATTTGAACCATGTTTACACATTTAATTCTCTATTCTATCATGTTTTAGAGAGCTACCCAAGAACAATTGGGGGATCTTGGCGAATGAGCTATGCAATGGGAGATTTGGGACATCTTACAACTTTTTCTGTCTTTAAAACGGGGAGCCCAAGCGTTACATTTATAGGCATGGAGGGAACTTGGTCAAAGGGAAGTTTCCCGCATAGGTCCTCCTCATAGGTCTTCTACGTAGGGGTTTAAAAATTATATTTCCGCATAGGTCCTCCATGTAGGTCTTCTGCGTAGCTCTTCAGGATAAAATTTGTCCATCTTCTGAGTGCCATAACTTTTGATCCGTAAGTCCATTTATGATTCACGACCTGTAAAATCGAAGGTCTTGAAGAGATCTACACTTCTTGAGATGATAAATATACCATTTCTTCTCGGAAGAAACTTGAAAATTGAATTTAATCTGTCAATACCTTTTTATCATCGATCTTGGAAACCCACTACCTACTCTTAGATGGGGGAATCATTCCACATATTCATTAGTAAGGAGTAGTATTTTGGAAGATAGAAATCCAGCCGACATCTTCTTCTTTCCTGGTGAAAACATATTTACTCATACATGACATTTGTTGTGTATGTGAGAATGATATCTTCACTTTTGTGTAGAAGTTCATGAAACAAATTATGTGGTGTCCACAATGATGTTAATAAGATGCCATTCGTGATTCAACCAAAACATCCAACTTCACCATGAACTATTATCTTTATGGTTAATGAAATATATATATGTGAACAAGTTATAACATGAATTAATAATAATATTAATTTTTAAGGATCATTACCCATTCTCACAGGCAGAAATATTTGATTGTACAAAACATGTGAAATTCCTACTTGAGGGTATGCTATCATAATATCCTATCTTGGATATTAGCAAGTGAATACTCTATGAGAATAAGCCCCATATTCTTACGAGCACTCACACCAGATAGTTTACAAACCATGTTTCCTATCATAGTATATTATCTAACCACAAAGCTATATTTAAGAGATACCACTATAGCATGTCAATGTTATCATCATAGCGGGGAACCACTATACTTTATCCATACAATAGATACTTTAGGACATTATCAAATCAATTTTATGAAGAAAAATAATCAATACATGATAATATATTTATAATAATATTTACTTATTTGAATATACAAGTAATATAAAGTATAAAGTAGCTGGTTATAGGGAAAAAATCCTAAAAACTCCTACCTTCACTAGGCTCAACTACAAATTATGGGTTAGTCATCACATGTTAAACATGATTCTACTGAGTATGGATACAACTTCTTGGCCTTCCATGTATACATTGATAGGGTTGTTTAAGCCACATATCTATGTGGTGGATCTGTTTACTGTAACATTGCTATCTTGAGAAAATCCATCAAGTATTAATTTAATTGAGTATCCAACTCTAATTCCCATGTACAAATCATGAAATCCACACTAAATACATATTCAATGTATCACCCCATGATTTTATGAAAAATATTCTTTTTAATTTCATTGATGTATTCTGTTGTACGCTACACCCTGATTATCCTGCGCTATACACAACACCGTATTAACTTGCAGTATGTGCAATACTATTTGTGGATCGTGTTACACACAATTTCAAGTTCGTTTGATAGTAGTTATTCTACACAACATTGAGTATATATATATATTCAACGTATAAATGAAATATGGTTGGATTCTATTATACGAGACAACAAAGGAGTTTTTCACTACACCCAACCCTGACTTGGCTTGTATTACACGCAATCGCGACCTTCTTCGATAGCGTGTGTTGTACGTAATACCGGGTTTCACTAAAAAACGATATATGGTTATAATATTATTATAAACTAGCCTTTATGAACATTTTTAACAAAATATTTATTTTTATAACATTATTGTTAATCTTACACATTTTCTAGAACATGGTATGAGAACAAAATAAATTTTTTCGGGTAAAATAAGTATTTTTCAAAAAATGCAGTTTTACCACCTTTTGATGGCGCACCCATTTAAAATATAATTTTTGAAAAGTTTATAAGTTAAATTTTACAAAATAAACTACTTCTTTTGATTCAGGATATAAAAATTTACATTGTATAAAGTTTTGATATTTTTCTGATAACTTTCATATTTTAATGATTAGTGAAAACACGCTATATTTTAATTTTAAAAAACTTTTTTCAACGTAATAATTTATATGGTTAAATTATATTATTTAATGGTTTTAAAGTATAAATAGAATATATTTTTACCATTTAATATAATGTATCTCATTATCATTGATTTTACATTGAATTCGTAGGTTAAATCAATTCAATCTTTTGCAATGTTTTAAACAAAAACCCGTTTTCATTCGACAACGGGATTAATTTTAATTTAATTTTTAGAACTTATTTGTATTGAATTTGAAAAAATGGATTCCATATTTGGAATCAGTGGGTCCAAATTATGTTGATGGACTACTTTTTATTTTTGGGTATTATGAATAATAACTACGGTAAATTTTATTTGCCATAGTTAAAGGTAAATCGGGTAATTAAAAGTAAATATAATATTATAAAATTACCCTAACACATACCAAAATCCTATTGTATGACTAAAAGTCTACCCATATCACCTAAGGGTCATATTTGATTTATTTAATGGACTTTGTTCTATGAAAATAATTTATTTATTATTAAAACCAAAGAAAGTGACAACATGTCACTTTCTTTAATCTTATAAGTATAATAATTTTAATTTAGTGATAAACTTAATAAAACTATGAAAATGAATAGTATCCAGATATATAATACAATTATCTACGTCATATAAATTTATTTATAATATTTAGGGATTAAATAATTATCATTAATTATGACACAATAGTGATGTTGAAATTATTTTATTGATTGAAATATCAAATAAATGATTTTAAAAATATTAAAATAAATATTATATGAACTATTTAATATGCTAAAATATTTTCTAGATACATATGTCATTTTATGAATCTATTAAATCTTTTATTTCGAACATATCTTATGTATAGTTTTTATTTAAATTCAAATAAATGAATAGTGTCAAAATTGACACTATTGTTATTTTATAAAAATAACATATTATAAATTTTTTTAAAAATCACAAAAATATTTAAAAATTATAAATTAAAATTTATATGGTCTAAAATGTCATAAATTGTTAAATTAAGGAAAATTCACAACACATGTGTAATTATTTATAATAATTTAAAATTTAGAATATTATTACCACAAATAAAATTAAATTGATAAATAAGGATAAATCAAGTTGATAATGTTTAAAATAAATTCCTAACATGTCTAATTTTTTTTTGATGATATTACAACCCTATATCATCTAATATTCGGATATGAGTCATTTTGGAAGTTTTTATGTGGGGTTGGGATTTAATATAAACTAATATTTCTTATATTTCCAAAGGTGCCCCTCTCCCCCTTATAAAAGGGCACCTCCTCCCTCTACTCCTAACACCAATTTGAGCCTTAAATCCCAGCCAACCCCTACCCATTTAACTTCCCCACTTCCTTAGAAACCTACTAAATGTACTGGTCTTCTCAAAAGACCAACTCTAGTGCCCTAAGAAAAAGTTTAAAGGAGGCACTTCGAGAAAGAGGTAATACCTTATACCGTTTTCTTCAAGTTCCATTCTTCTTATACTCCATATTCTTTAGTTGTTTCATTATGAAGTAATAACATCAGTATCCCTAATATACAGATATGTTATTATAAATCTGAAACAACCCTTTTTCATCTCTTATCCATCCTACAGTAAACAAAATCACCGCGCGTGCGTACGTACACAATACCCTCTCCATGCCGTGGTGTAATATGTTTTCCACCACCACCTTACTTGGATGAGTATAATGGTGAAAAAAATAACTATATATGATTATTTTAAAGTGGTATTTATTCTGAAATATTATACATACACTTCAATACAATTCCACGATCATTGGAACGATATCATCGCTCGTGCGTACGTACGACCTACCGTCTCCACGATGTGATGCGACTCGTTCTATATGGTCTTCATTGAATAATGATTATATAAATGAATTTAAATGAATTAATATGATATATATTACAATAATACCATTATTTAAATGATATATCAATATCCTATAAAGAGTAATAAGAATTTATTCGACAAAACACGCATAAGAACAATAAGCAATAAACACCCGAATAACAAGTAGCAATGAAATATTACTACTAAGAAGATAAAAATATGACCATATATGATATCATAACAAGGAATATGATTCTTTAATAAGTCAATTGACATTATTTAAACCATATTATAGGAGGTTCGGATTTATATGAAGCATATCGGACCTAAGGTAAGGGAAAATCTCGCAATCTCAATTTTTATCCGAGATTGTTTTTACTTCAGAATTTACCGGGGAATATTTATCATCCACATCCATGTTTATTCAATATGTAATATTATTTATATCCTCATAAAATTTTTTAAATCCAATTTTACCCTTCAGAGAGTTTTTAGTAAAAGATATGAAAGGAATCTTTTGTCGTTTTTCGTACGAGGTACTTTTTGACTTTTTCGGCCAAAGTACGAGAAGAATGTTTTTTTAAACTTATATGGAATGAATGGATTTTTAGAAAATTATTTTCATGAAACTTACTTTATAAGTTTTCAAGTTTATTTTAATCAACTTTTTTAGTTTAAAATTATATGACATTTTAAGAAAGGAAAAATGTGTTTGAAGTAGAAAGGATATTTTCCTCAAGAATGGAGTTCAAGTGTTTTATCAAAATTATTTTTCATCTAAGATAATATAGGGTTCTATTTATATCCCTATTTTTACATTGTTTTGATTATTTTATGATGGAATTGTTTTTATGATGTCCTTTTATCTTATATGGATTGTGTTATGATGGCATGACGATTAAGAATCCCATTTTTATTACATGGGTTATGCTATGATGTATGATTTATGATTTTGTGGTACCCATAATAATTGTTTCATTATGAGATGGGTGGGATATATATCTCCCTCCAATTAATTGGGTAAAGATTTATATCTCATGATATAGACATGGCTGGAACAACAGGTTAAACCAGTTTAGTGAAAGAGGACTGAAACGAGGAGTGAACTCGGTTCAGAAATGGACTTTGTCCGCTAAGATAGTCTTGGAAATGAGTCTTGACTACTAAGAAATGATTTTCTATGATTGTGTGTTTATGCCAAAATGATTAATCTTTTAATTTATGATTATTGGGAATACATTTCACTTCTATGATTTATCCAATGTTATGATCTCTTTTGCAGGATATGATTTTCAAAATGCTATGTTCTTATGAATATGATATGTTTGATATTTCTTTTGTTTACCATTACTGAGCATTTGATCTCACCCTTTTGTATGTTTTCTTTTCCCCAAGTTAGGAAGAAGGATATTAAGTAGGATATGCCAAAAAGGTACTCTAGATGTGATGAAATAAATGGTAGACAACGTAGAATATTTATGAACCAGTTGTTTATGTTTCTCAGTTTCTAAAGACACTATACCTATACCTTCCTTTCATGGTTTTGTTATATGTTGTAATAAGTATGCTTCATTATTCAATGTTTTTCATAAAATCACAACCCTATTTATTTTGTTATAACAAAAAATCAATACAAGATGTTTCTAAACCACTTATTAAGCCGTATTAGAAACTATAACATACATGGATATTGTAGATATAGAAACCACTATCAGTAATATGTATTTTGCGGATATTAATATATCCTTGTTAGTGATAATATATCAAATTTAACTAAATAAATATAAGCGTTCAATTTCCTTGATCACTAGTGTTGTCACTTCTCCATACACCAAGAATTCATACAGTTTAATTTTCAATGCACTGTGAGATAGTTCTAACTGTAAGTCTATCAAATTATATTAAATTTATTTTATATTAATATATTATGCTTTATTAATCAGTAATATCAAAAATTATTACATATCATGACACTTGAGTTGAATTCCTAGCACTTAAGCTTGTGAAATTATTTTAATCTCCAGAATCACATCTAATTCCTATGTATGTTCTAATGGTAGGATTATATGCTAATAAAAATTTAGTCTTAAATTGTTTCATATTGTATATTTCAATACATTATTAATATAATTACTATTATTATACTACAAAAAAACATAGATCCATTTTTATATATCTTTTTCCCAAAACGGTTGCTAATTTAGTTCAAACCTATAGAGATTTCATTCCTTAGTCTTACCAAACATGTAAGACAAAAAAACACTTTCCATATGTTAACAATATATCTTACTTGAAAAACTTATAGATCTCCTACTAACCGGATTGAAAAACATTTCACTCATTCATTTAAAAGAATTATTCTAGGATCATTATGCATGATTTATTCATAAATGAGGTTATGTAATCTACATATCTTGTTAACCTTTAGTGATGTCCCCAATCCTTTTAATTATGACTATTAGATGTATACCATAGCATCTTCTTTTGGTTTTTTCATATAGAAATCGTCCATAAGAATTACTCTAAATAAGGTTTCCTTGACAATCAATTTCCTAATACGATGATCATATAAGTATAATTTGAAAAGTTTAATTAAAACATTATTTTAGACATGATGATATGTGAATAAGTTTTGTCATATAATACACTTTTGACAATCAATCATGATTTATTGGTACCATCTTTTACTATCCATTTCAGATTTCTCTTGAATACTCACCATTAGTATCAAACCTTAGAAATATTCAAATACAGAATCCAAAATATTGATACAGAGTCTATTAATATAATTTATATATACTTTTATGTCTTATTATATTACCACTTACTGCTTCCATATAGGAATAATTATTCAGAAATAATAATACATATACCACACACCACTGTGAATATAAACCACTTCTTTGGATATGAATTACTATATAGTATGTTTCTCTAGAATTAATCATCCCACTAAGCTTAGTGGAGTCCATTATTCCTAATCCAACTCATGTAAATTCAGATCCTTAACCCATAGAAGTTATGTCCTCTCCCAATATCTTTTAAAATACAGGTTTCTTTTATAGAAATATATTTAATATTGAATATAGTTTAATATAATCAGTTGATTCAGGATCATTAAATCTTATTCACCTTAGTGTTTTGATGATTTTCTTGTAGATAAGTCCATATTTAAAAAAAATTCAATAAGCACTTGTGGTGGTGTTATAATTGATTATGATCATATATCAATTGATATGATATCCATTTGAAAAATATAGTTGGCATATGGTTCGTTTTTTCACTTATATTTTCAATATATATATTTGATGTGATAATGGAAGATTTGAAATATATATAATACACATCATTAATATTAATTTTACTATCATCAATTCATTTATGTATATAAGTAAATGTGAGTTTTGGATAACCTTTACTCTACATGTCTGATCAATGATTACTTGGATAAGATGTTCTCTGACAAGCCAGCTTGGAGACTCCACTATCTTTACCACGTGCACACATTTACTTCACTGAGAATTTGTAAAATTTTATAAAGGAATATCCTAATGTATATGAAGTTACCTTTAGATTTAGAATAGTTTAAATGAACATGACAAACCAATTTTAAAAGGTTTTTGAAGTAAATTTATATATAAAGGTTTATTTTTCTAAAACATGGTGAGTAGTTTGTTTTTATATACATTAACTTAGCTCAATTGAGACTAAAAAAACTTTGAAGGGAATAAACGAGTCAACTACATTTAATTTTATTTAAAAGGAATTATCTTTCCACAATGAGGTAGGAGTCTTGAATTTTATATTCATCATTCATTGTAATGGATATCCGTGATTTAAGAGTTACTGAACTAATTGTTTAATATTTGAAGTACCATAACAACATTTATTAAAAATGTGAAATAATTTCGGGTCATGTATATCCAGAAATTGAGATAATTTTTTTGGTAACACTTATTACAAACATGAATCAATCCATTTATTTATGAGAACTAGTAATCTCCCCTTGTATGATATAAGAATCACCATTTATTAGCTCTTTCTGAGTTCACTTGATACCCATTATATTATTTATCATTTCTTATATTTAAATACATGTATTATTAAGAATGAATAATTTAATATAAAAGTGTTGAATAAAAACATGATGAATTTACTTGAATTGGATGAAACTTCTTGCTTCTTTAATTCATTGAAATTTATCTTCCAATGTCCAAACTTTCCACATGAGAAGCAAATAGCCTCATATTCATTCTTCTGACCTTGATTTCAGTATCTCTTTGAAAGATTTTGTGAATTATATTTTGGATATACATTAGCCATAGGATCTTTAGCCTTTCTTTTAAAACGTTTCACATTAATGAGTGCAGAACTAGGTTTCAACCAATCCTTATCTTCTTGGTAAAGTATGGTCAAAATTTTCCTAAGCGACCTTTCCATTTTTTATCCAGGCTTGGAAAAATAATGTCAATCTTGGTGTCAAGGATAATAAAATAAGATTAATGGATAATTTCTTATCCAATTGGAAAACCATTTTTTAATAGATTAATATACCCCATTATTTTGAAAGAATGTTCAGTCACTATATTTACTTCTTTTATTTTACACTAATATTGTACACTAAAAACATTATTTATTTCAATCCTTTACTTTTATTTATCAAGGGAATAAATATGTGTTATTATGGTGTAACTATCCATTTATTTATGTTGTATCACCAACTCCCTTATCATACTATATAATATAATCCAACATACATAAGAATCATGCTCAATATATCTCTACTAGGCTTCCCCTTTCACTTTTGCAAACTTTATAGGGTGGAAGAATAAGAATAAGGGATTCCAACATGTAATGAAAATTTTCTTATAATAGTTCGTCACATAAAAAACTATACCACATCTTAAAATTTTTATTTTTAAGGACATACCTTGAGTTAAGGACTTATTTCACTACTTTCTTAGTTTTTCATGACATTTTATCTAAAACAATTAAAATATATGATTAGTACATTACTTTACAAATTATGTGAGAAATAACAATAATGTAATTATATTAATTCTACCACTATTTTGTCAATTCTCAATATCCCTAACCATTGAACTCAGAATTTCTAGTATCTCGGACATTCTAGTGGAAAGGATCCATATTTCCCTTTTCATAACCCCCAAAAGGTTGTTCAATCAACATAAAGCTTCAGGTAGGAAGGTGTTTTCCAATTAAGAGCTTGGGGATCCTCAATCTATTGAGTGGACTCCCCAATTCTAAAATCTTTATGTGGATTTACTCAACACCTTCTCCAAAATTACACGAATTCTAAAAAGGAATACTCCTCTTGTTGTAAAATGGTAAATTCAACCTGAAACCTTAATAATAACCCACATTATAAAATTGATAATCACTAAATGGTTTTGTAAAATACTTATTTCTATTGATTTTTTTTCCTAATCATGTTATTTAAGGCCATGTATGACTTAATATTTAGTTGTGGGTTTTTATTTTATTATTATTTATAAATTTTATATTGTTTTTATCCTTTACATTCCTCATTAATATTAGGTGAATGTTACTAAATTAATTAAACATGTTGGATAAAACATTCACACATAATCCATTTATTTAAATTCCATGTTTTCATATATATTAATTTATTTATGTGATCCCGGTCTTGTATACTTAAAATAAATAATGCATTAGAAGAAAAAATAAATAATTAAATGACCAGATCATGATCTTATCTAACAGTTGATTTAATGAGTGGAGATTAAATAAAACTTTGACTTATGGGAAATAACTCCTATTTTCTGCCATTCTATGAGTTACAACATTACACCATTGCACCCGTGTATCACTTGAGTTGGCATCATAATGGTTCCATCTTGAACCACCTCCATGTGCCTTGGATGATCCACTAATTACATGTACTTATAACTCACATGTAGGTGAGGGAAACCAAAATAGTTGTCAAATAAGATTACAAAAATAACCATGGACACAGAGCTCCTACATAATAATCGAGGGAGGGATGACTCATAGGACATCATTTTAATTTAATATTAAATAATTGAAAACTTATGAAATAAAATAAATTAAATTAATTCCAACACATATATAGTTCTTGGTCGAGCTCATGATTGGTTATACATTAAATGAATACATAAAATTAACTAGATAAGGTCCATTTATTTATTCATTTTTATTATTTAGATAAATTTTCTTGCATTAATCAATTTATTCAATTTAATCTTAATGATCAACTAAACTTAATTGGATATACCCATCATTTATTGAATTCATGTAAAATAAACATAAGAAGCAATAATTTTATTATTATTACAATAAATTAATTTAGTATTAAAATTATTTAAAACTATTTTTAAAATGTTAAATACACAATGGAATTAAAATCAATAAAATAGAATTTTAATGATTGAATTTTTTTAATTTAATGTAATTATAAATTTTCTCCTATAATGGGAAACTACATGACGTGAATAGACTAAATACATTCCATGTATCTTGGTTTTTGTGTATCCAAAGTACACACCTGGGTCTGTGGTGTGTACCACATCTAGACTACATGGCATGTACAAACCAGTTACACAGAGTGTGTTATACATTATGTGTGTTTGGGATGCATGCCTAGATCTTTGGCGTGTGTCTCAGAAGACTACACAGTGTTATAGGCCAGATACACTTCATGTAATATTAATTCCATATTATCGAACAAACCACCAAAAACTTAGTGTGTTCTCAGTTGAGAGACTACATGATGTGTAAAGACCATCTACACACTATGTATCTCTTTGATTTGTGTTTTTTTCTCAATGAGTGGGTAGGTGTGTATTTTAGACATGGGAATTGAGGAACTACATTTTTTTATACTGCATACACATTTTTCATATCATAAATAATCTTGGTTTTCAGCCTCACATGGTTTGACCGTGTATTATGACCACATATATTTCCTGATTCATGTCACTGACCCATGTATAATATAAAGAATTTATGCCTTCTACATGCCATGTAATTTAAAAACTATATACTAGGTTGTCCAGTAAACACATGGCATACACCATGTATAATTACTACGTGGCACACCATGTATACCTCAGTATATCAATATGCAGTTCACTAGGGTACACATTGTGTAATTTGAAGTAAAAGTCATGTAACCCTTTCTTACCAATCAAAATATTGATGTTCCTGGTGGAAAATCATGTTTTTCTTTATCTGTTCTTAGAAATTTAAGAAAATTAAACACCGAACAACCATGATTAATTTTTCAAAGCTTGTAAATTCAAACGGGATTAAAGAAAGAATAATGGGAAATGAAAATCTAACTACAATTGAACATAGATCAGTAATCAAATAAATAAGTATAAATTTAATTTTAACCTATGTGACACTATTTTAAGGTTTCAGGTGTAGTGGAAGTGTGTGGTGGTAAAATTTATATTAACTTTTTTAATATTTCTATACCCAAAACTTTGAGCGAGGATATTTCACATGAAATTTATAACTAATTTATTTCAATCCGAAGAAAATAACTACCTTGTCTTAGGTTTCTTTATTCAATGTTTATGTTGATCATCTGAAGAGACTATTTCAGATTGACTTCATTGCACTTGTGAGGATCCAAGAAATAATCTATCTAGTATTGATCCACACATTCTCCTTTGATCTTTGATCAATGAAAACCAATCTCTGGGTGATGGTGTGAAGAATCAATTTTTTCGCATTATTCATTTTTGATCACTGGTTATTTGGTATTGAATAAATATATCAATAGTTTCTCATTCTTGAGAGTGATATAGATGGAGGATTCTAAATAAAATTAATTTTTTTCAATAATTCTCTATTTTATATTAAAAACACAATAGCCACAATAAGATATTTTTTATGGAAGGGTTTAAGTTATTTTTTTATTGCATGCCGGTCCTTAAACAATATTAAAACATTTAATAAAACCCCACGAAACATTATAATAATAATATTATTACTTTTTAGCTTTCACCAACATGTGATAATGATAAATATTATTTACCGTCTTGTATGTAATTATTTATCACCGGACATAGTCTTTTCTATTTTAACTCCTCAGTATTTATTTAATACATGTGTAAAAATATTCATTCACATAAATAAATATTTTGTTCACAAATAAGTAAACAATTTTTTTAAATGTTCAATTAAATAAATAAATAATTTTTTTTCACAATCCAGTGAATAAATATTTACTTAATTTATGTGATCAATAACACTTGAATAAAATTATTCCTTGATATTAAGAATAATAATAATTCCATAAATTAAGTTCAAATAGAATTTTGTGGGGATGAAAGAAATCACTTAGTGTGTAACCCTGGAATTAGGCATGTGTGCCTCAATTCTAAGATTTCTGACTAGTAATGGGTCAAGGCACCCGAGAGAAAGATATTAATGCTGTAATGAAAAAAACTACCTATGAACACTCACTATATAATATATTCTCTTTGTCTCAATATCTCATCAAGTAAGTTGAACATTAGTGTCATTAACCTATTTTATTGACATGTATTTATTTGACTATCTGAAATAAACATCATTAGACCATGGACATGGAATTTATGTAATAGTTATATTTCAATCAAAGGGATGAGATATCAACTTCGATGTAGATGGAATAAAAAAAATCCTTCCTCAACTTAATATTAATAACATGTCATTCATGACACACCCAACATATCCAAATTCACCATGAACTATTATCATCATACTTTATAAAATACATCTAAGTGTGTGAGTCATAAAGTGAATTAATAATAACCAAAAAGTCTTTGTACCATTACACATGCTCATAAATAGGAATATCCCATGACATCGAAACATGAGAAATTACTTTTGGAAGGTCTGGTATCATAATCTAAAGTATTAGAGATTATTACATTTGAACTTCATGAGATAAAGCCTTGTTTTATTATGAGTACTCTCACCTGACGTTCTACATACCATATGTCCTATCATAGTAAATTATTCAACCACAGAACTATATTTTAGATATATTTCTATAGCATCTCAATTTTCTCATCATAGTAGGGAGATGGTATGATATTATCAATTTGAAAGATACTCTAGGACATTATCACATCAATGTTATGTAGAAGAACAATCAATATTTGATAATAAATTTATATTAATATTCACTTATTTGAATATACAAGTAATCTAAACTAAAATGTATTTTTTTCTAGGAACCAACTCTAATAGTATTCAATGATTTAAATTCAACCAACTCATTTATTTTTTAAGAAACATGAGAGATTCCTTAATATCAGCTTCTAGTTAGAATTTTATAATTCTTTGTCAAGAAATTTACTTCATAGATTCGATTAATTTGTAGTAATGGAATTTCTAGTCATGTTCATCTGAGTGTCTATTAACTTTAATTGGGCTTTGGTATCTATGTCTTCACCATCCTTACTAAACATTACTCAACAAATATCTTGCTTTAAAAAACCACCATGTGATGGATTTATCTCATCTTCACCACCATCATAAAATATACTAAACATCATCAAATCAATTAATTTATACAAGTAACCATTGTGCTCGATTATATTCTTCTGTTCTATATCAAATCATAAAAAACAACCCCAAATCATCACAAAATTTCAACTAAATGATATTCAATAGGGTAATTTGGTTGTGAACCTCCTATGCGTTGACCAAAAATTCCAAATTCACAACATTTTGAAGCTATGAATCCCCCACTATTGTGTTTACTTTTTCATCAACTATATAGTGAACAACAATAAATTGTTATTTCATCAACCAGAGATCAAAATTCTCACATTTGGATCAATATCTAGAATATTCAAACCCATTAATCTTTAATTCAACATTGAAACCAATAGTAGTTATCGTATTTATGGATCAAATCAATTCAAAACTCTTTATCCAAACTTTCAAGTGGTTATCATCGATGTATCATCTATGAGGTTGAATTTCCCTCAATATTTATTTAGTCTTGGTTGGGCCTCATATTTCATCTTTAAATATTGACCTCTAGCTTAGTATTGGTAGGACTTTAATTCAGCCTTCATCAACAAGCTAAAGAAATATTCTTTAGTCGGTGCACCCAATTCTCAGGTGTTATCAACTTCTAAATCTCATATATTTTCTTTAATTTGGAAAGTGTGAACAAGTATGGGAATGTCAGCTTTATCATGTTTCACAGGAAAACCTTGATTTCTACTATGGTAGGTCTACATGTTGGACCAGTATCTAGGGTTGATCGACTAGATATAATACTCTTCATGGTCATTCAAATTTCATCATTCTAGAGACCTTTTTCAACTTGTAATTTTACCCTTCCTTAACTATCTTGTCATGAACAAAGCTGGAATTCCATCCAACCCGACACCCAATGTATCCCATGACATAGATCGAAGGGTATTCCTAATCCCCCCAGGATGTAAACTAGTGGTTGGGGATCAAACATCACACTTTAGGAATTATTTTTTCCACATAATTAACCATGAAAAACCGAAAAGAATAAAACATCATCAAATAACTAATAACCATAAATAAAAAGAATGTAATTATGAAAAGTTAAACATTTTAATAATTTAAATAGAAAAAAAATTTCCAAAAAAGGGAGGGTAACCAACAACACAACCCAACCTCTTTGAAACAAGTGAGACATCACCCTCATGACTCCTCCACTAACACTTAAAAGAAGAGGAACCAATAGAAACCAGATTTATGATCACCACTATGGAACTTATTGCCTTTACCTGGGTCAAACATAATAATATCTACACACACCCATGGGTGTATGTAGGCTGTGATCCAATTCCTGGTAGGATATCACCAAAAGAGAGATTTCATTCTATAACATCATAAGACAACTAAATATGTAAGTTTTTATAAAAATAAAAGAATTATTTCAAGGAAACATTTCAAGGAAATGATTTAAGAAATCACTATTGGAAAACATTTTAATGGAAACATGATTTTAAATTTAAATGACAAGTAGAAAACAATGTATGTCAATGTTAAGAATAACATCATATGAGCACCATAAGAAACCCCTAAGGAACTAGTGATAATTGGAACCTAAGAACCTCATACCTGAGTGACATGGTATAGAAACCATAACCCACAATTTCATCATGCATGATCCACTAGAGAGGAATCCCTAAAAAGTTCTAGTGGTATCCAATTATCATCATAGTTTAGTTAGTGTTGTAGAGTCAATATTTCTAAAGGGAACTGGGTTTTGGCCCTGCTGATCTGACTTGCGTACTAGTCCTAGTCTTCCTATCTAGTTATGATGGATTCAGCTTGTGCTCAATTTCAAATTCCACTGTCTCAAGAACCACCATTTACACAAAAACACTTCCAACATTGAAACTCCAAAGGAAAATAACCATTTTAAAAATTCCTTAAATACACATATGTCCAATGTTAGAAAAATCCATTAAAATAACCATTTTTATTTGGGAAATCATCTTTCAAACCATACACACACAAAAATACATTGGAAACATGATTCATAACACCCAAAAAATCTATAAAACACATTTACCAAGTAAAAAATGCATACCAAAGGCATCCAGTAATGTCTTGTCACGACCCGTCCCCCAGGGCCCATGTTGTGACAACCCAAAGACCACCTCCCAATGGATAGGGGGTGGAGACTAGCATTCAAGGAATTATCGCTCAAGTGGGAGGCATTTTCTTAGTACATGTCCACACTCACACTCATAACCCCATCCGAAAATCCTAAAAAGGGAAAAAATGCATGCTATTAAGACAACCACTGAGAGTAAAAAGTACAAAGATTGAAGTAAATGGTGCTAGAATACAAAACCAACAAAAGAAAAGATGTAAAAAAGGGGGTAAAAAAGTCTATAGAAAACCGTTCGTAGAAAAAACTACCTAAAATTAGGTGAAGAGTGGCTGCCTGATGCTGTGGGAGTACGCCATGCCTGTCTGTCCTCATTAGAAACTGCTTGGTCCTGGACCAACAAGGTCTCTGTCAAAACATCAGTTGTCTACACAAGACATGATATGTGTGGTAGGATCCCATGAAGGGGTGAGTAACATGATACTCAATAGGGACCCCAAACCACAAAGAAAACATCACAAAGAAAAGGACACATGAAGTAGTGGAAAACTCACACAGGTACAACCAAAATTATAGAAAGAAAGACTATCTGTTGTAATGCTAAACATCTTGTACTATTGAGGGAATCATCCCTAATGTGTCACTATGGATTGTTGGTCCACTGAGGTATACTTTTCACTGAGGTCTACTGGGCCCATGAGTTCTGCTCATCTGATAGGCCACTAAGGTCCACTCGTCACTGAGGTCTGATGGGCCACTAAGGTCTGTTCGTTTGGTGGTCCACTGAGATCCGCTAGTCACTGAGGTCTGATGATCCACTGAGGTCTGCTTTTCTATTTTTCCCTTGAGGTTTTCTCATCACTAAGGTGTTTTGGGTGATTGAGGTCCATTAATCACTTAGATCTTCTAGGCCACTGATGTCCGCTCGTCACTTCATTCTCATCACAACCAGCCGTAGTATTCCCACTAGAAGCACGCTTGATTCTGAAAGAATCTACTCCTCATTCCATCAGTAATATCCTAAATTCCCCAAGAACTCTCTTGGATTATATTAGAAGGACCATATCTTCATTATGGTCCCAATACCACAAACATCTCATCAATCAGACCTACGATTTGGAGGTTATGCCCGTTTTACTGAAAATTAGATGATTGGGTCCAGGTACGGTCTGATCTGACTCGTCTTGGAGTCCACTAACCTGACCTAGGTCTGACCCAACCTAGATACAACCGGGTCTAGATCTGATTAGTTCTATTGGGCCTAACCCACTATGGGATGGGTCTGGTTATTACTCCCGAGACGCGGTGCCCGCCGTGTCTCCTTCCATCCCATGGGTCGTCGTGGTTTCCATCATCGCCTTCTGTTTCCAGCGTTCCTGATTCACCACCTGTGGCCATTGACGCAGGAATTTTCTACCACAAAAGTGAACTGCTGGCACACACCACCTCTTGCACAAGGCTGCCGCCGTGTGCTGGAACCAGCACGCTGACGATTCCTTCTCGGGGCCACCAGACCCCCTCCTTTGGTTTGTTTTCTGATCCACAAGTACCTTCAGGATCCTTGGATCATCACCATCACTACTATGTACTCTAAGTTGTCTCACCATCTATCCAGAGGTCCAATCCTGAATAATAAAATAACACCCCCAACAGAGGGATCCAAGCGTTTTTCGTGTCGGCCCGATCCCTCCACGTTAGAATTTAAAGAAAAGTTGGGAGGATATTTAATAATCTAACATTGGTAACTCTGATTCAAACCCCAATTTTAGAAAACATCCCACAGAAATGATCGATACAAGGGTCCCCTATTCATGGTTTGACCCACATTAGTCACTCAAATCCATGAATGTGAAAAAAGAAAATTCACATAGAATCAAACCCCTACCTCGAAGTTGGATCGGTCATTCACAAAGATTGTACCGCCATCGTTTTTAAATCCTTGATCCATCATTGGTGGTGGTTTGTCGGTCATCACTGGCCAATGCTAAATATCCAAGGGTTTAGAGAAATAATGGGTTATGAAAATGATCTCATATTTGGTTAACCCATTAAATGGAGAAAACACATTTCAACATTTCTGTTATGCTGAGTCGTAGTGTCATTACAGTGTTTCATTTATGAAACAACATTTCTGTTACACTTGGGATTCAACGTCATTACATTTCAACGAAATTTGAAATTCGAATAAAATAAAATAAAATTTTATTTTATTTTTCCTTAAGAAATTTTTGTTATATTTTTCTTTAGAATTCTAAAAATAACATTTTCCCTCAACCTGTGCTGGTCAAGATTAAGTATTTCCTTAATAAAAGATGTCATTTCAGATGCAATAGTGCCCTTAAAATTTTAATCCAGACACCCGTTTATAAGTTGAAAAAACCATGTATGCATGCCATTTTAAATAAACATAAAGAAGTACAAACACTTATTTCAGGCTCATCGGGCCTTAGAATAAAGTTCTTTCTGAGAACCTGGTCTCGAAGTGATCCCATATATTTTTATTTTTTTTGGAATTTATGGGACATTAAAGTTTCCCCACCTTAAGGATCTAAATCATCTTAAGCTAGAAAAAGGGAAAAACAAACAAATGGGGGTACTAATCATGGATCTGATCCTCCCACTGCCAAGTGCTCTCTTAGAGATTCCCATGCTACCACCGAACACGCACTAGAGAAATTGACTTTCCACAAAGGACCCACTCATGTTGCTCCTCAATATCCACTAAGAACTCTGCAAATGTCATCCCACCATCAAATTCCAACTCACCCAAGTTGATGACATGTGATGGGTCATGTAAGTTCCTCATCTCTGATATGTAAAAGTCATTATGCACCCATTGCATATGTGGGGTACGATCTAGGGGGTACACCACCACACCAACTCTTCCCAGAACCTAAAAAGTCTCGATGAATCATGAATACAACTTTATACCCTCACTAAATCTCCATAATCCTCATCAAGGAGAGACCCAAATAAACGCATGGTCTCCCTCCTTGAAATATATGGGCCTTTGTATCCTATCAGCATAAGATTTATGCCTGCTCTGGGCAGTTCTCATCTGCTCATGGATGACCTGCACCTTCTCAGTAGTAGTCCATACCAACTCTAGACCCATGAGTACTGACT
This sequence comes from Viscum album, assembly GCA_963277665.1. Classification (NCBI taxonomy): domain Eukaryota; kingdom Viridiplantae; phylum Streptophyta; class Magnoliopsida; order Santalales; family Viscaceae; genus Viscum; species Viscum album. The sequence continues at coordinate 1,216,217,295 of OY728143.1, forward strand.
CCCCTGGGCCTTTCCAGCATAACGATGATCTGCATAGTCACCCATATAGTGCCTATAGTGGTACCATACAAATGGTGGAGTGGTATATTTTTTTTGTATGTGAACTCTGTTAGAGTTAGATGATCCTCCCAACTGCGACTGAAGGACAATATGCAAGCACGAAGCATGTCATATAAAAATTGGATAGTCCTCTTCATCTGACCATCTTTATTTTGGTGGAGAGCTATGATCAAGCATATCTGAGTCCCAAATGCCTCCTGTAATCCCTTCCACAACTGGGATGTAAAGAATGTGTCTCAATCCAAGATTATCATTGATGGGATCCATGGAGTTGAACTGTCTCATGCATGTAAAGGCATCCCAAGATCTCTACTGAACCCTTATCCTGGATGTGTAGGAAGTGGGTCGAATTGGAGAGTCAGTCAACAATTACCCAGATGGTATCATGTTCTCTAGATGTGCGGGGTAAACCTGTCCCGAAGTCCATCAATATAACATACCACTTCCACTCTGATACCTCGAGTGGCTGAGTCAAGACTGCCGGAACCCGATGCTCTGTCTTCACTTATTGACAAGTGGGGTACTATGAAATGAACTCTACCACTACCTTATTCATCCCCAAACAATAGTAATGATGTCGAAGATCCTGTTATATCTTTTTGACACCTAGATGTACCACCAAATGGGAGGTGTAGAACTCCCTTAGAACCTCCTCACATGATGCCACCGGTACAATGGTGCACCCTATAAAAAGGATGAAATGCTCTCTACCTACCGAATATCCATAAGAAGCTTGTATTGTGGATAACTGAGCACATCGGGACTTGTAGTCAACATCCACAATGTGTTCCTCCCTAACTCAATATAAGAGTGGGGGGGTGACATCCATCAACTAAAGATAAGCTACCCCATCACCATCCATGAAGGATATCTACATAATGTATAACTACTCTGATGCTTCACTCAACAACTAAAAACCAGATCTCTTACTGAGCGCGTCTTCCACCATGTTTCACTTCCTAGGAGTTAAGAAAATCTCAAAGTAATAGAATTGGAGGAACTCTAGTCACCATCGCTGCCTCAAGATCTGGTCCTTCTGGGAGAAGATATACGTGAGACTTTTGTGGTCGGAGTAGATGGTAAAATACTCTCCCAACAAGTAGTTCCACCACATCTTCAAAAAAAATACCACTGCCGCTAGCTCCAGGTCATGGTTCACATAATTCTGCTTGTGATTCCTCAACTACTGTGAACCATAGGCGATCACTTCCTTCTCCTGAATTAGAACACAACCCATTCTGGTCCCTGATACATCATAGAATACTACATACCCAATACCTCCTCTGGTAGTCTCAAGATAGGGGAAATCATTAGTCTCTACCTTAGCTCCTGAAAATTCTACTGGCACTTATCTGTACACACAAAGGGCCGTATCCTCTCTATCAAAGTCGATAAGGGTGACGGTGCCCTAGAAAAGTCATGTAATAACCTGTGGAAGTATCTAGTCAAACCCAAGAAACTCCGTACCTCAGTCATTCTCCTAGGTGGTTCCCAAGAAAGGACCACCTCTATCTTTGCCGGATCCACTGAAACTCTAGACTATAAAACGAAGTACCCCAAAAATTTGACCTCTTGAATCCAGAACTGACACTTCGAGTTCTTTCCATAAAGCTGGTGCTCTAAGAGTGTATCCAGGACTATCGGTGGGTGTGTCGTGTTCTCCTCCATAGACGTTGAGTACACCAGTATGTCATCAATGAAGACCATGATGAACCAGTCAAGGTAAGGCTAGAATATCGTGTTCATGAGTTCTATGGACCCTACTGGGGAATTGGTCACATTTAAAGTCATCAATAAGAATTCATAGTGTCCATAACAACACTTGAAGGATGTCTTTGATACATCCACATCCCATAAAGGAAGCTGAAGATAACCTGATCTGGGGTCTATCTTTGAGAACCATCGCACTCCCTTCATCTGATTGAAGAGTTCATCAATCCTTGACAGTGGATACTTATTCTTCTTGGTCACCTGATTTGGGTTATAGAAGTCCATGTACAACCTCAAACTCCCATCTTTCTTCTTTGAAAACAATATTAGGCCTACCTATGGTGAAACACTAGGTCTCATGAAGCCCTTCCTCTATAGATCCTCCAGCTATACCCTCAACTCATGAAGCCCTATGAGAGCCATCCAATATGATAAGGTGGATATTGGTGCCATCTTGGGGTATAGATCAATATATAATGCAACATCTCTATGAGGGGGTAATCCCATAACATTCTCACAAAAGATGTCTTTATACTCATCCACCACTACAGGAAAGTGAGGGCTCTTCTCATCTAGTGCACCGAGGGTGAGGCTAGAAAACTAGTGAGTGATCAGCTACACCCTTCTTTAAGAAATTCCATCCTGCGCTACAAGTGTTCCCTTATCACCAGTTAAGGTAAACATGTTCCCATCTCTGCAAACACACTACACTTCTCTCCTAATTCAATCGATCTAAGGATGAACTGTGGATAACTGGTTCATACCCAAGATGACCTCATAAGGAATCCACATCACTAATAAGAGATCTTAGTCAAAGCTCTCACCACCAATAGTAAGATCACACTTTCATAACTAATATATAATCATAAAATCCCCTCCCGTAGGAGTCTCTAAAAATAAGGATTGATCCAATAACTCCACCAGAATCTCTGAGCTCAGAACAAGGTCCATGTCAAAGAAAGAGTATCTAGAACCTTTCTCTATAATAACTACATATAAGGTGAAGAATACATAGATCTTACCTCTAATCATCTATAGTTTTTTATGGTCGTAGGCCTCCATCGTTGGAATCTAGCCTCACCCCTGTCCACTAGCTCTTGAAGCATGTGGTGGACTACCTGGGAGTGGTGGTGGTAGCACCTCAATCCTCCGACCATCGCCTGCTGATCTGGCTACCCCCTACCACGTCTTCCACCCTAATAACCACCCTTCTCGAACCTATACCACTACCTCAACAGTCCCTCGAACATCTTATGGTTGTCTACACGGTGAGTAGGGAAATCATGAGCCATGTGTCACTACCCACCACATGAGTAGCACACCCTACTCCTATGATGACTTTGTCTTCCCTAGGAGCCTTTCACCTATGATCCTACATCCTAGGGTTGTCCCCCAAAATTCCAAACCCTCTTGGGTCCCTGTGTTTGTTACATGTTACCCACGACTGAAGACTCCACCATCTAGTGTCTACTGGTAGCTCCGGCATCTGGTGCCTATTCCACCAGGAAGATCTCTATTAGTAGAGATCCTCCATCACCCCATCTTGAGTAGGGATGCTAAGCGATACCATGAACACCCTAATATCCGGGCATAGTCCCTACTCTAAATCCTTATATATGAATAACAAGTCTCACACCATGTCTGTAGAGTAATGAGAATGCTCAATGAATCTCATTGATTAATCTACTACTGTCATGCTACCCTGATGTAGGTGGAGTAGATCCTGCATGCATAATGAGTGCAATGTCACTAAAAAGACCCCCCCTGAAGAGGTGCTCAAATTATATCCATGTGAGGGTCACCTTGTCATGAATCTGTATCATAAATCACCACCACCTCACCTCTGAGCCTTGAAGAAGGCTCACAAATAATATATACATACAGTTAAGAGGCATCCTCACTAGACAGAAGACTTGCATAACCATCTTGATCCAATCCTTAACCACCTGAGGGTTAGTCTCACCCCTGAACCTAAGAGGTCTCTACCTCTGGAACACATCTAAGGAACTGAGCCTACAATATGTCCTCTAGTGGTATCACTGGTCGTAACAGTTGATCAACAGGTGGTGGAATCATTGGTGCACCTCCTGGTAGGGCCATCTCTAGTAATGGTTCCTATAATGATGCCTCATCACTAGGTGTACTATCCTCATGGTCACACAATAGAATCATTCTTGGTTGTTTGCATGGTGGCATCCTGAAATAGATCTAGATGAACCAAAGTCAATAGATTATACCTGATGTGATGAGTCTGACTAAAGAAGGCCATGAGAAAACTCTCCATTCCTATATGATGCATGAAACCAGTGTTTTCATGTACCGAGTAAAAAATTAGGATTTAGTGTCCTTGTGTTTGGATACATCACCCATCGCACCAATATTGGACTCCCTAAGCCTGGATGTCGAACTCAAAACATTTAACATTGTTTCCCCAAAACAAATCCACAGACTCTTGGTCCTTAATGTATAACCTAAATCCTATAATACCAATTTTTCATGAACCATCCCCTGAAGCCCATGACACAACTACCCCAAACCTGCCTACCAAAAGCCATGGACTAAAGACTAGAACCAAAGGCATTATCCTGAATATGGGAGTCATTTTTGGAGTACCTGTACACACACACACACACTCACAACCCCAACCCACAATGCTGAAAAGGGAAAACATACATAATACTGAGACAACCACTGAGAGTAAACAATACAAAGATGTGAGTAAAGGGATCAAGAATACAAGCCCAAAAAAAGACAAGCTGTAAAAAAGGGGGTACGAAAGTCTCTAAAAACCTACCCAAAGAAAAACCTTCATGAAGAGTAGGTGAGGAGTAGCTACCTAAAGCTGTGGGAGTATGCCTCGCCTACCTGTCCCCAATGGGAACCACCTGGTCCTGGGCCACCAAGGTCTCTATCAATACATCACTCATCTACAAAAGACCAGATACATGCAAGTGGAGCCCGTACAGGGTTGAGTAACACAATAATTAGTAGGTACCCTAAAACAAAAAGAAAAGAACATAAAGAAAAGTACACATGAAGTAGTGGTTATCTCACACCGGATTAACCTATAGTATAGAAATAAAGACTATCATTTGTAATGAATAAAATATTTTACTACTAAGAGAGTCATCCCCAATGAGTCATTGCGGACTACTGGGCCACTAAAGTCTGCTCATCAGTAAGGTTTGCTGGGCCACTGAGGTCCTCTCGTTTTCTAGGCCACTAAGGTCTAATCGTCACTGAGGTTTACTGGGACATTGAGGTCTGCTCGTCTGTTGGTCCACTAAGGTCTTCTCATCACTGAGGTCTGCTTGGTGATTGAGTTCCACTCATCTGGTGGGACACTACGGTCCGCTTTTCACAAACATCTTGTCAATTAGACATATGGTTTGAAAGTTATGTCTATTTTATTGAAAAAGGGACAATGGGGATTGGGTTTGGTCTGACCTGATTGGATCGACCCGACTCGACCTGGCCTGGGGTCCATTGATCTGACCTGGGTTCGATCTGACCCAATTTGGGTTTGACATGGTTCAATGGGTCTGGAACGGACCTGCTAGGCCCATCCTGGCCCATTGGGCTATGGGTCCGGCACGCTAGGCCGCATGTCTTCTCTAGCCCAGCCCGCCGTGAGTGGGATTGCTTGCTCCACCTGAGTTGTGGTGCCCACTGCATCTCTCTCCACCTCATGGGTTGCTACAGGGTCTACCATCATGGTCTAGTCCGACTGCGGCCTTTATAAATGAGACACAACGTAGCTTGCTACATCTTCTTGCCTGCCACCGACCATTGTGGGCGGCCCCGATCCACCACCTGCGGCCATTTCCATTGGCCTTGTCTGCCACAATGGTGCACCACTGGTGCTAACGTGCCTATGGTTCCTCCTTGGGCCACCGAACCTACTCCCATGGTATATTTTCTGATCTGCAAGTTCCTTCGGGATCCTCATGTCGTCGGTTTCACCGTTACATCCTCCAAGTTTTCTTTCCATCGATCTAAAGGCCCGATCCAAAATAACACAAGAACACCCCCAACAGAGGGATCTAAAACTTATTCATGTTAACTCGACCCCTCTGCATTAGAATTTAAAGACATATTTTGGAGAGATTTAAGAATCTAACATGGGTAACTCCAATTCAAACATCATGATTAGAAACCCTCCCACCTAAGTGATCGATTAGCGGGTCATCTGTTCGTCGGTTGACCCACATTCATCACTAAAATCCATGAATGGGGAAAATAGAAATTCAGTTAGAATCAAACCCCTACCTCAAGGTTGGATATTTCATTGGTGAAGATCATACCGCTATTTTTCATTGTTCCTCGATCCGTCATTGGTGACGGTTTGTCAATAATTGCACTCCAACTAAAAATCTATAAGGGTTCAGAGAAATACTAGATTGTGCCAATGATCCTGTATTTGGTTAACCCATTAAACGGAGAAAATTTATTTTATCATTTCTATTATGTTGATTCGTAGTGTTGTTATGTTGTTTCATTTATGGAACAACATTTTTGTCACGCTTGGGTTCCAAAGTTGTTATGTGGAAAAAAATTGAAAATTTGAATAAAATAAACTAAAATTTTATTTTAGTTTTCCTTAATAATTTTTTATGATATTTTTCTTAAAAAGTCTGAAAAATAAATTTTTTTCCTTGACCCATTCCAATCAATGTTAAGTCTTCTATATGAAAAGTTGTCATTTGGGATGCAACGTTTCCCTCAAGTTTTTAATCTGGGCACCTTTTTAGAAGTTACTAAAACCTCATACGTGTGCTATTTTAAAAAAACTTAAAAAAAGTTCAAATACTTATTCCGAGCTCATCGGACTTTTTAATCATGTGATGTCTGAGGGCCTAGTCTCAAAATAATCCCATACAATTTTTAAAAAAATTACATGGAATTTATGAGACATTATATGTTTAAATCATGGAATCACCTACCTCAAGCTTGGAAACTTCTAAAATCTGGTGGAAGATCTCAACCACACCACAATGGGACCATATAGAGGAAAGATCATACCATAAACATTAAGATTAAACCCATGAAGCCAAAATTTAACCCAATTTAGGTCACAAAATATGATAGAGAAGAAATTACTCAAGAAGAATGTAAGGCAAACCCAAGAGGAAGGAATAAATAAGAAGAGGATCAGATTACATTTTGAGATCTTAAAGATTCCACACAAAATCCACCAAAGGAATGGGGTCCAAGGGAGACAAGAGGGAGGGAGAGAGTAACCTAAGGTGGTGAAGATTGAATAGGGGAATCAAGGGTGGATTCAGGGTTATATTAAATAAAGTAAAGAGGTAAATTATATATTTTAATGACCTAGATAGGGTATATGGTTTGGCCACACAATCTTCAAAATCATGTAGAAACGATGTGAGGCCTCTATTTGTGAAGAAACAATGCCGTACTATTATCCCAGGGTGGACATATGCCCATGCGGTCAACTGTGTCCATAAAAAAGAACAACTTTTAGGGAGCATTGTTATCCACACACTTGTATGATAGGTTGTACATTCTGGATAGTCGCACTGTCCAGGGTGCATGGATTCTTCTGGGTGGGGGTACATTTTCTACTAACTGTGCACTAATGAGTCACCACATGAAGTCAGATAAAAAAAATCTATTTCTCCCCATAATTGTTCAAAAAATAAAGGAGGCCAAGATAAAACTAAAAATTAAAGATAAAATACCTCTAATCAAGATCACAGATTTGAAAATTCTCCCCACTATGAAAGCATTCCACCGTAGAAAATTCATTCTAAAGTCTAATTAGAGAAAAATGGGTATTGTTCTTCCACTCAATATTTTCATTCACATGACACATGATCATAATTACCATGCTTCCAATGAACCTGAAAAAATGGTATGGAATTCCCTCAAAGAACTTTCTCCTGGGAATCCAAAATCTACACAAGTTTCTCAAACACAAATATATCTGGTTACAAATCCATCTCTTCCCAACTCAGCATATGAGATGGGTCCATATTTTACTTTATAAGCAGTGAGACATAGAATAAGTCATGAAACAAAATTATTTGGAAACAATTGGTATGAAAATTTAATAATTCTCTTGATAATCTCAAGAGGACCGACATGCCTTGATGTTAGCTTTGCTTGCTTACCAAGATGATGGTGACCCAAACAATGGGATACCTTCAGAAACACCTAATCACTGATAGATAATTCCAAAACGTGATGCCACTAATTAATATAAGACTTATGGTGGATCTATACTATCAAAAGATTCTTATTGATCAATAAAAAATTTATCAAAAATCTCTAGTACAAGGCTTCATCCCAACAATGAGGTCTTTCCCACATCTCTTGAGAATAAATGTGACCAACATGACTGAATATAAAGAGCCTCAAAGGGAGCCATTAAAATGGAGGATTGGTAACTATTATTATATAAAACCAATCCCAAATGTTTATCTCATGATCCTATAAAATTGAAAACACAATAACTGAGCAAATATTTGAAGATCTGATTCACTTGCTCCGTCTGACCATCTGTTTGTAGATGGTATGCCATACTAAACTTGATATATGACCGCATTTCCTTCTGATGGCCTTCCAAAAACCAAGAGGTTAATTAGGGGTCCCAATCTAAAATTATAGATGGTGGAATACCATGAAGCCACACTACCTCTTAAATATAAAACTGGCCCAACTCATCTACCTTGGTTGAATCCTTTATCAGAATGAAATGAGGTTATTTGTTCATATGGTCAATCACTATCCAAATAGAATTCCTCCCCTAGGGTGTATAAGGTAATCCAATAATAAAACTCATAGATACCGCATCCCACTTCCAAGTAGTAATAGGTAATGGATGAAGAAAACTATAGGGCCATTGCTGATTTTATTTTATTTTTTAACATGTATAACATCAAGATAAAAAGTCATTTATGTCCCACCTCATACCTAGCCTGTAGAACCAACATCGTACATCATATAAAATCTTGGTGGAACTGAGATGAATGGTCCACTAATTCTGGTCACTATCTTGCGTCCAAACCTTTCATAATGATAATAGAATCATGAAATTTACCTTGAAACAAATAACTCCATCTAAAGACTGGGACTAACAACTAAGAACCTCCCCAACATTTAAGGGATGCCTAGAATTCTGGCATAATTAATCGCCAACTGCTTCTGCTGAATAAATTCTATAAGGGGGGTCTTCATCAGAACACTAGATAAGAATGAACATCCACTATGATCTTTTGTCTCCACATGAATTTGAAAAAATTACCCATCAATTAACACTCATATCTATAATAATTCAAAACTTTTATTGGAATCTTTCTTCTCAAGAAATCTTCTTCAACATTACCTTTTCTCGGGGTATACATGATATCAAAATCAAACCCCTAAAGATACTCAATCAAAAAGTGCTACCTTAGATTTAGATCCTTCTGGGATAAAATATAATCCAATATCTTATGATTTGAGTAGACCACAAACTTCCCCTTGAAGAGATAATGAAACCACCTCTTCAAGGCATGCATTACTACCTCTAACTCTAGGTCAAGAGTTTGGTAATTCATTTCATGTGGTCAGAGTTGTTGAGAAATATATTCCACAACATGATCATATTGAATTAACACACACCCAATACCAACACATGATCCATCTCAGTAGACCACATATCCCTTTCCATATTAAGTAAAAATTAACATAAGGGCCATGGTCAACCACTGATTAAGCTTATTAAAGTATATTTGACATTCTAGGATCCACTAAAACAATACCCTTTTTTGATAATCACATTCAAGGGTGAATTAATACAAGAGTAATATATAGCAAACCACTAGTAATACCCAGCCATGAAAAAAATAATCTGATCTCAAAAAAATTATTTGGATGCTCTAATGACATCACTACTTCGGTCTTCTCAGGGTCCACTAAAACCTAACATTATGAAACTGCATGAACTAGGAAATTTACCTCATGGATCCAAAAGGTACAATTAGAGAGACTATAATAGAGGCTATGATCTATAAGAAAACCCAATATGATACTCAAATGTCATTCATGGTCCGTCTTAGTCCTGGGGTGGACTGGGATGTCATCCAAAAATACTACAAAAAGGAATTGAGGTACTGGTCGAAAACCCTGTTCATGAGTTCCATTAAAATGGTTGGAAAATTTTCCATCCTAAAAGGGAAGAATAAATACTAAAAGTGTCCATAATAGCTTCATAACACTATTATAGGGACATTTGCCTCTCTGACTTGGACATGATGATACCCAAAACACAAATTGATATCAGAGAACCACTTTTCCCTCTTGAGTTGAACAAAAAGGCCATCAATGTGGGACATAATTATTTTTTTGTTGATCATTACCTTATTCATTTTATGGTAATCAATGCCCAACTAGAGAGTTCCATCAGCCCGCTTAGAAAATAAAATTGAGACAACCTAAGATGAGACTCTTGGAAAAATTTATCTTTTGGATTCCAAATAATCCATTTGTATATTTAGTTCCCTTAACTCAGTGATTTCCCTATGGTATGACATAATAGATATCAGTTGTGTTCCTGATTCCAAATCAATGATGAAATACACACCCCACTCTAGAGGTAAACCTGATAAATAATCAATAAATACCTATGATAAGTCATCCACCAAAGGAGGTAATCCACCCTTAGAGTCACCACAATCTTCCTCCAACATGTTCGATGAGATATTAAAGATACGGTTGCCCAAGTTTTGAAGTGGATTCCCCACATGTCCTAATTGAGGATCCCATTCACCCTAAAAATCCATGGTACTTCTATCAGGTGCCAAAAAATTCACTTACTGAAGCTAAAGATCGATACACACATGAAAATTAACCATCCAATCCATACCAATGATCACATTAAAGATTTCCATTTTCAAAACCAAGAAATCTCATTCCAGCTCGACCCATGATAGAGTGAGTGTACAAGATGGACACCTAGAACTATGATCTCACTTCTTGGAAAGAGACATAACCAAATCCATTTTATAAGGGATGAAATCATTTGGAAATCTCAAAAAATCAAAAAATATGGGTATAATTAAAGAAATAGAGGCACTTGGTTCAAATTAAAACATCAGTTATGGATGATGCAATAAGAATCATACCTCAAACTATTCAAAATATTACATAAGATCATACTAGCACCTGATCAAAAGAATGAATCATATACCCAAAACTAATATAGTCACTAATTCCTCATCCCAAAGATACTTTCAAATTATTAATTATAATCATGTTATGAAAACGCACCTCAAAAACCATGATACAGATTTTTAAAACCTGAGCCACCTGTTGAAATTTAACTGACAAGTACTGAGATGGTGCCCCAACTATTCATGTCACTCTTGAGAAAAAATAACCTAATTAATTGATTAATCAACCAACCTATAGTAATATAAGAACATGTGATTAATCATTACTTAATCATGAATTTAATTCATGAATTTGAATTTTTTCACATGAAGGATCATTTTAGGTTTAGAGTTTTAGAGAATTAGGCCATAACTCATAAATGAAAAACCCATGAAATATAGAGTGGAATTTTCCAATAAGTTTCTATTTCCCCCATTATATAAAACATTTAAAATAAAAAAAGATTTCTTTTTGAAAATCTCCACTAATTTCGACTTGAAATATTCCTTTCCCTTATCCATCATTAAATTCTGAGAAAATCAATTAAAAATGTTGGATGTTCACAAAAAGATCATTAAGGGATATAAAAGATGGAAAATTGTTAGTCCAGTGAATTCATAGAAACTCGTATAATTTTTACCATGATCATAAAATAAAACATTTTCACATGAATAAATAACAGATAAATAAAATAAAAAAACCCATAGGATTCCATTAAAACTTCTTTAGGTGACATAGAAAATCATATACATAAAACCATTTCAAAACACTTTTAATTGGAATAACCGTATAACTTAATTAAAACATTATAATTACCTAATTCATTGGGGATATATAATCCAGATCACCCTTTGTATAAGTTATATTAGGTTCACTCGTGATCTATAATGGGGATTAATCCTTTGTATAAGCTATATCAGTCTCACCCATCTTTTGTGAGATATAATGGGGCATATGCCTTTATACAAGGTATATTGGGATCAAATATGAGCTATAATGGTGCTCAAACCTTATTATAAGTTGTATTGGTCTCACCCATTTCATATAATACCCAAGTACCGTTTCATGAATTAAAAAATTTCCTCATAAAAACCATTGGAAAACTCTTTTAATTTTATATGAATAAAAATTCATATAAAAATACACTTTTCTGTTAAAGACCCATTTTAAAAAACCAAAAATACCAAATAATAAGAAAAAGGGGTTATCATTTAATAAAATATGTAAGCTTTCAAAGTAATATAGAAATCAAATAAAATTCATGATGACAAGAAAGTTTATTGTTGTCATAATATTAAAACTGGACATTTCATTTATCATTTGTCAAAATATTCCTTTTAAGACATGTAAAAAGTTTGCCTTTGGAAAACATTGAATGAAATTAAAAATAGACATATAATTTCCTTTATAATACATTTAAATATATATAAATAAACATATAAAAATAATATCAAGAATAATGGAATGGAGGAAAATATTTTGAAATTAAATTTTCAAAATTATAAAAATAGATTTTTAAATCAAAGTGTTCCATTCTTTTTTGAAGTATTTGAATCTTAATACCCATGAAAGAATAAAATTTAACAAAATATTAAATAATATGATAATAATTAATTTCATTATATGATATTTCAAATGGGTTGTATATACACCTCATAAAATAAGGTGGGTGTATAACATCAAAATAATCCTCAATGAAAGGAGATTGAGAAGAAGTCTCTTATCTTGAGTCTGACTTTTCTTATATGTCTTTATATTCATAAATAATAAAATTATGTTAATTATTTAATTGATTCATACGATTTTTCAAGTTTATCATTAATCTAATTTCACTAATTACAAATTTTTATAGAACTATATAAAAAATTAAGTTTACGTCGGGTGTTTTGACCATATTCAGTTTATGTTTCAAAAATGAATTAGGTAGGTCAACTATGGTCAAAGGGGACATTAGTAAAACATAAATAGAATAATAATCATATTAAAGTTGTAAAATTTATTCTTAAATTATTTTTTTAATATTTATCATGAAATATGGTTATGAAAAATGAACCAACATTACAATCATGAAGATGGAAAGTCATACGTACGCATGAGTAACGTTCCCATTTTTAAATTTTCATTATAGAAAGAAGGTAATTAAAATTTATCATTAAATAATTATAATTATATGATAAATATCATATTATTTAATAATATATAATTTTATATAGAATTATTGTGATATAAAATGAATCACATCGCATCGAGGATATAGTATCCCACACATCCAAAAACGACATTATCACTTTTTTAGCATATGAAAAGGTAATAAAGAAAACTATATATTATACCTCCATGTAATAAACCAGGTAATGATAGAGTAATTATTTTTAATCTTTTTTAATATTTAACAATTATATAGTAATTTTAAATTAATTTGGATTCTATTTTCAATAGGGTATATAATAAACCAAGTTTTAGGCTTAAAAACTATATTTTTCTAAGAAGAAATTTCAACACCTTTTAATGGAGAACTCGTTTTAAAACAAGATTTTGACACTTCTATAAATTTTATTTGAAAAAAATAATATTTTTTCAAATTTTAATATAAAAATTTACTTTTTTATGTTTTGGTATTTTTTTCATAAGTTTCATTTTCAGATGAATAGTAAAAACACTATATTTTAATGAAAAATTAACTTTTCATCTAAATAATATATAATTTTAAACTAGATTTTATTTTTTTTAAAGTAAAATTAGATCAACTATTTATATATCAATCTAATTCATGTCATTGGAATCTACTTTATGTTAAATTTTGATATAAAAACTTTATACTCTATTGAATATTTTCACTTAAAAAACTCGCTTTCTCGTCCCTTCAACAAGATTAATTTTAAAATAATTTTATAAATTTATGTGTTTTGAATTTTAAAAAATTTATTATATATTAATAATAATAATTTTAAACTTTAGTAAATATTTCCCTTTTATTTTTTGTAAAATATGAATAGTAAATTTAGTAATTTTCATTACCACGGTTAAGGGTAAATCGAGTAATTAAGGGTAAAAATAATACTATAATTATTACAACATTACCCTAAAACTTGTTAAAATTTTATTTTATGTGTGAATGTAGACCAAAACGACCCATTTTACAATTTTTTATCTCTTGGAGCCACATGGATGACTTTGAACCCATTATAGTATTTTATTTAAAGAAAAGGAAGATTATAACACTATTTTTTTAATAAGTATTACATTTTTATTATGTGATTATTCATCATATATATCAGACTATAAATATTAATTTTAAATATAAATTTTTTATCTTTATCATGGAAACTTATTTTTAATTTTTTGGGAATGAAATAATTACCTTAAAGGTTTATACAATGGTGATACTATAATTATTTAATTAATGGAAATATCAAATAAATGAAGTTAAAAATAATATAATAAATATAATTTGAGATAACTAATGACAAAAATGAATTTTATAGATTCATTTGATAGGTTATGAATTTATTAAAAGTTTTAATTCTAATTTCTCTTGTTTTATTGATTATTTTTAAAATAAAAAAAATTAATAATGTCTAAATTGATTTTAATAATATTTCAAAATAAATAATATTTTATTCAACGATATAAAATTTATTAAAATATGAAATTTTAAAAAATGGTTGGGATAATGTTTAAAATTTCATAAATGATTCATTTATGGGTTTTTTGGAATTTGATAGCAATTATATTAACCCACAAAGTGTAAAATAAATGTTGTCATAGTAAGTGTTAAAGTGGTTAAATAAGGGTTAAAACCCAAAAGATAAGGATTAATAAAATAGTCAAAACTTGAATAATTTTTATTTCAATATTATTATATTTCAACCCAAAAGAATCATTTATTCAAAATAAATCACTCTTTATCCATTTTTATTAGAAAACTAATTTATATTAGTTTAATATTTTGAGAAATTCCAAGTGTGCCACTCCCCTCACTTATAAAAGGGAACCCATTACTATCATTTAAATACACCTAAGAATTTTTTTTTTGGGAAAATATATTCAAAAATAACTTAATATAACCTATACCATTTTTATAAAGTCCTTATCATTTTCATAACACTCACCTTATTGGTGTTATGGTTCTAATCCGAGGAGATTTTTTAAAGAATATGTATCGTTTTTAATCAAGAGTTTCTTTTTTATTTATTCTTACACATCATTAAGATATTATTAAAAAATAATAAAATAATAAATCCTGTATCATAAATATAATTATATGTTATTATGTTTGTTTAATGACACATATATTTCTCCTTTTCCATCAAATGGGAAAGGAATTTTTCATCCTTGTGTACGGTGGAATATATCCTTGTGAACATATGTAATAACTTTTGCATTACCATCTCTAAAGATAGGTATTAATGATGTAGTTATGGTTTATATGTAATATTCACGAAATATTGATTTATATTAAAAGATAATATATAATTTTTGTTCTTACATTTTAATGCACTAAAAAATGATATAGAAGTTCATGTGTACGTGTCAGTTACCACCTCCACAAAGCGATGTGATTAATTGTTTATCACTACATAAAATGGATGATATATATTAGTGTATTTAAATTACTATTATGATAATAATTATATTATTATCATTATGTAAAGATAAAGTGATACTTAACTTCTTTCCATAATGATCATGTAAAAATGGAAACATTACTTGTGTGTACATATGGATTACTATCTCCATGATTGCAACGTAGTTCAATTTTCCTATCAATATTTAAGGGATATATTTAAAAGTATAATTAATTTATAAAAATGATATTTATTTAATTATTATTATTATTTAGTTAATGGAATAATGATCAATTTGACTATAGACATCATACAAAAGTAATTTTGGAGTCAAGTACCGAATATCATCAAAACGACCGACATAAACATAAATAATTAAGTAATTTTTATAACATGGTGATAAGTGATATTAAAAGAGTAATAAACATGAAAAATGTTATCAAGAAGGTAAATAATTAACACAAGTTTATTATTCAGTACGATAAAGGACATACGTGATGAATTAGACCGATAGTAAGGGATTTTGTCTCAATTTCCTTGCACTGAGTAAATTTTTTATGTTATGCACGTTTATTATTTTTTAAGGTGTATATATATTCCCATTGAAATCATATATCAATAATTTACATATTTTAAGAATATTGAGTGTTTTTCAATTTCATTATTTAATGTAAATTACCATTTAAGTGGTTATCAAGAGATAAATGTATTTTCATTGAAAAAAATCCTCCTTTTAAAATGATATTTGAAATATTTTATTCATTTTGTGGTTATTAAACATTATAAATGTTGGGTATTCCCATATAGAACCATGTTATACCTCTATATCTTATATTATGGGTGCACCTAGATAGCACTCCAATGCATTCAATATTGATTATATTCACTGGAAAATTATATTGGAAGTTGGTCATATAAATTTTCCAATATGTAGGGGTTCTGTAAGGGTTATGTAAGGGTTCTATGTGTTGATTTACCAAGGTACCTACATTAATTTTTTATTCTTTCTTCTTAGTTTCTAAGGAAAGAATTTATTTTTTAAAGGTAACATAAATTATATTTTTAAAGGAATGATATTTTCCTTTTAGAGGAAAAAAGTTATGTTTCCTAGAAAAGTTTTTTTCACGTGTTTCATGTTTTTACTAAAAAATAGTTTCCTTTATTTTATATCCCTTATTCAGCTTCTATTCCCATATCATGTCTTTTTAAAAATGTTTTTACAAGGTTTAAGGATGGGTAAAGTAAATGAATATGTAAATTTTAAAGTTGTGAAGAGATTTCATGAAAATATATCACACTTTATTTTAAAAGTTTTATTTTTTATAAAAAAAGGATACTATTTAGAAGTGACAAATTTTTATTTTATGAATTTTTTGTGTATGAGTTATGACCTAATTCTAAAAAACTATAAACCTGTAAATTTTCTTAATGTGAAAGAAAGTAATTTCTTGATGAAAACTCAATATTATATAATGTTTAATATTGGGGAATTATGTTGTAGAAATTAAATTATGTCATGAATATGATATATATTTTATTTATGTCACACCTGTTTATTAAAACCATACTAAATACATTACATTTAAGGTGTGAACTTATCACATCACTTTGAGGGGGCGATAGTCCACACATCCACAAACAATGTTATCATATTCCCACAAAATAGAAAGCATGAAGGTATGTGTTATATAAAAATTATAGAAGTATTAAGAAATCATAAATATCATATATATATATAATATAAAAATATTATGTCCATCATAATTCCCAATCATTATAGTTGGTAAAGAAAAAATTAACGACAACATTTCGTGACGCGGTTGTCCACTGTACACACAAACGGTGATTTCGCTATCTATTTGATGGAAGTGTGTATAAGTGTATGTATAAGAATTAATATACAAAATATATTTTTAATTTTTGGATATTGAAGTTACTATATATTCATGGAATAAGAATAATTCAATGGGTGTAGAAATAAATAAATCAAAAGTGCTCTTTTAAGAATGTTACCTCTTCTTCAGGGAACTCGTTTTGGTTTTGACCAAAGGAATTCATTGGTTTACTTTGTTTTCAAATTGAGGCTTCTAGTATTAGAGTAGGGATGTCAGAAGATTATTTGGGTAGGGTTTTTATGAGGAAAAGGTATTGGGAGGTTTGAATAAGTGAAGAGAGTGAGTGCCTTTTTATAGGGGAGGAGGAGTGGCATTCTTATAAATATAAAAAGGTAAACACTATTGAGAGATCTACCTTAAATAATATGCCTCCAATAATGAACCCAATTCAAGAAAAGTGGGGATATGGTTGAAATATGTATAGAAAATAGATTTTATAAATGTTTATATATCATTTTTACCCTTAATATTAAAGTTTATCCACTAAGTAAACTTGTTTTACCTTAGTCACTGTAATTTAATTTAATTGATTTAACTAATATTTTTGGTCAAAAAATAATTTTACCATCCTAGACATCCAATTTCAATATTAAATTAATTATAATAGTCTAAATTGGATTAAATTATATAAAATTTATCTAATTTTACTTTAAAACCAATTAAAAATATAATTTAACACTACAAATTGTTTAGATGAAAAAGCAGTTTTAATTAAAATTCGTTATTATTTACTACTAATAAAAATATGAATGTTATAAAAAAACATTAACCAAAAACCCAAAGTAAATTTTTATATACCACTTTTAAAAATAATGTTTATTTTTTGAAAATAAAAATTATAAAGTGACAAAATTTATTTTGAAAACAAGTCTTCCATTAAAAGGTAAAAAAACATCCTTTTAGAATAAGAAAGAATTTTATGATTAAATTTATATTTATTGTTATATTAAGCCTATAAAACTTATTGGATGTATTTAAAAACATTTTTTTGAATATATAACAAATAAATTTCATTAATATACTTTATTAATAGTGATTAATTTAATTTATGAAGATAAAATTCCATTCTAGTAATAAAAATAGTATTCATAAAAATACATCCTTTATATTCAATTGGTATTTATTCTCATTTCTAATTAATTGGTAAATAATTAATGAATTTTATAAATTTTTTTGAACTATAATTCTATAATATAATTAATCTCATTCATTTTCTCCATTCTAATGGATAGGTGATAACTATCATAATGATATTAATATTATATTATTTTACAGTAAGACTCGAGCTTGTGTGTAACATAAGTGATTAAAGAAAATTGACATTTCATGGAATGAAATATAAAATTGGTGTTCCTTATGATGAAATATAGTATATATATATATATATTTTTTAACACAATATATAAAATAATTTAAAATAATTTTAAAGAATATATTTCATAAAATATCAGGATGTCACATCTTACCCCCTTAAGGTGAATTTATCCTTCGAAATTCATCTTGGTTATGAAATTATTAACATTTATATAATTAAATTATTGAAATACACATCATAAAAAGGTTTAAAAATTTCTCCCAAGATCAACTATATAAGTCCTTAGTGTGTTCACCACTTCACTATAATTTCTTGGATCTATCACCACTTCAAAAGATTGGCCAATATCAACTATAGAAGTAGAGACTGATTTTATATCCCTTTTTTTCTTTAGATCATGAAGATTTACACCTTGATTAATTTTATTCAAACACATATTAGCATAATTTCCCAACTCATTATAGATAAAACATCTTACTGTTGACTGACTATATGTTATCTCATTATTGTATTTTTTAGGACTTTTTTCTTATAGTCACGAACCTTATGACCAAACATAACACACCAGTAAAAATTTCTAAATCCTCACATACATTCCCCAAAATGTATTTTACCAAACATGGAACAAGTTTTAGGCTTACCTTTAGAGTTATTATTTGGTTTCGTCTCTATTTCCTACCACCTTGACTATTTTTACTCTTTTCATCTCGTGGAATAAAATTGTCGATAAACTCCATTTCAACTTTCTCAGTACAATGACAAACTTTCTCATGAATTTTAAATTATCATGTGGCCAATGATATTTATAATCTTATTTTTAATCCTGAGTAAAATAAATTAATTTTACTATCAGTGTATTGAATAAATTTTGACATATACCAGGTAATTTTGTGAATTTTTCTTCATATATGGCCCAAAAACCTTTATATTTCAGCCAAAATTCATGGACTTTTTTCTCCATCCTAATCCAAAAAACTATAGTGATATATTTCTCATGGAAAATAATCTTAATTATTTCCCTATCCATGGAATCAAGATCATCTTTATGTCTAGTATTCTTAACCAAATACTACCATAAATCAACTTAACTTTCCAAATGATAGAAGGAAAGAGTTACCTTTTAATGTTTCAAACATTAAATGACTTAAAATATCTTCTCAAGGAAATTGATACATAATTCAGTTACCATTAGGTCAGATGATCTATTTAATGATGGGTGATATTGCCTCATCAATTCTCCACACTAGACATGTTCCTTCATGGAAGATCATATTCATCTCTAGCATGGATACGAGTACCATTTATAGTTTGTGTCAACTTATCCATCACTACAACAAACTGTTCTGTTCTAATTCTAACAATCTCAGGATGTTAATTTTGAAGGATATTTCCCTATCGATACCTTAACACTATAGATTTCTTTTTTCCTCTACCAAAAATGATTATAGACAAACATACCTTAGATAAAATAACATTGAAATCATAAAATGCTATATTATTTAAATTTTTCCATAATGTAAATTATTATAAGGGTATTCTATTAATATTACCCTAAATGCTAAAGATATCTAAACTGGGCATTAATACTAACTCTAAGGACCCAAACTCAATCATTACTTAATATTGAGTTTAATTCATTAATTTTACTTTCTTTCACATGGTGATTATTTTCAGGTTTATAGTTTTATAGAATTAGATCATAGCTCATACATAACAAATACCCTGAAATACATAGAGGAAACATCCAATTACTATCAATTTTCCCATTATATAAAACATTTGAAATAAATAATGATTTATTTTAATATAAAATCTCCAAAACATTCAAATTGACTTCTTCATTTCCCTTTCCCATCCTTAAATCCTGATAAAATAAATATAAAACATGGGATGAGCAGAAAAAATATCAATAGGGGATAAAAAAGAAGGGAAATCATTAGTCTAGTGAACACATGAAAAATGATATAACATTTATCCTGATCTTTATAATTTTTTTTGAAATGAATAGGAAATACACAAACAAAATAATTAAAAATCAAATTAACCAATTAAAACTTCTTTAGATGACTTATAGAATCATATACATAAACCCTTTCAAAACCCTTTTAATTAGAATAACCAAACAATTAATATCCGGCATTATCATTACCCAATGCATTGGATATATATAATGGGGATCACCCTTCATATAAGCTATATCAGGATCACCCTTGATCTATAATGGGGATCAAACCCTTATATAATCTATATTGAGATCACTCATCTTTCATGAGTTATAATGAGGAACAACCCTTTATATAAGCTATATTGGGATCAACCATGAGCTATAATGGGGCCCAACACTCTATAAGCTATATTGGGCTCACTAATTTCATATAATCCTTAAGTTCCATTTCATAAATAATACTATTTCAACATAAAAACCTTTTAAAAACTCCTTTAAACTCATATGAAAAACACTCTGATAAAAAAACCGACTTTTAAAAACTAATTTTCAATACAAAAACACCATTTTATTTAAAAACCATTTTCAATACCACAATAACAAAATTAAAGGAAAAGGGTTTTTTCATTTAATAAAACATGTATTATTGCAACAGAATCTATAAATAAAATAAAATTTGTGATTAAATGAAAGGTCATTGTCACCATACATTAAAAACAGGACATTTCAATTATTTTTTTTCAAAACATTCCTTTTAAGACGTGAAAAAATATTACCTTTTAAACATTTTAATGAAATTCAAAATAGACATAAAATTTAATTTATAATAATTTATATCTATACTAATAAACATATAAAATAATATCAAGAATATTGGAATGATAAAAAATATTTCTGAATTAAATCTTTAAAAATTTAAAAAGATATTTTTAAATCAATGTTTTCCATACCACTTTGAAACACTAGAATCAAAATCCCCATGATTAGATAAAATAAAAAACATTAAATAAACTGATTATAAATATATTCATGTTTTGATATATCAAAGGGTCTATATATACACCTCATAAAAAATGTGGGTTTATAACATCAAAATATGCTTCAATGAAAGGAAATTGAGACAATGTCTCTTACGTTGAGTCTGACGTGTCACCTGTGTCTTTATATTACTGAATATTTAATATATTTTTATTATTTAAATTATTTATAAATATTTTCAATTTTATCCTTACTTTTATTTCACTTATTAAAATGTTGTATACAACTACCTAAATAATTAAGTTTTCATCAGGTGTGTTGATCTTATTCGGTTTATGTGTCAAAAATGACTTGGTGGGTAGAATAAGGTCAAAGGGTTAATTATTAAACCATATCCATAATAATAAAATTGAAATAATTATCATATTTATACATCAATTGTACTTTGAAAACTGGTAATGAATTATGGTTATGAAAAATGGACCAACGTTACAATTTTGGAGATGGTAGATAGTACTTACGCATGAGTAATGTTCCCTTTTCTCAATGATCATTATAGAAAGGAGGTAAGTAACATTTAACATTATAAAATTATTATTATGTCATAAATAACATATTATTTCTTCATATACAATTTTATATATAATTCTTGTGATGTAAAAGGAATCACATCACTTTGAGGAGGCGGTAGTCCACACATCCACGAACGATGTTATCACTTTTTTAGTGGTTAAAAAGGTAATAAATTAAATGATATATTATATTTCTAGAAAGGTAATTATGTCATGAATATAATATATATTTCATTTATATCACATATTTTTGTTAAAACTATCCTTAATAATTTTTATGTAAAGTGTGATTGTATGACATTGCTTTGGGGAGGGGGTAGTCCACACGTCCACAAATGATGTTATCGTATTCCCAAAAAATGGAAATCATTAAGGTATGTGTGATATGAAAATTAAATAATTATTAATGAATCATAAATATTATATATAATAAAAAATAGTATTTATATCCTAATTCCTAACGATGATAGATGGTAAAGGGAAATCAAATGACATCATTTCATGAGACGCTAGTCCACCGTACACTAGAATAGTGATTTCATTACCCATTTGTTGGAAGTGTGTGTATGTGTAGGTAAAAACAATAAAATAAAAACATTTTAGTATATATTGGATAATTAGTTAATTATATAATCATTTAATAATAATAATTGAATGGGTGGAGAAAGAAATAAAACAAAAGCGATTGTTGAATAATGTTACCTCTTGTTCGGGTAACTCCTTTTGGTTTTCACCAAAGGACTTCCTTGGTTTGATTTATATGCAAATTTGGGAATATAATATTATATGAAGGATGATGTTACATTAATTTTGGTGTTTTTATGATAAAAATTTCTTATAGCTATGAATAAGTGAGGGGAGTGAGTGCATTTTTATAGAGGAGGAGTGACATTCTTGTAAATACAAAAAGGTTAAATCTTTTGGGTGGTCTACCTTACATAATGTGGATAAAATAATTTACAAAATTATATAAAATTTGGTAAAAGGTCTAAATATTTCCATAAAATGGGGTTTTACTAGTTTTTAGGTCATTTTTCCACTTATGTTTAAATTTCAAGCAATACATAAACTCATTTTTTCCTTAATCAGTGTAATTAAATTTAATTGATTTCACTAATATTTTTGGTAAAAAACAAAGTTTTCCTTAATATATTTTAAATTTATTTTTACTACAAATATGTAAAAAAATTTCCAAATTAAAATCATATAAGTGGCATAAATTAATTTAAAATTAATCCCATGGATGGGACGAGACATCAAGTTTTTAAATAGAAAACTTTAAAAGTTTGAAATGTTTTTATATCCAATTTCAATTTTAAATTTATTCCATTGACTTAAATTAGATTAAATTATATAAAATTTTCTAATTATACTTTTAAAACCAATTTAAAACATAATTTATCAATAAAAATTATTTAGATCAAAAGGAAGGGATTAATTAATATTTTGTATTATTTACTTTTCATCAAAATATGAATGTTCTTAGAAAAATAAAAAAAATTCAAAAAAATTAAATTTTGATATCCCTATTTAAAAAATAAAGTTTCTTTTCAAATAAAAAATTTTCTAGTATCTAAATTTATTTTTAAAACAAGTATTCCATTAAAATGTGAAAAAATACCTTTTAGAAAAATATAGATTTTTTTCTTCTTAAAATTGTATTTATTCTTATATTAATACTATATAACTTATTTGATGAATTTAAAAACAATTTATTGAATATATAACATAAAAAATTTCAGTAATATGTTTCAATACTAGTGATTAACTTAATTTCTTATGATAAAATGCTATTCTAGTCATAAAACTAGTTTTTTTATAAAAACACATTATATTCAATAGGTCTTTATTTTCATTTATAACTAATTGGAAAAAATCAATTAATTTTATAAATATGTGTAAACTATAATTTCATAGTTTTGAATATATCATTCATTTTCACCATTCCAATGGCTAAGTGATTACTATCATAACCATATTAATATTATATTTTTGTCGGGTAAGACGCCAGATTGTGTGTAACATATGTCATCAAAGGAAATCGATGTTTTATTGAATGTAAGATAAACTTGACGTTGTATATTATGCAAGGTAAAATATACATTTCATATAAGACGATCCATTGAATAATTTATAATAATTTTAAACAATAAGTTTAATTAAATCTTGGGATGTTATAGGTACTCCCCACTATAGGTCTTAGTTTACAAAATCCAATTCCAAATGTCGGTGTCTCACAAAACTTGAATTTCCTATCAAAATTCACCACCCATGTATTTAATGATTCTTTAGGAATTTTTTCCATCTAACAATTCCTAATTACATGGTTAACATAATTTAGACCCTCTCTGGTCGACCTTTCCCAAATCCACTCGACCCCAGCTGCCAAAATTTCACTGGACACTTGATACTAATGCCTTTATTCCCAAAAGGAATCCTAATATAATTAAAATACACCCATTGAGGTTTTATAAAATTATTATGTGTATTTCAACTGTTATATTCTCAACAGAATAAAATTCACCATCATTATCACTACTCTTTGAGCATCAACAAACCTTAAGTCCTATCAATATTGGATCATATCAATTCATTTCAAGACTAAAGATAATACTAAAACTCTATCCAATATAATACCTGAGGTTACCTTCAAATTTCATCGGGGATTCTAGATGAACCCATACTCATTTACAAACAAGTTTCAAAAAGCTGAAACCAAAGCCTAATAGTTGGTTTCATTAAACCATGAACACTATTTCATGATTTCCATATCATCAAAACTAACA
Organism: Viscum album; assembly: GCA_963277665.1. Classification (NCBI taxonomy): domain Eukaryota; kingdom Viridiplantae; phylum Streptophyta; class Magnoliopsida; order Santalales; family Viscaceae; genus Viscum; species Viscum album. Next base: position 1,216,242,280 of record OY728143.1, read on the forward strand.
TCAAACTTCTAAAATATTAGTATAGTAAAAAAAATTATATGTTACCACATTGTAATATTATGAACTCGCTAACTATGAATAGTGGCTGGACCGGTGAAACTACATAACCTCAATAGTTCATCCTTATATGCCAGAGGCTATTGAATAGTAGCATGGATCTAGAGTGGAATTATAAATATATTATAATAAATATATCATCATATCAATAATAGTTAAAGTAACTACATGACATACACATCCATCTCCTCAAAGTACATAGAAACATAAAAAAAATGAAACAAGTTATAAAATATGTAATGGAATCATAAAAACTCGAATGTTCATACCAACATACAAGACATATCACCCAATTGGATAATCATACAACTGAAGTAAATAAATAAAAGTTTTTTTTATAAAATCTAATTGAACTATTATCCACACCTCAATCCCAGTATGCAAATACCAACCGATCTATCCTAGTCAAGTATTTCACGCTCTGTTATCAACCAGAAAATAAATAGTTGATGCAACTTAGGTACTAAAGTTCCATGGATTCTGATTAGGGTGTGAGTATAACTCTGTAGAAAACCAATAAATGTAGTAATATGTGAAAGTGATATGCTCATGATATTTCAAATGACTATTGAATGAAAATAAAAAAAATAATTTTCCTTAGGTTCCACAATGACACCTGAGCCAAGTTATAACTACTTAATCAAATGAAAAAATATTTATAATCACATCACAGAATCAAAATAACTACAATAACCACATAAGGAGACTAATTCATACTCTAAAACAAGTAACCCATACCATACCTTCTTTGGATAATTCTGGTGTGTCTCCAAGCATGTCACGATATCATACAAAATATAGTGATCTAAATTTGTCCGTGTGTGTGTGTGGGTGGTGGTGGGGGTGATACCTATTTTGAGATCTAAGTTATGCATAAAATGAATCCTAATATGACCAAGTATCAGTATATAGGGGGTGGGGTGTATTCTCTACCATAGACCCATGGTATGCATCCAAGGAATCCTAACATCATGTATCAATGTGTGGGTAGTCTATTCCTTACGTAAAAACCCAAAAAGAATTTATGAAACATAACTATATCATATATACATGTGTGTGGGGTTTTTAGACTACCCATTAAACTAATTAGCATGTTCAATGAATATAAATATAATATATATTTGTGCGGGTTGTCTGTGCGCTACCCATAGACCGAAGGAGCATGTTTATGGTAGCCCAACATCATATATCCTTATGAAAGGGGAATGTTACCAACCCATGGAAACACAAATCATGTACAAGGTTTCCTCATAACTAAGTATCATGTATGGGGGGTCTGTGACCTACCCACAAACCTTTGTAGAGTGTTTAAGGAATCCCAATATAATTAGGTATTGTTCTTTAATTACCTGGTGGTCTCTAATTTCTCTGACACTTGAATCTATGTAATGATCACGACCACTCCAATATCATATACCATAAAATAAGTGAAACTACTCTATGAGCGTATACTAAATCACATGTCAAACCACTTAGTGAGTGTATACAAGGCATTATTATATTGATTCCACCACTAAATGTGTTTACCTTAATTTATCACGACTTCCAAAAAAAGAATTTACATTCATTTATTATTTTATTTTCCACATCTTCCATTTCATTTCTAGTCCAACCACTGAGGACCATTATATCAGGGGGATCCAAAAATGGTCCCATGAACTAAACCATATCTCATGCACCCTATGAGGGTCCTGATCCTCAAGTTCATGTCTCAGGTTAACCTATCTCTATGGTACCTTCTTGGATCCATAGGTCATCACATAGAAGTGACACCATACTAGGGGCCCCCTAATCCAGTCTCTACCCTCAGGTCAGCACCCATTGTAACGTCCCAGTTCTGGAAGCCACCTAGAGGCGCCCCATACCCGGTTGGTTACATAAACTCAAGTGTAATTCCCCGAATGCTAGAGGCTGCCGACTATCAGTGAGGGCCTTGAGTGTGATAGTGGGGAAACTATACCCACATTGGCAGAGTACACAGCAGAAGTAACAACACATACCACATCGGAAGCAGTAAATATCCAACAACAATAACAGATGAAGACTGATAAATAAACAACTGGAGCATAAATATATGTAAATGATGTATGATACATATATGTCTAAGAAAATATCCAAACAAGTCACAATGCTAAATATAGTACTAAACCAAGTACAAAAGAAAAACAACAGATGAGCAACTCCTTAGCATCGCAGGCCTCGACTTGGTCCCATGCTCTCCAGCTCCAGTACAATCAAGAACCTGAAGTAGAAGGGCGCTTTCCCTTTTCTATACCAGCAACAATATAATCTGTTTGGGCACAAAAGCATGACCCAAACAGGGTGTGAGATAAAAATCCTAGTAGGCAACCACCTGAAGATTTGTGCCTAACAGTCAGTGAATATATGGCAGGTAAAAGTACATAAAACAGTAAACATGAAAGTACTCAGTAGAAAACATCCAAAGTCTCTAGCATACAATGTACAAACAAGAAAGCAACCACTCAAGCAAGTAGAAAAAATAGGTAACCCTATAGATATTTCTCATAGCCTAATCCCTATGGTTCAAACTATAAGTGCTAGCAACCCTCTGGGAGGCACACATAGTCTCACACCTCTGGTTCAGCTAAAGAATAGACTCTCTGGAGAAGCACTCACCATCAATTCCTCCAATAGTCTCGTATCGTACTAAAGGTGCACTGGGGAAGCACACAACATCTCATTACCCCTGTGGCCTGCGCCAGGGAACTATAGACTCTCTGAGGAAGCACTCAACGTCAATTCCCCATGTGGTCTCGCATCATAAATTAAAGACACTCTTGGGAAGACCTTACATCCATTATCTCTATGGTCTAATACACTAGGTTCCCACAGCCCTGTGTAAATTCATCAAGTATCAAATCATGTAATGACCAAAGTATCCTCAAGAACTACTTGGATAGAATCTACAGTATCTCATCATGGAAGAACAATCATGCCATCCTACAAACTAGGTATATAACTGGCAATAGCCTAACATGCAAAACTAGAACAAACTCTCATAAATAGGAAAAAAATGCATGGGAAAAGCATCCAAAGAACAGTAAATTACCCTATTCACAAACAATAACTTCTACTCAAGAATATAAGAAAAGAAGGAAAACAAAAATAAAAAAAAATGAAACACGCAATACCTCGTTCAAGGGTATTGGTGGAATTTGCACAAAATACTCAAAGGATTTCTACAAAAAGGCACAAACCACCTAGCTCGATGTTAGGAGATCAATATACTTGAACCTCAAAGGTTGAATATCCTCAGAACATCATAGATATAAGAAACCATCCAAAAATCTCAACCCATGATAACTTGAGAAAGATGATGAATTGGGAAATAAAGCTCTAGGAGAAGGAAGATCTTACTATTGTGGTTCCAACGCAATCAACAATAGTCTATTCAGAGAATGGACGGAGGCTCGGGGGTTCTTCAAAGATCCATGACTGTACAGAACGCTCTCGGTCGAATAAGCTGGAGAAGAAGACAGTTCTGGGGTTAAGACACCACCCTGGTGCATTTAGTAAAAAAAATAAAGTACACGGTTTGTACTTTTGGAGTACATGGAATGTACTAGGATTTTCTGTACTCTGATTTAGGTGGCCTCCACAACACCCCTACATGGCCTCGTGCATGGTCATGACACGACCAGCACGCAGCCTTGAACAGCATCAAAGTACAAGGCGTGTACTTATAAAGTACACGTTGTGTACTTCAAAAATTTCCAGAAACTCCTCTTTTCTAAAAAATTCCAGAAAAAGGAAAAAAATACTTGAAAAGAAGTTCTGAGTTCTTTCAAACTTCCCCCTTAATGAAATTCGTCCCTGAATTTCCCTAGAGAGGTGTAGAAGAAGAATCCCCGAATAGCTACAGCCACTACGATCATACATCGGCCTCCATCTCCCAAGTCTCGTCCTGTACTCACCCATGCTGCCATAACACCCATACCAGAGGAATAGAATAGCCACATGGGACCTTCATACTATGATCAAAACTTCGGATAGTATGCTCCTCAAACTATGCATCCACTTCAAGTTGAACCTTATCATGTTGAAGGGCATGAGACGGATCTGAAAAGTAACGTCGAAGATGAGAAACGTGGAATACGTCGTGCATAGACTGGTACCTCTGAGGTAACTGCAGCCAATAAGAAACTGGCCCAACTCTCTCCAACCCCTCAAACAACCCAACGTACCGTGGTGAAAGCTTACCCTGTCTCCGAATCCTCTTGTGTCCCAACATCGGTGCGATAGGAAGAAAAACATGATCCCCAACCTCGAACTCCAGAGGTCGTCTCTGCTGATCAGCATAAGACTTCTATTGAGATTGTGCTGTAGCCATCCTATTCCGAGTCAACTCTATCTAATCTGTGGTCTCCTGAACAAGACGAGGTCCCAGCAAAGGTGCCTCTCCTACCTCCAGCCAGCATAAAGGTGATCGGCATGGCCTACCATACAGAGCCTCATAAGGTTCCATCTAAAAAGTCTCCTGAAAACTGTTTTTGTAGGAGAACTCCACAAGAGGTATATACTTCTCCCAAGAACCTCTAAAGTTTATAATGCAAGATCAGATCATATACTCAAGCACCTGAATCGTACGCTCGGACTGGCCATCTATCTGGGGATGGTATGATATACTCAAAAGTACCTGTCTACCCAAAGCCTTCTAAAGCCCTTTCCAGAACTGAGAAGTAAAACACACATACCTGTCTGGAATGATGGATTGTGGAACTCCATGCAGACGTACAATCTCTCGGATTTACAACCATACCATCTCATGAATACCGAAGGTCTCCTTGATCGGTAAGAAGTGAGCAACCTTTGTGATTATTTCAGTGACAACCCATACTGCGTCATTCCATCGAGGCGATCTCGGAAAACCGGTCACGATGTCCATCACAATGTCATTCCAGTTCCACTCAGTAATGGGTATCTGCTTTAAAAGACCTGCTGGTCGCTGATGTTCTACCTTCACCTGCTGACAAGTGGAACACCTTATTAAATAACTAGCAACATCTCTCTTCATACCTGGCCACCAATACTGGTAGTGTAGATCACGATAAATCTTGGTGATGCCAGGATGAACTACCCAAATTGAGGAATGAAAGTTCCACATCAGCTCCTCGTGTATGTTTGATGGCACCCACACGTGTCCCTAGAAACACAAGGTTTCATCCTCACCTACTATCCATCCAACAATATGGTCTTCTCATTACACGCTTTCCCGTAGTACTAGGCCTTCATAATCTGATAGCTGCCTCATTCGTACCCAATCTAGAAGAGTAGAGGTAACAACTACAGAAGATAGAAAAGTCTGCCCCTGTCTGTCATGCACCTCCAAATGCATCTCAGAGAATAGATCCATAAGCTTCCACTCACTGCTGGCCTCCTGAACTTCCTATACCTGAGTCCTCCTGCTCAACACATCAAACACTGCGTTTCCCTTTCCCGGCGTATAGGGGATCTCAAAGTCAAAAGAATGAAGATACTCAACCCACCTATGCTATCTCATATTCAAATCACACTGGGTGACGATTTACATGAGACTCTTGTGGTCGGTGAAAACCATAAGGTGCTCTCCCAGAGGATATTGTATCCAATAGTGTAGGGCATGAACAACTTCCGCCAGGTCGAGATCGTGCGTCGGGTAGTTCCTCTCATGTGGCCTCAAATGCTGAGACCCATATGCAACGACTCCATCTCCTTGTATAAGTACAACTCCTAGCCCGATACCTGAAGCATCACAATAAATAGTGTAGCTCTTTCCCAGCTCTAAAAATACTAGCATCGGTGCTGAAGTCAACCTACCATTCAGATCCTGAAAGGAGGACTCACAAGAATTTGACCATAATAACTTCGCCCCTTTCTTGGTCAGACCTGTAAACAGTGCTGTTAAGCGATAAAAGTTGCGTAAGAAGCATCTGTAGTATCTAGCCATCCTTAGAAGACTCCGCACCTCAAAGACGTTCTTCGGCTGCTCCCATGAAACTAATGTTATAACTATCTCTGGGTCTACTGATACTCCTGTCGCTAAGATAATGTGACCCAAAAATTGAATCTGATCCATCCAAAAGTAGAATATTGAGATCTTAGCATATAACTGATGCTCTCTAAGTGTACTCAAAATGATCTCAAGATGGGTATCTTGGTCATGTCGAGTATGAGAGTACACCAAGATATTGTCCACGAAGACCATCATGTAAGAGTCTAAGTATGGATGAAACACTCGGTTCACCAGTTCCATGAAAACTACATGCACATTCATGAGGCCCAATGGCATAACCATATACTCGTATAGACCATACCTGCTCCTGAAGGCTGTAAGAGGTATATCTGATGCTCTAACGCCCAACTGATGATAACCGGACCTCAAATCGATCTTTGAGAACACCCGGGATCCTTGAACCTGATCAAATAGATCATCCATCCTAGGAAAGGGAAATCAGTTTTTGACTATCAACTGGTTTAGCTTCCGATAATCCACACAAATGCTAAGGGTGTCGTTTTCCTTCTTCGCAAATAAGACAGGCGAACCCCAAGGAGAAGTACTGGGTCAGATAAAACCCTTTTCCTGTAACTCCTCCAACTAATTCTTGAGCTCCTGTAGCTCAGGTGTCACCATCCTATAAGGAGGAATGGACACCAGTGCTGCTCCTGGCACGAGCTCAATTGAGAAGTCTACCCCACACTCTGGAGGAAAACCCGAAACTTCCTCTGGAAAGACATCTCTAAAACAATCCACCACTAGAGGAAAGCATAACTATGAAGTCCCCTGGTCATCTAGATATAGACTAGCAATATGGGATGTAACTCCTCCTAGTCCATGATGCTTGAGTCCTGCTCGACTCGCCTGGACATCCCACTCGCGTCGATGAAGAAAATATCCACCCTCTGGTGAGATGAAACTCACCCTACAATGATAATAGTCGACGACTGCCTGGAAGGGAACTAGCCAGTCCATTCCGAGAATGAAATCATATCCTATCATCTCTAGGACATAGAGGTCCCATAAGAAGTGACAACCTGCTACCTCAAAAGTGCACTCTCCACACTAACGTACACTAACCGTTCTAGTCCTCAACGGTGTGTCTAAATTCAAAGTATCAGTAAAGGAAAAGATGTAGAGCCCAAGAATCTATAAAACAACAACCAAGATAAAGATATGGGAAGCCCCTATATCAAAAAGAGAAGAAGATAAAACTGAGGCTACTAAGATCGTATCTTGAACTGTAGAGGGTCCGAGAACCTGTTCCAGCTAGGTCTGCTCCACTGCAAAATCCTGAATCGTACCACGACCCTGTGGCCCTCCCTGACTTCTCTAAGATGATCCACCCTACTGTTGCTGATAGACCGGTGACTGACCACCCCGGTCACGACCTCCACCTCTGCTTGAATAGCCAAAAGAACTCTAGTTCTCAGACTAGTGAGAAATTGGTGGCGCTGCTATTAAACGAGGAGTCATGGATGAACCCCTGCCACCAACTACTGGTGAGAAAACCTAACAGAAGCGCTGAAGGTGACCCATATTGCTATAAGATCAACACTCCACTGGGTCTCTCTAGCATTTCGGTCTCATATTTCTAGCACTTCCACACTGATGACATACCACCTGGCTACCTGAAGATGCGTCTCGCCGCCTCGGATCACCACGTGTAGACTCCCTACAGCGCTTCCTGCTGTCATCTGGTGAAGCACTAACCCTGGAAGTGGAATTTCCCTGGATCTCAACTCAGGAATCTCTCAAATTGCGCTCTGAAATCAGGGCCTGGTTAATGATGGAAGCGATGGAAGTCATCCTGAAGATATTCACCTACGAGCGGATCTCCCGTCTGAGGCCATCCTCAAACTTCCTTGCCAAGAACAACCCATTTGCACTCTAGAGGGGTGTGAAATGCTGAAGCTCAGTGAAATAAGAGGAATAATACATGAAAGAAAGAGTACCCTGCTCTAGGCTCATGAACTCCCAGGATCGGTCGACCCTCAGGGTCTCCGGATAGAAGTAGTTATAAAAGACGTGTTGAAACTCCTCCCACGCCATAACCTGCTGATGACCTGCCTGTGATATCAAGTCCCACCACCTCTTATAAGATTCTAATAGAATTTAGGTAGAGAACTTTACTCGCATTTTTGGAGGCATATCTAGATGCTCAAAGGTCATCATCATGGATTATATCCAATACTATACAGTCTGAGGTCCTCCTTCCCCTGAAAAGGTGGGAGGATGTTGCTGCTAGAAAACCCACATCAAGTCTTCCATAGATGTGGTAGAAGGAAGAGCTCCCTGGAAGGTCTGCATCATCCTCAGGAAGCCTTCCCTAAACTGCGTATCAACACCTGTAACTGGTATCACTATTGGTGCCCAGACTGGCACAACCGGAGGATCTTTGGGTAGTCCCTGATCAACCATATCTGGTGTTTGATCACCGCCTGGCAGCTGGCGTACAACCAGAGGACGTCTCGGTTCCATGACTCTGCAAGGTCAAACACACACCTTAGATCAACATTATCAGGGACTGAAAACTAGGAGAGTAAGAAGGAAACAGGGAAAAGAAAGCATGCATATTTTACAAAACATGACTACACGGCGTGTATAAAGACTACACAGTGTGTTCCCTTATGTCATTAACATGGGAATGCACTTTTTCCAAAACAGATCGTGTAACACCCCAAACACACGGCGTGTTATCCTAACACATGGACTATACCTGGATACTCTTCCCCTTCCCAAGTCCTTCTACACGGTTAATCCACATGGCTCCTCTAAGAAAAAACTACATAGCGTGTTCAGGCCAGACATGACGTGTACTAGACATGCCTTACCTGGCTCGTGTTGTTTGTGACACAGCCTGACACATGGCTCGAACTACACGACGTGTTCCCGGAGAACACGACATGTATGAGAAAGGGAAACACCAACCCGCGTTGTTCGTGACATGGACGAGTACCTAGATCAGACGACACAACATGTAAAATTCAGACACTGCTTGTATGTGAAAAGATAACATGACCCATGTTGTTTGTGACATGGACGGGGTACCTATTTCGTACTACACGGCGTGCTAAACTAGTACACGACATGTTCCTATAAGATTTTTCACAACCCTGTGTCCCTGCTCGCACAGTCAGTGACACGACTATAGACTATATGGCCTGTAACTATAAAGTACACGCCATGTATTCTTGATTTTTCTGGATAGTTGCCTCAGAAACTGCTCTAGAGCCCAGAAAACACGGAAAACCAGCATTATGCTGACAAATTCCGATCTGTGGGGGCCCATACTCCCCGTGAATCAAATTTTGGCATCTTATACAAGTTATAAAAAGGAAAAAAAGAACCGATCCACCAAATTCTGGTCCATGAGGGCCCATAACACCTCAAGCACCACAGTTTGGAGTCCATCTAAGAAAATAACTTACACAATAAAATTTTCTATCAAACAACAAGGATTCTATCAAAGAACCTATGATAACAACATGCATAATATATACAATGTCTATCACAACAACATGAAATCGCTAATGCATCCTAAATGGCATGGTAAGAATGCATGGAATGTGATTTCTAACAAGTTCCTATATGATGGATGAGATGGAATAGCCTCATCTCATCGGGTTGCAACAGAAATAGAACCACAATAACAAAAACGGTAACAACACAAAGCATGTGAATCACCCAAATGTGAAATCAAATCAACTGTATAATTGAAACCTAGTAAAATTACAATAAACGAGGTAGTATGGATTTTCCCTATACACGGGTTAGCTACTCCTAGGCACATCTTATTACCAAGTACCTATTCCATCCTATACCTGGCTATAGGATCCAAACAATAAGTCAAGAGAAAATAATTCCTCTGATGCCACTTTGTAACGTCATGGTTCTGGAAGCCACCCAGAGGCGCCCCGTACCCTGTTGGTAACATGGCCTCAAGAACATTTCTTTGAATGCCAGAGGCTGCCGACTAGCAGCGAGGGCCTTGGGTGTGATAGTGGGGAAACTATGCCCTCTTTGGAAGAGTACACAGAGGAAGTAAAAACACATAAAATAGTATAAGTAGTAAATATCCAACAACAATAACAGCGGAAGACTGATAAATAAACAACTGGAGAAGAAATATATGTAATTGATGCATGATACATATATGTCTAGGAAAATATCCAAACAAGTCACAATAATTAATACAGTACTAAACCAAGTACAAAAGAAAAATAACATATGAGAAACTCCTCAGCATCTCAAGCCTCGACTTGGTCCCATGCTCTACATCTCTAGTGCAATCAAGAACCTGAAGTAGAAGGGAACTTTCCCTTATCTATACCTGCAACAATATAATCTATTTGGGCCCAAAATCATGACCCACACAGGGTGTGAGATAAAAATACCAATAGTCAACCACCCGAAGATCTGTGCCTAACAGTCAGTTAATATATGGCAGGTAAAAGTACAGAAAACATTAAACAAGAAAGTACCCTGCAACAAACAATCCATAGTCTCTAATATATAATGTAAAAACAAGAAATCAACCACTCAAGTAAGTAGAACAAATAGGTAACCCTCTGGGTAGTTCTCACAGCCTAACCCCTATGGTTTAATCTATAAGTGATAGAAACCCTTTGGGAGGCACACACAGTCTCACCCCTCTAGTTCAGATAATGAATAGACTCTCTGGAGAAGCACTCACCATCAATTCCCCCTATAGTCTCATATCGTACTAAATGCGCTATGGGGAAGCACTCAACGTCTCATTCCCCTTGTGGCCCGCGATAAGGAACTATAGACTCTAGCAGGAAAAACTCAACGTCAAGTCCCTATGTGGTCTCGCATTGTAAATTAAAGACACTCTGGAGAAGCCCTTACGTCTATTCTCCCAATGGTCTACTACACTAGGTTCCCACAGCCCTGTGTAAAGTCATCATGCATCACATCGCGTAATAGCCAAAGTCTCCTCAAGAACTACTTGGATAGTATCTAATGTATCTCAGCATGGAAGAACAGTCTAACCATCCTATAAACTAGGTATGGAACTGGAAATAGCCTAATAGGAAAAACTAGACCAAACAATCATAAACAGGAAAAAAAAATGCATGGGAAAAGAATCTAAAGCACAGTAAATTACCCTATTCACAAACAATAACTTCTACTCAAGAATATAAGCAAAGCATGCAAGCAACAATGGCAAAACAGGAAACACGCAATACCCCGTTCAAGGGTATTGGTGGAATTTGTAAAAAATACTCAAATAATTTCTACAAAAAGGCACAAAACACCTACCTCTACTTTAGGATATCAATATACTCGAACCTCAATGCTTGAATCTCCTAGGAACGTCGTAGATCTAAGAAAACGTCCAAAACTCTCAACCCACGATAACTTGAGAAAGAGGTGGAATTGGGAAATGAAGATATAGGAGAAGGAAGAGCTTAATGTTGTGGTTCCAACACAAACAACGACTGTCAATTCAGAGAACAGAAGGAGGCTCATGGGTTCGTCGAATATCTACGGTCGTACGTAACTCTCTCGGTCGAAGAAGCTAGAGAAGAAGACGGTTCTGGGGTTAAGACGCAACCCCAATGCGTTTAGTAAAAAATAAGAAAGTACAAGATGTGTACTTGGAGTACACGAAATGTACTAGGCTTTTACATACTCTTCTTTAGGTGGCCTCCACATCACCCATACATGGCCGTGTGCATGGTCATGACACAGCCAGCACGCAGCCTTGAGAAGCATCAAAGTACACGACGTGTACTTCAAAAATTTCCAGAAACTCCTATTTTCTAAAAACTCTAGAAAAAGGAAAAACATACCTAAAAAGAAGGTCCAGGTTCTTACTCCCATCACTCATTGGGAATAACATTCCTCAATGTCATTGTGATCATCATATGAACACATTGATCTTTTGGTTCAAGCTTCATATGAATCGATCTTGAGAGGTGACATAATGACCTTCTCATGTCTCAATCCAACTCATCAATACTGAAAGATTTAAGGGAAACTCAAGAGTTAACAAATTCCCATGAGGGACAAACATTTCTAAATCATCATTCCTTTCTTGATGTAAGGTCTAATGAGTCCCCACAGGCCAAGAATTTTAGTCCATCTCACTCTAACACTCAAGGTTTTTTATAGAACGTACACTAAGGGACATCTAGTTCAATAACATGTATTTATGGTCTCACCCCTTGGGATACCACTATAAAAATTCATCAAATTATATCATAGCCTTGACCATGAGTAGTCTAGGAAACTAATCCTATTCCCATGTTTCCTTTGTATCCCTTGACACATAGTAAAATTCTACTAGTAATTTAATTAAACTTTTTCTATTTAATTATAAAATCATTACATTTAACTATAAAAATTTCACTTAATTTTAGAGGGGGTTTATTCCACAGTGGTGATACCACATGACAAATAAATAGAATATAAATACCATTGAGCTTTTACCAAGACAAAATAACTCAAATAAGTCATGCCCACTTTAAAGTTTTAAGATACTCTTGTCGAGGATCACCGAGACAATACAAGTCTTGTCTCCACTCAAACATACATAATCTATCTATAAAAGACCCTAAACCATTCAAACCATTACCAAACAATTAATTACAATCAACATATAACTAACTAAAATATTTAAAATTTAATTACAATTTTTTTTCAATACAGATTAATCATTGAAATATCACTGTATAGACTTGTCATATTGACACTATGATTGAAAACCCATGAAAATCCCACAATTTTTTCCGAGTATCAAACTCAGAAAAATATCTAAGAGATGACATCAATAAAATTAACAGTTTAGATCAATTTGAGGAAAAATATTATAAAATTAACTACAATGACATATTTCACAAAAATTGTGCATGAAGACATGTGGATATTGTCTTAAGACATCCTATAGCTAGGATGTAAAAAATTACTATCATTTTTTTCTAATTAATCCATGATAAAATGGTATAGTAAATAAATCCATAATTAAATAATAAGAAAATAATAATAGAATGAGGGGGAGATTAACTAAGGTTAATAGAGTTTGATATGTACCTCAAATCATGGGTAACTGCACCCAAAACCCACACAAAATGAGGGTGAATGATGAAGGTAGTAGGGGTATTAATCTCTTGTTGATGTTCATAAAAATAAGGGAGAGTATAGTGTTTCCCATATTAATCTCAATGGGGTTGATGTGGAATTTCCCCCCAAAATACTTCCACTGGCTAACTGTTGGCTCCAAACAGGCCAAGGGATGACTTTCTAGCCCACCAGCTTTCCAGTGGCCACAGATACAGTCAAGGATGATCCATTCCACCTTTGGTTCTCCCTATTTACTCTCAACCATCCTCCAAGCCTCATTCCTATTCCAAAATACCCATTTTGATAGGTTGAAACTATTATATTTGAATTGTAACTCTCAAAATGAAATTCTACCCTCCAAAGAAAAAAAATCAAATTCATTTTATGAAATGAAATTTACCAAAATGTGATCTTATATTAATCTCCACACTTCTCATGCTAAAGAGAATACATTATCCTATCCACCTCACAATAACAACCATCAATACTCATTCCAATAGATCACAACCTCACTTTCCAAAATACTATAAGCCTATAATCAACCACAAAATCACTAGAAAATAGCCCCCACATAACCGAATAATCATATATACATATATAGAACAAAAACACAACTTAACAACCAATTTTATCTCTAACTAATATTATAATTTTTTTTAAATCATATCTTCTAAATATTTTATCATCTCATTCTTAGACATTAATAAAAAAATTCAAAATTTCACAGTACCAGTTCCTTAACATTTTTAAGTGACTAAAATTTTATAAATTGTGATTAATATAGTAATACCATAGTGATGTTACACAAAACAAAGTATAAACATAAATTTTCATCAATAAAAACAATCATGTATCAATCACAAAAACAACATAATGGAAAGAAGAAAATACATGTGAATTAATTTTTACATAAATTATTATTAAGCCTATTTATTTATCTTCATTAATTCAATTATTACCACCTACCCAATGAAATAAAAATATTAACACATATATGATATCCTCATAGGTAAATAAATATATCACATCCCCTACCTTAATATGAAGCTTTGATGAATCACTACATAAGAATAAGAGAATTGGGAACCAAAAATTATCAACCTCTAAGGAAACCACACCAAAACCTATCCATAGTGAAAAACCACAAAACCATGATAAAAAATTGAAAACAATAGATAAACCTAACTATAAAAAACATTATAATGAAAGGCAATAAGAAATAAAGGAGAATAGGAAAAGAGAGTACCTGGAATCAAGAGAGCTCATTCCTAATGAACCAAGAGGCTTAAAACCTAAAGAGAAAATACTTATATGTACCAAGAGGTCTTAGGGTCAGCTAATCTTTGAAAGGATAATGTTAAATATGAATTTATGGAGTTATGCAACCCTATTTATAAATAAAACTAGACATTTCTTCACCATGATGTGGAAATATTTAAAACAACCATAATAAAACCCATTCAAATAAAGATTCAATTTTCTATGCATTTGAAATGACTACATCCTCCCTAAACTCCTAAAATTTCCAAGACCATTTTAAATATGTTATCCATAACCATTAAATTAACCATGTCATAGAGGATATATTTTGATCCCTATACATACACCATAACTTCTCAACATGGTAAAGAGAAAAATTCCTCTCCATTTCATCTCACCATTACCAAGACCATTATAACGACCCATACTTTACATACATGGTTAATAATTCAAAATTTAAGCATACTTATTACAACATACAACAAAACCATGATATGAACATATAGTTATAGTGTCTTTAGAAACTGGGAAACATAATCAACTGGTTCATAAAGCATCTACACTATCTCCCATTTATTTCATCATATCTATAGTCCCTTTTTGGTATATCTTACTTAATACCCTTCTTCCTGACCTGGGGAAAGAAAAAATACAAAAGGGTGAGCTCAAATGCTTAGTAAGGGTAAAAAAAAGAAATATCAATTACATCAAATTCATAAGAACATAACATTTTGAAAATCTTACCCTGCAAAAGAGATCATAATTTCATAACATGGGATAAATCATGGTAGTGAAATGTAATCCCAATAATCAAAACATAAAACATGAAACTTTTTGGAATACACACATAATCATATAGAATCATTTCTTATTAGTCAAGACTCATTTCCAAGACTATCTTTGTGGACAAAGTCCATTTCTGAATCGAGTTCACTCCATGTTTCAGTCCTGTTTCACTGAACCGGTTTAACTTGACATTCCAGCCATGTCTATCTCATGAGATATAAAATATTTACCCAATGCATTGGAGGGATATATATGTCCCACCCATATCATAATGATACCATTCTTATGTGTGCCACAAAATTATAAATCATACATCATTGCATAACCCATGTAATAAAAATGGGATTCTTAAACATTGTGACATTATAAAACAATTCATATAAGATAAAGGAATTCATAAAAATAATTCCATCACAACATAATCAAATCAATGTAAAAATAGGGATAGAAACATAACCCTATATTATCTTATATGGAAAATAATTTTGATAAAAAAACCTGAACTCCATTCTTGAGGAAAATATCCTTTCTACTTCAAAAACATTTTTCCTTTCTTAACATGTCATACAATTTTAAACTAAAAAAAGTTGATTAAAAATAAACATGAAAACTTGTAAAGGAATCTTCTTGGAAATAATTTTTTAAAAATCCATTCATGCTGTATAAGTTAAAAAAAACATTCTTCTCGTACTTTTGTCAGAAAAGTCAAAAAGTACTTCGTACGAAAAACGACAAAATATTCCTTTCATATCCTTTAATAAAAACTCACAGAAGGGTAAAATTAGATTTAAAAAATTGTAGGTGGATGGGAACAATATTACATATTGAGAGAACATATATGTGGATGATAAAATACACCCCAGTAAATACCAAAGTATAAACAATCTTGGATAAAAATGAGATTGTGATATTTTCCCTTACCTTAGGTCCGATTTGCTTCGTAAGTGTCCGAAACTCTTGTATAACGATTTAAATAATGTTATTGACTTATTACAGAATCATAATTATTGTTATGATTTCATATATGGTAATATTCTTAACTTATTATTAGTAATATTTCATTATTACTTGTTATTTGGGTGTTTATTACTTTTTGTTCTTATGCGTGTTTTGTCAAATAAATTATTATCCTTCTCTTTAGGTTATAGATACCTCATTTCCAGAATGGAATTAGTGTACTATATATCATATTTATTCATTCAATTAATTTATATAATCATTATGCAATGAATATCATGTAGAACGAATGACATCACATTGTGGAGACGGTATTCCGTACGTATGCACGAGCGATGATTTCGTTCCCATGATCGTGGAATTGTATTGGAGTGTATGTATACTATTTCAGAATAAATACCACTTTATAATAATCATATATAGTTATTTATTTGCACCATTATACACATCCAAGTAAGGTGGTGATGGAAAAGAGATTACACCACGGCGTGGAGACGATATTCCGTACGTACGCACGCGCGGTGATTTCATTTTCCGTAGGATGGATAGATGGTGAAATAGGGTTGTTTCATACTTATAATAAAATATTAGTATATGAGTGATACTGATGTTATTAATTCATAATGAAACAACAAAATAAGAAGAAGTGGAAGAAGAAATAAAGTTGAAAGAATCTGTAACGGACATTACCTCTTCTTTGAAGCGCCTCTTTGAGACCTCCTCTTAGGGAACTACAATTGGTCTTTGAAGAAGACCAGGACCTCTAGGATGTTTCTAGGGAAGTGGGGAATTGAAATGGTCAGGGAGTTTCCGAGGTTGAAGGCTCAAATTTGTGTGAGGAGGAGAGGGAGGAGGTTCCCTTTTATAAGGGAGGAGAGGGGCACCTTTGGAAATATAAGAAATATTAGTTTATATTAAACCCCAACCCCACTTAAAAACTTCCAAAATGACTCATATATGAATATTAGATGATACAGGGTTGTAATATAATCAACCAAAAAAATTTAGGCATGTTAGGAATTTATTTTAAACATTATCAACTTGATTTATCCTTATTTACCAATTTAATTTTATTTGTGGTAATAATATTCTAAATTTTAAATTATTATAAATAGTTACATATGTGTTGTGAATTTTCCATAATTTTACACTTTATGACATTTTAGACCATATAAATTTTAATTTATAATTTTTAAATATTTTTTTGATTTTTAAACAATTTTATAATATGTTATTTTTATAAAATAACAATAGTGTCAATTTGGACACTATTTATTTATTTGAATTTAAATAAAATATATACAGAAGGTATGTTTGAACTAAAAGCTTTAATAGATTCATAAAATGTCATATGTATCTAGAAAATTAGTGGAGAACATTAAACAGTTCATATAATATTTACTTTAATATTTTGTAAACCATTTATTTGATATTTTAATTAATAAAATAATTTCAACATCACTATTGTGTCATAATTAATGATAATTATTTAATCCCTAAAAATTATAAAACAATTACTATGATATATATAATTGTATTATATTTTTGGAGACTATTCATGTTCGAAGTTTCATTAAGTTTATCACTAAATTAAAATTATTATACTTATAAGATTTAAGAAAGTGACATGTTGTCACATTCTTTGGTTTTAATAATAATTAAATTATTTTAATAAACAAATGTCCATTAAATGAATCGAATCTGACCCTTAGGTGATATGAGTCGACTTTTATTCATCCAATAGGATTTTTTAAGATGTTAGGGTAGTTTTATAATCTTATATTTACCCTTAATTACCCGATTTACCTTTAACTATGGTAAATAAAATTTACCGTAGTTACTATTCATAATGCCCAAAAATAAAAAGTAGCCTATTAACATAATTTGGACCCACTAATTCCAAATATGGAATCCATTTTTCAAAATTAAAAATATATAAGTTGCAGTAATTAATTTAAAATTAATCCCGTTAAGAAAACGGGTTTTAAAAGTTAAAACATTGCCAAAGATTGAAATGTTTTTACCTATGAATTCAATGTGAAATTAATGCTAATGACATAAATTATATTAAATGGTAAAAATATATTCTATTTATACTTTAAAACCATTCAATATTACAATTTACCCATATAAATTATCTCAATGGAAAAAGTTGTTTTTAATTAAAAATTAGCGTATTTTTACTATTCATCAAAATATGAAATTTATCAGAAAAATATCAAAAATTTATCCAAAGTAAATTTTTATATCCTGATTCAAAAGAAGAATTTATTTTTGTCAAATTGAACTTATAAACGTGTCAAAACTAGATTTAATATGGGTGCACCATTAAAAGGCGGCAAAACTGTATTTTTTGAAAAATACTTATTTTACCCGAAATATTTATTTTGTTCTCTTACCATGTTCTAGAAAATGTGTAAGATGAATAATAAAATTAAAAATGTAGTTAATACTATTCATAATGTCTAGTTCATAATAATATATCGTTGTTTAGTGAAACCTAGTATTGCGTACTACACACGCTATCGAGGAAGGTCGTGATTTCATGTAATGCAAGCCAAGTCCGTATTGTGTGCTGTGAAAGATTCCTTTGGTGTTGCGTATAACATAAGACATAAAAAAATTTCTCATAAAATCTTAGGGTGTTTCATTCTACCCCCCTTAAAATGAATTTCGCCCTCGAAATTCATCACTTTATTACAAACAGATGAGGATACATCTCCCTCATCATATCCTCAAGTTCCCATGTAGCTTCTTCTAATTGGTAGTTCATCCATAAAACTTTCACCAAGTGAGTGGTCTTGTTCCGAAGGACTTTTTCGCTACGATCCAGAATCTCCATCGGTTGTTCTTTATAAGAAAGATCTTGCTCCAGCGGTATAACTTCTGATCTGAGTACATGTTAAGGATCATGTATGTACTTTCTCAGGAGAGATACATGGAACACATCGTGAACATGAGAGAAATTTGGTGGAAGCGCTAATCGGTAAGATACCATCCCAACATGATACAAAATTTCAAAAGGACCGATATATCTAGGGCTCAACTTTCCCTTCTTTCCAAATATCATGACCCTCTTCCAAGGAGATATTCATAAGAAAAATTTATCACCCTCTTCAAACTCTAGTTCTTTTCTTCGGTTGTCGGCACAACTTTTATGTCGACTCTGAGCTGCTCTTATGTGTTGTTGAATAGATCTGACCTTTTCTGACATTTTATCAACGAGATCAGGACCTAATAGCTTTCGTTCCCCAAATTCATCCCAGCAAGTTGGAGTCCTGCATTTCTTTCCATAGAGAGCTTCATAAGGAGCCATCTGAATACTGGAGTGAAATATATTATTATAAGAAAATTCCACCAAAGGTAGGTTTTGATCCCAACTACCTTTGAAATCTATATTGCAAGCTCTCAACATATCTTCTAGAGTCTGAATTGTCCTCTCAGACTAACCGTCTTTCTAAGGATGATAAGCAGTGCTGAAACTCAACTCTATATCCAGAGTATGCTGAAGACTTCGCCAGAACTTTGAGGTAAACCTCAGATCCCGATCAGATATATTAGAAAGTGGTACTCCTTGCAATCTTACCACTTCCATTACATATATCCTGGCAAGCTGATCTAGAGAGAAATCCTCTCTAATAGCAATGAAGTGTGCAGACTTTGTAAGACGATCAACTATGACCCAGATAGCATTATTGCCTTTGAATGTTTTAGGATGTCCAGTGACAAAGTCCATAGTGATGTTTTCCCATTTCAATTCGGGTATGGGTAATGGTTGTAACCTTCCCTTAGACTTCTGTCTATCAGCTTTAACTTGCTGACAAACCAAGAATCGAGAGATATATTCAGCAACATATCTTTTCATGACATCCCACCAGAAGTACTCTTTCAGGTCCCTATACATCTTCGTGCTTCCAGGATGAATAGAGAATGAAGAACTATGAGCCTCATCCAGCAGCTCCTTCTTTAATTCGGGGATGGGAGGAACACAAACCTGATTCCTAAACTTTATTATCCCATCACAATCACGATTGAATTCATGAACATTTCTCACCTTCTTTTGTAACTATACATCTTCTTTCTGTGCCTCTTGAATCTTCACATGTATAGATGGTTGAACATTCATTTGAGAAAGATAAGATTTCTCCCCTTCCATTAAAATTCCAAGATCCATCCTTTGTAAATCCATAAATATTGGATCTTTTTTGATCCTCATCATGGATAAGCTAGCATGATCTTGTCGACTTAATGCGTCTGCTACCTTTTTTGATTTCCCAGGGTGGTAATGGATTAAGCAGTCGTAATCCTTAATCAGATCCAGCCATCTTCTTTGACGCATATTCACCTCCTTTTGTGTGAAAATATACTTTAAAATTTTATGATCAGTATAAATATCACACCTTTCACCATAAAGTTAATGCCTCCAAATCTTTAATGCAAAGATTACCGCAGCTAACTTTAAATCACGAGTTGGGTAATTTTGCTCATGGATTTTCAACTTTCGTGAGGCATAAGCTATCACCATATCATTTTGCATGAGAACACATCCCAGTACCTTCTTGGATGCATCACTGTAGATCACAAACCTTTCTCCACTGCAAGGTAGTGTGAGCACAGGTGCACTGGCTAGCCTTCTTTTTAGCTCTTTGAAATTTTCTTCACATTCCACCGTCCAAACAAACTTAACTCCTTTTCGAGTCAACTTGGTGAGTGGGTTAGATAACCTTGAAAAATATTTCACAAAACGTCGGTAATATCAAGCCAAACCAAGAAAACTTCGGATCTCAGTTATTGTTGTTGGTCTCGACTATCTTTAGATAACCTCTATTTTGCTGTATCCACAGATATCCCCTCTTTTGAGATTATGTGACCCAAAAATGCAACTTTTTGAAGCCAAAATTCACACTTGGTAAATTTGGCATAATGCTTCTCCTTTCTTAGGGTCTTTAATACAATTCTCAAGTGATCTTCATGTTCTTCCTTGCTCTTTGAATAGACAAGAATATCATCTATAAAGACTACCAAAAACTGATCAAGATAGTCTCTAAATACTCTATTCATCAGATCCATTAAGATAGCAGGGGCATTAGTAAGACCAAATGGCATCACTATAAATTTATAGTGTCCATACCTTGTACGAAAAGCTGTCTTTGGTATATCCTCCCTTTTGACCCTTAATTGATGATACCCTGAACGAAGATCAATCTTGGAAAAGTATTGATCCCCGCGTAGTTGGTCAAATAGGCCATCAATGCATGGGAGAGGATATTTTTTCTTGATAGTCATCTTGTTATGTTCCCGATAATCAATGCAGAGTCTCATTGATCCATCTTTCTTCTTAACAAATAGAACAGGTGCTCCACAAGGTGATGCACTATGGCATATGAATCCTTTATCAATATTATCTTGGAGTTGCTTCTTCAATTCCTACAACTCAATTAGGGCCATTCTATAAGGTGTATTTGAAATAGGAAAAGCACCCGGTACGAGTTCTATTGAAAACTCAACTTCACGATTTGGTGGAAGACCTAGAAATTCTTCCAGAAAGACATCGTCAAACTCCCGTACAATGGGCATATTATTAATCCTGAGTTTCTCACCAACCATTTGAGATTAATGAACTTCATTTAGTGGAATCAAGACCCATAAGATCGAAGAAATTTCCACTGGAAGGTTATGTTCATCCTTACATAGATAGACGATCATAGATTGATCTGGAATATGAAATCTGACTTCCCTCCTTTGGAAATTGATATGAGATCGATATAAAGAAAGCCAATCCATGCGAAGAATTACATCAAATTCAACTATAAGAAGTACCACAAGAATTGCAGGAAGCACTTTCCCACAAACTTCAATCGAAGAATAATTGTAAACTTTTGATGCGACCGTTGTGCCATTATGAGTTGTCACAGCCAACTCAACATCTAATTGTTGAGGTAATATGGTGATACCCTTAGACAATTCTTCATAAATAAAAGAGTGGGTGGATCCAGAATCAAATAAAACATTTGCTACTTTAGAGTGGATGGTAAGTGTACCTCTCACCACTTCGTTGTCGTACTCCACATCGCCGATAGTAATTGCATGTGACCTTCCTTTGTCTTTGGCCTTAAGAGTTTGTTGATGTCGATCATCATCATCAAACCTTGGATTTGGGCATTTATTGGTATAATGACCCATCTCCTTGCACTTGAAACATTGAAGTGTAGTAGGTTCATTCTGTGTATCCCTTCCTTTGTTTTCATCATTAGACATCTTCTTCCCATTATTTCGACATTCAATTTCCCGATGACCTTCTTTTCCAAACATATAACATTTTCTTGTCCCCTTAAGACCATTTACTCCATGTTTCTTTCCACACTTTGAGAATAAGGGAAAACTCATCTTCTTTTCAGTGTGGTATTTAGATTTTCCTTTGAATTCCATTTTCCTCTTCTTATCAAACCCATGTGATTGATTGGTTACACCAATCTCCATCTCAACCTTGAGAGCACATCGAGCAATTTCCTCGTAGCTATTGAAGTCCCTTATGGCTAACGCCCTTCGAAGACTTGGTTTTAATCCACTAAAGAATCGATCGATCTTACTCTCAGGTTGGATAATAATTATGGAAGCGTACCTTTCAAGTCTTGTAAAATTTTCTTTGTAGGTACCAACAGATTCATCATCCTTTTTCTTTAGTTCAAGAAACTCCTTCTCCATCTTTGTTCGAAGAATACGAGGGAAATACTTATTGAAAAATAATTTCTTGAACTCATCCCACTCCATGGACTCAATTTCATCCCTTTGCCTCGTATTCTTAATAAGATTCCACCATTGATCAGCATCACCTTCCAAACGATACACTGCTAAGATGACTTTATCATGTTCAGAACATTGAAGAACTAAAAATATCTTTTTAGTGGTACTGATCCATTGTTCAGCCACTAATGGATCAGAGGACCCGCTGAATGAAGGTGGACGCTGCCTCATGAAGGATTCGACAGAATGTTTCTCCTTCCTTTGATCATTTTGAAGTCCAGCATGGTTCATAGCTTGAGAAAGTTGTGTGAGCATGGATACAAGATTTTTCATTCCAGCTCCCATAAGGTTTGGTTGCTTAGGGGGACAATCATTGCATTGCCCGTCGCATTCCGCATTAACACGGTTTCTTCGGGTTCCAGCCATTGACTAAAACCAAGAAGAATAGTGTGAGCAACACTAATTATAATAGTAAAACCAAATAATCAAGAATAAAATTTCACACTTAAGGTCTTATCATAGGATGTTCATGGACATTTCTAAAACACTAATATTGTGTTCTATGCTTATACATATCCTTAGGTTTCTTACAAAGGCTTTCAAATCCTAGTTTCCAAAGGTTGACTATACCTTTCCTCTGATACCAACTATAAGGACCCATACTTTACATACATGTATAATAATTCAAAATGAAAGAATACTAATTACAACATATAACAAAACCATAAAAGGACCGTATAGGTATAGTGTCTTTAAAAACTGGGAAACATAAACAACTGGTTCATAAAGCATCGACACTGTCTCCAATTTATTTCATCATATCTATAGTCCCTTTTTGGCATATCTTAATTAATACCCTTATTCCTGAACTGGGGAAAGAAAACATACAAAAGGGTGAGCTCAAATGCTCAGTAAGGGTAAACAAAATAAATATCAATTACATCAAATTCATAAGAACATAACATTTTGAAAATCTTACCCTGTAAAAGAGATCATAATTTCATAACATGGGATAAATCATGGTAGTGAAATGTAGTCCCAATAATCATAACTTAAAACATGAAACTTTGTGGCATACACACATAATCATAGAGAATCATTTCTCATTAGTCAAGACTCATTTCCAAGACTATATTAGTGGACAAAGTCCATTTCTGAACCGAGTTCACTCCTCGTTTCAGTCCTATTTCACTGAACCAGTTTAACCTGCCGTTCCGGCCATGTCTATCTCATGAGATATAAAATCTTTACCCAATGCATTGGAGGGAGATATTGGTCCTACCCATCTCATAATGATACCATTCTTATGTGTACCACAAAATCATAAATCATACATCACTGCATAACCCATGTAATAAAAATGGGATTCTTAAACATCGTGACATCATAAAACAATTCATATAAGATAAAGGAATTCATAAAAATAATTCCATCACAACATAATCAAATAAATGTAATAATAGGGATAGAAAAAGAACCCTATATTATCTTAGATGGAAAATAAATTTGATTAAAAAAACTTGAACTCCATTCTTGAGGAAAATATCCTTTCTACTTCAAAAACATTTTTCCTTTCTTAAAATGTCATACAATTTTCAACTAGAAGAAGTCGATTAAAAATAAACATGAAAACTTGTAAAGGAAACTTCTTGGAAATAATGTTTTAAAAATACATTCATGCCATATAAGTTAAAAAAACATTCTTCTCGTACTTTTGTCGGAAAAGTTAAAAAGTACTTCGTGCGAAAAATGAAAAAAAGATTCCTTTTATATCCTTTACTAAAAACTCACCGAAGGGTAAAATTGGATTTAAAAAATAGTAGGTGGATAGAAACAATATTAAATATTGAGGGAACATAGATGTGGATGATAAAATACACCCCAGTAAATACCAAAGTATAAACAATCTCAGATAAAAATGAGATTGTGATATTTTCCCTTACCTTAGGTCCTATTTTCTTCGTAAGTGTCTGGACCTCCTATATAATGATTTAAATAATGTTATTGACTTATTAAAGAATCATAATTATTGTTATGATATCATATATGGTCATATTATTAGCTTCTTATTAGTAATATTTCATTATTACTTACTATTCGTGTGTTTATTACTTTTTGTTCTTATGCGTGTTTTGTCGAATAAATTCTTATTCTTCTCTTTAGGTTATAGATACCTCATTTCCAGAATGGTATTAGTGTACTATATATAATAATTATTCATTACATTCATTTATATAATCATTATTTAATGAAGATCATGTAGAACGAATCACATCACATCGTGGAGACGGTATTCCATACGTACGCACGAGCGATGATATCGTTCCCATGATCGTGGAATTGTATTGAAGTGTATGTATACTATTTAAGAATAAATAACACTTTAAAATAATCATATATAGTTATTTATTTTCACTATTATACCCATCCAAGTAAGGTGGTGATGGAAAATATATTACACCACGGCGTGGAGACGGTATTCCGTACGTACACACGTGTGGTGATTTCGTTTTCCGTAGGATGGATAGATGGTGAAATAGGGTTGTTTAATACTTATAATAACATATCAGTATATGAGTGATACTGATGTTATTAATTCATAATGAAACAACTAAAGAAGAAGAAGTGTAAGAATAAATAAAGTTGAATGAATCGGTAACGGACATTACCTCTTTTTTGAAGCGCCTGTTTGAGACCTTCTCTTAGGGCACTAATATTGGTCTTTGAAGAAGACCAGGACCTCTAGGATGTTTCTAGGGATGTGGGGAAGTGAAGTGGGCAGGTATTGGCCGATCTTTAAGGCTCAAATTGGTGTGAGGAGGAGAGGGAGGAGGTGCCCTTTTATAAGGGAGGAGAGGGGCACCTTTGGAAATATAAGAAATATTAGTTTATATTAAATCCCAACCCCACTTAAAAACTTCCAAAATGACTCATATCCGAAGATTAGATGAGATATGGTTGTAATATCATCAAACAATAAAATTTAGACATGTTAGGAATTTATTTTAAACATTATCAACTTGATTTATCCTTATTTACCAATTTAATTTTATTTGTGGTAATAATATTCTAAATTTTAAATTATTATAAATAATTACATATGTGTTATGAATTTTCCATAATTTGACATTTTATGAAATTTTCGACCATATAAATTTTAATTTATAATTTTTAAATATTTTTGTGATTTCAAACAATTTTATAATATGTTATTTTTATAAAATAACAATAGTGTCAATTTTCACTATTTATTTATTTGAATTTAAATAGAATATATAAATAAGATATGTTTGAAATAAAAGCTTTAATAGATTCATAAAATGTCATATGTATCTATAAAATTAGTGGAGCACATTAAATAGTTCATATAATATTTATTTTAATATTTTTAAAACCATTTATTTGATATTTTAATTAATAACATAATTTCAACATCACCATTGTGTCATAATTAATGATAATTATTTAATCCCTAAAAATTATAAATAAATTCCTATTATGTAGATAATTTTATTAAATTTCTTGAGACTATTCATGTTTGAAGTTTAATTAAGTTTATCACTAAATTAAAATTATTATACTTATAAGATTTAAGAAAGTGACATGTTGTCAAATTCTTTGGTTTTAATAATAATTAAATTATTTTCATAAACAAATGTACATTAAATGAATCTAATCCGACCCTTAGGTGACATGGGTATACTTTTAGTCACACAATAGGATTTTGGCAGGTGTTAGGGTAATTTTATAATATTATATTTACCCTTAATTACCCGATTTACCTTTAACTATGGTAAATAAAATTTACCGTAGTTACAATTCATAATGACCAAAAATAAAAAGTAGTCTATTAATATAATTTGGACCCACTTATTCCAAATATGGAATCCATTTTTAAAAATTCAAAACATATAAGTTGCAGTAATTAATTTAAAATAAATCCCATTGTTAAGAAAACGGGTTTTAAAAGTTAAAACATTGCCAAAGATTGAAATGTTTTTACCTATGAATTCAATGTGAAATTAATGATAAGGACATAAATTATATTAAATGGTAAAAATATATTCTATTTATACTTTAAAACCATTCAATATTATAATTTAACCATATTAATTATCTCAATGGAAAAATTTGTTTTTAATTAAAAATTAGCGTATTTTTACTATTCATCAAAATATGAAAGTTATCAGAAAAATATCAAAAATTTATCCAAAGTAAATTTTTATATCCTGATTCAAAATAAGAATTTTATTTTGTCAAATTCAACTTATAAATGTGTCAAAAACTAGATTTAATGTGGGTGTTCCATCAAAAGGCGGCAAAACTGCATTTTTTTGAAAAATACTTATTTTACCCGAAAAATTTATTTTGTTCTCTTAACATGTTCTAGAAAATGTATAAGATGAATAATAAAATTCAAAATTTTGTTAATACTATTCATAACGTCTAGTTCATAATAATATATCGTTGTTTAGTGAAACCCGATATTGCGTACTACACACGTTATCGAGGGAGGTCGTGATTGCGTGAAATGCAAGCCAAGTCTGTATTGTGTGCTGTGAAAGATTCCTTTGGTGTTGCGTATAAAATAGGACATAAAAATAATTTCTCATAAAATCTCAGGGCTTTACAACCATGATATGGTAAGGCCATGATTTTCATTTCCATTTCTCCTCACCCAAATCGACCATACATCAATTCACCCCCATTCTAATCAACCTGATAATTTCATTAGTCTCTATTTACAATAGGCAAACTCTCCAATTTCTATGCCCACCAAAATGGCTACCCCTGAGCATGGTTCTCCACACACCAAAAAAGAAAAGGGTATAGGTTTCCAAAGGCACCGTGATATCCACCATAAGTGAGGAGACCTTCACCATTTTAAATAGGTAATATAGTAAAAAAATAATTACCCTAAAACTATAATTTCAATCCACATATTATACAACCTCAAAAATTATTGCATACTTTGAACACAACTACAATATGGGCCTCACTAAGACCACCTGCATACCTACCACAATTGCTTGGTAAACCCAAAGAGGTCCAAACTCAGATACTAGGCTCAAGAACACATTCATAATCCCTATAGAATCCTCCAAGACATTATAAAATACAAAATAAGGTATTAGGGTAACCTGTCCCCTCAAAATTTATATATTTTTCTTTTAAATATCCCCATGATATATCTTGTTATGCAACCTTTTCTCAATATAAATTGGTGAATATTATTTTATTTGATATAGTATAGTGAAAAAAAATTGATAAGGTGAAGCTGATTTGAAATTGGAAGGTCAATTCTCTATAATGGAATAAGACATATGTTAATCTTAGTCTATGACCTTTAGAATTTTTGCTTAGTGGCCATATATTTCTCAAATATTCTCTCTGGTTAGGCTACCGAAGAATGGTAAAATGAAATGGAAAACTTGGAGGTGTTACTTCATAATGAAAGATGGACTGGTTTCCATAATATCATTATTTGTTACTATAAAAATACTAATTTTGTAATTATTTAATGAAGATAATAATAATAATAATACTTTTTAGATGTTTTCATCTTGAGTGAGGATTTTAAAATGGAAACATGGAGGTGTTACTTCACAATTAAAGATGGTGATTGGGAAACATTGATGACTCAATGGTCATGAAATTTTGTTTTATGTAAGTAAAGAAGATCATTATTCCATGTTAGTTTTACTATCAGAATTGTTAAATGATTTTTATATAAACTGTGAAATTCATTAAGAAATAATAAATTTATTCCATTATCATATAAATATAGGGAATAAATTGAATAGTAAACTAATAGAACTAGGTTTTAATTATATTTTAAACTAGGTAAAAGAATTTTTAAGATATCTATAAACAAGGAAAATTATGTATGGATGATTTTTGTTATCTTAATAAATGAATGATCTCACTAATAATTTTTGGTGATCACTATGATTGTGTTGTTTGGAATGTTATCTCTACTACAGTTAACAAAATGATTTATAATATACTAAATTATATCAAGTATGAAATGATATATAATATAATATGGAACTAAAGTGATTTTTTTCTATTTTATTCAATGATTCAAACATGGATTTAATCAATAAATTAATATCCTCTATGTGGTTAAGAAAATAGTTGGGTAATTAAAAAAATATCTATTTTCTATTGAATTATCATTCAATTCTCACGGGGTTGGGTATTGGGACTCATTGTGGAAGGTTTCATAGATAAATTATAATGTGAGATGTATTGTATGGTTAATAGGAGTGTCCCCTGATTAAGATTGAGTTATTTATTGTTTGAAATCACTACCTTGAGATATTTTGAAATTTTTGTTGATGGATATTTTTTTAATGGGAAACAATGATGGATATATTTGGAACATACCCTCTGCCCAGGGTTAGAATGGGATAATAATTACTATACTCTCTATCACCCACAAAACTTAGTAGATATTAATAATAACATGTTCATTTATCTACTACCAATCATCAATTCCTTTGGATTGAGTTGGGTTGGATATCTCTATGAGTTATTTGGGGAAAAGTAATTTCTCTAACATCTTCAGTATACAATATATGGAAATTAGTATTTCCTCTGGTATCCCTAATATGAGAATCTGATTTATGGTATGGGTGGTGATGTGTGGTTCCTTTTATATCCTTATTATGTGAATGTGATGATAATAATTCACCTGTGTGGTGAAAACCCTTATATCCCATAACATAAGGATCAAGGTGGATAATGACACACCTGATACTTCCTTTACTCCTTACCCACTCCTCTAGGATTGGTAGTATCTGATATGAATTTTAAGTCCTATATATGTGTATTTCATCCAATATTATAGTATACAACATTATCCCCGAAGATGTGTATTTAATTTATTGTAGAAATATTTATACACCACTATCATAGGATATATGTATCTTCTATAGATGGATATGTGTATTTAAATAGATCATTTGACATAGATGTGGATTTGTATATCCTCCAATATTACTGAGATTCGTGGTGGCATGTATTTTATATAGTATCTCAATATTACTACATCTGGGGTGAATTTCGCCACTTGAAACCTATGATGAGATGTGCAGCTGGTTCCTATTCTATGATATGTTGTATAACTACACCTTATTATTTGGTGAGAACTACAAAATTAACCAATGGGTATCTATAAATTTTTTGAGTTTTATTATGTTAATTTGTTTGATGATATTGGGGATGTTATTTATAAATACCATTTGTATCATTTTTGTACACTGACATTTGTTTTTTATTTAATTCGGTCCACCACTTAGGATAAACATACTGGTTGTTTTTTACTCATCCCTACATTTAAACTTATACATCATTCACCTTATTTCTATGATGATATTATGATGTGGAGGACTGTGGAACAAGAATCCTAGAAGTTTTGGTGAATTTTGATAGCTAGCAAAGTGAATATCATTATTGTAGCCACCCGTAGACTATTAGTTTTCAGAATGTGACATGTTGGGATATATTTTTTATACCAAGTGTTTCAATTATACCTTATTATTACATTTTATCATCTTACCATGTACTCTGATGTTTTTTATTATACCAATCACATGGTATCATGGTTTTGTGATTTATATAATCATATTTATTACTATTTTGTTTATATTTAATGAATATATGGTATACATTGGATTATGATAATTAGGGAATTTTTTTTAGGGCTAAGGCCTCCCATGATTGTTTAGATACCTCAATGCTTGTTTCTAGACAATAACATAGTGAAGGAAAACATGGGGAGTTAACCTTGTCACACCCAAACCTTTTTAATTACTTTATTTTATTATTTTTCTAACTTTTGATTGTTTTTACAGATTTTGGCTTGAGTCCTAGTTTAATTTTTTCAGTTTTTTTAATTGCATGTTTTGGGTTTTGGTGGCATCTATAAAATGGGCAGAGCATGGTTTGGAAACCATGCAACTTTGACCAGGCAACCAAGCGACCTACTAGTCTTTAGAAAAAAAAATATGAAATAAATGAGAGGTAAAATAGAATAATGAAGTGTAAAAATATAATTCAATGTTTTATTTTAATAATAATAGTAATGATAAAATTATTAGGGGATCTTATTTTTATCACTATTATTATCATTTAGAATAATATTATTGAAATTATATTATTATATTGTCATTATTATTATTATTATTAAGAGTTTTTGGTGGGTTTTAGACTAGTGTACATGCACTGTACGACTAGTGTAGACCTTTTAGTCAGCCTAGGTACCTGTGCGATAGCTTCTAGAGTGGACAAAAGTTACCACATGGTTCGTTCACAGTCTCTTGAGCCGTGCATGGAGTGCAGAGATTCCTAATATTCAAATAAATGAAATAAATAAAAAAAAAGAAAATTAAAACTAAGAAACAAGAAAGTTTTAACGCTAATAATAATATTATTAATGATGATGATAATAATTTTATTATTAAAATTGATCTTATTATTATTATTATTATTATTAAAGTTATTATTATAATTATTATGAACTTTATTATTATTGTTATTATAAATAGTATAAATATTATGAATATTGATTATTATTGTTATTAAGAATTTTATTATTTTAATTATAGATAAAAATTTCTAATAATAATAATATTATAATAATTAGTAAGTTAGTTTTACCTTTTATATTTTTAGGGGTTTTCTTACTCTCTATCCCCTTTCTCTCCCTCTACACCGCCCCTCCACCTTTCCTCTTATTGAGCAGCATGACCCCCCTCTTACATACCCACCTATAGTGCCCTCCTCTCTTTGTACAACCCCTGATCCGATAATCCCACCTTTAGTGCCCTCCTCTCCTTTCACAACCCCT
Source organism: Viscum album (assembly GCA_963277665.1). Classification (NCBI taxonomy): domain Eukaryota; kingdom Viridiplantae; phylum Streptophyta; class Magnoliopsida; order Santalales; family Viscaceae; genus Viscum; species Viscum album. The sequence goes on from OY728143.1 coordinate 1,216,274,022, forward strand.
CCACTGGTGAGACCTCCTCTAACCAGTGCCGCACCCTGTCAGAGTGCCCCCTACCGGCGCAACCTCTAGCCCGCATGCCACCCCTTTCTGACACAAATCCACCTCTGGTAATCTCATTGTTCTTCATTTTTTTCCTTCAATTAGGTTGGTTGTTTTTTTCTCATTAAGAATTGGCCTTCATATATTTATGGTTTTGAAACCATCATGGAGCGATTTCAAGCGTGCATTTTTCATTCCTTTTGTATTTGAGGTAGGAATTCCCAAAAACTTTCATTTTTATTTTTAGATTCATTTATTTCATGCTTTTACACCATTTATATGAGATAAATGTTGTTTAGTAATCTTGAGAATAATTTTATGGTGTAAAAATTGATGTTTTATGCCCTATTTTGTGATCACTATAATTTCTTGCTAGATAGTGAATTGAAAGTATTTGATTAAATGCTCGGTTGGCTTTTGCATGTAGTTTAAATTTTTTAAAAGTAATTTATTAATTCTTGAGTTATTTCAATGAATATTTAAGCATTATTGGAAGCTTCATAATACTCTTAATTAGTTAATTATGGTATTTTTATATTTTTAAACCATGTTAAATATAGGTTTTAAAGTGACTCTTCACTTAGGATAAAGTGTTTTGGCATGTGTTATCGGTGAATGGACTATTTGGAACTTTTATAAGAAATGTTTTCTCTTGAAAATGTAGTATAAATGTTTCATGAGGATTATATAAATGTTTTAATTCTAAAAATGGAGAGTTTACACACCTTTAAAAAAGTGGATTTTATATGTTGAAAAATGTTGGTTTTGTAAAAAGCTCAAAGACCCATTTGGAAGCTTTGTGAAATTGGTGAAAACTTTTATTTTAAAAACCTCTGTTTAATGAACATCATGCCTAGTTATATTTAATGGGTGATATTTCCTCATTGTGGAATCCTCATGAACCATTATAGGAGGTCCTTAGTTTCGACACCTAGTGTTCTATTAGTTCTATGTCATGCGAGTCGGTCCTTGGAGTGCCACAGGTTGATTCCTATTGTCGATTAATTATTATATATACATGTGATTGGATTCTTGTCTAGAATTGGTTGGCTCATCCTCCTTATATACATGAGACATGGGAAAATGTAATATTGAGATAATTTTCTAATAATGAATGTTGCACTGGTAGTTGACATACTGACCAATAGCTCATAATAGGTGGATATATATTTGGATTTATTACTATGGGATTTTCCCTTGGTGTGTCCTGAGTTAAGGTGGATGAGTGTATTAATCATTTTTGATTTCCTAATGTGTTCTATGCTAGAATGGATGGGGTCACATGTATTAGTATCTTCTAGATTATTCTTTATCTCTGGGTTTCACCAATTAATGTTGGCATTAATCACTTGTAGTGATGTTGAGATAGTTGTATGATTATTTTTGTTTCCCCTGTAGTGTGATTAATGTGGTACCTTCTTGTACTTTTTTTTATTAGAAAGTGATGTGTTGATTTTAATAAGGCTTTTGGAAATTGTTTTCAATGAAAAGTGTCTTATCATATTTTTTGCATATTGAAAATATAGACACACTGTTCCCTTGGAAATACTAATGTATTGCTAATTTTATCATCTTGGTTTTGGAAATAAAAAGGGGAAATGGTCTGTACTATGATTTTAAGTAAAATGTTTAGAAAAATATACTTTTATATATTGTAGTTCAAACTTGATGTTGATGTTTCTTTTATTTCAAGGGTAGTGTATTAGTAAATAGAATATTTGGCTGGACTACTGATTTTTAATAATCATGTCTATTGTTCCATTCCTATTTTATTCCTTGTACAGGTTTCAACTTGGGTATGTTCGCCTTGGGAAATAGTTGATTGTTGAGTTGGAGAGTGAACTATAGGGTCACATGGAGTTAGTGGTTGTTCATTATGGTTAGTCAAGGTGTCTAGTTTAGTTGTATTTTCAGTTTCTTATTTAAAATAAATTTAGTTTAGTTTTATATAGATATTGAGAATACTTTCATATTCTGCTCTTTAGTTTTTTTATCTATTTATTGGGTAAAATTTCTCCTTGTTTGTACTCTATTTATTCCCATGGTTCTTGTCGCCATCCCCGGAGGATTGGGAAATATTCTCAGGCCTTGCCATGGATCATCTTGGGTGATTGTTTTAGGGTTGACCTGGGTTAGTTCATGAAAAATGGTATCATAGAAGGTCATATCTTAGCAAAACTTGATTTTCAAATCCCCCTTTTTTACTTAGGGATGTTGAGGTAGGTAGATAAGGATTTTTGTTACTTTAGGTGTTTGTGAAACAAAAGCGTTGGGAATCTTTCTTTTTCAAATCCTTATGTTTCCATGGGAATTCTAGTCTTATTAGTTTATTTTGTCTTTTGGGATTGTTTGATGATTGGGATATGATATGGGGAGTCGGTTCAGTGGTCTCCCTAATCTCAATGGGCTTGGAAAGACATTTGAAGTTAGGGGTATGGACCTAGAAGGATCTCAGTGTCTAGGGTGTGTTTGGTGTATGACCTCCAACCATATGGTCAAGTCACCCACCGAAACTAGATCCCTTTTGGGAGTTTCTTATACCTTTCTCATTTTCAGATTTTTTTTCAAATAAATCCTTTTGTGGGAATTATGGAAATGGTATTTAATGAAATGGTTGGATTTTGAGAAGTTGCAAATGAACTTTCATGATTTACTCTAAGATTTGTTTTGGAAATCGGTTTTGAACTATTGCTGTTTTTTAGAAAGGGATTTGTGTAAATTGAAATTGGTTTTGATCTTGATGTCTAGTGGATTATGAAAAGTGACTTTGGTGAATTTATAAAAATAGAAATTGTTGTTTTGTAAAATTAATTGTTTTGTTTTAGCCTTGGTTTTCTTATTAGTTCTTACATGCATGGTGGTATATGGGAATGTGAATGGGTGCCTGGGGTGGCACAAAAACATGCATGCGAGTGATACTCTAAGGAATACCGATGTATAGTGTTTAACCCACCATGTTTGTTTTAAAGTAAATATGTTCTCAAAAGGAAAGTTATGATGTTATAATGGATTTTTTTTATATATTAAAAGCTTGTCGCATATGGAGTGATTAATCTTGAGAATTTTTATTATTGAGTTGGACTTGATTTTGTTCTTGAATTTTTTTTATCCAGTGATTTTCCCCATGGAGCTTTGATGGGTGATCATAATGAGGTTGATCAGTCTAATAATTTTATACTTGAGTTTTGAAAGCAAGATCCACCTCTCTTTTATGGTCAAGAAGACCCTCCCATATCAGAGGAGTATATTTGAAATATCAAAAGGAAACTTTATCCTCATTGATTTTTCCAGATCATTGATGTATAAGTTTTCAACTTTCATGCTTGAAGGTTCACCATGGATGTGGTGGAAGTTGGTGTCTCCGAACAATCCCTGTGAAGAGTTTACTTGGGATTTTTCAAGGGTTTGTTCGTTAGTCAATATTTTTCTGAGAAAGAAAGGGAGATGAAGGGGTCGTAGATGGGTTGTCTGCAACATGGTTATGGATTAGTGTTGGATTATTTCCATAACATTATAGATCTAGTCCCTTATGATCTAGGGTATACTGTAAATGATTCCATGAAGGTTCAACATTTTGAGGTTGGGCTTCGTCCCAGCCTATAGTCATAGGTTTTAGAGATCAATCTGATTTTTTGGTCAATGTGGTGAAGTAATCATTTCATGTAGAAGTTTTGATAGAAAGAGTGCACAAGGTAATCCTACCTCCATCAATCCCTAGGAGAAATGGGAATATTCTAGTAAGGAGAAGAGGAAGTGGTTGAAAGTTTATGGAGCAAGTCGTGGAATCAAAATTCCTTAAGATCTTTCATCAACCTATTCAGAGTGATAGATCCTCATTTGTTATCAATGTGGTAATCCAAGACACAAAAATCCATCGTGTTAAAATGCTATGAATCCCTTCCAGGCTTATGGACACTTGGGTCACTTACGACGATTCTGTCAAGGCGTTTCAAAAAAGCATCGTAGAGGAAATCTTCATAAGAGATGTGATATTGGAATATTGTTTGAAGTTTCTTTTTGTAAGTTTCAATAAAGTGTAAGGGATCATTTTTCATAGTGGTTGTGTCGAAGGTGTTTTGGTTTAATGGTAAGTGATTTTGTGGGTCTCCATATGAATTCTTGTTTCCAGTGAAAGTGTGGTTTCATTTTAATAATTCTAGCCCTTTCCTTTTTATCTAATCGAGTGATCCATGTACCAGTTTGGGATTATAAACTTATAACTATGAGGAAATAGATGCTTCATACATTAGTGTTACATCCAAAGGCCTTGGATTGAAGCTAGAACATAGTCAAAAACCCCAGAGGTTTAAAGAGTCTGGTTAATTTTGTGCCTCCACCATTGTGGTGAGTCAGTTCTGGTGTTTCTGTTATGGTTTCTCTATCACCGAGAATTTCCTTTAGTTGGAAGATCATGGTGGAATTATCCCTTATGCTATATATTTAATGTGTCTTCTATTATGTGATTTCCCAATCAATTTCCTCATGTGGACCACCCATGTGAGTCAGGCATCATCTTGGTTTCATGTTTTTATAAGGTTTGAGTGTTTGGTAGTTGTTGGTTGTGGTTTAGTGTTACATTCATGTTGTATTAAAATTTTTCCGTTCATAGTTTGTTCTTAATGGTGGGGATACCCACAACGGGTCTAACTGAATTTTCTATTAGGATGTTATCAGATGCTAGTTAAATTCTAATGGCAGGGAGTCCGTTCAGGCATCCCCTATGCTGGTGATCTATTTTGGGAAATGGGCTTATGTTCTATTGGTGGTCAGTGAAATGTACTTGGATTAAGAGGTCAAATCATGTTAATGTGAAACCCTTAGGTGTTAATCAATCAGCTGGATATTGTTTTGGATTTTCAGGGGTAGAAATTATTGTGGTGGGGAGAATTTTCACATCCCAACCTTATAATTACATTTTTTTTCTTGGATTTAAACTTTTTTTCAGAGTTCATGTTGAGTCCCAGTTTAAATGTTTCTGTTTTTATTAAAAGAATTCATGTTTTGGGTTTGGCGTCATCAACCACATGAGTATAGCATGGTTTGGAAATCATGCAGCTTCACACAGGAAACCATGTGGCCTGACCATCATCGAAAAACAAAATAATAAATAAATGATTAATATAATGGGAGTTAAAATAAAATGAGGAAAAGTAAAAATAGAATTAAAATTTTTATTTTAATAATAGCAGCAGTGATAACATTATTAAGTGAATATTATTATTATTACTATTATTATCAATAAGAATAATATTATCGAAATTATATATTATTATTATTAAGTGATTTTTGTGCATTTTAGACCGGTGCAAAGGCACTGCGCGACTAGCTGAGACTGTGCGGTCAGCCAAGGTACTCGTATGGTAGCTTATGAAATGAATAGAAGCTACATAACGATTCACGTATGGTCCCTTGAGCCATGCACAGAACACACAAATTTCAAATATTAAAATGAGTAAAATAAATAAAATAAAATGAAAAATAATTAATGAAAAGAAACAAGAATGTTTTAACCATAAGAACAATTATATTAATTATGTGAATATTATTATTATTAAAAAATTTCTTATTTTTATTATTATTAATATTGTCATTATGATTATTAAGAACTTTATTATTACTGTTATTATAAATGGTATAAAAATTATGAATATTATTTATTATTGTTTTTAATAATTTTATTATTTTTATTGTACATAAAATTGTAAATTTTATTATTATTATAATTATTAAGCTCATTTTACTTTTATTTTTTAGGGTTTTTGTTACTCTCTCTCCCCCCTTCTCTCCCTTTATGTCACCCCTCCTCCCTTCCCTCTTGCTGAGTGGTGCGAGCCCCCTCATGCAAACCCACCTCCAACACCCTCTTCTCCTTGCACAACCCCTTCTCTAGTGAACCCACCTTCAGTGCCCTCCTCTCCTTGCAAAGACCAAGCGATTGAGAGACCTCCTCTTACTAGTATCGAACTCTAATCATGTCACCCCTACCGATGCGCACCCTTCCAGCACGCCACCCCTTTCCAGTGTGGCTCCACCTCTGGTAATCTCATTCTTCTTCATTTTTTCATTTGATTAGGTTGGGGGTTTTCTCATTAAGGATATTTCTTCAAATATTTAGAAATTTGAAACCCTCATAGATCAATCTCATGTATGCATTTTTTGTTCTGGCATGGATTTGAGGTTGGAATTCCTATTCAATTTCCTTTTTAATTTGAGATTCATTTATTCCATTCTTTTCACACATTTTTTATGAGTTAAATTTTGTTTTGAAATATTAAGAATAATTTTTTGGTGTGAAAATTGACGTTTTAAGTGCTGTTTTATGATAACTAGAATTGTATTAGTAGATAGAACACACAAAGTATTTGATTAAATTCTTGGTTGGCCTTTCCATGTAGTTTAAAACTTTTAGAATTAATTTATTGACGATTTAGTCATTTCATTGTATTTTCAAACATTATTCACAAGTTCATAATACCCTTAGTTTGTTGATTATGGTGTTTTTATATTTTTAAAACATGTTAAAAATAGTTTTTGATGTGATTCTTCACTTATGTTATAATATTTTGGCATGTGTTATCTGGTAATAGCCTTTTGGCACTTTAATAAGAAATGGTTTGTCTTGAAAATGTAGTGTGGATGTTTCAAGATGATTATATAAATGTTTTGATGTTGAAAATGGATTGTTTACTGCCCTTTACAAAAATTGGATTTTATATGTTGATAAATTTTGGTTTTCTGAAAAGATTAAAGGCCTATTTGGAAGCTTTGTGAAATTGGTGAAAATGTTTCTTTAAAAAAACTCAATTGGATGAATCTCATGACTTGTGATGTATTTTGGGTGTAATCTATTCAATGTGTAATCCTCATGAACCATTATTTGAGGTCCTTGGTATGGACTCCTGGTGTTCTATTTGTTCCATGGCATGTGAGTCAATCCTTGGAGTTCCACAGGGTGATGCCTGTTATTGATTAATTATTATATATTCATGTGATCAGATGCTCATATTGCATCAGTCAGACCACCCTCATTATATACACGAGGCATGGGAACCTAGAATATTTATATAATTTTCTAATAATGATTGTTGTACTGGTAGTTTATGTACTGACTAGTGACCCATAGTAGGTGGATATATATTTGTGTTTATTACTATGAGATTTTCCCTTGGTCTGTCATGAGTTAGGGTGGGTGAGAATATTGAGTGTTTTGGATTTCATTGTGAGTGGAATGCTACTAGGTATGGGGTCACAAGTATTAGTATCTTTTGGATTATTCTTAATCTCCTGGGTTCACCTATGTTTGTCAGCTTCAGTCACTTGCAGTGATGTTGAGATACTTGTATGATTATTTATGTTTCCCATGTTGTGTGATTAATGTGGTACCTTATTATGTAGTGTTTTTATTGGGAAGTGATGTGTTTATTTTAATAAGTATTTTGGATTTTTTTGAAGAAAAGTGTTTTATCATATTTTTTTAAATTTGAAAATATAGACACACTTTTCCCTTGAAAATGTTTATGTCTCACAAATGGTATGATCTTGGTTTTATAAATAAAAAGAGGCAATGAGATGTCCATTTTTTAAGTAAAATTTATATAAAATCACACTTTTATAAATTTTAGTTTGAACTTGAGATTGATGTTTCTTTTATTTTAAGGAATGTGCACTGGGAAATAGAATATTGGGCTAGCCTGCTGAGTTCAAATACTCAAGATTATAGTTTCATTCCTATTTTATTCCTTGTGTGGGTTTCAACTTGGATTCTTTTAACTTGGGAAACAGTTGATCTTTGAGTTAGAGAGTGACTCGTAGGGTCACATGGAGTTGGTGGTGGTTTAGTTCAGTTAGTCTAGTTGTGTAGTTCAGTTGTATTTTCAGTTTCTTATTTAAAATATTTTCAGTTCAGTTATATATATATATATATTGATCTACATTGAATATTCTATTTTTTAGTTTTATTTAATTATTTATTTGGTGAAATCTGCACCTTTTTGTACTCTATTGATGTCCTTGGTGCTTGTCACCTTCCCGGGAGGATCGAGAATTCCTCTTGAGCCTTGTCGCGAATTCGCTCGGTTAACCAATTTAGGGATGGCCTAGGTTGGTTCGTGACAACCTATTATTATAACAGGACATGACAGGTGCTCGATACATATTGAGTATGTTATACTCACATCCTACACATATTTTCTGTGATATATATAGATATTAATTTCCATGATCCAATAATGGAAATGCCTTAACACAAGAGAGTTGATTGGTTAGAGAGATATGAGTGTTGATGGGTTTTTGAGTTTATAATGGACATATCATGTGGTAATGGACTTGGCCTATTTTTAGTTTCCATTTTTTTATATTATGTATATGGGATTAAACTTTACTCATGATACATATATGTATTTTTTATGATACATGTAATTTATATTTTGTAAGCTATATTTGGTTATATTTTGTATTTGATAATGAATGTATATTTTTTTGTTATTCCTTTTTTATTTTGTTATTATGTCAAAAAAAATTATTTTTATTATATCAAAGTAAAATTGATTCCCACAATATTATATTTTACCCACTATAATTTATACTAGTCATTGGAAATTGGGAATCACACCAAAGATATTGTGGTTATTTCGGATAAACTATTCGATATATATCAAGTTTTTATATTAATTTCCTTATATTATGTTCTTAGTAGTAGTTGGTTCATTAATATATTGACCCACTTATCAAAATAAAACTATCATATGGTAGCCATGAACAATTAGTAGTAGTAATATGTTTTCATGAAACCAAAGTTATAAATTCTAAGGAAATAACCTAAACTCCATTAAAGTGAAATTTTAGTATTTATTTCCAATCTAAAATTCTACACCACCATGATTATATTCAAATATATCTTGAAACTTGATATCTAAGTCTCATTTGGGTTTTTTCTCTATAATAAATACAAACCTATATAAATTTATGTTAGGGCCTCATGTATGGTATTTTCTAATATAATTTCTTCAAAGGTGTTCATATCCAATAACTTTCTGGCATCTATCTTTTTGGTATCCAACTTTATTAACCTCTATTTTTCTTTAAATCTGAGGTAGGGTTGAAGGTTGAAAGTGGTATCATCCTTACTAGATAAATAATGAGGATTTATTTTATGTCTAGTTATTTGGGTTTGAGCTTATGTTACTGAATCACTGGGTTATTTATAGGGTTTTTGTTGGTTAAAATCTATTTTTCTTCACAAATGGGTGGATAATGGGAGTAGTGGTCATCACTAAGAAGGATTTTCTATTCTGGGAGGTAGAAATGTCTTAATTATTATGAATTATTGAATGATAATGTAAGGGAATAAGATTTTAAAGTTTGTTAAAGTGGAATTTTAAATGGTAATGGTGACTGGTGGTGAATGGAGTATCATTTCAATAATAATATAGGGTAAGTTATTATTTTGGTGAAGTTAGAAGATGATTGTGGTTTAAAGGGTATGATGAAAGGTGTAAATATAGTGGATAGGGGTTAAAAATGGTTATCTAGTTTATTCATACAATATATATTGATTTAATGGTGGATAGAGATTTTTATAAGAATGTTTATTTCCACTTTGAGGGTAAATTCAATGGTGAAAGTAGGGTTTAACATACAAATTTTAAATATCCCTTTTAAATTATAAAACATTTTTACAAATTATATCATGAATTTTGTTAAGAGACCCTTGAGTTTTTTTTTATTTTAAAAAACATATAAACTATTCAATATTATTCGTTTCACAGAAAGAATAATCATTAATATATTTTTTTAATTTACCACTTGAAATTTGGTTGAGGTATTATAAGATGTTATCGTAGTGAAACCCTAGGCTTTTGAGAATTTTGGATATTGGTCCACCTCTTATGGCTTCATGGTTAAAAATTAAGTAGTGTTGATGATTCCAAATTTGAAAATTTTATCTTAATTCATTATATAAATTGTTACCTGATGGTTACCCACTAATTTTATTTTTATAAATCCCAACTTTGTGCTATAATATTCTTGTTGTAATTCAGATATGTAACTATGTTTTAAAGAAGTTTCATTCAATTCCTCACTAATCTTATAGAATAATTATACCCTATTAATTTTTGAATATATAGCCAGTCCTTCCCTCTATCTCATTATGGCATAATATTATCATTCAATAAAAATATAAATTTATGGATTTTTATAAAAAAATGAATTAAAATAAATGAAATATGTATTAAATAATTTTAAACAATATTTATAAAAAAATATTTTTTATCTAACCATTGATTAAAAAATTCTATAAAAGCTATAAAATTCCGTTTACCATAATATATTGAGGTATTAGAGGGATTTGGTTGATATTTTGATGATTAATTCAAGGAATAACTAGATAATAAATATTTTATCCAAAAATCATTGACTTGAATTCCCTAAAATGAAAATAGAAGAATAAAAATCCTAATGAAATAATTAATTTATATCCTAGTTATTTATTTATCTAAATTTAAATGCTAAAAGTTCCTAAATTTCATCAATCTATTTTTAAGTAAAGGGCACATGAAACTTTATAAATTTTAATATAGTTCTTTTTGTGTTATTCATTCACCTTAAATAAAACATTAATATTTTCATAAATATGTAGCACTTTATATGGGTAAAATAAAAAAACTATGAATCAAACTAAAAATTCAAACACAATATTTCATAAAAACAAGTTGACCATGATTTAAAATGAAGGACATTTTTTCTTGATGTTGCTCCATCCTATGAATGTGTTTATTATCCATCTTCTTTGTTTTCTATTTGTACATAGTGAAATGATCATTGTCTTTCCTCCCGATCTCATCCATCTCATCCAGCAATAAAATCCACTTATTCCCAACATGTCATTTCCTTAAATTGATATAATTTATAAGCTAATATAACTTGTGAGAAATAACCAGTAAAAGGTGACATGGTTTACATTACACAAAATGAAATATATGTATTCCCAATAGTGGTTTTTAAACTATTTTATATGTTCTTAGAGCAACTTATAACATCTTTAACCCATACTTCCTATATGAATTAACACTATTATCAATAATATGTGTGATTAATTAGGTTGAGATCCCCACTTGTACACCTGTTTAAGTTTGTTATGTAATATTACAATTGTATCATACTATCTAATTATTTAGCACTCGTATTAACAAGTGTTTTTTAAATGGGTTCAATGGTAACTGACAAAATTCTTAATAACTCCAAACCCATAAAATATATTCTTTCTTAGAAAATATCTTACCACCTTCACAATTTTTTCAAGGTGTATTCATCTTCAACCCATTTTGATACATAATAAGCTCACACTAATATATAAGTTTTTATAAAGAAATTCAATAATTGTTCCCTGAAATAAATTCCATAAACATCAAATACCTTGACATTTATGATAGGTATTTACTGCATTTCATCCATCTCAATTGTTCTTATTATTCATTTGAAGTGATCATAAGATACCGTGTAACTCCTTGAGTAATGATAAAGTGTTTTCTAAAGAATCCACATTGTAGTTCTATTACAATTATTTATTCTAGGTTATGGTTTCCCCAATAGGTGAACTATGACAAAATATCATTCATTCTAAATCATAATCATGTATCTATCTGTATATTTACCTATCATAATATTTCATAAACAACATAGGATCATATAAAAAGTAATTTTTCACATCATCTAAGAACCTTTTCCTTTTTTATATGCAATTTATGTGAAAATATTTCCAATTTAAAAATAATTAGTGATATTTATAAATTTTGTTTCTGATATCAACTTGATTCTCAACTAGTTATTAACATAAGAATCATCCCATATATCAACTTATTGATTTATAATTAAGTTTAAAAAGTCTATACTTTATATATTTTAAACTAATATATTTTTTATCCTTATTTATCCTTTTTTTATATAAAATTTTTAGATCAATAATATCCCCCAAATCAAGCATGATTTTAAATTTTTCTTATGGAAAAAAATACTATATCACTACAACATTTTTTAATACCACCAACTTGAAGAGTATATTACAGGAATAAAATAAAATATTATAAAATATCTAAAATTTTATATTATATATATTTTTGGTCATAATACATTAGATGGAAAATTTGGTACACCCTTTTTCTAAGTACTACTATAAAATCATAGACACTTGCAACACACATTAGCTCAAATAGAGCCTCCCAATTTGGGGGCACCTTTATTGGTTTGGTGAATAGACTCTATTTCAGAAACATAAATTTTTACATATATCTTTTATTATATGATAATGTCATCTCATTTACTAATATATGATAGAGTATACATGTTATTTGAGATAATTCAATGACAAATCTCTAGTAAAAAATCAACAAGTCTAAAAAAGATTAATATATCTATTGAAGGAGTTGGTTTTATAAATTTTTAAATGAACATTATTATTTTTTCATAAAATTATATTCCATTCCTTGAAATTTAGTGGCTCAAAACTCTACCATATTTCACCATAAGAAGATAAAATTTCTGACTTGGTTTTAGGCATAACTCATCACATATTTCGAAAACCATGTTTGGATTTTTCAGTGATACCTTGAATGATATTCTATATATATAAAAATAACCTAGGAATACTTTCATATATTATTCCACCATTTATGGAAATATATGTTCTATTCATCATAGAAATGTGGATGGTGCATTATACATATTGAATGACATACATTTCTAACAAAGTGTTATAAAAGGTCACAAGAACGTTTCTTTTATTTTAACTAATGGTACCACTAGAATGAGGTTGAAATTGAATTATACATAAAAAAATCATTATTATTCATTCTTAGAAAACTATTATAGTATTTGATCAATAAATTTAAGGAGAATTTGTACCTTAATTTTTTTTTTATTTGGCTTCCACTAATCAATACATACTCATAAACCTATCACTATTTGAGTATAGATAGATTTATAAAATTTATTTACCTCCATTATTGCTCACTTATATTAATCATCTTATAGGTGATTCTTCCATTAATTTTTAGATATACAGTAAATGAATCAAGTGTACTTGAGAATCAAAACTAAATTTTACATTACTTATTTCATTAGAGTTATCAACCACTTTATGGTTACTTTATCTGTATCCTTTGTACTTCATGTCTAAAAATGTGTGTGAAATCATAAGGGGAATACCTTTTATATTTGTTACAACATAATAAAATATCCTTATTTCATTATAAAAATATTTTTAGAAACCTTTCTTATTTTTCCTTATAAAAGAAAAAACTAACAATCATTAGTAAGTCCTCTATATCTCCCATTAATAAGTATCATATATTTCTTAGGATATTTTTTAACTTAAATTTGGGTGGTATAACAATTTATGGAATCAATATGAGAAAATAATCCCTTGAAATGTGTGCTATTACATATGTATCTTTGTCTTGGATAATATTCCCTGGGTATGCTCTACATTTTAACCCACTTCCTCATGAATAAGTTCCATTATATTCATTTATTATACCTACCATATCTTAATAATTCTATATTATTCTTTATTAGTGGTAAATTCATAAAAATACTTGGGGTCATATCCGTTTTTCAAAAAAAATTATAAAGTAAAATGTAACTTTCCCCTCCGTATCTTGGATTATCAATAATCCTTGGGTAATCTCAATAAGTATATTTTCCAGGGAAAGTAATGGTTAACCAAGTATGAATAATACCTTATCTTCTTTTTTTGTATCAAGGATAAAAAAATATGGAGATAAAATTTACCAGTTTTATGAAGACATCATGAATTTTTCCAATAAATTATATGATGAATTGATATGCTAATTAAAGATAACATCTCATATGGTTGGTGTTATTTATGATTGGTTTCCTTCATGAGATTGATAGTTTCCTCAAAATGAAAATGTAATTTATAGAAAGTGTATGATTTTATTATTCATTAAATGGAATAGTTACATGGATCTTAAGGGTTGGGAAGAATATTTCTCTAAAACACAAATAAACAGTCCACCCTTAGTTAGTTGACTCCCAATTTTACCATATTATTCTTTTTTTATTTCAATTTTAAAAAATGATATACTAAAATTAATGACATTGACATAGAAATGGAATTATATATGTGAAATTATTTGAACATTTCCATGAATATATTATATAAATATTCTATTGTACCTTATTTTATATTTTATAGAAAGGAAAATAGTCTCTAATGAGTTAGTAATTTGGTTTTATTTAAATTTTTCTTCTTAGTAATTATTTCTTGTATCTAGATGAATTTTCATGATTGGTTTTTTTATCTATGAGTAGTTTCTCTTTATTTTATTTCTTTGTGTATTTATATTATGTGTTTTCATTTTACTTTAATTCTATTCCAATTTTAAGTGTCACAAACTTTACCTACTCCCTTTGATCCTTGGTTTTTCATAGTAATTTACCATGTGGTCTATTAGAAAATTTTGAAGAATATACCCCATATTAGTTTTTACGTTTTTTGGAGGGTATTGACGATAAAACAATAATTTTTCACTGTGTTTCATATTTATATCAAACTAATTGACATAATAATAATTTTTCATAATATATTATGTTACTACTAAATATAATGAAGTGAAAACCTTTTTTATTGATACTAAAATTATTGTGGTTCTTACAGATTTACTTAAGGTCTTGGGGGATGAAATTGTAATTTAATGGGGGAAATGGATTGATTTTTTTAGGATATCTATATAGAACTTAAGTTTTATTGATATTTTTATTACATACATACTACTTTAATCCTTATATTTATGTTATTAACCTAAATTATTTTTAACAATGCGTTTGGAAAAAAATTCAAGACTATTTTCACCCAAAAAAATTATTTCTCCAATTTGAAATTTTTTGTATAAATCATGGAAATATTGTTTAATAAATGGTACTCTATACATCTCAAATAAAAGTGATTATTTATTAGGTGGGGTTATGGTACATTGGATACTAGTAAATCCTCAAAAAAATTAGACATAATTTCCACTTGGGATAATAATATACCACTTAATGAATTATTTTTTGAGGAGGTCCTTATTTACTTATTCAATCAATGAAAATTCTTGAAAAATCATATGAAATATATTTAGAAATAACTAATATATTTTTAATTAAACCACCTATATATGAGGCATCAATAACCAATCTCAAATTATATTGTAAAAAATTCTTAATAACAAACATTTCATCTAAAGGTTTAACCCATGATAAGGAAACTTTTTTAATATCTCTTTATTGAATTAATAGACCTCTAATATTGATTGTCTATCATGATCAATATTTTTTTGATATAGTTTTAATGTTTCACCATTTTTTTGTGAAGTAATTACTTTTATATAATTTATTTTCTAATTAATCCTTGCTAATTCATTTTTTCGATTATCAAGGTTTGGAAATAAATATATTAACCACTTTTTTCCTTGGTATTTTAGTAAAAATAGGATTAGATTAACCTTATAAAATTATCATACATATTAATATTTATAATGGTGTCTCAATTTTATAAAAATTTTATAAAGATTTTGGTATAGGTATTCTCTTTTCATTCCACATAACTATATAATTTTTTGACTCACATACAATAAACTTATATTATTATTGGTTTATTTTTTACTAAATTGGTTTTATTAAGATACAAGTGGTATATACCTCAATCAAATAATGTTTATTATCTTACATAGTTACCTTTAATTACATCATTAGCACATCCTTAAAAAAATTTTAGTCTACATTCTCATTTATGTTGGGAGGATTTATTTCATCCACCACTAATCATTATTAATTAAACATGTATCTCTCATTTTTGGTATTGAGGTCTAATGGTTTAATATAACTGAAAATATTTTATAAATTGATTGATTTTATACCCATAAACTGCAAGAACCCAGATCTTTGTCTTAGGTATGTTTTTCCTTTTCTGGTCATTTTTGAGAAAAAGAAAAAAATCTGGAAATTTTCTAAGTACACACCCCATACATTATGAGTACATGCCATGTAATTTTCTCCTGTATGAGGTCATGTGCTGGTCATGTTTGGTCCACACACACGGTGTGTAGTGGAGATGTGGAGGCCTCTTAATTAGGTGTACGGAAAGGGATAGTACACGTCGTGTACTCAAGAAGTACACACCGTGTACTTTTCTTTTTATTTCATTAATTGGACCGGGGTTGCATCTTAAACCTATTTTCATCTTCTTCTCCACCTAATTATGTCCAGAGCTACCGAGGAGGCCGGATCTTATCCGATCCACTAATCCATCACCAGTTATCTGAATCGAACACTGTCAGTTTCAATAGAATCACAGCGGTGAGTTCTTGGTTCTTCTTTGTCCACGTTTCCTGATTCCTTCTCTTGTGAGAGTTATCTGACATTGAATGTTTTATACTTTTTTGCATATCTTATTCATTCTAGGATGTTTCACGGGCCTAGGTTCAAGTATATCGATCTCCCAGGATCGAGGCAGGTGGTTTGTTGTCCTACATTGAATGTCTTTGAGTTTTTGGCGCAAAAGTGCCGGATACCCATGTATCGGGTATCTCGGGTTAGGGATTTGATCCTGTATTGTTATCTGCCTTAGATTTCATGTATTATTGAGGTTATTAGATGATTAATAATTTCTTGTTATCATGTTTGAGGATCACCCCATGGGTGTTCCCCCTGTTTTGGTTGTTTATCACTGTTTGGCTTAGGTTGCCTGTGAGGCATACCTTGATGCATTGTTTTCCTGCCATGATATAATTGATTGCATGTATTTCCTGATATTTATATGATTTTGATGCATTGTAGCTATTATATAAGTAGTTTTTTGAGCTTACTTTGGGCTGATAACAGTTGATTACGCATGACTACACTACTTAGGGCTATGGGAACCTGGTGTGGTAGACTAAAGAGGGAATTGACGATTAAGAGCTTCCCTAGAGAGTTTGTTATAAATTAGTATCATTCGCAGGACCTAAAAGAATGAGACTTTGTTATTTCTTAGAGTGTCCTTAGTTACTTATCGAGACTATAGGGGGAATTAGATGTAACTGCTTTCTAAGAGAGTCTATAGCTATCGTTGCAAGACCGTAAGGGAATTCACAGTGAGAGCTTCCCAGAGTGTCTGTGCCTTTGTATGTTTACTTGAATAGAGGTGTTTGCCAGTGTGATCCACCCAGAGAGTCACCTTAAATATTTTTTGGTTGGTTGTAATGAGTCCACCAAGCCAATGAACAATCTTGGGTTTTGTACTGCATTCTGTTTAGGTAGTCTGCTGAGATACCTATTGTGTTACTTGATTTGCCTTGGAAATATAGAGCTGTTTGATTGATTCCTTGGTTGATAATTTAATGAGTGAATTAAATTAATAAATAAATGTGAATGGATAGTTGTAGGATTTTTTACTTTAGAGTACTCCTGTTTCTATGCTGAATTTATTTCCTTTACTTTTTCTATATTGCTCACTAACAGTAGGGAACAGATCTTGTGGTGATTGCCTACTGGGATTAGTCTCACACCCTGTTCATGCCCTGCTTTTTGGCCCAAACAGGTTATATGGTTGCAATTGTGGATAGGGATTGTGGCCCTTCTACTTTAGGTACATGATTGATGGTTGGAGTTGGAGAGCATAAGACCGATCTTAGGCTTGTAATGCTGCTGGAGTTGCTGTTTACTTTTAGTGCTTTGTTCTCAGTTGTATTTCAGCACGTTGTTGTGTTTTCTACTTTCCTTAGATATATGTACCATGCTACATCATTATTATATTATACATTGCTTCTGATGTTTAGTTTCAATTGTAGCATATTGTTTACTTCTTCCGCTATTGACTATTATTTCTTGTACCTTGTATACATTACCAAATGAGGGAATAGTTTCCCCAATAACTTACCAAGGCCCTCGCTGCCTGTCGGTAGCCTCTAGTGTTTTCAGAAATGCGCTTGAGGTCATGTTGCGAACTAGGCACGTGGCACCAGTTGAGGGGCTCCGGATTCGGGTCATTACAAAGTGGTATCAGAGGAGTTTCTTTCCTTTTATATTGACTTACTATTTAGAGTCATTAGATAGGGATAAGATGGAATAGGTAAATGGTAAATAAATGTGCCCGGGCGTTCTAGAACCCGTGTACATGGAAAATTCCCGATTACCTCGAATATTGAAATTTTCGAGTTTTTAAAAATGTTACAGTTTAATTGATTTCACCGTTGGGTGGTGCACATGTTTTGTGCTATTAATGTTTGTATGGTTGTGGTTCTATTTTTTTGCAACCCGATGAGATGAGTGTATGCCATCTCATGCATCATATATGTACTTGTTAGAAAATCACATGTCATGAATTTTTCCATGCCATCTAGATTTCATTAGAATTTTCATGCTGTTGTGATAGAATTTGTGATAGAATATGCATGCTGTTGTGATAAATTCTATGATAGAATACCTGCTATGTTGATAGGGTATCGTTTGTCTAGAGCTTCTTTATCATAGATGCCAAACTTTGGTCTTAGAGGTGTTATGGGACCTCAAGGATCGGAACTTGTTGGATCGTGAGTTGTTATACTTTTTACTTTTTATATCCATTTTTATGATGCCAAGCATTGATTTTCAGGGAGTATGGCCCCCCACAGATCGGAATTTGGAACCTTAACACTTGTTTTCTGTGTTTTCAGGGCTCCAGTGCAGTTCTGAGGCTACTGTCCAGAAAAACCCAGAATACACAGCATGTAATTTATGCATACATGCTGTGTAGTTTCTAGACATATCCCTAACTGTGTTGGGCAAAGACATGGGGTTGTAAAGTTTCCTGAAGGAACATGCCGTGTACCATCTTAGCACGCCGTGTAGTATAGAATAGGTATATGGCCATGCCACAGACAACCCGAGCTGCAGTTTTCCTTCAAGAAAACGTTGTGTCCCTTCGGAACATGTCGTGTATAGTTGACCATGTAGCCGACCGTGTAGCCAACAACACGGGTTGGTGTGATCCTTTCACATACAGGCCGTGTTCATATGGAACACGCCGTGTAGTGTCGACCGTGTGTTAGGCCGTGTCACTAACAACACAGGCCAGGTAAGGCATGTCAAGTACACGCTGTGTCTCCTTTGACATGCCGTGTAGTAGTGGTCCGTGTACCAGTCTGTGTGACTAACGACACGGAAAAGGGAGAGATCTTAAGGACACGCCGTGTAGTGGACAAGCACACTGTGTAGTTACATGCTGGGACAGTCCGTGTTCCCAGCCGTGTAGGAGTGAACGGTAAGGGAGGAAAAGGGTTAGTACACACCGTATAGTTTAAGAACACACCATGTAGCTGGGTTTTTTACATAGCCAGGTATGTCCAAGGTACACGCCCAGGGTAAACATTTAAGAAAAACGCCGTGTAGTAGTACTAAACGCCGTGTAGTCATGTTTTCCCATATTTAAAGTTTTCTCTCCTGTTACGATTTTCTCTCTTAACTTTCATATGTGTTCATCGTTAATGGAGGTGTGATTTTGACCTTTCAGAGCTATGACACCAAGACACCATCCCATTGCACGTCAGGAACCAGGCAGTGACCATACACCTGATATGATAGATCAAGGACTACGAGTAATTCCGCCTATCGTTCCAGACATGGCACTTGTAGTGATTCTAGACACTAGTGCCGATGCTCAGTTTAGAGAGGGTTTCATGAGATTCATGCAGAGCTTCTAGGGAGCTCAGCATCCTGACCCATCTATGGAAGAGCTGACATGGGTTTTTTAGCAGCAGCAGCCTCCCACGTTCACAGGGGATGGAGGACCACATGTTACGAATTCATGGATAGAATCCATGCTGTCCATCTTCGACCATCTAGAGACACCTCTGGAGAGGAGAGTGAATCTCACTACTTATGTGCTGCGAGATTCCGCCAAGATATTGTGGGATGTGGTTTTGCAGACAGGGAGCCAACATGATATGTCTTGGGATGAGTTTCAATGTTCGTTCTATGACTACTTATACCTAGCGACGCTGAGGGCCGACAGAGCAAGAGAGTTCATGAACCTGCAGTAGGGTACTCTCACAGTTATGGAGTATTACTCTCTCTTTACAGAGTTACAGCATTTCACTTCCATTCTGTGGAATGATGAGCTGTTTTTGGTGCGGAAGTTTGAGGAAGGCCTTAGACTGGACATCAGGTCACAGGTGAACGTCTTTAAGTTGACTTCTATCACTATGATAGTCAACTAGGTGCTTATTAAAGAGAGAAAACTGAGAGAGGCTGGATCCGTGGACCCAGGCGATTCAGCATCCATGGATGATTCTCTCAAGACAAACAGCAGGAAGCGCCACTGAGAGTCTACATGAGGTGACTCGAGGAAGTGGGGTATTCCTTCTGGTAGATAGGATCTCCCCTCTAGGAACCTAGTGGTGTGTTATCAAGTGTGGAAGAAGTGGTCATAAGAAGCCCCACTGCCCGAGGGACCCAGTAGAGTTCCAATATTGCAGCAAGATGGCTCATCTGCAGTGCTTCTGCAAGGTTCTTATGGTAGCAGCTAGTGAAGGAGGATCAGTTTAGACTCCGCGTACAGGGGTAGGATTACCAGTTCTGTAGCAGGCACTGGGCTGGAGTTCTTCAGGTCGTTCAGGCCAGGGTAGAGGCCATGGATGCAGTCATCGGGCTCAGGGAGGAGTATCACTGGGATCTCAGGCTACTACACAGGGCCGCGGTATTAGCCATACTTTTTCTATAGAGCAGATTCATCAGGAGTAGGATCCTGGACCTTCTATAGTTTGAGGTATGATTTTAGTAGCCTCAGTTTTATTCTCTACACTTTTCTATACATGAGCTTCTCATAGATTTATTTTTGTGCATACTGTGGAAAGCCTTAGACTTACTGTTTATACTTCTGAGGATATGATGATGCTAGAAACTCCCTTTGGAATTATAACTGCTAGCGTGCGTCAGTGCTTAGACTGCCCCCTCGAGGTTGGTGGGTGTCGTTTTTTTGTAGAGTCTCTATGTTTTGAAGATGGCAGGCTATGATGTCATTCTTGGGATGGACTGGTTAGTTCCCTTCTAGGACTTTGTCAATTTCTATCACCGTAGGGTGAGTTTCACATCACCAGAGGGAAGATCTTTTCTTTACAAGGGAGAATAGGGTTTCTAGGCGAGCAGAGCTAGACCAGAGCATCATGGGTTGGGCGGTGTTACGGCCCAGATTGATAGCTTATATCTGGATGACCATGGGACTTATCAGGTAAATTTTCCTCCAGTGGTTGATCTATTTACATATGTCTTTCCAGAAGACTTTTTAGGTTTTCCTCAAGAGCGAGAGGTAGAATTATAAATTGATCTTGTGCCAAGAGCGGCACCGGTGTCCATTACTCCTTATAGGATGTCTACACCTGAGTTTCCGGAGCTCAAAAAGCAGTTAGAGGAGTTGCAGACAAGGGGTTTCATCTATCCCAATACTTCTCCTTGGGGTTCGCCTATCCTATTTGTGAAGAAGGTATGCATCAACCTTAGGATTTGTGTGGATTATTGAAAGCTGAACTAGTTGATGATCAAGAACTGATATCCATTTCCACAGATATATGATCTTTTTGATCAGATTCAAGGAGCCAGAGTGTTCTTGAAGATCGACTTGAGATCCGGCTACCATCAGTTGCATGTCGGACCATTTGATATACATCTTACAGCCTTCCGGAGAAGGTATGGTCTGTATGAGTATTTGGTTATGCTGTTTGGTCTCATGAACACACCAGCAGTTTTCATGGTACTGATGAACAAAGTTTTCCATCCTTACTTGGATTCCTTCGTGGTGGTTTTCGTGGACAACATCTTGGTGTACTCTCACACTCGACATTACCATGCTATCCATCTTGAGATCATTTTGAGTACACTAAGGGAACATCATTTATATGCTATGCTCTCAAAGTTCCACTTTTGGATGGATGAGGTTCACTTCTTGGGACATGTCATCTCAGAGACAGAAGTATCAGTAGACCCAGAGAAGGTGAGAGAAGTAGTCACCTGGGAGGAGCTGAAGAACGTCTTCGAGGTACGGAGTTTCTTAGGGCTGGCTGGTTGTTACAGGCTATTTATATAGGACTTCTCATGCCTAGTAGCACCATTTATGGGCTTGAATTAGAAAGGGGTTAAGTATGTTTGGTCAGAAGCCTGTGATTCAGCCTTCCAGGAGATGAAAGGGAGATTGACTTCAGCACCGATTCTAGTTTTTCCAGAGCCGGGTAAGAGTTATACAGTTTTCTATGATGCATCTGGCATCGGTCTTGGAGTAGTGCTTATGAAGGAGGATCATGTTTTTACATATGGATCTCGTCAGTTGAGGCCACATGAGAGGAATTATCCTACACACGACCTGGAGTTGGCTGTAGTTGTTCATGCTTTTCATTGTTAGAGACATTATCTTCTAGGAGAGCCTTTTTTGGTGTATAACGACCACAAGAGCCACAAGTACGTCTCCCCGCAGCGTGACTTGAATCTGAGACAATGGATGTGGGTTGAGTACCTATAGTCTTTCGATTTCGAGCTTGCCTATACACCTGGGAAAGGAAATGCAGTGGATGATGCACTAAGCAGGAGGACTCAGATACATGCAGTTCAGGAGGCCATCAGTGAGTGGCAGCTTATGGCTCTGATCTCTGAGATGCATTTGGAGGTGCACAACAGACAGGGGGATACTTTTCTATATTCTGTAGCTATTACCTCTACGCTTATCGACCTAGTTTGAATGAGGCGGTTATCAGATTATGAAGGCCTAGTCCTACGGGAAAGCGTGTCAGGAGAGGACCCTCTTCTCGGATGGACCATAGGTGAGGATGACGTCTTGCATTTCTAGGGATGCATATGGGTGCCAGCAGACATATGCAAAGAGATGATGCAAGACTTTCATTCCTCAGTTTGGGAAGTTCATCCTGGCATCACCAAGATGTATCGTGATCTACACCGACAGTATTAGTGGCCGGGTATGAAGAGAGATGTTGCTGGTTTTTTCATGAGATGTTCCACCAGTCAGCAGGTGAAGGTAGAGCACCAGCGACCAGGAGGGCTTTTACTGCAACTTCCCATTCCTGAGTGGAAGTGGAATGATATCGCGATGGACTTCGTGACATGGTTACCAAGATTGACTCGAGGGAATGACACGGTATGGGTAGTAATTGACTGGCTCACGAAGGTTGCTCACTTCTTACCGATTAAGGAGTCTATCGGTGTTGATGAGCTTGGATGGTTGTACATCTGTGAGATTGTATGCTTGCATAGGGTTCCGAGTACTATTTTTTCATATTGGGATGCCTGCTTTACATCCCATTTCTGGAAAGGGCTACAGAGGGATTTGGGTACATAGGTACTTCTGAGTACAACTTACCATCCCCAAACATATGGCTAGTCAGAGCGCACGATTCAGGTGCTAGAGGACATGCTACGAGCATGTGTCCTCGATTTTGGAGGTTCTTGGGAGAAACATATACCTCTAGTGGAGTTTTCCTAAAATAATAGTTTTCAGGCAACTATTCAGATGGAACCTTACGAGGCTTTGTATGGAAGGCCATGCCGATCACCCTTGTGTTGGCTGGAGGTAGGAGAGGCAGCTATCCTGGGACCTCCTCTTGTTCAGGAGACCACAGAGTAGGTGGATTTTATTCTAAAAATAATGGCTACTGTACAGTCTCGGCAGAAATATTATGCTGATCAACGGAAATGGCCTTTGGAGTTTAAGGTCGGGGATTAGGTTTTCCTACGTGTTACCCTGAGGTTGGGATACATGAGGATCATGAGAAAGGGTAAGATTTCATCAAGATATGTTGGGCCGTTTGAGGTTCTCGAGAGAGTCTAACTGGTTTCTTATAGGTTGGAGTTACCTTAGAAGTACTAGGCTATGCACAATGTCTTCCATGTTTCTCACCTTCGCCGCTATTTCTCAGACTCGTCTCATGTTTTTCAACCCGAGGAGGTTGAGCTAGATTAGGATGAATCGTTCGAGGAGCATCCTATCGGGTTTTTTGATCGTAGTGAAAAGGTACTCCATGGCCGGTATGTTCCTCTAGTACGGGGGCTATGGCAGCACGACCATGTACAGGATGATACTTGGGAGAGGGAGGCCGATATGCGATCACAATGGCTAGAGTTGTTTGAGGTTTCTTCTTCGCCACCTTGTTAGGAAAATTTGGGGACGAATTTCTTTAAGGGGGGACGTTTGTAAGAACCCGGATCTTCATTTCAGGTATGTTTTTCCTTTTCTGGTCGTTTTTGGGAAAAAGAGGAAAATCTAGAAATTTTCTAAGTACACGCCATGTACTTTCTGAGTATATTCATTGTACTTTTCTCCCACGCGAGGCCGTGTGCTGGTCGTGTTCAGGCCACACACATGGTGTGTAGCGATGATGTGGAGTCCACTTAATGTGGTGTATGGAATGGGCGATTACACACCAAGTACTCATGAAGTACACACATTGCACTTTTATTTTTATTTCATTAATCGGACTGGGGTCGCGTCTTAAACCTATTTTCATCTTCTTCTCTGCCTAATTATGTCCAGAGCATTCGAGGAGGCCAAATATTCTCTGAGCCACTGATCCATCCCTAGTTATCTTAATAGAACATCGTCGGTTGCAATAGAATCACAGAGGTGAGTTCTTGGTTCTTCTTTGGTCATGTTTCCTAATTGCTTCTCTTGTGAGAGTTATCTAAGGTTAAAAATTTTAGATGTTTTTGCAGATCTTCTCCATTCTAGACTGATTCATGGGCTAAGGTTCAATTATATCAATCTCCTAGGATCAAGGTAGGTGGTTTTTTTCCCTACGTTGAATTTATTTGAGTTTTTGGTGCAAAAGTTCCGGATACCCATGTATTCGGTATCTCAGGTTAGGGTTTTGATCCTGTATTGTTATCTACCTTAGATTTCATGTATTCCTGAGGTTATTAGATGATTGATAATTTCTTGTTAGAATTTTTGAGGATCACCCCATGGGTGTTCCCCCTATTTTCGATATTTATCGTCATTTGGCTTAGGTTGCCTATAAGGCATACCTTGTTGCATTGTTTTCCTACCTTGATATAATTGATTGCATGCATTTCCTGCTGTTTATATGCTTTTGAGGCATTTAACTATTATCCAAGTAGTTTGTTGAGCCTACTTTGGGCTGCTAACATTTGATTACGCATGACTACACTACTCAGGGCTGTGGGAACCTGGCGTGGTAGACTAAATAGGGAATTGATGATTAAGGGCTTCCCTAGAGTGTCTGTTATAAATTAGTATCATTCGAAGGACCTATGGGAATGGAACTTTGTGCTTCCTTAGAGTGTCCTTAGTTATGTATCGATACTATAGGGGGAATTAGACGTAAGTTCTTCCTTAGAGAGTCTATAGTTATCGTTGCAAGACCGCATGGGAATTGACGTTGAGAACTTCCCAGAGTGTTTGTACCTTTGTATGTTTACTTGACTAGAGGGTTCTGCCAGTGTGATCTACCCAGAGAGTCACCTTGAATATTGTTTGGTTGGTTTTGATGAGTCCACCAAGCCAAAGAACAAGCTTGGGTTTTGTACTACTTGCTGTTTAGGTAGTCTACTGGGATACCTGTTGTGTAACTTGCTTTGCCTTGGAAATATAGAGTTGTTTTCTAGATTGCTTGGTTGATAATTTAAATTGTGAATTAAATTAATAAATAAATGTGAATGGATATTGGTAGGATTGTTTACTTTAGAGTACTCATGTTTCTCTGCTGCATTTATTCACTTTACTTTTTCTATATTGCTCACTGACAGTAGGGCACAGATCTTGTGGTGATTTCCTACTTGGATTAGTCTCACACCTTGTTTGGGTCCTGGTTTTCGGCCCAAACAGGTTATATGGTTGCAGGTGTGGATAGGGATTGTGGCCATTTTACTTCAGGTACATGATTTCTGGTTAGAGCTGGAGAGTATAGGACTGGGAAAAGGCTTGCGATGCTGCTGGAGTTGTTGTTTACTTTTAGTGCTTTGTTCTCAGTTGTATTTTTGTACGTTGTTGTGTTTTCTGCTTTCCTTAGATACATGTACCATGCTGCATCATTATTATATTATAAATTTCTTCCTCTGTTTAGTTTCAGTTGTTGTATGTTGTTTATTACTTATGCTATTGACTGTTAATTCATGTACCTTGTATACCTTACCAAACGAGGGTATAGTTTCCCCAATAACTTACCAAATCCCTCACTGCTAGTCAGCAACATCTGGGGTTTGGGGAAATGCGCTTACGGTCATGTGGTGAACCAGGCATGGGGCACCAGTTAAGGGGCTCCGGATTCAGGTCATTACATACACCATTGAACTGTGAGATTGAAAATAATAAAAATCATGATTAAAATGAATTAAATGAAAAGTAAGAAAAGAAAAGAAAATATTTGAATTAATTAACTATATAATTTCTTTTCTCTCTAGTTTTATAATGTGTTTTTTGATCCTAATAAATGGAACCAAAAAACCGACCTATCAAATGGTGTCTTCAAATATAATGGATTATTTAAATGTTTGGAATATATATTTATTAACCCCAATTAATTAAACTTAAATGATCTAATAAATTTTGGAGTCCATGTTTAATCAATATAGATGAAAAAACTCTTTTTACCCAAGAAATTATCCACTCATTTATTATTGACTCTTAAAATAAAAAATTAAAATTATAGTGAAAGAAAAAAAATTAAAAGCTATTATTTCTTATGAAAAAATAAGGTATAATTAGATAAATTTAGATGATTATTTTTCTAAAAATATGATTTAATTCAATTTTAAATATAATTAAATCCGTTACATGTAATGGATTGGTGGGATGAGATTATTAACTTGTTTTGTTTCAAGGAATTTTTGGATAAATATTTTGATTTCACTAGTGAAATAATTTATGAATGAAATAAATTTCACAGAATATATTAGGATAAGGAAGATTCTATCTATAAAAGCCAATTGGATTATTAAGAAACATAGTTATATGCTTTTATTAATAGGTTTATTTAACAAAACATATTATTTTATAAGGAACTATTGTTAGTAGAGCCACTAATTACATTTTTTTGGAAATTTAATTTGGAATGTACCTAATATAGATTTAACCTCAACTAACTAGATGGTTCAAGGATATTATTAATCAAATTAAATGTTTTTTATCTGGAATTGATTTCTTTCTTGACATTAATGAGATACCTTTTTTAAGTTGTAGGTATTTTGATGTATGATTTTGCATTTTTGGGAGAGTATAGAAGGGGGTTTTGACATTTTGGTGTGGCTCGATAAGACCTCTACAAGCTCTTCTATTGTGGAAATATTAGTGATAGGTTACTCAATCTTGGGCCTTGGCCTTACCCAAACCAATGAACAATGTTGTTTTCTTAGGTCTACCCGAGTAGGATGTGAATAAAACTCAATGGGTAATCATAATTGGGGTCCCTATAATAACTAGTAAATCAGTTTATGCACATGTGATATACTAATAATAAATAAACGAATAAAATATTAAAGAATAAATAAATAATGACCAACGATCCTTGGGTTCTAATTTGACACATGGGATCAACAATACCTACTTCAACCAAATATGGATGTGTCTGGGAATGGTAAATAATATCTTGGGGTATAAGTCCTAGGTGCATTTCTCACAATATTAACACATCATTTGTAAATAAAAAATCCTAGGGATTTTCCAAGGAATCTCATAATAGTCATAGGAGTAACCACCAAATCCTAGGTAAAGCCTGGGTATATCATCATATCATACTTAATCTCCATATACAAGGGAGTATCGTAGGAATATCGTTAGATAAGGATTGAATCTATATCCTAGGGAGTATCATAGGAATCTCATCTTATCTAGATAAGATGGTAGATCGCAGTGGGCCTTATAGGCATCTCATCATATAAGGCTCAAAGTCCAAATCCTAGGGAGTATCCTAGGAATATTATCTTATAAAGATCAAATCCATATCCAAGGGAGTATCCTATAAATTACATAATTTTTTGCTAAAATCCAGATCATAGGGAGAATCCACAATAACTCATCATATGGCTCAGAATCCATATTGAAGGGAGTATCATATGCATCTCATCATATCATTTTCATAAATTTTATCCTATAGAGTATCCTAGGGGTATCATCATATCAGGCTCAAATCCTAATCCTATAATGTATCCTAGGAATATCATCATATTAGGCTCAAGGATAGATCCTAATCATCCTAGTAAAATCCTTTAAAACCGTCATGTATAATTCCATTTCCTAGGGAACCATCCCAGGCTTCTAATATAATGTTTGGGGCTGAAATCCACTTGATAGTATCCCATATAACTATAATAATAAGGGAATATTATATTTCATTCCCATCATACATCTCCTAGATTTTACTCTTAATAACTCAATGTAGATAATCACTTTAAATTAATTAGTTCTAAGGTTCCACCCAAAATCATTGATACAACCTCCACTACACTACCCCAGTTTAGGATCAACATAAAGACTGTGCACCCACTAGGGCACCTGGGAAATGTCACAATTTGAACTGCCTAATTGGGTACCTCTATCTACTTCCTATATCATGTGACCAATACCATTATATATACTAAATAATTTCCTTCATCATTATCATGTTCACATTACATCCTCATAGGCCTCATAAAGAAGGTAACACATGTATCACTATGGAGAGATTTCCTTGTGACCAGTTCACCTCATGATTCATCCTAGACTAGTTCTCTCACCCAAACTATCCATAAAGCTAAGCATATTATACCAACCCTAGAACTCATGTACAATAGATAATGGAACACTCACTTCACACTCTAATCAACTGAATCAAAGGATTTAAGGCATCTCAGGACACAAATGGCATATCATCGTGTTCTAAGATAGAACCTGGGTTTTTCCATACATAGTTTATCTTTGGTCCCTTCTTAGGGATTATAATGCAACCTATATCTAGGTATAATAAATTTCAACCATATAATTTAATTTACACCTAAGTAGGTTCCATATGCCTCATCACATAATTTTATATATAGGCCCTAGGCCATCCATGGATGAGGCATTAACAATTTTCAAGGGTCGATCATAGACCTAGAAACTTACCTTATATCTATAGTAATATTAAAATAAATAATTAAATTAATTAAAGATCAATATCCTCTATTGGTGACACCACATATCACATTCATATAAATAAAATGCATTTACCATATGAAATGTTCGGTGAAAACCTTCCTCTTATAGAGTTATAATCTATTAATAAACTCCTTTTCTCTCTCACATAAGCTTATCCAAGCCCCATCTAAGCATTTATCATATCCCAAGGACTTATCTCAAACCATAACACCCAATACAGTTTTTCAAAAAAATTACAATAAATTATACAATTTAATATAAATAGGAACAATTACATAAAGAATAACCCAAAAATATCCTCTAACCAAAACCATGAGCAATAAGGTTTGATCCACAATCGACATGAACCCAGACCTAGGCTATATAAAATGAAAAAACCATTCATCTATTCCATAGATAATTTTATCCATCTTATAAAAAACCCTAAGAAAATACATTGGGTGATGTTCTTTAATCAAAACAATGTGAAACAATACGAGTTCATCATATTTGGAAATCCTCTAGCCACATAGATAAAAATACCTATCATTTGAGGTTGATTGAAAAAGGATCCAACAGAAAAATCACTCAAAACCATATCTAAGATAACAGAATTCAAAGATAATAAGAAGGGAATAATATAGATAAGATATGGGATCTCACCTTGAACTTATGCAAGAAATTACTAGGAACTACCATATATAGAAGGGGAGGCAATGGAGAAAAGGGGGAGGGATCCTCCCTAGTTCATCACACACGATAGAGAAGAGAGGATGTATGGGATTAAAATATGAGGGGGTAAATAGTATTTTTTTCATTTTTAATGAAATATAGACATGCACATAGTTTACCAAACAATGCACTAATAGTGTCATCCCCAATGACTAAGGATACACACTTTATATAGTTTGGCCTCTTGGTTTAGTAAACTATGATCCTTCTATAAAACTCCTTTTGTAACCATAATTATAGGTTTTTCATTAGTTTTATACAACTATGCACCAAACCCCTAGGAATATGACATTCATATAGTTCAATCACACTATTTCCCATATATGTGTGGTAATCATGTGACCATATAATTATATTTTGAAAATTCAATAATTAAACAATAAGATCCTAGACCCTCCTGAGAACTAAATAAACATCCCAAGATTCAATCCATATCCAAAACAATCCCATTAAGATACTAAAAATATCAGAATTCTGATCAGAATCTTGATTATCAAAATATACTCTACTACAAAAATAAAACATTTAGATTACTCATGGTACTCTAAACCCAAAATGCTACAAGGTTTTAAAAACTCCCCATCCTTTCACTTCTCATCCTTGAGAATCCTTGGAGGGATTTCAATAATTAATCCCAACCTATCTAGGCCATTAGTTCATATTCAACTCCCCGAGATCTATACTCAAGTTCTGAATGAGCCTTAGCTACATAACTCCCAAGATGAGGCACACTAATCATCAAAAAAGTAATCCACATACTAATTATGATCACTGATAAATCAATATAATATTTACCCATTCTTATATATCCTAATACATGATAGTGTCATCAAGAAATTCTTCTTTAGGATCATGGTGCTCCCCACCACAAATATCTATTCATAATGGTTGATTTTGATCATTGGTTGTCTGTACTAATGAAATTTCATACTCAAATGTATTCCTTTTGGTTCAACAAAATACTTGGTGTAGTTTTTATCTCACTGCACACACTCCTTCACAAAAACCCTTATTTTACATTCACTGGATGACTATTCCAAAAAACACCAGACTGTACCCATTGAAATGCTACCATATCTCCTAATCATAATCCCTAAAAAAATCACATGTTATTATAAGAATTTAAACCAAATTATAAAACTTAAATTTGGTGTAATTTCATAGTTGGTTACTTGACCAACCAAATCCACTATCATACTCCTCTCATGAGAATCAACACATCTCTACCCTAACATATCCTTGAATCAAAACAAAAACTATACTGAGCCTAATTCTAATTCAAGAACCCCATCTAATACTACATTTGAATCTCTACTGGTATTGATTAAAAAACTAGGTAAAATCATCTCTATCTATACACAAGTATCTGAAATTCTTCTTGATCATCCATGATCATTCCTATCACAACCATGACACTACCCACACGAGGGTATTTACGCTATGGACCATACTCTATCCATTATTATACATGATGACTATCTGTAGTATTCCCTCTTATACCCAAGTGAAATCATTAATCATCAAACACTAACTATTCCAAACATACCCATAATTTCATCCTATAACTTCACTAAAAATCCATCTAAATGACAGTCACACCCTCGAATGGCCTATGGATATCTCCCCACCATATGAAACTCATTACGCCACTCCTTGAGTGAAACATCAACATCATACATCATAAAATGTGTGTCACTCCTCACAATCCATAATCACTATCATGTCAACATCTATTAGGGCATAACCTTGGGTTTATCACACCATACTACTAGATCTATCCAAAATATCACAATTGGTGACAAGGGTAAAATTACCTATTTTTTTACAAAAAATCATTGGGTAACCAATACCACAAGTGGATCATAAATTCCTTCTGTACTTAACTCATACAAAACTACTCAATAAACCATTTATCATTGAAATCATTCATAACTATCACATAATACCTCAATCTCATCCAAACATAATGGGTGCCCACTCTTGTATAGAAAGATAATTTAATATAACTCACAATCCCATGAATCATACTCCAGAAAACCAGGGATCAGATTCTTAAACAACTAAATATACCCCAAAATCATGTCAATATCATATAATTAGAATCATTGTTGTTCAGTTTTCCAATAGAAACAAGGTATCTCACATATGCCAAGGCTTATCACATGATCACCCACCACCTAGACATCATTCCAAAATCATAATCGTAAAACCATTTTATAGATAACCTAGATCTAACAATATATAATGATAATATACCACACCATATAAAGATTCACCCATAATCACCAAGTCTTGGAATCTGTCAAATTCTACTATTTGAAACCAAACATTGATACCAAAAGAACCACAAGTACTTTACATTAAAAAAATCCAAATAAAGATCCATGCCTGTACCATATATCTTACAACACTTCCTAGGAATCAATCCCAAAATAAAAGCATATACCCATACCTATTTTCTTCAAGGGAACTCACATGTCTAGTACACACCTTCTCTTGGGTTACCCTTACATATATCACTAATCTCACTTTTATCCTAGGCCACATTTGAAAGTAACTATCTCTACCACCTAGTCTATAAATCGTGCCTCAAAAAATAAGATCTCATGATGAATATTCCTACTCCCATATCAAATATCATAAGGTAACTCAAAGTCAAAGATACCATTTCTAGGTTTTCAATATAAAAATATACATATCAAGAATCACATTCCAAATCCACCTCCCACTCTAGGGAACCACCACTCATCAAGAATCTACATATTAGACTGCCACCTCATGGAACTTTATCTCATCTATTTATATTTAATGAAATTTTCCTAATATTGACTGTGTGAAGTATGAAAAATTTATATGGTTTAGTTAATTAGAATTACACTAAGAATATATATGTAAAAATATATATAGCTTGTTACTGGAACTTTAAGTAACCAAACAACATTTGATTTTTGGAACTACTGTCATTATCACACATATGGGGTTAATCATCATTAAGGGATCCAAATACTACAATTAACTAATAAGGTTCACTATATATCCCTTACATAGAGGGAATGTATATTAATCCTCAAGGATCATCCTTCCATAAGATTCGCATGACCAGTCATCAAAAACAAATATACCATAGTTTAGTTCAGTACAATTACAATAATAAGTTATATAAGATACCCCCTTATAAATCATTTCTAATAATTTATTCAACTTTAACCTCTCTTATTTGTGATATTAATCAGCACAATTCCATGTTAGGTTAATTCTGCATGATAATAATGATGAATTTATATATATGTCTTTCTAATATGATAAAATACAAAACCACAATAACAATATCAAATAAATTCATTTTAATTGAACAAATATCAAAATTGTAACATCCAAAACCAAGAAAAACAGTCCCATATCACTGGTAAATATGACTTACCAATATAAAACTTGATTGTGATGCATCGATATGGGGTCTATCACATGATCTGACACATAACAATTGCTTGTTTAATATACCCAACTAGAAAGATAAACAAAAAGAATCTCTGATGACACTCTTAATACCCCATAACTGGAGAGCAATAATTATTGTGTCATCCAGTGGGGTCATGTGACATCAGACACTCCTCCCCATATTCTAATGGCTTCCAACTAGTAATGAGTGTCTAGGGTGTTACCATGGAGAGACTTTACCTTCATATCTGAATAAAAAAGTCTAAATAATTAACCAACATCCATAAAAAATAATCATAGTAAAAAAGAAGAAATAAAATATCACATTCTTTATCAAATATTTTTTTTTCATATAATCAAACAATCATACATAATAACTAGTCACACACTTGGATGACCCCATATACAAAATAAAAATAATAAATATAAAAAAGAATATCTACTTCCATACTTGATCCTCACTACATCCACATCTCATGAATCAATCCCAACTATGTATCCAAATGATGTAATCTCAATCCTTTATACAACTTGAACCTATGAACAATGTGGTTTGATTAGTTTTCAAAGTGTCATGGCCTCTCAATTAGTTCATGATTACAAATCCATATGGAACTATTAATGGGGTCCATAACATAGTCAAGATAATAGTGTGTGCACATGTGATATAATAAAATGAAATAAATGAATAAATCATTAAAAGGTAAATAAATAAATTAATATCAATCCTCTAGTTCTACGGTGAAACCCAAAATCAACCATACTCACTTTGACCAATATCGGATGTCTCGGAGAATGGTACATAACATTGGGTGGGACGATACAAGTAACACCTAATATCTCATGACATGTATAGATCATGTAAAAACACAAAATATTATAGATTAACCTAGGAATCTCATAATATTCTTAAGCATAACATTTGGGGAAAAGTATTATCCTAGGAATATCATCATAGTAGGCTCAATCGCTAGATCCTAATAAGTTTCCATTGAATCTCCTCGTATCAAGATTGAAATCCATATCCTTGAGAGTATCTTATGAATTTTATAATATTTGGCTTAGAAGTGATATCCTTAGGAGTATCATTTTCATCTCCTTATATCAGGCTTAATGATAGGTCCTAGAGAGTATCATGGGGCTCTCATCCTATAAGGATCAAAGCCAAATCCTATGGAGTATCCTAGGTATCGAATTACACGAGGCTCAAAAATTAATATCCTAGGAATATAATAAAATCATTCCTAGAAGCCATATATTATAGAGTATCCTAGAAATATCATTATATATTTTTTAAGAATCTTTATCCTAGGGAGTATCACCGGTATCACATCATATCAGGATTAAAAATAGACCAAGGGAGTATCCTAGGAATCTCAACATATCATAATCAATTATAGATATATGTATCCTTTGAATATCATATAATATCATCACTTATAACACCAGATATTATAGAAAAATATTAGGCATATTATATAATGTTGGTGGTATGACATCAACCTGATAATTTCTCATATAATTATCATCAGAAGGGACTGTCAAATAGAATGTCTGTCCCAAATATCTTAGTTTGGCCTCTCAAAAACATAAACTAGACCATCACCATAAATTCACAAGGAAATAAGGTGTCGCTCATAATCAATGATATAATCTCTATTTTGCTAACCCTTTACATGGTGAGTATAAGGCTTGGGCACCCACTATGGTCCGCTTGGCCATGCCACAATCCAGACACCATAATTGGTTTCATCTATCTCATTACTAATTTTTTCCTAAGAATATCACCCAAAGAATATATTTTCCCTCATAATTGTCATGTTCACATTATAGCCTCATAGGCCTCATAAGGAATATCACATTGGCATCACTCTTGAGATATGACAACATTCCCATCTAACTTCACAAGTCTTCCTAGTTCGGTCCACTCACTCAACCTATGAATAAATATAATCATGGGTATACCCATATGGTCAGTCACATAATACTAGGATAAGAACATTATAACACCCCAAACCTATAAAATAATAACATTATACTTTATAGTTTATGAAACACACAACACCGAGCTTAAACAACCCACAAAATATTTTTTTTTTCAATTTAATCTCCTTGATACCTTGCAGAACACACAACACCGAGTAAAAATATATAATAATATAGTATTTTGTTATAACCTGTCCATAAATTCTTTGTGCATTAATAGTAATAAAATATTATTTAACTTATGTTTATCTATTTATCATAGACAAAATTAGAACCATTTGAAAGAAAAATAAATGTTTTCTGAAAAAATGGTATTTTTCTAAAAGGTGGTTTAGTCACATTTTGTGCACATAAATTATAATTAATTTTTAAAAATTTTAGAAAATGTATTTTATAAAATGATATTAATTTTTAAATAATCATATAAAAATTCTATTAGGGGATTTTTTTTGGTATTTTTTGTAAGTGTTTCATTTTTTGATGAATTGTGAAAAATAATGAATTTTAATTGAAAACTATATTTTCGTTTAAAGTATTTATAATGTTAGATAATATTTTGAATTTATTTTAAAGTAAAAATTGTTAAAAATTATATCTATTAATTTAATTTATGTCATTGGAATAATTTTCATATTGAATTTTGATATAAAAACTTTGTAAGCTTTTGAACCTTTCCTATTTAAAAACCTGATTTGTCATCAAATATGCGGAATTAATTTGAGATTAAAATTTATTAATTATATAAATAGAATTTTAAAAAATAGATTCCATAATTGTAATCAGAATAATTTATGTTATCTAATAATTTAAAATAAATTTTTTATCACAATTAATAATAAAACAAATCACGGCTATGGTAAAAATGGGTTCACTAGGGGTTAAAGTAAACATACGAGGGTTAAAAAGTCCTAAAAACGTGTATAAAATATATCTTATGGATATATTTAAATATTATCATATAAAATAATTTATAATAATCTATTTAGACATGTATTTGTGTAAAAACGTGGGTACACCTTTTTCTTTTAAAAAATTACAAGTGTGTCAATCGCCACACTAATAAAAGGGAACCCCCAATACTATCTTATTCATAAATTAAAAACCTTTTTTTTTAGAAAATACCTTCCCAAATAACTTACCAAATTTTATCCTCTTATTATAGAATCCATATTGTTAGAAAAAATCCCACCAAGGAAGGATTTTGGTGCGAATCTAAGGAGGATACCCGAAGAAGTGGTTTGGTTCTTCAATAAAAGTTTTTATTTTATTTCTTATTTAACCCCATTAAATTATTATTAAACAATTATTATATTATAACTTAATTATCTTAAATATAATAATTTATATATTTTAATTTCATGACCTACAAACATATTCACTTCCATCAAAGAGGTTATGAAATCATCATTCCTGTGTACGGAGGACTCTCAACTTGCGAACCGATGGCATTCACTTTTCCATTACCACCTCTCATGATTTGTTATGATGATAGATATAAAGTATATATATTAAATTTAAAATATAAATATACATTTTTGTAATTATATCATATATACCTTTTTTACTATGAATTCCGTAGGGGATACGATAATGTTTCTGATGTGTATGGGGAACTATGGCGTCATAAATTGATGTGATTCATCTTTCTTTAAAGAATTACATGGAAGGTGATAAGGATAAAATTATTGAATAAATGTATTATTAATGAAATAATTATGATATTAATTAAACATTTACCATTATTAAAATACAATATATCATATTATTTAAACCTTTTCACTCACTGAAAGTTGATAACATCGTTCATGTATGTGTGGAAAACTACCTTGACGAAGTGATGTGACTTAAGTTTCCTCACCACACCACTTGTATGATATATATAAGTATATTTATATAAATAATATTTTATTTATTAAATTATGATCATTTTGGAAGTATACAATATTACTTATATCATTTCCATAATGATCTTTGAAAAATGGAATTGTTACTCATGCGTACATATGACCTATCATCTTCATGACAGTAACATACTTCATTTATAGTAAGAATCCATCGTGATTGGTTTTAAAATTATAATTGATGTATAAATATGATAATTATTTCATGATTATTTTCAATTATATGTTTAAATAATGACCACTTTGAATGTAGTTTTCTTGCAAAAGACATTTTTAGAACATAAACCAAATATCATCGAAACAACTGATATAAGATAATTGATTAAGTAATCATATATAACATAGTAATAAGAAAAATAAAATTAATAATAAAAATGAAAAATATTCTTAATATAGTACAAAATTTAACATAAGTTTATTATTTAGGAAGATAAATAATGTACGCGATGAGACAAACTTAAGGTCTTTTAATGATGTCGATCTAAGTGACAAATAATCAGACTTCCAACCAATAATGCATTATGAGAAGGTCTCCCAAAGGTCCCTGATAGTCAAGTTTATCATGAGAAAGGGAAATCAGGGAAACATGTTCTCTAATAATTCCCCATCTTATAAATGGGGGAAATCATGACCTCATATGGATTAATCAAATATTCCCAGAAAAATTGTAACCAGTTATTTAAGTATGACAAAGAAAAATGGAATAGAGTTTAGATCCTGGGAGTCAAAATTTGTTGAAGGTGATAAAGATTTTTCTATTGAGTAGGGAAAGCAATCTCTAAGTGAGAAAATCAAGGCTTCTGAAGGTGAAGTCAATGTGAAAAACCTAGAATCATTACTAGACAAAGTCTTAAATAGAATGATAGTAAAGGTGGAAGTGGTGAATAGGGAATGTGTAAAATAATTATACACTATAAGTATAAAATATTATAATAATCCCTATATATAAATTATTGGAAGGATTTTTTTCAATAAAATATATGAGTGATCGAATAGATTTGTCACTAATTATGAGAAAAGGGTGCGGAACAAAAAAATCACATTTAGGCATGAGTTTTAAATGAAAAGAAGACCTATGTCGAGGAATATATCTAGACATGGGACAAGATGGCTTATAATTCTAAAGATATTTTAAAGAATAATCAGGATATGCGGGTAACCATACTTAATTTGGGGCTATCTATTCTGGTTGGTTCCAATGTTCGTAGTCTTGTTTTAATGACTTTGTGAGATCGTTTTGTGGAAAACACTTTTGTTTCTGAATTTCTTGGTTTCCCACTTTTTCCTCAAAAGTTTCTTTGGAATAAAAAATTATTTATTAGTCATCCAGTTATCTCAATTTAACTTCATTAATGAATATTGTATTGTTTTACATCTAATTTATTTTATATGATTTATATAATTCCCATTGAAATGTAATATCATGAATAATTAATACTTCAGGGTATTTAATGTTTAAATTTGAATTATTTCATCCAAGTATATTTTAATTGAAAAATAAAAAGTGGCAAACATTATTATACAATCTAACATTATTTTATGGTTGTTAACTTTCTCTTGAAACAATCGCCTTATTGTGATCATTTTTCTTTATAAATTACATTTCAATTAAATATCCATATTATTTTATGATGGATATGATTATTTCCTAAGTCATATATCATTTTTACATATGGGGTATAATTTGGATGTTATTTTATTAATAAGGGAAACATTGATAAATTCATATCCTTTAATGAATACAAATATTTGTTGATAAGTCATATTATTCAAGGATTAAATTTATTTTTTAACACATGAGGAATGATTTGGACATGTAGTGATAGATGGGGCCTGGAATTATATATTCCCTAGATGAATTGGTAGGTCTCATAAGAGAAATCAGTTGGACAAATTTAATAGGTTTTTACCTTTAGTTTAAACCATCTCGTGATAGGTCTTGATAGTAGAGGTATCATGATGAAGAAGATAATAACGTCCAATAATTAAGAATTTAACTCATTAATAATACCGTTATTGTTATTATACATGATATTTTTACTATGATATTACATCTTGATTCATGTCATTCTCAGTTATTGATTAAATGGAATGTGTTTTCTATAATTTACTTTTCTATATTAATTATTCCCTATTGTATCATGAAAGTTTAGTTATTTAAATGGAATATTTGTTCAATGATTTACCCTTCCATATTTATTATTGTTATTGATTTATGGTAGCTTATGATGTACTTTACCATTACATATCATTTGATACTAACTTTAATTTGTTTCATTTCCCTAGGATATGAATAATTTTTTTTGGAATGAGTTCATGGATTCCAAATGTTTTCCATTTTCATAATTGTTATTCTATATTCCCAATATATAATGGGTATCATATACATTCCTTATTATCTAAAATTTTAATTTGAAAATTCCTTTGATATTTTATGCCTAGTATCTATGCCAATGTAATGAATAAGAACCATCTCTGGGTTACTGGAGTTAGGATCATTATAGTTGGTAATAGTGGAAGTTTATAAAAATCCTCGGGAACTAGAATTAGGAAAACATAGATTAGGGTATATAAAACTATGATTGAATTTGAGGATAATTATATAAAAATATCATAATGTTTTGGTAAGAAAGAGATTATGTGATTTGTTTCTAGTAAATACATCCTTTTATTAATAATACAAGTGGACATGTTTCTAACACAGATGTACCTAGGGGTAGTAAATCTGAAAAGGGCACATTAGGCTTGACCGGATCATAACCTGGTGCCTAAAAATGGGCCTTACTATAAACCTGTTCTAACATTCTTGGGGGATATTCTTGGGTTAGTTCACATCTTCTTTACCGACCATTATGAATGATTTGAAAATAATTATATCGCAAAAAACCATGTTTATGATTATGAGATAATATATACATAAAGTTATCAATTAATGTTAAGTATTTCACTAGTTTAGGAATTTTACATTATGTTTCATAATGATATGATCTAATATAGTGTATTATATCCTTTATAAATGGTGTTTAACCGAAGTAAAGATAACAACATAAACGAACATAATCTAAAGAGTAAAAAAATTTAGTTCTTTGATAGGCTTAAGAAAATATTTTAATGGGAACAAGTATCCCAAATTTTTTCATCATATAATTACATAATATCATGGGATAAAAAATATAGATAAATAATTCCATAATTTTAATTGCTTCAAATGGATGTAAGAGAATATAAATATTATAGAGAAAAAGATGGATAAAAGGAATAAGGGAAAGAAGGATTTTCCCACATGTGATAAGTGTGGATAGACACACCATGGTATGTTCTTAATGGGTATGAGAGTTTAATAAAAGTGTGGAGAGAAAAAAAACCATGCTCATGATTTCAATGTAAACAAAAAAGGATTAAAAATGCTAAATGCTTCTTCTGTATGGATATGGGGAACTACGTAAACAAAATCCCTAATAATCAAAGGAATATACCATGAATGTCACTAATGGATCATGGAAAAGATTATTCTATTACCATAGAATAAGTGAATTTATTAATTTGATTGTTTTTGGATTTAAGAATTATTTTAATTGAGTGATTTATCAATGATATCATGATTATAATAATTGTGAAATGTATAAGGATTGTAATGTAGTATATTTTTTATTAAGGATTTTAAAGTATATGTTGAGTGATATATATGACGAAGAAAAATAACTCAGTGGAGGTTTAAATTCTTTGAAAACACATGATTAATGTAAATATACCATCAAAATAATCCTGATGTTGAGATAATCATGTTGGGATAAAGAGATGATTCTGGATAATAGAAATTTGATAGTATTAACAATCTTAGAACTGATTATGTTTTTGTTGAAAAAGTAGTTTATGCTATCATAAATGGTGTTAAAAACATTTTTGGATTTAAGGAATATATCCAATAAATTGTGTTTTACTTAAGTAATAAGGAATAATGCATGTTTTCAAAAATTTGTTATGGTAATTCAGGTTATTGCCATGTTTTAAGATAATAAATTATGGAATTATTCACATGTTTGGTCTGTAACAATTAAGCGATACTTCATATTGTTTGAGGGATTAATGATAAGTTCATTTTTGAAATTTAGTGAACTTCATTAAAATGTTTTGGATATTAATAAACTTTAAGGTTCATAAGGTTATCCATTTATGAAATGTTTTAAGTTGAACTTTGGAAGAGGTTTTAGATATTAATGTATTACTTCACCATAAGAATATTTATGCATCTTAGAAAACCTGTAACAAACATTTTTATATAATAATAACTAGAGATTTATGGAATTACATATCATTCTATTATGGATCATAAAATCCATTAAAAGTGAATTTTAGTTATCCAGACTTAAAAATAATAATTTTTAAATATTCATTTCTTATAGAAATAGATAGATTATAAATTGATCAAATCCAAACCCAAGGATGATATTGTGATTATAAAATGGAATAAAATCAAGTAAGTATAAATTATCATGAATATTGAGAAACTTCAAGAAAAGGATATTAAAAAAAATATTCATTTACCATTATTTATGATGATATTAAAGACCTTTTTTACACCTATTTTTTATGGTTTTGAGGTTTTTTATTTTCATAATATCATTCAATTTCTTATAATCAATGATCTCTATCACTCTTCATAATTATTTGTACATTACAGTTTTATTAGATGCCTAAATCATCACTTCCCAAAAATGTTCTCTTATATATAAAC
This sequence comes from Viscum album, assembly GCA_963277665.1. Lineage (NCBI taxonomy): Eukaryota > Viridiplantae > Streptophyta > Magnoliopsida > Santalales > Viscaceae > Viscum > Viscum album. The sequence continues at coordinate 1,216,315,975 of OY728143.1, forward strand.
CAATTTATGTTTTATTAAATATGACCTTTAACTTATTTTTTCTCATATTAAGAGGATATTTTATTAACCATTTTATGATGTGGGTTTTTTTCAACAACGGTATTTCCAAATGTCAAACCCATGATTATTAAGATGAAGTTTAAATTCAAGGAAAAAAATTATTTAAGGTGGAGAGAAAATAAGACCCACAAATTATAAAATAATAACATTATATTTTTATATCATATGAGACACTTAACACTAAGCATAAACAACCCAAAAATTATATTTATTTAAATTTAATCTCCTCAATAGATTATGGAACCCGCAACACTGAGTAAAACTATTCTATTATATAGTATACCATTATAACCTACCCATTAAATTAGAGGGTCTGAATATTAATAAATAAATTATAAAAAGTGTGGTTATTTATTTATTATTGATAACATTATAACCATTTGAAATAAAAATAAATGTTTTCTAAAAATTGATATTTTTCTAAAGGGTAGTTTAGTCGCACTTTTCACACATAATTGATAATTTTTTTTTCCAATTTTAGAAAATTTATTTGATAAAATGAAATTCTTTTTGAAACCATAATATAAAAAATATATTAGAGTTTTTTTGGTGTTTTTCTAAAATTGTTCATTTTTTAATGAATAGTGAAAATACTAAATTTTAATTGAAAAATGTATTTTAATTTAAATTATTTATAAAGTTAAATTATTTTTATAAATGGTTCTAAAGTAAAATTAATAAATTTATATATATATATATATATTAATTCAATTTAGTTAATTTTAATCATTTTCATATTGAATTTTGATTTAAAAAACTCGGTAAATTTTTGAACATTTTATCTTTAAAACCTCATTTTCTCATCGCGTTTGTGGGTTTCCTTTTAATTTAAAATTTAAACTGTTGTAAATGGAATTAGGTAAAATGGATTGAATATTTTTAATAAGAATAATATATATTATTTAATAAGTTCAAATTAATTTTTGAACATAATGAATACTAAAAACATTAAAAATTATTTATTGTGGTTAAGGTAAAAATCGATTTACTAGGGGGGTTAAACCATAAATATAAAGGTTTAAAATACAAAATAACTGGTCTAAAATATATTTTATGTCTTTATTTATACCTTATAATGTCTAATTATAGATAATAATCTATTATGGACTCTTTTTTAATGTGAAAAATTTGGGTAAATCTTTTTCTTTTCAAACAATACAAGTGTGCCACTCACCACACTTTTAAAAGGTCACCCCGCTTCTCTCTTCTCCAAACCATAAACCCCTTTTTTTGGCCCATAACAACCAATATATATTCCAAAAATCCTTAATATCATCATATAATCCTTTTATTTTAAAAAAAGAAAACCTAAGAAGGATATCAGTGCTAACCTAAGAAGGATATCCGAAGAAAATGTAACGTTATTCAACAAGCCTTTTTTGTTTCATTTATTCTTACAACTATTAAAATTATTATTAAAGCATGGTGAAATAATAAACTCATTATATTAAATATAATTAGGTTTTGTTGTTTTATTTTAATTACCTAAAAAATATCCACTTCCATAAAATGGGTTACAAAATCATTTTTCGTGTGCACGATAGACTACCATCTTGTGAACCAATGTAATTATTATTTTTACATACCACCTCTCGTGTTTGGGTATGATAATGAATATAAAGTATATATATTAACATTATAACATAATTAAACATCTAGAGTCATAATATCATATATACATTTTCAATTTCCAATTTGTGTGGGATAAGATAACGTCTCTCGTGTTTACAACGGACTACCACCTCATGAAGTGATGCGATTAGTCTTTCATTATCACTTTACATGGAAAGTGGTAAAGATAAATTTAAATAATATATGTGATATAAATGAAAAAAGTATGATATTAATTAAATATTTATCATTCTAAAATTATAAAATATCATTTTCTTTCTTTCCATTTCACTTACTGAAGATGATAACATCATTCGTGTACATGTGGACTATCACCTTCACGAAGTGATGTGACTATATTTTCACCACTATATATTGTGGATGATATATATATATGTCTATTTATAGAAATAATATGGTATTTATGATATTATAATCATTTTGTAGGGATAAAATATTTTTGACCTCCCTTCCATAATGAATTTTGAAAAATAGAAAATGGTTACTCTTAGAGTGATCAATCAGACCACTATCATCCTTTACCTATAGAACATAGTTATGTCTTAGAGCCTTATAAAATTTATCCAAAACTTGACCGTAAAATGAAAAAAATAACTAGAGTCATCTCTTCTGCATTAGTATTTTACATGCCCGATGTAATGGGAACCCAAAATTAAATGGGTTAACATCTTATATATAAAAAATAGGATTATATCATCATAAAAATTAGAAAAACCCATCTTATATATCCAAAGATAAGAGAGATCAATTTCTATTAATATCTGAGACTAATGACTATACTTAGAAGATTCTGTTTCCTTATACATTTTAATCAACATTACTATTGAAGAATTAATTTCAAACAAAATAATAATAATTTCATTGGTAAAAATATTTATAATGTAATTGTTAAATTATTTAAATAAATGATTATTATCTAGTAAAAAATGAAAACATTTAAAAGGAATTTTGGAAATGTTTGTGTTAAATATAATTTAAGATTGATTTTTTTACTAATAAATATATTATAAAATTTTTTCATGTGTTTTTATGACTTGAAATTAAATTTGAAAAATTATAGATTTTTAATATTTTTTGCAGATTTTTTTGATAAAAATGATTAAAATTTGGAAAATACATGGAAATAGAGATTAACTATGAAGGTGATAAGGATCATCATGTTGAAAAACTAATTTTATTATGAATTTATCAGAGTTGATAGTTTAGAAAAAGGAAGGTGACTATGATGGTTTTAGAGTCAATCATATAGAACAATAAAGGTAAAAATGACGGGTTCAAATTCCACCAGGTAAAACAAACATAGTATCTATGAAATATTCAAGGTGATTGGGAAAAGGTAAAGGCTAATCATGGAGTTCAACATGGTTTATGTGAATATAAAAAAGGACACAATGATTCTTTTTCTAGGTATAATTTCTTATATTACATTAATTTACACATGTAAGTATTAAAATAAAAATATTATTATCTATTTTATAATTAATTTATATTCTATATAGATATTTTAAAAAAATTAATTATTAAATTTTAAATTAATTAATTGACATTGAACAAGAGGATATTTTAAATATTCTTTGACATATATGTTATAGGTTTAAATAAAGATGTGTTATTTTCATATTTGAGTAAAATACATGATAATATTATCAATGTATTTTAAATTCCCATATGAAGATGTAATGAAACTAATCATGGTGATATTATTGATATAATAAAATGGGATCCCATATGAAAAAAATTCTGAATGATATGGGTTTCTAAGAAATTTTTTGATTAACATGAAAATGGTAAAGAATAAGGTTCATTTTGTAAGCTAAGGATATTCCTACATTGAGGGTATTAACATTCATGATATATTTTCACATTATTAAAGGATTGAAAAAAATATTATTATTATTTTAAATAGAAATGAAATTAATATAAAAGGAATTTATAATAGATTTAAGGATGAAATTATTTAATGAATTACTTAATGAGGAATTGTAGATTTACAAAATGGATGGTTTTCAAATTTATAATGATAGAAGATTGGTGGATTTGGTAAATGAATGTACACGAATATAATTAAAAAAGAACAAATCAAGATACTTATCTCTGTTTTGGATTGAAATTTTTGTTGAAGAAAATATGATAAGCATGAGTAGTGTATAAACATGATGAGACCATAATAAAGAATATTTATAATTAGAGAGCGTACTTATTTACTCAGATAGAAAAAAATAAAAATGTAAATAACATCATCTTTATTATTAAAAAATTAAATAATAAATACATCCAAAATTCTAAATTCAATATTGAATGAATTGTTTCAACCCTTATCATTTATGGATCAATAATGAAGAATGATGAATTTGGGAAAATAAATTTTATAATAATTTAACTAATGATTAATGGAATCTATATTTACATTATCAAATAAAAATAATATATAATTTCTGAATCATGCTAAGATATATTTTTTAGGGATATTTAAAGGTATAAATTTAAACTAATATTTTTTCTTAGGTTAATTTTATTTTTTTAATTAGAAGATTTAGAATTTCAAATGGTATGTTTTCAAGGGAAATTTAATTCTTTGGGTGAAGGAGGTGTGTATAAGGAGGAAGAGTAGGTGGTTCTTGATAGAAACTGGTAACGAACACCAATATATACCTAATATAAAGGAAAGAATTTCATATTGTGAGAGGTATATAAGGGGATGCTTATATTCGTCACATGATACCCATATTTTTGGTAAAATTATGTTACCTAGATCAGGATACAGAGTAGGTACATGATGTATACTATAGACAGGTGATGTGTAGGTACACGCTGTGTACTAGAGGTACACACTGTGTAAGTACACGCCCTGTAGGTACACGTTGTGTAGGTACATGCTGTGTAGGTACACGATTTGTAGGTACACACTTTGTATTAGAGGTATACATTGTGTAGGTACACGCTCTATGCCAGAGGTACACTCTATGTAGGTACACGTCATGTACCTAAGATTTACATTGTGTAGGGGTTAAATAGGAGTTTTTTAACCTGAGGTGATGGATTTTTTCATGTAACTTATCCAGCGTGGCCTACATGACATAACCTAGGGGTACATGCCGTGACTTGACCCACATCCTTCTTAAAGCCATGTGCTTGGATGTTTTTCTTGGCCCTCTCATCTTAGAAATTGTTTATCTCAGCCCAAGGATTCTCCTAGGTTATTTTTAAAGGCAACCTCTTTCCAGATTGATCTGATTGTCTTTGGATCATTGTTGCATCTGCGGTGTGACTCTTCTGGTAAGTGTTCTTTCTGGTTCTTCCTTGAAGTTAATCTCCATAGCGACCTAGATTTCTGTTATCAGATTTTCTGATCTAAGTTAGAGTATTCTTTTTGAGTTCTTATATATTTATTATGAGATCTCATTTTGGATGCCTTTTAATTCGTTAGTTGTGGTGCAGAGGATGTCCATTCTTGAGGACCTTCATTGAAGACATTTGGTTTCTTTGATTTTGGTTCTCTATTGCGGGCGTGTGCGACCCAAACATTAAGATAGGTGGTTCAATCATTATTTTTCCAAATTGATAACCATTATACTGCTTTATTTATTTCAAATACTGATTTAAATTTAATTACTTAAACTTGTTTCAATTGATTTGATAAAAAATAATTCTAGTGAATTGGGATATTTGAAATTGTTTTGGAAAGAAGATTTTTTAAACCCCCAATTCAATTGAATTGGGGTGGGTTTATAGAAATTTTCTAATTTAAATTATTGAATTTAAATTTTTAATTTGATGGAATTTTTTTAATTAAATTTTTGAATTTTTTTTCAATTAATTTTCTGAATTTAATTGTGAATGTGAACTGAAAAAAGGATATAATCAGTTTTTAAAGGATTTCAAACTCATGAAAATGGATTAAAATGATTTGATATAAACCTAGTGGTTTAATCTTATAAAAGTATCTTGTTTTTTAATAAAATGTATTTTGGTTTCAAATGGAAAGAAATTGGAATTTTGTGAAATGGAAGAATGGTATTTATAGTATTTTAATTAGTCTTAAAATAAATTACCCATCATGTACGAGCACATAAAAGCCTTTGGTAGTTGGTAAGTAATATAGATACACTCTACACAATGACAACGTTCAAAAACATACCTATGACGGGTCACATACCCTATGGGAGGCTGATGTGTCACCTTTGGCTAGTGTCGAGGGGATCTGATTATATTCATTTTGTTATGTCCACATAGAGAGTTTGGAATCCTATAACTAGTTAATACTATCATAACTTTTGGAATATGAAAAATTTGCTCACTTGTTTAATTATATTAGAGATAAGAATGTATACTAATGTTTTTTGAACTACTTTACTTTCCTGTTGAATTTATTTAAACTGTTTTATATAAATGTTTTAATTAATCCATTGTTTTAGCAATATTTAATCTCTTATAATGTAAATCCTATTATTTAAAATTATTTTCCATCATTTGACAATGTATATCATATTTTGTTTAAATGTAATTTTGAAATGAAAAACTGTTTTACCTCTAAAATTTTAAAGAATTTCCTTTAGTTAATCAATTGTTGACAGAAATTATTTAATATTTGGTGGTATCCTATTGGTCTTAGGCTCAGACCCTACTTTTTCCTTTATTTATTTGTAGACTTTCTTCTTCTAGGTTTGATCAAGGGAAAAGGGTCACTTAGAGGTAGTTTTTGAATCGTGGTCTTGGTGATTTTTGTCCTTAGGGACTCAGACTATTTTTGTTCTTCTCATATTATCCCTCATATTCCTCTTGTATCCATGGGTAGGGTTGAGTTTTTTCTCATCCCTTTCACCATTCTCATTTTCATGAGATCGTAGAGCACCCATGTTGGGGTTGTAATGAGATGGTGAGTTCCTTTTAATAAATTTTTATGGTACATTTATCTTTATATGTTATATTTTGTTTTTTAATATCTTTTCTTAATTAAATTCAAAATCAATTAGTTTCATTATATCATACATAAAACACTATAATTAAGGGAAAACAGAATTTCAATAAGACAAACTATAAACACTGATCAATCCATTTCGACCAATTTTTTGGTTTTTGATAAAAAAATTATATTTAATTAATTAATGACCAGACTGATGGGTTATTTCTCAAACGACACAATTTTTTTATCAGAATAAAAAATAGAAACAAATTTGAATCCCCATGGTAAATGAATTTAAAAGATAATTTGAATTGATAAAGGATATCTTTTATATTAAATCCAAATCAAAATTACAACCATGACACATTATTTTTATTGGATTATTTTATTTTATTTTATTTTACTTTTTTATATTCTGTTATTTTAAGTTTCTTTCTTTCTTCTCTCCATAACCATTGTCTCCTAAATAAGTGGCCAATATTCACTGACTCAGAATTGTAATTTTACTTGCTTGTGGGTTTGAAATAAAAACTATGAAAGTATTGTTAAGTGAGGGAAAATCAATTTAGAATGTGTTTTGATGAGCATTACAAAATTTAATTTTCATTTCTTGGGATGTAGAGATTCATGAGTTTTGAGATAAATCTAGTTAATTTAGGTTTTTTATTTTTTCATTTATCTCAAGTAACTCATTCTCACATCCAAATGGATTCATACTCCACTGGAGTTTTTGGTATGCCTCACCCATATATTATTTTTGTCCATATGATCCAACAACTTCATACTCATAACCGGTGGTGTACTACCCTTATATGGATGTAGATTTTCAAGATGAGGAATACCTGTGTTCATTATACATTAAATAATCTTCTATATAATATTATCTATGTGAATCAAATATAAATGGGAAATTGTTATTAATGATTAAAACATCCACAAAATGCTGCTAACCTAATCCAAAATGTTATAAGTACCTAGAATAATAGTCAAAAGGATAAAAATATAATAACTAATTTGTAAATTCAGATAATAAATAAATTTAACAACGTATTCAATTTTGAACCGAGGAGATATTTTATTATTTTAAACTAAGATCTTTTAAATGAAATTATTTTGAAAATTACTTTTCTTATTAAAATATTAAAAATGGGGATTCATCATAAAATAGTAACACTGAAATTCAATATATATTCAATTCTGATATCTTATTTGATGCATTACTTGGAGGAGAAAACCTACATATTATTTCAACCTTAAAAAATACAAGGATAAGCCTCACCCTATATCCAATGGGATGTGGATGACCTGATGAATATATAATAAAATTGGGTTAATAATTGGTGATTTTGGCATCAGACACATGTAGTGATTCATCAAGAAGATTCCACACCCACCTTATGATAACAAGTTGGTTTTCTTTTTTAGGTCGATCCAAATAACTTTAAAAAGGTTCATCTATGGAGTCATTCCATAATCTTCTTATCATATTTTTCTCTTCTTTTTAACAAAATTACATAACATGAAATAACATGTTACACAGTGTGTACATGTAGGTTTTCTTCTTTCTATAACTTTCCTTTAAATAACTGTATATACATATGATTATAGGAGTACATGTCATGTGTTATTATATATTTTTTGTGTTTTTATTTTTTGTGTGTATTATAATAGAATTTATAATATAAGTAAATGATATTTTATAAAATTAACAAAAATGAAGCTTGTGTTGATGGAACAATCATTCAAGGAAATTTGAGTCATCACGGGGTCAAATCCCTCCATGACAACCATTAGTTCAGGGGTCATTCTTTTTCCTCCCTATTTTTTATAACAAAATGTTTTATATTTTTATATATATTAAGAACTATAAAATAATTATTATAAAATTGAAGATGGAATTAGGTTGACTGGTAGGGTCTTTACCTAAGTCCAAAAAGACTTCGGTTTGAATTCTATAATGTGGAAAATTCTATTATTTTTATGAAAAACAGACCACATGTTATTCGTAATAAATTATAACATATTTATATTTCTCTAATTAATAATATAATTTTTTTATATTTTATATTTGTAAAAAAAATTAAATATATGAATATTAATATATTAAAAAAATATAAATAAACGACTACACATATTGTGTATAAGACCATATCTGCAATGTAGTTTCTGTTAAAAGAAATTTGGTCAATTCCTTTGTCATATAAAATGTTTCATCCCCACCCCCTTCTCATGTATTCTAAAAAATATCCATGATTGACCACTCTAACTCTAGACCTCTTGTGATTTTTTATGCTTCAAATCTATAATATTTTTATCTTTGATACATGTAAGTATTATTGGAACCATTATTATATTAATTATACCATTTTTTAGTATTTTTAAATGATATAGTGGATTTTTAGATGATTAATAGTAGTATACATGCACACATAAAGAAAAATTGACATGTACTTATATACATAGGTAGACAGAACACTACACACCATTTGAATAACACATGGCATGTACCTTTAGTAAATATTTTTCACTTTCTATGACCATAGGAATAAATACATGTCATGTTAAGATATTTAATGACTCAGGTCACTATCTTCCAACACATAGTGTATAAATTCCTTCTTGACTCGCTCAGGGATCTCAACTACATTGCCACACATGTCTTCCGTGAAGCAAATATGATTGCTGATAGTCTTGCCAATAAGGGAGTCAATCAGGTTGTTACCTGGTTGGATGATTTACCTGATGAATCACTCCCTTTTTTCAACAATGATTGTTATAAGATTCTGTCTTTTAGACTTTTGTAACTCCCTTTCTTTTTGAGAATAAATTTTGCCTTGGTCTTTGACTGAGGCACCACCTCTTTAAAAAAATAGTGTATAAATTCGATATAAAATTTTTACTTTCTATGCCTACCAAAATATATTACAATCCTTGTAAACTCAACACACGACACAAGCTATATTTTCCAATACAAGACATATAAACATTGAAAACAAGTCATGTACTCTATCAAAACCCTTAAATCGGGGAAGAGGCATGGATCCAGTGTACACTAGCTGATTCCATTCCAACCTTACACAATATGTACTATAGAACTTCAAAATGTGTACTCTGTAAATACTAATTTTTATAAATTTTTATTCTCTTTCATTTTTTTATTCTCCTTTTCTTAGATTAATGGTATATGAGGATCAATACAGCATAGGTGGGATGTGTCCTACCACTTCCTCAGTCGAGGATTATCCTACACCATTGAGAGTCCACATTAAATCAGTAAAGGAGTAGTTAGTAGTGGGCCCAACAATCTCATAGTAACTATCACTAGTTATACATCCTCTTGAGGTAACATCATTATATCTTACATCAATATAATTTTAAGGAGAAGAATTTGATGTAGTAGTAGTAGTAGTATCTAAACCACCATCCTCCACAATATTTCTCCCATATACATTATTATCTGAGGGATGAGATAAATGACTTCCAGTAGCTCAGGAACCTCACAAATACCCTTGCCTCATCTTTTATGAAAAAAGACTTTCTAGTGACTCCCTATAATTATTTTTATGAAACAATATTTAACTCAAAAAATCAATTTCTTTATACAAGAACAACACACTATCGTGGAATCCTAGATGAGATTTTGGAACTTTTATCCCACACTAATTTACTTGAAATTATTCAGATCAACACTCCCACATTTTATTATTTATTTTTGGAGTTCACATCAACCTTTGTGTTTCATGGACTATCCTCTAGGGTGGATATGAGTGAAAATGAGCATCTCATCTAGTTTCTCCTTAGAGACTTACCATCATTTCTTACCATGGAAATGTTTGGGTTAAGGTGTGGTTTTTACCCCTATCCCACTACCCATGCCTCTTTATACACCCTTACTTGACCAAACTGGCAAGATATTAATACTGTGTGGTGTTATGTTTCTATACCTAATGTAATCTATGATACCACTACACTTAAGATAACATTGATCATATCCCCTAGATTTCTTTTTATCCACCTCTACTTTACCGCCTTCCCATTACTATTCCATGAGTATAAGGGAGTCATCTCTATGAGATATAGGTAGCTAATGGTATTTTTTATAGATAAAACAACAAAAACAATCTATTTTTTATACCACCTATTTTCATTCTATTTTCACAAGATGTTAGAGTAACATGTACAAATTCTTCTACACCACCTGGTCAGTGTACAACTAAAGGATTTTTGAGACCTTTGATCGTCATGATATCATATGTTCCACTCAAAAGATAGATTATATCATTTTTATTAACATGGGGATGTTATAGAAGTGAGTGGACATCTATTTTCATATATAAGAGTTCCCTACACCTATTGTGGTGGCTAAGGACCTCAAAGCGCCTATTGGTTCAGCTAATCCTATATATCCTCCAGCTCCACAAACAATCCCACTACCACCACCTCTATCTAGATGTTATTCTACCACTCCCCCATATTACCTCCATTAACCACCCAAAACTAAATATCTAAAATAAAAAGCATCCGTTTATTGATAAAAAATGAATCCATAAATAAAAAAATCATTCTAAGACAATATGCAAGAAAATTCAATTAGTTCATGCAGCTCAGAGTTGTGGAAACGAAAACTAGAGCACCATTTATATTTTTAATTTATTGATCACTAAAAACATTCATAAATCAATATTAGCCATCAATTTCTAGTCATATAATTACCCTACCACTAGGAATTTTTGGGAATGACCCATGAGATTCAAAATTTAGGGGTTTCATCATGGGAAACTCATTATTTCTCAATTCAAGCAACCCCAAACTAATTATTTTTTTTCCAATATGTTAGAATATTTCATGAATGTCATAACACGAGTCATTTGATGAATTTTATCATTTTCAAAGTACTTTCATTCATATCCCTTCCATGAATATCATAATTATATTTAGAGGATTAACTACCGCACAACTCTATGTTTCACAAAACTCTCAACTTGTATGAAACCCTTACATGGGCATACCATTTGTGCTAAAGGCCCAACTTTCCTGAGACTATAACCATAAAATATACCATAACCTGTGTTAAAATCACCTCATGGATCTCCACTTGATTACTCCATTCACCAAATATAGTTTTGTGAATGTTGAGTGCATATGGGACCACAATTTCTCGATCAAGGAATACTCTTGAAAATTACATTTGCCCAATAGGATTTCCATATCCTCAATTCTAATCAATTTACACTGAAAATTGGATAAGAAGTTTCAATGCATTTTTCTACGTAGCATAGACAATCGCATCCCCTATAAATTCATAATAATTGTGGTCTATAATGAATCTATGTGTGGTTCTCCTTGTTACATGATGAACACCCAAAAAATATGAGTAATCCTCACTCATACTCTTCTTATTCCCAAACCACACCCTAGACATCTAATTAGGTATAATCCAAAATCATGGCATTATTAGGGGAAACTACCCTAGTCCACACAATAATCCATGTTACCACTAGAAATCCTAATGTGTAATCCGAACCTCATCCCCTATTTTCATTCAATTCGCAACAAATTCATCCTTACCACATGATGTTAGACTACATGGTATGGTCCTATCACATAATCGTAAACTAAATATCTTAAACTATGTGTATTTTGATTCAATTTTTAGTACAATACATAAGAAACCTCCTTGAGGTTCAATACTAACATGATCACCATTCCATATACCTTATTTTTGGTATGGTATCTTTGAAGCTTGAGCCTCCTCACAAACCATTCCAAACCATTCAACACACCTGCCACCAGTCTCCATAAGACACTATTTTATAGGTTTTCCCCCATTAAAAGTTAAATATATACTTTCCATTACATGAAAAGTGTATTTTGATCTATCCCAACCATATGTTAACATGTTTCAACTATTAGGTGATGAGTATAAGTAGATTCCCTCCCTATATTACATGCAATAGTTGTTCTACATGATTAGTCTAGGACAACCAAACCCAATGCATCAGAAACCGTGAATTAGAAGATGACCCTAGGGAATCCTAGGTGACATGCCTATGATTCATTATGCGATGATAATAACTATGTGTTGATCATAGGATCTCTTTTCCATTTACTTAAGTAAATATCCAAATATTATTTCATCATACGATGAGCATACGATGCCTTCTATCAGGAAAATTAGAATCATATGTAATGATCATAAGACCATTTAATCCTCCCCTAAGATGATAAACCTAAGAGTATACCATTTTCATATTTGAAGAGAATTTGACACCTTGTTTAATGAGCATAGAAATCCTATAGTGATGATCTATATATGCCTTATGTAATATGCCTAAGTTTTTTTTGATGCTCCTTTCTGTCACAGAGTCTAACGGCTGAAAAAGGACAATACCTTAGCACAAAGAGATTCATCCTTTGAAGAAACATAAAAAATTGACAAAGGCATGAACAAGGATTTTTTAACACATGGGTCACACAAGTTTCATCATGGTTGTGCAAGTATACTTGCGCGCCACATATTTGTCGCGCAGGTGACTTGCGTGCCCTATTTGATTTTCTCCCATGGTCTTCAGTAGCCTATAAATACCCCTTGTGGGCCCCCCATTTCGAGGATGAAAAATTCCAAAAGTCATATTTAAGCTCTCAGCACCCTAGTCTCAACTTGAAGTCTTCTGAACACTTATAAGGTAATTGCTTACCTAGAATGGAAGATCTAAAGAGGGGGAACAAGGCCTAAGTGTTGAAATTCACAAACACTTGCACGCCTAAGTGTCTAAAATTTAAGGGAAATGAAGACACTTGCATGCCACCTTATCCCTTCAACAAAACTTGTGTGCCATAATTTTGGAAGCCTTTAGGGATAATACTAAGGGCTTGAGCCAAGTCTCTCCCAAGTATGAACCAATGGGTTAACCGTCACGCAAGTACACATGTGTCGTGCAAGTATACTTGCGCGACCAGTACTTTCACGCCCCAACAGGACTTGTGCGCCTACCTCTTTTTGGGTGCCCCTCCTGCATATTCAACTCCTTCTTTCAAAAATACCTCTCCTCTTAAAGATGTAGCCTTCAAAACCCTCTTCAAATCCATTTTTTTGGCATGATTCCTTAGTTGGCTTCCTTATCTGAAAGGAATTATGTGGAACATCTCTCAAAACATACTGATTTACATATCTTTATGTCACTAAGGTTAGATATTTAATTCATTCAACCTCATCCTCTAAGATGAGAAGATCTTTAATCTGGGCATCCTATTTTGGAGTAAGCCTGTAACACCCTGAGATTTTATGAGATTTTTTTATGTCTTATGTTATACGAAACACCAAAGGAATCTTTCACAGCACACAATACGGACTTGGCTTGCATTACACGCAATGACGACCTTCCTCGATAGCGTGTGTAGTACGTAATACCGGGTTTCACTAAACAATGATATATTATTATGAACTAGAAGTTATGAATAGTATTAACTACATTTTGAATTTTACTATTCATCTTACACATTTTCTAGAACATGGTAATAGAACAAAATAAATGTTTCGGGTAAAATAAGTATTTTTAAAAAAATGCAGTTTTTCCGCCTTTTGATGGTGCACCCACATTAAATCTAGTTTTTGACAAGTTTATAAGTTCAATTTGACAAAATAAAATTCTTCTTTTTAATCCGGATATAAAAGTTTACTTTGGATAATTTTTTGATAATTTTTTGATAACATTCATATTTTGATGAATAGTAAAAATATGCTAATTTTTAATTAAAAACAACATTTTCCATTGAGATAATTTATATGGTTAAATTATAATATTGAATGGTTTTAATGTATAAATAGAATATATTTTTACCATTTAATATAATGTATTTCATTAGCATTAATTTCACATTGAATTCATAGGTAAAAACATTTCAATCTTTGGCAATGTTTTAACTTTTAAAACTCGTTTTCTTAACAATAGGATTTATTTTAAATTAATTACTGCAACTTATATGTTTTGAATTTTGAAAACTGGATTCCATATTTGGAATCATTGGGTCCAAATTATGTTAATTGGCTACTTTTTATTTTTGGGAATTTTGAATAGTAACAACGGTAAATTTTATTTACCATATTTAAAGGTAAATCTGGTAATTAAGGGTAAATATAAGATTATAAAATTACCCTAACACCTTCCAAAATCCTATTTTATGACTAAAAGTCTACCCATATTACCTAAGGGTTGTATTAGATTCATTTAATGGACTTTTTTCCATGAAAATAATTTAATTATTATTAAAACCAAAGAATGTGACAACATGTCACTTTCTTAAATCTTATAAGTATAATAATTTTACTTTAGTGATAAACTTAATGAAACTTCGAACTTTAATAGTCTCTATAAATCTAATAAAATTATATACATCATATGAATTTATTTAAAATTTTTAGGGATTAAATAATTATCATTAATTATGACACAATAGTGATGTTGAAATTATTTTATTAATTAGAATATCAAATAAATTGTATTAAAAATATTAAAATAAATATTATATAAAATATTTAATGTTATCCAATATTTCTATAGATACATATGACATTTTATGAATCTATTAAAGATTTTATTTGAACCATATCTTCTGTATATATTTTATTTAAATTCAAATAAATGAATAGTGTCAAAATTGACACTATTGTTATTTTATAAAAATAACATATTATAAATTTTTTTAAAAATCACAAAAATATTTAAAAATTATAAAATAAAATTTATATGGTTGAAAATGTCATAAAGCGTCAAATTATGGAAAATACACAAGACATATGTAATTATTTATAATAATTTAAAATTTAGAATACAATTACCACAAATAAAATTAAATTGGTAAATAAGGATAAATCAAGTTGATAATGTTTAAAATAAATTCCTAACATGTCTAAATTTTATTGGATGATGATATTACAACCCTATTTCATCTAATCTTTGGATATGAGTCATTTTGGAAGTTTTTATGTGGGGTTGGGATTTAATATAAACTAATATTTCTTATATTTCTAAAGGTGCCCCTCTCCTCCCTTATAAAAGGGCACCTCCTCCCTCTCCTCCTCACACCGATTTGAGCATTCAAGCTCGGCCAATCCCTGCCCATTTCACTTAACCACTTCCCTAGAAACATCCTAGAGGTCCTGGTCTTCTTCAAAGACCAATTTTAGTGCCCTAAGAGGAGGTCTCAAAGAGGCACTTCAAAGAAGAGGTAATGTCCGTTACCGATTATTTCAAATTTATTTCTTCTTCCACTTATTCTTATTTAGTTTTTTAATTATGAATTAATAACATCAGTATCACTCATATAATGATATGTTATTATAAGTATGAAACAACCCTATTTCACGATCTATCCATCCAACAGAAAATGAAATCACCACGCGTGCGTACGTATGGAATACCGTCTCCACGTCGTGGTGTAATCTATTTTCTATCACCACCTTACTTGGATGGGTATAATGGTGAAAATAAATATATATATATGATTATTTTAAAGTGGTATTGATTATGAACTAGTATATATACACGCCAATACAATTCCACGATCATGGGAATGATATCATCGCTCGTGTGTACGTACGGAATACCGTCTCCATGATGTGATGTGATTCGTTCTACATGATCTTCATTGCATAATGATTATATAAATGAATTGAATTAATAAATATGATATATAGTACACTAATACCATTCTGGAGATGAGGTATCTATAACCTGAAGAAAAGAATAAGAATTTATTCGACAAAGCACGCATAAGAACAAAAAGTAATAAACACCCGAATAACAAGTAATAATTAAATATTACTAATAAGAAGCTAAGAATATGACCATATATGATATCATAACAATAAGTATGATTCTGGAATAAGTCAATAACATTATTTAAATCATTATACAGGAGGTTCGGACACTTACGAAGCAAATCAGACCTAAGGTAAGGGAAAATATCACAATCTCATTTTTATCCGAGATTGTTTATACTTTGGTATTTACTGGGGTGTATTTTATCATCCACATCTATGCTCCCTCAATACGTAATAATGATTCCATCCACCTACAATTGTTTAAGTCCAATTTTACCCTTCAGTGAGTTTTTAGTAAAGGATATGAAAGGAATCTTTTGTCGTTTTTCGTACGAAGTACTTTTTGACTTTTCTGACAAAAGTACGAGAAAAATGTTTTTTTAACTTATACGACATGAATGGATTTTTAAAAAATTATTTCCAAGAATCTTCCTTTACAAGTTTTCATGTTTATTTTTAATCAACATCTTTTAGCTTAAAATTGTATGACATGTTAAGAAAGGAAAAATGTTTTTGAAGTAGAAAGGATATTTTCCTCAAGAATGGAGTTCAAGTTTTTTTTTATCAAAATTATTTTCCATCTAAGATAATATAGGGTTCTATTTATATCCCTATTATTACATTGATTTGATTATGCTGTGATGGAATTATTTTTATGAATTCCTTTATCTTATATGAATTGTTTTATGATGTCACCATGTTTAAGAATCCCATTTTTATTACATGGGTTATGCAATGATGTATGATTTATGATTTTGTGGCACACCTAAGAATGGTATCATTATGAGATGGGTGGGACCTATATCTCCCTCAAATGCATTGGGTAAAGATTTTATATCCCATGAGATAGACATGGCTGGAACGGCAGGTTAAACCGGTTCAGTGAAACAGGACTGAAACGAGGAGTGAACTCGGTTCAGAAATGGATTTTTCCACTAAGATAGTCTTGGCAATGAGTCTTGACTAATAAGAAATTATCATCTATGATTATGTGTGTATGTCAAAAGGTTTCATGTTTTAAGTTATAATTATTGGGACTACATTTCACTACCATGATTTTTCCCATGTTATGAAATTATGATCTCTTTTGCAGCGTAATATTTTCAAAATGTTATGTTCTTATGAATTTGATGTAATTGATATTTCTTTTGTTTACCCTAACTGAGCATTTGAGCTCACCATTTTGTATGTTTTATTTCCCAAGGTCAGGAAGAAGGGTATTAAGTAAGAAATGCCAAAAAGGGACTATAGATATGATGAAATAAATGGGAGACAGTGTAGATGCTTTATGAACCAGTTGTTTATGTTTCCCAGTTTCTAAAGACACTATACCTATATGGTCCTTTAATGGTTTTGTTATATGTTGTAATAAGTATGAGTCAATTTTGAAGTATTAACCATGTATGTAAAGTATGGGTCATTATAAAGCCCCAAGTTCCCTAACCTGGGCTTCCTTTTTTGGAGTAAGCCCCAGTCACAAGTTCCCTCTAATTTGGGCCTCCTTTTCAGGAGTAATCCCCAGTCACATTTTCTCTTAATATGGACCTCCTTCTTAGGAGTAAGACCTAAGCCTCAATCCCTTTTTGATTTGGGATTCCTTTTTAGTAATATAAAACCCAATCATATGTCCCATCTAATTTAGGCCTCCTTCTCAAGAGTAAGTCCTATGTTAAGTATCCAAATCTCTATAAAGAACATATACCTTTTTTGGACCCTGTTCCCAGGTTTATTTCCTGAAGTAAATCCCAATCATAATTTATATGGGCAGTTATACATACATAAGTCCCACATTATTCCTTATGATTGCATCTTTCATGGCACTATCATCAGGTTTTACTGATACATCTTGTTTCTCACACTGAGTGTGACTCACGTGAGCTTAGAGTGTAAAAGTAATTGTGAAATCTTTCTTTGGGCCATCAATTATGCATAAACCTCATACTTATTTACTCGAACTACGTGGGTTATGATTCCTTTTCTAATAAGGATACGTAGGTATCCCATCTGCGGGTATGATCCCAACTATGAAATAATCCATGTCCTTCTGAACGACAATAAACTTCAAGTGCCCCACTGAGTGGCTTTAAAACCAGTATGGTTATCATAATGACCAAGATATTTCTATATAATGTATTGAAGGATACCATTGACTAAAAATATCTAAAAAAGACAGATGATTCTCTATCAATGTAGAACCTCAAATACATATAAAAGATTCTCGAAATCTCATACATATCAATCATTGATTGTCAGATCTAAAGGAAAGCCCATTTTCATACTTGGTAATTTAATAAGGATTCACGAATATAACTTAAATCTATAAAGAGAGTCCCAGAGTAGACAATAATTTCCCCAAAAAAAGGTGTGATGAGTCTGACCTCCCATCCTATGGAACAATGCAAATTCTTAAGCCTCATCATTCCATAACTAATGAGAACCTACCTTTAGAAGGTAGGTCCAAATGGATATAGAATCATTGGATGTTTTCGTTTCTATGAAAAAACCTGTTAGAAACCGATTGGAATGTGTGAACCTTAAAAAAATGAGGTCATCCCCATTTTCAGAGAAAACAAAAAATGGTGAACCCGACGTGAATCCTTAACCAAGATAAATGACGTTTTTCTTATTTGTTAGGCCCCTATTTAACTCAATATGAGGGCCAAAAAAGCAATCAATAACATATGTGCTTATCCAAAAGATTTAGTGGCTGAACTTATCTTGATTATATCTATTATATAAAACAGGCACTCATTTCCAAGATCTCTCTATGTTACAGAAATGGCTTATCTAAAGTTCATACCTATGAATGCATTTGCCGCTGCTCTTATAGGATCCTCGTCCGCTCTGAGGACAACATCACCTACTCAGTGTCTTCAATGCTTGGTATGAAATGAACTAATTATGGAATACCATAAACATGGTACTATTCCAACTCTGGAGGCTGATCAACAAGCCCTCCAAGTCAATAATTCACCCTGGTGGTCCGGACAACAACGACCATCGATCAAGAAGCAGGCAGTGCAAACCACGGCCTCCAACCATTTCTGGTCATTATCCCCAGAATGCAACAACCAGTCCCTCCCATATTATAGAGAGGTGAATGAAGAGGCCACTCAAGGCCTTGGTTCAAGAAATCATGAGTCCTTCCAGAGGGCTCCCATCAACAATCGTCGCCAGAATCATGCGGCAGTGCACCCCCAACATGATGAGGGTATCACCTTTAGGGGTTCGGCTCAGGTCCCTCATACTCGAGTTCGCAAGATGAACAGCCATAGGAGAAATCCATAAAACAGGGACCATATTCTTACCTCTACCCCCTCCAAAGAAGTCCATCAACCTAACTTGATGGCAAGAAATGAGCGGGCACATACACATGTCTGTTCTAATCCCGCTGTCCAGCAGACTCGTCAGGCAATTCCAGCGGAGTATTATAGGCAGGCATATAAACCTATTTATAATTCATCAACTAGTCAGCAGGTTCGTTTAACTGCACCCAAAGAAGCTCACCAATTTAATATGGTGGAAACTAATAAGTTGGCACATAGACCTGTTTACAATCAACAATTCTTCCAGCAGTCTTGTCTGCCAGTATTGAAGGAAATTCTTCAAACATACTTGAAGAATAATACAAAACTGGGACATACACCTAACAATGATCATCAGGCTAACCAACAGTATCGTTTGGTAGCACCCGAAGATGTCAGTCGGAAAGCCCCGATAACAAATTTGAAGCAGACCCAACTCTCTGCCCCTATGCATGAGTACAGTCAGAATTCACTGATAAGAAAAGGAGGAAAGGAAGAGGCACATACAATTACTCTAGATACAGAATGGACATATATTCCCATTCCAATAGCTGAAGTCACCAAGCACATTCTGAAAATGGTGAAAGAGAAGAAGCAAATCCCTACCCATATTCTGGATGCCTGTCAGAATATCATAACAACTTCAGCAGCATCACAAGGAAAAAATACAAATCTGTCCCTGCCAGTGGAGTGACTCATCAACATATCACTCCAAAACAGATACACACCTCTGTTCCAGTCCAAGAGGGTTGTGGGGCATACTCCCCCATGTCATACAGACAATCAATTCAGGCACATACACCATATTTGAATGGATATAATCAGCCTCCCATGACTATTTCTCCTGAGCAGGCACATACACTTGACCATAATAACCACTTTCGTCAACAAGTGGTTCCTCAAGTGAGTAAGAAGGTGTCTAAGAAAAAGACCTATTTAGCACAGTCAAGAAATCAAGAGCCAATCTGCAATAAGGCCTTACTTGATGTTGGAGTTCTTGAACCACTCAGACAATTGTTTGTTGCAACTCAAGATTCTAATCTCTCATTTCCCAATAGTGGGAACAATAATTCCGAAGGACTTTATCAGACACTTCCTCATGAAGTCTTGCTTCATGATAGTTCGGTCGATCTTGAAGTATCATCTTCAGATGAGATCCACGATAACCCTCTGCATGTCCAGAAGATCAAGGAGCAAAAGATTTCATCTTTTGCTGTAACCTACCATGGTGTTCCTCCCCATGATGATGTATTTATCTGCGAATGTCTTCTCTGCAGTAGTAATTCACGTTTTCTGGAAAATTCATTAAAGGACAATGTAGTAACGAGAAGGTCCTCTTATCTTGAGGCACTTGAAAATTTGAAGCCAGTAATGTTTGAGGCTTTACCGCTAGCAGGTGAAATACTTTCTCAATCAGAAGATAGCCCGGGGTATAGGTCATTCTCCGAACCACCCCTGGGTCATGCATCTTCTAGTTTGATAAATTAATTCTCTACCAATATTGTTGAATCTGATGAAGCAACAAGGAAGCACCAACTCTAGTCTAATCAGGTAGAAGAATCTTCATCAAATGATAAAGAGGAAATTGTGAATATGAGAAAACAACTGGTGAAAGGTGAAGTACTAGTCATGTTTTGGCCTTTGGATGACTCTCAGTATGATATTCCAAAAATATTGGCGGAAGATTGTATTCATGATATTCGTCTCAACATGTGGAAGACTCTTTGTCAATAGAAAAAGAAAATATTATCTTATGATGAATATGAAAATCATTTCAAGATAATATAAGGGTTACAATGCCAAATTAATTTGGCATCTCTCTCAGTTTCTCGATATTCGAAGGCTGAAAAGCAGCAGAGATCCCTTCAGCGTGCATGCCTTGGTTCACTAAAAAGATTGAGCCAATTTCCAATGCCCAATCTGGTATTCATATCAGGGGATGGGGTGTTCATGGAGCACTACATTTCACTGTACTCTCCAATAAACAAAGCCCACCAAAAATGGTCTCATGCAATGTTATTTCTCATTTCCGGCCACAACCAATTGGTTTTTTGTGTAATCAATGGCTTCCTCAGGAACAAGCCTCAACCATTTCTTCCCAAAATCCAGCATACAGAGAAAAAGTTGTTGAATTACTCTTGCATCAAGAAAATGAGAATATTGAAAAGGCTTCTCGTTTAGAGCAGGCACATCATCAAGTGACATAAGTGTCAGAAATCATCCAACAGTCATTTGAGCCATGTGATTTGAGTGGATGTAGGTTGATGCATCCATCCAATTTCTAGACTACAGTCCAAAAAATCAGGAGAGATTTTAAGAAAGTCTCAGATGTTGTATCTCAAGATCCACCCCAGCTTGCCAGACTGGGGAATATTTTAACCCAACCCTCAGGATCAAAAAATAGGATTCAAGGATTAGAGTAGGAAAAACAGGAATAGCCCCAGTCCACCAGACTGGGGACTTTTTCAAATCCTCAATCTCTTCCTCAGAGAAATTCAGTCTTCTCTTGATTAGGTAAGAAGCCACAAGTGGAACACAGAGCTGAATTATTAGGAGATTCCCTCCAAATTACGGTTCATCAAGAAGTTCCGGAGGAGTCAACTCAATAAAAGGAAGTGTCTCATCAGGGACATATAAGAAGGAAGTATCGAAGAAATGCCGATAGAAGGATGCAATGCATTATGGATCAATAAATGTCATCAATTCCATTGTTGATGATCCTCCAGAACATGAGGCTCACTCAGATGGATAAGATGAAGAAGTTCCTACTCAAGAGGTTGTACACATAGAGGAAATGAAGATGGTGTGTGTACCAGAAATCAAAGGCTTACCCAGAATTTAGGTATTCCTTCAAATAACCAACTTTCCCCTCTTTGAAAGGAGTCCAACAAGGGGAAAGAAAAAATTCAGGTTACCCCTACCTCTGGAGAAGGCCAATCACTCTAATTAGAGGAAAGGTTTGCATAATAAGAGGTGGAAATGAAGGAGTTAAGGAGGTTGAATGCAGAACTACTTCATGGTATTATTCCTCCTAAGAGTGATGGAGTCAGTCAGTCAAGGGAATTCATTGAAGCTACTGGGATGGATCAAGAATATCCTCCATTAACAGTACACCCTCACAGGTCCAATCCTATGGGTTATATGCAACAACAACTGGCAATACTACCATCAGTGGCAGTCCCAGTTTGTACACTCATTCAAACTCCAGTTATTTCACCTACACAGGTCCAAGCTCAACCAGATGTTTCTTAAAAATTAATGAATACCATTGAGTCATTAATAGCTCGGATGGAAGCTATGGATGGAAAATGTGCGCTAGTTCAACTGGAGAAAAGAACTTACCCTGAATGGGTTGATGCAATTACTCCCCCTTAAAATTTTGGAAGTTCCACATTCCCAATTTTTAATGGTTCGGGAGACCCAGAACAACACTAAACACATTTTGTTTCTCGTTGTGATCCTGTGATGGGAACTCCTCAACAACAAGAAGCAGTTAAGCTCAGGTGTTTTGTACATTCATTATAAGGGCCTGATTTTTTCTGGTATACAGGCTTGCAATCCCGATCAATTACTGGGTGGGAGGATCTCTGTCAACAATTCCTTCTTCAATTCAGCTCAACATTTCCAAAGACAACAGTTTTTTATCTTACAAATTATAAGTAAAGGAAGAATGAAAGAGTTTCGGATTTAATTACTCACTGGAAGGGATTAACACATTCCTTAAGCTTAGCACTCCCTCAAGAATAATTGTTGCCAATCTGTGTGGAAAATTTGCATGATGAATTATGCACACCGTTGATCCCTGTGAAATGCACAGGAGGGTTTCGAGACCTTACTTCAATCGCTCAACAGATTGAATACTCTCTTACAAAGACTAAGGATAAAACTCATGTAATTATATCAGTTCCAGGAAGGAGAATAGGTAAAGAAGAGACTGCTACAGTAATGCTCAAACAAGCACCTGTACCTGCTTCTACTTCAAAACCTAATCCTATCGAAGGGCTCCACTTCCTGAGTGTCAAAAATTGAGGCCATTTCGTCAAGATGATCAAAGAGATCAAAGACGGAAACAATTTGAGGAGTTAAAGAGAAAAGTTTATTCTTTATAAAATGAACAAGTTCTTGGTTACTTAATTTCATCTCTGGAAAATAATTTAGTTCAATGGACAAGACCTAAAAGGCCAAACAAGGAAGGAGATGAATACCGTCTCAACTATTGACCATTTCATCAGATGTTGGGGCATCCCATTCAAGAGTGTTTTGTCTTCAAAGAGCTCCTAAAAAATGGTGGACTTGGGACAGGTCAAAATGAAAGGTTCTTCAGCCCAGGTAGCATGTGTTACTACTACAGATCCAGAGGTAGAAGGCGAGTGGCAAGAAGTCAAAAGCAAAAATGTGTAGAAATATGATGATTAGATGGTCAGAAAAACGATCAACCGAAGTCATACAATTTTACAAATACAATTGAAGTAACCAATTATGTCTTCTGCTATGAATGACACAACAAGACCCTCTTCATCAGAGGTAAAATCCTCAAAGAAGTGACATAATTCAAAGACAGAAGAGCAGTCAGAAGAAGATGAGATTGTGTCAAAGCCCAATTTGTCTTTGACTCTGAAAGATTTTATGCCTTCTACTTCAAAGTTATGGGCACCACCCCACCAAACGACACAGCCTAAATTGGATAATCGGGCAGAATCTTCATCAGATGAAGAGTTTATCTTTGGTTCTATTAACATGATTCACTTTGTCACGACCCGTCCTTAGGGCTCGTGCTGTGACTACCCCAAGCTCGCCTTCCATAGGCCAGGGGTTGGCGACTAGCAACAAAGGCATAAATCCCAATAAAAGGGAAGGAATTTCCTTTGTGATAGTAAACAAACACAACAGAGTATGCAACTGAAGAAAGAACTAAGTAAATTTAGTACAAAAATAAGTGTTGAAAAGTAAATGGGCCAGTATACAAACCCACCTGAAAGTACAATACAACTGAAAGTCTAGTACAACATTAGT
Source organism: Viscum album (assembly GCA_963277665.1). Lineage (NCBI taxonomy): Eukaryota > Viridiplantae > Streptophyta > Magnoliopsida > Santalales > Viscaceae > Viscum > Viscum album. The sequence goes on from OY728143.1 coordinate 1,216,340,711, forward strand.
AAAGTAAAGCAGCAACCACTGATTCATACTCCCGGAATCCCACCTGAAGGGTGGGTATAGATGATCTCCTCAGCACCTCAGGTTTGTCTGTCCGCTCTGTGTACATCTCACCAAGTGTTCCACCTCCGGGTACCGTCCAGCTCCACAAGTCTCTACCACGATCAGTGATGTTCATCTTCTGCATCCAACACAACGTAGTGCGGGCATAGCCCGTGCAGGGGTGAGTATAGCAATACTCAGTAGGGACCCCGAGACCCCCGAAGGTCTCCCATAATCCAAGAAGGATAAACCAAAAGAAAAGGTACAATCACGAAGTATCAACCAACTCTACTTAGGTATATGCCCATACATATACCTAAGTCATCAATCTAGTTCGGCTCCAACTCTCGAGCCCAGTTACAACCCAGTACACACAGGAAAGAAGTCAATCACATCGATGATAATGATTGAAAATCAAGACTCAGCTCACACATGTATACTTCTTTCGTAAAGTGATAAAGATGATCAGATGCAGTCACTGATTCGTCTAAGCTATCAGACCCACATAGGATACTAGTCCAGCTAAGCTGTCGGACCCATGTAGGATACTAGACTAGCTACTCTGTCGGACCCATATAGGATTCTAGAACAGAAGTCAAACTATTCACTACAGGAACTGAATATTTGCGACGGGGCTCCGTCGCAAATTGCCCGTTGCCGAAAACGGCGTCGCAAATGCGAAATTTAAAAAAATACTTGTGATGAAAGTATTTGCGACGGACCGTCGCAGAAAGGTTTTCCCAACGGGTATTCATCCCATCACAAATAGCATTGTAAAAAACATTTACGACGGGATTTCCCGTCGCAAATGTGCCCGTCGAAAATATTAAAAAAAATAAAAAAAATAAAATAATTAATACAAATCCTATAATATTATATAATAATAATAATAATAATATAAAAAAATTATATTATTATAATATAAATAAAAATATATATAAAATATAATTATGAAATATTAATATAAAATAATAATAATATGAATATAAATAATATAATATAATATAATAATACTAATATTAATAATATAAAAAATTAATATAATATTATTATTATTAAACTATCTATATAATAATAATAATAATATAAATAAATTATTTTATTATAATATTAATAATAAAATATATATAATATAATTATAAAATATTAATATAAAAAAATAATAATAATATGAATATAAATAATATAATATTATATATTATGAAATATTAATATCAAAAAATAATAATAATAGTACTAATATTATTAATATAAAAAATTAATATAATAATATTATTATTAAAATAAACATACATATTTATGAAAAAATAATATTAATATTATTAATATTAATAAAATTATAAAATTATAAACTTCTCAATATTAAAAATAAATATAAAATATTAAAAGTAATATTACTAAAATAAGCAGACATTAAAAATAATACTAATAAGTAATAATATATTAAAAAAAATAAAAAAAATTAAATCACATAATATTCATACCGATATGAAAGAGGAATTGTAAATAGTTAATATGACAATAAACTATGAACTCAAATGTTTATTACATCTAAAAAATCACTGGGGGGTGGATAATTTGGAGGAACTGGAGGACCTGGAGGAGGTGGTGGAGAAAACTTCATCCCTAAACTAAGAGTCAGATGACGCATATACTCCATATACTCCTGATGTTTCTCCTCATATCAAAGTCTCTCCCCATCATACTGCTGACGCATCTGCTCCTGCCATCGACGCATCTCCTCATCGTGCTGCTGACGCATCTGCTCCTGCCCCTGACGCAAATCCTCTATAAGCTGACTCTGAGCACGTAGTTTCTCCTGATACTGTGAGGCAGAAGATGATTTCTCTCCACGAGCTCCTCTCGACCTGGACGCCGACATCACAACAGTACTATAATAAGCTGCAGGAGTCAAATGAGAGCCGATACTAACTACTCGGCCCTTTTTGAAGCCATATTGGGTCACCTGTATCCATGCCGTCTCATCAAAATGGCGGGCACTAGTCTGATCACCCGTCTTGTCTTGACTCTCAACCTGTGTCTAAGAGGTCGCAGCCTCATATGACTCCTTAAGTTTCAATTAGAAAATAAAATAATGAAAAGATTATATGCATTTAATTTTCAAACTGAAAAGAAAATAATACTGACCACAATCTGACGCTAGTGGTCACCTCTAATCTCTCCAGTAGCCGGGTCAGTGTACATCCTCTAATAAACGCCGTACACCAAAATACCAGGCTGCTCGGCTTCCTATATGAATATAAAATAAACTGTTTATATTTAAAGTTGTATAAAATATTAAAAAAAGTACTTACCAGATGCTCTCTATGCGCACTGAATGTACGACTACCGGATCGATGTGTCACCTCTTGCCTCCCCCGATTCTGTCGACCCAATGCAGATCTCCTCTGAAACCCACCACCCAACCAGTGTGTACATAATCTGTAACACCCCAAGCTTCTACGGTACACTTCTCTTTGAATAATGCGATAGCGTGTGTTGTACGCAACCTCGAGTTCTAACACACACCACAACTAATTAAACTAGTCGTTGTGAATAGTAATACCTACTTTTTGAAATCATATATATTTTATATTTCAAAATGGACTTCATTTTTGGATTCAGAATATCTAATTTAGCGTAAGGTGAAATTTTGGTACTTTTCGGATAACTTTCATATTTTGATGAATAGTGAAAATTACTAAATTTTAATTAAAAACAACTTTTTTAATCAAAATAATTAATAGTGATAAATTATGAATTTTAGTAGTTTTAAAGTATATTTAGAATATATTTTCGCCATTTAATTTAATGTTTGTCATTGGACATAATTTCACAATTAAACCAGACATAAACAAGTGTCAATCTTTTGATAGTTATTATCTCTTAAAAACACGCTTTTTATTTTAACAACGGGAATTAATTTTAAATTAATTTCTTCCACTTCTGTGTTTTGAATTTGGAAAAATGGATTACATATTTGGAATCAGGATGTCCAAATTATGTAAATAGGTAACTTTTATTTTTACACATTTTGAATAATTACTGCGTTAAATATTTTATTTACCATGGTTAAAGGGTAAATCCGGTAAATAAGGGTTAACAAATAATATTATAATAATAACAAATTACCCTAAAACGTGTCCTAACCTTATTGGTGGACACATACCCGACCATGGGCATCCTTGGGTCGATTTGGGGACCCCTTAGAGCCACTTGTATGTGGTAGGGACACATTATATTAATAAAGTTAAAATAAAAATAAAAATGGCATAAGCTTACATCTTTTAGAAGAACAATTTTTACATAGGGTTATACATGTTGGATTTTCGATTATAAATATTAATTAGAAATCTAAAAATATTTCCTACATTATGATATTTTATTTATAATTTTTAGACATCAAATAATTTAAATTATTAATGACACAATAATTATGCAATGTTTACCTCATTAATAAATCATTTAAATAAATAGGATTATAATGATTAAAATATTATATAAAACCGGTCCAATTCTTATTGGTTGATGTTATTTAGAAAATGAGTCATCTTATCTTCGACCTCAATGAATTTTGGACCATTATAAACCGAATATAATTATATTATAAAGTAATACTTTCACTCTTTCCTAAAGAGCCCCTCCTCTCCCTTATAAAAGGAGACCACTTCTACTCATTCCTCAAACCTCTCAAGCCACTTGGAACGTCCAAACCCTGCCCAAATACTCTCCCAACTACCCTCAATACAACCTAGAGGCCTTAGTTTGATCAGAAAGCCAACCTAAGGAGCCCTTTTGATCAAATCAAAAGGAAGAACCCGAAGAAGAGGTAAAGTTTTCACCACCCCTTTTCAAGTTCCTTTCTTCTTCCACTTCTTCTTTCTTTGTTCTTACCATTCTAAAATAATAAATCCAGTATATCACATATACTGTGATGTTATTATAAATATGGTACAACCATATTCAGTATTCTATCCACCCTTTGAATAACATGTCACCATACGTGCGTACGTACGGCTTACCGTCTCCACGTCGTGGTGTAATTGTTATTCAATATATTATTATTTGGATGGGTATAATAATGATGTGCAACTCATGTAAATAATAAATATAACATATTAATTATTCTGTATATATGATATAACATCCATTTATATATTATTTTAATATCAAAATAATGATATTGTCGCTCGTGCGTACGTACGGACTACCGTCTCCACGAATGCGATGAGATTCATTATCCATCGTATCCATTCAAGTATAATTATCATTTGATAATTTAAAAATGATTTTTAAAGACTTGATATCATTCTGGATATGAATAATATAAAACCTATCCTTTACAAACATGTCTTATGTAACAAAACATACAAAATAAAACAAGTGAGTTAACACCCGAAACAACGATAATACTAAGATATTATTATCAAATCAATATTAAAAGATCATATATGATATCATATTAATGTATATGATTCTTTTATAATTTAATAACAATTATTTCACCATTATACAGGAGGTTAACCTACCTCAACCAAGGAAAAGTACAAGGTAAGGGGTTTTTATCTCACTCCTTATTCCCGTGAGATTCATGCCATATTGCCACCATCACCTTTTGTGTGGTGTATGTACTGCCCATAATTATATTCTTTGTGTAATACACTCTAATTTATGTGTATTTACATATTCATTGTATGATACCTCTTTCATGGGTTGTATGTTTCATAAGTTACCAAATTGGTAAGGGTTATTTCACAATCTCTTCATTATCCGAGGTTGTTTATACGTAATAATCTACTGGGATCTCGTTATCATCCACGTCCATGTTTCTTCAAAATGTATTTCAAAACATTTTTTATATTTAAAAGAGTATGGATTAAAGTCATTTATACCCTTGTTTGACTTTTTATAAGAGGTTTATAAGGGAATCTTTCCGTCGTTTTCCAAACAAGGTGCTTTTTAACCTTTTCGACAGAATTAAGATAAGAATGTTTTTTTAACTTATACGGCGGGTGTGATTATTTTTCGCCGTTATAAAATCGTCAAAGCTTCCCTTACAAGATTATAAGAATATTTTCAATGAAAATGTTTTATTTTATATGGATCTTAAATGATTTCAAAATAAAAGGAGATATTTCTTTAAAAAGAATATTGATTTCATCTATGTCAACATCCTTTGATGGATTTTAAGATTATTTAAAGTTGATTTATTATGATACAAAACTTCTATATTGTATTGAAGGTTTTGTGATATGTTTGACTGTGGATGTGCTATTTTTATACCATTCATAGTTTATGGTGAAATTATTTACATTTCGTATGCTAGTTTTAATACGAATGTTTATGTTATGTTTAAACCTTTTCATATGGGAATGCATTGGACTTAGTAAGTGACGGGTGGAGCCCGCTATAGCTCCTCGATGCATCGGTAGGTCTCATGAGACAAACTAGTGTCTTGGCAGAAGGCCTTGACAAAATCTTATTTGTAGTCTTGGCACGAGGCCTTGACTATGTGGTTATGATAGTCTGGCATTATGCATTCCAACATTATGAAAGTGGTTATTGATTTTTGTATGTGATTATTCGATTAGTAGAATATCCATGTGAATAAGTAAATGGCATTATTTCATTTTATTCATGCCGTACCATGTTGAAATTTCATGTTTGAAAGGATTTTTTTTAGTTATACATTGCCTTAAATGTTTATTCTTATTTATGAAAGTTTCCGCTATATTGTTATCCTTACTGGGAATTTGAGCTGACCCCTTTTCTATGTTTTATTTTTCCCAGGAAGTGAAGAAGTAAATTATGAATGACCTGCAGGGATATTATGTGGGGATATGAGTGTGGTTTATGGAGACAATATTTTTTTGTAGTAGTTTTTCATTTTATGATGTAATGTAAGACTTATAAATATATCTAGTGTTTCCAAGGATACTAAACCAATTGGTCTTTCGAGATTTGATCTTTCTTGTGATCATTCCAATGTTATGTAATTAATGCACCAACTCTGGGTAACTGGGGTCGGGGTGTTACATAATCCATACCAAACGTGAGATGAAATATACTCTGGTTGGTAGGCTCTAGAGGACTCATCAAATTCTCTCACTCCGGCTTTCTTCACAGCCGTCTTTCTGAAATTATGCAAAAACTGACGGAAACAGTCATGCATAGACACCACCCATGATGCATGGATTGTGGCACGCATGCTCTCGTCGATGGGTTACCATAAACCCTAATATAAAGTTATTAATGAATTAAATTTCAAAATAAATAATATTTAATTACGTACCAGCCAATGATCGAACATGGCGGCCTGCACATCAGCGGGAATCTGAACCCGTGTGAGCCAGGGCTGAGAAAAATAATTGCGCAAGATAGTGCTCCCCTGTCCAATAGCTATATGCATAAAACCGTGGAAAGAGAAAAAATAATAAAACAATTAGAATATTAATAAATTATAATGAAAGACAACTAAAATACACAGGTTACCATACCACCGCGTGTGCGCATCGAATCCAAGAGGTGGACGTCGCTCCAGGATAGGATCTGGAATCATCAGTCTGGCAAGACCACGCCCTCTCCGAGTGCTCCCTGTAGTGCCAACAACCTGAGGGTCAGATAACTCTAGAACCTCATCATCCGTAGGTAGATCAGCCTCCAGAAACTGACGAAACGTTTCCGAGTCCATCTGAAACATAAAATGATTGTTATTAGCAAACAGTTGAAAATAACTATTATGTATAGATATATATTTTTTATGATTCAAACCAGCATTTTACTATGTCAATGTTCATCTTCATCATCATCTTCATAGTTATCAATGTCAATGTCTTCATGTTCCTCATCAACATCATAAATTTCCATATTAGTTTCACTGTCATCGTCTCTTGTCATTTCAAATTCAGTTGTATGATCATTGACAACATCGTCACCATCGACCCTTAACTATGGGGTGTCATCCTCAATATTCATGTCTCTTTGTGAAAAAGATGTGTTTTGAGGAGTGTCCTGAAAAATTTCATTTCCTTTCACTTCAGTGGAACCACATTCAGTTTGAGTAAACTGATTTTCTCGAGATTTAACTTTTATTATACTCCACCAGTCATCCAACTCTTTTGTAGTAGCACAGTATTTTGCATAATAAATTTGATGTGCCTGATGAGCCAATAAAAATGGTTCATTTACTGCAAGAAGACTTTTATGTTTAATATCAACAATTCCATGAGTCGGATGAAAATGCAAGCCTCTCTCACTATCCAGCCATCGACATTTAAACATTGTTACAAAATTCTGTCCCAAATAACACAGTTCAATAATTTCTTCAAGCATGCCGTAAAAGTCAACTTCAATATCTCTATGATGCGATCCCTTCAAACAAACACCACCATTCATTGTTTTCTTTGATTCCCCATATGCACGTGTATGAAAGCGATAACCATTCACCACATATGAATTATAAGATTTATAACCATGTACTTGAATTTATTAGATTTTTGATTAATTTTATTAGAAATTATTACTAATTATTACAAATATCAATATTTATAACAGATTTTGATTTATTCTTAACATGTTCAAATATTAAAGGGTCGTCAATTTTCAGGTCATGCCCAATAAAAATTTTGGGTCAACCTTGACCAATTTAAACTCTCTAATTGTTCTAACTTGGTTGATCATCTTGCAATTAGTGTTGCAATAGGAAGACACAAGTAATGAGAAAGACATTACATGGGTTGTCCTATTGCAACACTACCTGCGAGGTGATCAACCAAGCAAGAACAATTATAGAGTTTACATTGGACACAGTTGATGCTAATTTTTATTGGCCATGACCTGAAAATTGGCGACCCTTTAAGATTTGAACTGTTAAGAATAAAGCAAAACTTGTTGAAAATATTGATAATTGTAATATTTTATAAATATTTTATAATTTTAATAATATTAATATTTTTTTATAAATATTAAACATATAATAATAAAATCATTATATTATAAGTATTATTTAACTTTTAATATCAAAGTAATATAATATTTTATATTATGTTACTATTTATGTTACTATTTATGTTACTATTTATGTTATTATTTATGTTACTATTTATGTTAATAATTAGAAATGAGAAGATATGCATATAGGTCAGGTGGTTAATCAATCAATGAATAGACAAACAAACGTAATTAACCGATCATCTAACTCAATTTTATTTTTATTTGTGTGTTGAGGTTGACAGAAAACTTCTGCCTCCACATGTAATATGTGCTTTTTCTATCAAAATTATAAACCTCCTCACCTCTATATTGGTGACGAGGTTGATAATTTTGATAGTAAAAGTAGATATTACATGTGGAGGCAGAAGTTTCTTGTCAAGACTCAACACACATATGAAAAGAAAATTGAGGTAGATGAGCGGTCAATCACATTTCCTTATTATACTAATTATTTCCTGATTATACTAATTGTTTCCTGATTATACTCATTGTTTCATGATTATACTGATTGTTTCCTGATTATACTAATTGTTTCCTGGTTATACTGATTGTTTCCTGATTATACTGATTGTTTCCTGATTATACTGATTGTTTCTTGATTATACTGATTGTTTCTTGATTATACTGATTGTTTCCTGATTATACGGATTGTTTCCGGATTATACCGATTGTTTCCTGATTATACTGATTGTTTCATGATTATACTGATTGTTTCCTCATTATACTGATTGTTTCCTCATTATACTGATTGTTTCCTCATTATACTGATTGTTTCCTCATTATACTAATTTTTTCTTCATTATACTGATTCTTTCCTAATTATACTCATTCTTTACTCATTATACTAATTCTTTCCTAATTATACTGATTCTTTCCTAGTTATACTGATTGTTTCCTAATTATACTGATTGTTTCCAAATTATACTGATTGTTTCATAATTATAATGATTGTTTCCTAATTATACTGATTGTTTCCTAATTATTCTGATTGTTTCCTAATTATACTAATTATTTCCTAATTATACTGATTGTTTCTTCATTATACTGATTGTTTCTTAATTATACTGATTGTTTTCTAATTATTTTAATTGTTTTCTAATTATTTCTAATCAATTAAATCTAATTATTTCCTAATTATTTGATAATTATTTTAATTAAATCTAATTATTTCTTATTAATTGTTTCCTAATTATTTTAATTGTTTCCTAATTATTTCTAATCTATTAAATATAATTATTTCCTAATTATTTGATAATTATTTTAATTAAATCTAATTATTTCTTAATTATTTGATAATTATATATTTATTTCTAATTATTACCAAAACATCACCCAAGAGCGTCGAACCAAGAGTGTAACAAGGCCCGTTGTCGTGTACCAGGTTACCCCGAGTCAAGCTCGAAACACCTTGTTAGAGTTTTCACTCCTAGGTACATCTGCGCCAGAGCCGCCTCTACTTGTTCGTATCTAGACAAATATTATTTGGTACAAGCACATACACTAATTATACTATATAGCTAAACATTCTATTAAAAAATAATTAACAATTAAAAATAATTTAACAATTAAAAAAATATTACAAAAAATATAAATACCTTTAATAATTTGCACCAACTCCTTCCTTCCTCTTCTCGAAAGAAAAAATTAAAACAAAAAAAATTTGCTCAGATATGAAAATGAGAGAGAGAGAGAAGAATGGAGATTTGAATGTTATGGAAAAAATGGATGGGGTGTATATATAGGTTAGATTATTTGCGACGGTCTCATTTGCGATGGGTGACCGTCGCAAATACGAGTTATTGCGACGGGATACCGTCGCAAATGACTTCGTCCGCATTAAATTGAGGCGGCGGGTAAATGTACTTTTGCGACGGGCCCGTCGCAAATATCCACCATTAGCGACGAGTGGCTATCCCCGTCACAAATTTCTATTTACCACCGCCGGTATTTGTGACGGGGCCCGTCGTAAATACTTTCGCCTGCATTAATTACTGGTGGCGGGTAAAAGGGTTGTTGCGATGGGCCCGTCGCTAATGCCACACCATTAGGGACGGGCAGAAATCCCCGTCGCAAATTACTTTTTACCGCCGCTAGTATTTGAAACGGGAGGATATCCCCGTTGCAAATTCATATTTACCGCCGCCAGTATTTGCGACGGGACCCGTCGCAAATACCTTCCGTTGGATTATCTGTTGCGACGGGTACACAGTCCCGTCGCAAAACCGTATTTACTACCTCGGGGTATTTGCGACGGGTTGTAGGTGACTGTCACAAATAGGATTTACAGCGGCCAGTATTGGCGATGGGGCCCGTCGCAAATAGTATCGGGTGAATACTTTTTTGCGACGGGGAAATTTTCCGGTCGCAAATACTATTTACCACCGCCGGGTACTTGCAACGGGTAGCCTTCTACCTGTCACAAATATCCTTCCCGCATTTTGGCGCACAAACCGCGCCATTGCAATTGCGACGGGCCCTGTATTTCCGTCACAAATAACTGACCATTTGCGATGGGAATATATTCCCATCGCAAAAACCCTTTTCATCAGAGTGGTTGCGACGAGAATAAGACCCGTCGCAAATACCCCGTCACAATTATCGTTTTTCCCCGTAGTGATTGGACTCACGTAGGATACAAGCACAGTAACCATCGCTATCGAAACCACGGAGGATTCCAGTATGTTAGTTATCATCGTCGAACCCACGAAGGATTCCGGTATAGTAGTCGTCGTCGCCGAACCCACATAGGGTTCCAGTACGGTAGTCGTTGCAGTCGCAGCCAGCTCTAGGGTTCCTGCACACAACACGCTCGATTCCGGGAGGGTCCGCTCCTCAAGCAAAGGGGTCGATACATCAACTGTCATGAATTCCAGAGATGATTTATCCCAAAGTTCCATCTCGTCAAAATGAACCCAACGCGACAGACGGCACGTCAATCAGATGCCCAGTCTGAGAGATATTGGTTTTTTTGTTCCAGGGGCCCGGTTGGAAATACGCTCATTCCAAACCCTGAAATTTTCAAAAGTTGTCCATAACTCACTTAGAGTATCTCAAAAGGACTGCTACATCATGAGGGTCCCAGTGCCACAGACGGCACGTCGATCAAACGTGCGATCTTTGAGTTATTCTCGCTTAAGTGGAAACGGGCCCGGCCAGTTAATCCCAGTGGGCCGACTGGTCGGGTCAACCTGGTTTTGCCGAGTCCAACCCAGGAGATGGTTGGAATGGCCTGGTGAATTGCACAGCTCGGCCCGGGCCGGCAGTGCGTGGCTCGACCCAGCGCGGCCCGACCCAGCTCGGGGTGGCCCAACCTGGCAGGGCGTGGCCCGGCTAGCCGCGGCTTGGCTCGGAGGGGTCGAGCGGTTCAAGGGGGGGGGGAGACGTCCCCCCTATTTCCTGAACTAGCAGCGCCGAGCGGCGTCGTCCTCCCAACTGGACGGCCGAAGCCGGCCGGCCTTCCTGGCGCAAGCAGCTCGCTCGGGCAGGCCGCGGTCCTGCTGCGTGGCACCTTCGGGTGCCATAGCTCCTTCACCCGGTCGTACGACGAGCTAGTCAGTTCACCGCAGAAGCGGCCTGTAGAATGTGGGTCGTGGTTCTCCATAGCGTGGCGCCCTTGTGGGGCCACAATTTCTTTGGTCCAGCCGGCTTTGTCAGCCGGTTTCTCCGTCGGCTGAGAGGCCCGCGATTGCGGGCCGCGGTTCCTTCGCATGCGGCCGACGCGCGGTCGCCGCCTTCGACCGTCGCCACTTCCCGTTGCGAATTAGAAATCAAGAACAATGGAGGGTCATCGGGCCGTGTTCGTTCGGCCTGCGCCCTCCGCGTTAGACGATATCATATGGCCAAGGTTATTCCAATGAAAACAACACATTCGAGATAATTTATTCACTTATAAATTATATGAAACCCCTACCTCGGTTTCAAGAGTGGAGTCGTGGGAAGAGAATTTTTAGACGGCGTCAGGGTGCATCTGAGGAGGAAGCGGCGTCTCCTCACTTGTTGCGGAGAAGAGAAAGGAAGGCACATCATCGTTCTTCTTAGAATATGCATTCTCCGTCGAAGAGGGTGTCGTTCTTCACGGAAGGAACACTTCTTTTTAATCCTCCAGAGATTCCGCCCCAAAATATTTGTCAAAACAAATATTATGCTAAGGATTCCCCTATTTTAGTAAAATTTCCATGTATTTTCAAAATGATTTAAATCCACCCAAAGTAATTAATTAATTTGTGTAGTTCAAAATAATTAAATCAAGGTGTTGTCATATTTATGACCAATTGGAAGGTGGAGAGTTTAACAATTAAAGAGGGGAGTTGCCAAGAATTAAACAAGGGGGTTTAAGGGAGTTTAGGGGGAGTTATGGGGAGAAGAAAAGGTTAGGCTCGTGTTGTCCCCACCTCACAAATATCCTCTCGTGGGAGGTTATGTGGGTGTGAGCCCCACCTATAACTCCTCTTGAGATGAATTAACAAATTCCATAAATAAAATTGTGTTCAACAATTTTTATTTATTTTATTCCAAATTACAAAATATTAAATCTCAACCCAATAAAACGAAACTGCAGTAAAGGTCCCCTTCAGAAAATACCGGTGCTGCAAGTTCATTGGTGTCCTCAGATTTTAATTCCGAGCTTCGGTTCAAAAGATATAAAAACCCGCACGTACGTTTACTGAACGTACCTGAACAAAACATCAGAAATTGATTCTGAGCACACCAGGCCTTAGAATCAAGTGCCGTCAGAAACCCCAGACTCGTAAAATTAAAAAGTATTTAAGAAAAAAATTTCCTTGAGCTTTTTGGGTCTTTACACACTTAATAGATCCTTATGTCAGTCATAGTTTTGATCATGATGAGCCTGAGTTCCCTGTATCAAATAGAGGAATTAGAGGGAGTTCCAGAGGTCTAGGATACAGGGGAAGACGTGGATATCCTAGAAGCCACTATTTCAATCCTACCCCTACTAGAATTGTATATGCAGTAGAAACTCGTGGCAAAGCTCTTCAGCGGGCTCAACATGATCAAGAAAATTCTTCCACTCATGGTAGATTCAATCCTGACACAGTTATTTTGGGAGATCAGTGGTAGGTTACACCTTCTTCCTCTCAATAAATAAATAGACCTGGTCGGTCTAATCATCCATATCTAGGAGTATTTCCAACTCCTACGTCATTACAAGATGCATCTACTTCCAAAGCATCAACTTCTAAGGCACCTGCGAAACCACATGTTCTTGTTGGGAAACGCAAACCTTTGGACCAAATGTATGATATCTTGAAACATTTGGCCCAAGTACAAGCCAAATTATCAATTCTGGATTCCTTGAATCTATCAAAGGATCTTCGGGAGGCACTCATTGAGGCTTTGTCAAGTCATCATGAGTTTGAAACTGATATTGATGTGGGTGAAGTCTATCATGTAGAAAATAATCTTTCAGAATGCCATGCAGTGATATCTTTTATAGATGAAGATGAATATGATGTTGTGCATGTGCATATTAGACCTTTTTATTTATCTAGCGAGGTCAATTATGTAGACATATGAAGAGTTTTCATTGATAATGGTTCAGGAGTCAACCTCATCCCCATTCATACACTTCGTCGATTGGGCCTCACCGAATCTGATTTGTCTCCTTCTACATTGATTTTTCAAAAATATGATTAAAATGAACAAGAAATTCTGGGAGAGATTACACTCAGAACATGGTTTGGGGATCTTGTATCCAATTCAGATTTCATGGTTGTTCGTCATGACACAGCATTCAACATTTTTCTTGGAAGACCTTTTCAACATCAACATGCGGTTGTCCCTTCATCATACCATCAATGTCTCAAATATTGTTTCAATTGTCAGATTGGGACATTGTATGGTGATAACGACCCATTCAGAACATGTGAATCCCAATACATTGAGGCATAATTCTATCACATGGAGGGTAAGTAAAAATCCACAACAAGGGAGGTTACCGAAATTAATTTTCCATATGGTTTGGAAAAGATTCCTGTAAACCCATTCATAAATGTGAGTACAGATTATGTGTTTCCTATCAATCAAATTGACAGGATAGACCCAAATCCAAATACTCTTATGGAAACTTCCATAATGTCAATTACGGCAATCAAGCCAGACAGCATGGGAGAAATTTGTGATTCACCAAGCAATGTTGAATGCTCAAATGGAGATATATTCATTTCATCTGCTGAAATCCAGCAATTCTATACTTCATCAACAAGACCAGAATAAGTTATAGTAATGTCAGAGGAGAATGATGATGTTGATTCTCAATCCATCATCTCCTCTTTATTACCCAAGGAAGACCCTTCATCATCAATAGGGTCAGAAATGGAAGTCTCTTCTTCAAGATATTCAAATTTTAACATCTCCCTTAATTTTGGAAATTCTTCTTCATCATCTACTATGCAAGTAGAAACAGAAGAAATAACATGTGTTGAAGAAGAAGAGGAAGATCTCAGAGATGCTCCTCAAACATTTGAAGAGTGTATCTCTACCACTATGGATGAACTCAGAGAATTAAATCTGGGTACAAAAGAAGATCCACGCCTCACTTTAATTAGTGTGGCCATGACTCTTAAAGAGCAAGAAATGTATATTTCATTTTTAAATAAAAATCGAGATATATTTTCTTGGAACTATACAAAAATTCCAGGGCTTGATCTTGATGTTGCTACACATCGTTTGGGTTTTCCAGAAGAACATTGAGGATTTAAGCAAGCCGTAAGAAGAACACACCCAACTTAGGCTTCCAAAATTGAAGTTGAAGTGGATAAGCTTATAAAAGCTAACTTCTTAATAGAAGTTCAATGTACCAAATGGATGGATAATATTGTCCCTGGGAAAAAGAAGAATGGAAAAATTAGAGTTTACATTGATTTCAAAGATCTTAATCGGCATTGTCCCAAGGATAATTTTCCAATTCCGATCACTGAACTCTTAATTGATGCAACAGCTAGCTATGAAGCACTTTACTTCATGGATGGATATTCTGGGTATAATCAAATCAGAATGGATCTAGAAGATGAATAATCTACAGACTTCAGAGCCCCTTAAGGTGTGTTTTTCTATCGGGTAATGCCCTTTGGCCTAAAAAATGAAGGAGCAACATATCAACGTGCCACACACCATTTCTTCAAACCCATTTTAGGGAAGTTTGTTGAATGTTATGTGGACGATTTGGTGGCTAAATCCAAACAATGTTATAATTACTTGGATGATTTGGAAGTCATATTCCACAAACTTCGACAACACAATTTGAAGATGAACCCCTTAAAATGTGCTTTTGGGGTAACCTCAGGAAAATTTCTCAGCTTCGTGGTATGCCATCGTGGTATTAAAGTCGATCCTGAGAAGGAAAAGTCAATACTTGGTATATAAACTCCTCAAAATTTGAAATAATTAATAGGACTTCAAGGAAACTTGGTCTATATTCGGAATTTCATCGCCAATTTGGCAGGAAAAAGTTTACCCTTTACCAAATTGATGAAGAAGGGATTCACTTACCAGTGGACTGAAGAATGTCAAGAAGCATTTAATATTCTCAATAAATATATCTTAAGTCCACCTGTATTAATGCCAACTAAAGAAGGAAGTCCACTTATTCTTTATGTGACAGCTATAGAGTGATCATTGGGTTCCTTCCTTTCCCAGAAGAATGATGCTGGGAATGAAAACAACCTTTACTATCTCAGTTGGACAATGCTTGAAGCAGAAATCCGATATTCAAGTATTGAAAAGTGCTGCCTAGCATTAATCTTTGTAGTTCAAAAGTTGAGACACTATCTGTAACATCATGAGGTCCTATTGGTATCTCGTAATAACCTACTCAAATTCATCCTTAATTATACAATGCTTACCAGACATCTGGAAAGATGTGCAGTTATTTTGCCGCAATTTGATATCTAGTATGTGTCTCAAAAGGCAATAAAGGGCCAAGATCTGGCTGATTTCCTTGATGAACATCCTTCAGTAGAAGATACCTCTTTAGATGTTAAACTCCTTGATGATGAAGTCTTCTCTATTCAAGATAATCTTCAAACAAGGGAAATGTACTTTGATGGTGCTTCCAGAAGTCTAACAGGGAAGAAAATGGAAGATCCTAAATTCAACAAAGTTGGGTTAGGAATTGTACTTATTTCCCTGGAAAAGGTAGTTTTACCCTATTCCTTCTTATTTCAGGAAGGCGATACAAATAATGAATGAGAATATCAAGCTCTTATCGCAGGATTAGAGTTGGCACTTCAGGAAAAAGTGAATCATTTAAAGGTGAAAGGTGATTCAGACTTGGTAATCAAAAAAGTCAATGGGGATTATGCCATCAGAAAAGAAGTGTTAATCCCTTTTTATGATTATGTTAGAGAGTTAATGGAAGAATTTCCTTCGGAACCAACATTTTCTTATATCCCGCGATAAAAAAATTCTCAAGCTGATGCACTGGCTAATATAGCCACAGCTCTAGCAGATCCAAATCAGGATGAAACAATCAACATTATTGTCCACCGTCGTAAAATTTCACCTTATGTTCAAATCAGAATAGAGGAAATCAATGAAATTAGTCCCATTTCTGAACCATATGGTCATAGTACAAGATGGATGACACCTATCAGGGAATACCTTTAAAATGGAACACTCATACCTGATAGAACCGGGAAAGAACAAGTCTGGCGACGTGTCGTCAATTTTACTCTTTATGATAGCCCAAATCACCAAGAAAAAATTCTCTACAAAAGGGGTTTTGATGTAATTCTCTTTAGATGAATTGATAGTGAAGATACAATGGCTATCATGAAAGAAGTAAATGCAGGAGTATGTGGTGCCCACCAATCTGGACATAGACTGTCTAATCAAATTCGAAGGCTTGGATACTTTTGGCCTTCAATGATACAAGATAGTGTTGATTTTATGAAAAAGTGTCATTCTTTCCAAGTATGTTCCAATTTCATTCATCAACCCCCAGAGTTGCTTCATATAGCTAAATACTCATGGCCATTTTTCACATGGGGAATGGATGTAGGGGGACTTTACCCTTCAGCTACATCCAAGCAGTTTCAGTATATTCTTACTACAACTGACTTCTTTTCAAAATGGGCAGAGGCAAGACCTCTCAAATAAATTAGTTCTAAAAGTATTGTTAGCTTCATCAAATCTAACATCATTACCATATTTGGTGTCCCTCATACCATATTGACAGACAATGGCACCAACTTCTGTTCATCTGAGGTAAGGATGTTGTATCAAGAATACAACATCAAATCCAACCATTCCTCTCGGTATCATGCAGAATCCAATGGCCTAATAGATGTTTTCAACAAGACTCTTTCAAATATACTGCCAAAAAAATGGTGGATAAAGATAAGAAATCATGTCCTGATAAACTCTTTCATGATTTATGGGCTTATCGGACCACCACCCACACTGCAATGTGGTCAACTCCATATTCATTAGTATATAGAACAGATGCAGTCTTTCCCAATGAAGGTAAATTACCCTCACTCAGAGTATCCATTTATGATCAGTCATCCACAGATGAAAAATCTCAAAAGCAATTGGATTAATTGGAATGATTAGATGAGAAAAGATTGTGCACTATGCACCATTTGGATGTCTACCAGAATCAAATAGAACGAGCATCCAACAACAAAGTTCATCTTTATTCATTCATTCAAAGAGAACTGGTATTTATTCTCAGAACTCCAATAATACCATGAAAGAAACCTCCCAATCTTGAGCCAAAGTGGGAAGGACTTTACTCAATACATAAGGTCTGCTACAGTGGAGCTTATTCTTTAATCTCAATGGATAGAGAACTCATCACAACTCCAACCAATGCTAGATTTCTGAAGAAGTATTTTGTTTAACACAAATTCAAACACATCCAACATGATTTTAAACAGTGTTGTCCTAGCTACATGATGCTAAACTGTGTAGCATTAGTTCATGTATATGACCTTAAATTTTTCACACTTACGTCCAACAAGACATTAAACTGCATAACCATTGTCCAAGCTACATGACGTTAAACTGTACACCTCTTTGTCCCACATGACGTTAAACTGTGGGAAAAAACCTAATACATCCAACATGATGTTAAACTGTGTCCCCAAAGTCCTTACTGCATGACATTAAAATGCACATTCCCTAATACGTCCAACATGACATTAAACTGTGTCGTCCTACATGACTTTAAAATGTAAAAGTCCCTAATACGTCCAAGATAAATGACGCTAAACTGTACAACACCCTTTTTTCCTTACTGCATGACATTAAACTGCATAGTCCCCCCAAAGTCTTTACTGCAAGACTTTAAAACTGCACAGTCCCTCTTTCGTCCAACATGATGTTAAACTGTGTCTTGTCCCTTATGTCCTACATGACACTAAACTATGAAACATTAAGGTTGTTTCTACCTCTTGTTTCTCACACCAAGTATGAATCGCGTGAGCTTAGTGTAAACTTCAACCATAACACCCTCTTTGGGACATTAATCATGCGTATGTCCCAACACCATCTCCGGGTTGTCCTCAAGTACAACTTGATCACTAATTCATTCTTAATTGAACTACGTGGAATTTGATCCTTTCCTTCTAGGATGGGTATGTAGTTAAACTCCCGAGGTTCAATACCAAAACCAATCTCTTCACATCGGTTCATATCCATCTCATGAGATGTTGATTCATGAAGTTTCCCCCAGAACCAATATTTTTTACATTGGTTATTCATCATCCTTGCTATATGATGTTAAACTATTCTCACTATTGTCCTGTATGACAATAAAATAAAATATTCTTTGACACTCTCACCTGAGAGGGAATCATTATTTACATTGATCTCCAATCATGTTATATTCCAAAGACTATGTGCATACATAGAAATTCCTGATCTTTAATCTTGGGTCAAAACATCATTGCACTAAAGTCCCCTGTCACCCTTCATATGTATGAACCAAATCTGTACAGAGGGTATTTCAAGAACAATGTGAGGCTTGATTCCCATCCTTATGGGATACATAGGAACATTCGAGCATCCCTTGAATCCAGCCCCAAGTCTTTGGGCCTAACCACAAATATCACTTTCAGTCCCTTAGCTAAAAATTCCCTCTGTGAAAAAATGAATGTAGCATGAAATCCCTGGTCTTCATTCACATCAGGTTTATAAAACACACAATGTGTATGCCTTATTATGGTCTAATCTCTATGAACCTAAACTAATATTTCCTATACTCTCTTCCCACATGACGTTAAACTGTATTTCAAGAACTAAATTTGGCTTGATTCTCATTCTAATGAGATATTTAGTGAAATCCTACATCTTAATTCTGGACCCATCCACAACATGATTATGGTTAGCATTGGTATGTGTATCTCTACATACATTGAACAATGCCCATTTTGATGTGTCATACTCCTAACCTTTAATACTTTAAGATCTCCATAACCCTTTTCTTGACTTCTGGTCTCAAAATGTCTGATACCCGAGAGTTCTTTTTCCTGACTATAAAGCACACGCCCTTAGGTGGACTTGCATAAGTAGTCTACATAATGGACCTATCAGCCTAAAGATACTATTATCTGACTATGTAGCCAATTCCCTTAAGTGGCCCAGCATAATTCAACCCCTTAATGGGTTTTTCAAATAGTGGTTACATCATTCTTGGGAGGAAAACCTCTTTTGTACTTATTTTTCTTAATGACTGTATGTAGGAATCTACAAAATAGCCATCCTTAACATATTTTTCCCATACTTTTTCTCATCATCTAAAAGTATTTAAGTCTATGGTTTATATTTCCCTTCCATACGTCTGGGTCAGAACTTCACTGGAGTGACCTTCATCCAATTCTTAGAAAATCTAGATTGGAAATATCCTCTCCATATTCAAGTACCTCTCTCCATATAGCAGACTCTATGATTTGGAAAATTTGAATCTTCATAAACTTTCACTGGCTTTTTAACAATAGGAAAGTAAAATTTCTGAGAGTTCTTTTTCCTGACTATGCAGCACGTTCCCTTAGGCAGCCCTGCATAAGTACTCTACATAACAGAACTATCATCCAAAAGATTCTATTATTTTACTATGTAGCCAATACCCTTAGGTGGCCCTGCATAATTCAACCCCTTAATGGGTTTGTTAAATAATGGTAACTTCACTCTTAGGAAATATTTCTTCTAATGCCTCTTAGCCCTTTTTTCATATCATTCCTCATATTCAAAATTTCTTAAGTCATAGTTTACAAGTTTTCCCCCATACTTGAGTATGGTAATATATTTTTAGAAAAATTATCAAGGAATTGAGACAATTTTAATTAATTTGGTAAAAGATATTCAACCTTAAACATCAACCTCTTTTTTTATGTCCGACATAAATGAATTTAAACTACCCACAAAAGACAAGGGAACTATGAACAAAAGTCAATTCCCAGCTCACTAAACATACATTTTGTATGATTTAGGTAATATTGAGCAATAAAAAGATTCAAAGTTTGTAGGGTTATTCTTATAATCATAGAAAAAATCAAATTATGATTTCTAGGATCATTGGCTTAGGTAAAATTTTAATGCAGGTAGTAAAAGAAGGCATGGATAAATGATTGAAGATGAAATAATTTTTCATTGATGTACACGATTTAGAAGGACGTCCATAAACTGGAGTCTCTTCTCTTTTTAAGTTATTACAAGATAGTTTCAACATAAGTCTTCATTTGATTTACGACATCTCGCACTTCATCAACTGCCACTTGATGTTCATGCACTCGACCAGCTTCACTCTTTTCAGATTGATGGAGTGATTTTTTGGCTTCAGTGATGGATTTCATACCATTTGTTTGAACTCCTTATACTGAATTGTTAAGCTGGTCAAGTTCTCCTATAACAACATCTAACTGTTGCTAAAGGTGCATCTACTGGACAACATTCTCCTTGATCTTATGCTTTCGCTCCTTCAACTTGGCAGCATGATCAGCCTCAGCTCGGGACACTACAGCCTCAAATTCACGGATATTGGCCAACAACTTTGATCTGGTTAAGTCTTGATGATATCTTTGCTCCTGCCCCCTCCTTAAAATGACTTGTTTCACCGCGACATGGATCTCCTGATATCCAAAACCACCAAGTCCCAAAATTGCGAACATGAATGACAGTCTTGGGATCTTCGAAGATAGATCTTCTAGAGGCACTCCAGATATGATCTTCCATATGTTCTTCCATGCCTTTCATCGTGAAAACTGGAGCACCTTTTGTACCTTCGGGTCTGATTTAGCATCATTGTCACACGGGGGAATATAATCCGGGATTAATGCACTTAGAGAAGTGACCTGTTCTACTCTTTCCCCCTGACCCTTGTTACTTCATTTTCTATTACCGTTGGGGTGGAGGATAAGGCTTCACCTCCAGATCTAGCCAATGAAATTGACGTCCCTACAATTTCAATTGACAGTTTTTGGTTAGTTTCAAAGGATGAAAAAAGATTAATTTGTCTTACAAATTAAGTGCAACCACAAATATTGTTATCTCTTACCCAATGGTAGATCAACAACATGAGAAGGCTCCACCCCATATTTCCTATCTTCAACAGGATCTTTAGGATGGGTATCATGAGGCTCTACCGGGTTCAGATCCACTTGAGCTAGTGTCTCTACAATAGTAGGGTTGTCCACAACCCCTTCAGGCATTGGCAGTTCAGAACCTTGCTCAGATGGAACTGCACATTTTAACCAATCATGACCAGAGATGTAATAAGAAGTTATTTTGATAGGACGAAGGATAACACTCATGTCCTAAATCTTCTAAATTACATGGTAATTTAACATGATCTAAAAAGTCTTCAAAAGATGCGCCAAGTTTCATCAGTTCATCCAATGATATCTCATATTCCTAGTTAGTCTCACCAGTGGGAGCATCTGATGTGTCTTCTGGGTGACCCTCATCCTACGGCCTTTGACCCCGAACAGTTTCTTCAGGTAAAATTACGACATCTTTTTCAGTGGCCTCCAAATGCTCTGGTTCAGGGGTTGAACCTAAAGTATCACATAATGGAATTCATTTGATGTTTTCATTCAATATCTTATGAATAATTGTTAAATTACCAGAAGTAGGCTCTTCTCTCCTTGTAACAGCATTAGGAGCAGTACTGGGAACAGATGCCGACTCTTTTTCTGGAGCATCCAATTTAGCATGAACTTGTTACTGTTCACCAGCACCCTCTGTCGTTCTCAGAGGAGGGTCAGTCCTCTCCCTCAATGGGGAAATTGAAGAAGCCCCTAAAATCCCATGAAGTATGAGCAATCATTGAATGGGTTAAAACTTATGACTATCTGAAGGACTAACCACTACTGATGAAGCATTTAGCTGTGGACTTCTTCCTTCGATGCCTTTGCTTCTTCGGATTTTTGGGAGTGATGACATCATCATCTCCAAATACAGGAATTGGTGAATGAAGAGCCATGTCTAACTCCTCCTCCATGGCCAGTTGGCCTGAAGATACCTCACCCGGCTCGTGAGGAGATTCATTAGCCCCAATGACAGTACCACCAGGGCTATACAGTGGTGAAGGAACCTCAGCAGTTCCTTTCTTTGCAAGCTTCAGGATGAAGAAAGTAATTTCCTTTAGTAACAAAGCTTTAACTGGAATCAAGTTACAAAGTAAATAAGGAAAGAGACTTACATATTCAGGAGCCATGTAATCGTTCCACTCCTCATCTTCAGAAGCACCAGTCCCCTTAGTGGTGCCACGATCTATCATTTCCTTCACCCACTTGGTGACAGGAATAGAATAATCGGTGGCATATATGAGCATCTCCAGCTCTCTGATGTAAGCCCACACTTTATCGGGGTTATCCTCGAAACAGATATCAGTGGAGGCCCGAAGATTCCCTATTCCAAGGATGTGTAGCCCCTCGCACAGATCCATCCAGCTAGTTTCTGCATCACAATATAAACTCCACCATGTCTGGACAACCTCTGGTCGTAGATATTCTGCATGTGTACCAGAAGGCTGTGAGAAGGGTCCTACAATCTTAGACTTCATCTTCTTCCCATCTCCCGCAACTATAGATATAGGATAAGAAAATAAGACTTGTTTCTTTATAAAGTAATGGAAATTAAATTGCCTTAATGAAGTAACTCACTAGGAGTCTATGGAGTGGGTATCTTTATTCTGATAGGATAATTATATCCGGCACGAGGCTGCTTTGCCGCATGTTGTGCCTCATCATCCCCATCTTGGGAATCCAGCGAGTCAGCCCTAGGTGAGGAACCTGGTGAATCAGCTCTAGGTGAGGAAGAGTCACTTTCCAGATGAAGGGTTTCTTTCCCTACAATTATTTTATTTTTCCTCACTTCATGAACCGGATGATTCAGTACCCCTTCAGGGTGTGATGCTATCCAGTTCTTGGGATACCATGTAGTCAAGTTACTCGCTGCTTTTGTAACTGGTAGATCAAACACTGCCCCAGTATTCTCTATAGATGTAAACAAACATAGTTTTCGGGAAACCATTGGATGTTTCTCTGACCTGACATGCATAGGAGGGGATACAATAGTCTTATGAAGACACTTGAATTGGCATGCAAACTTGTATGGAACATAGGCCTCGCATATAATCACTCTATGAATCCTGGTGGCCAATACCCCATCTTTGCAAGCCGGTATTTATGACCTCAGTTCTAGTCTAGATGTCCCATCATCAAAAAACCTCCTGGATGGTGGGTTTCAATAAGGAAAGCAATTGAATTCCTTGAACATGCTCGGCCTCACCTTCATATCATAGATGTTGAGAGCTAATAGAGAAACTCCAGAAAATGCATGCACTGATGGCTTGAAAGAACCTCCAGGAACCTGTACTCCATTCTGTACAGCATATGTCCCGAAATGAGTGGCGATCCATTCCCCCAAAACATGGAATGGTCCAAATATTCTCAAAGGAGACTTACCCATAAATACATGGAGTAAGATCCTGTGAATCTTCACCAAAATGGGGGTGTCCAACCCAACCATTTCCTTTTCATCCAACTTGGCTGCCACAACGAAGGTCCCTAGTCTGACGCCTCCCTTCAAATCCCTGACTGGAAAAAGATAAAAACTGAGCCAAAAGGCTAAAAAGACCTCTAGATGGGTCTTTTTTGGGATTCTCCGATCCACTTTGTACCCCCACATCCCAAATTCTTATTTTTCTAGAGTCAGCCAGAATGTTCCAGAAGCACCCCACTTCTCTGTTCTTAGGCAGGTAGTAGGATGAGTACAGGTGGGCCCCTTCACCTCCTTCTTGGTAAGAAACATATCCATCCACTCCTCTGGATTAATATCCTTTCTAGAATGAGTTCTGTAGGTCTTTGAGTTCTTGAGCTTGTAGAAAATTGTCAATAACTCCCGAGCCAAATCTGGAGTCTTCTCCGAATCATTCCAATTCGCCTTGGGAAGATGAATTCATCATACATATCCCCAAAAATTGGATCCCACAAGATCTTGTAGACATCCCACAAACTGATCTCTACTTCTCCATGACTAAGATGGAAATAATTGGTTTCTGGACTCCAGCGGCTGATTAGCTCCAGCACAAAGTCACCATTCTTGTAGACATATGTCTACCCAGCCTAGACGACTTCATATATTGCAGATCCTTTCAAATCCTTGACAAAATCTACACAGGTTTGTCTCACCCAATATGACCACATCCATTTTGGCTTCACACCTCCTCCAGGATTGAAGTCCCAACTCTTCTTCCAGCCTTTGGATTGATCCATCTGTGAATTTCGGAATATTGAAGGATAAAAATGTGGCTGCAGCTCAGGCTTGTGAGGTTTTTGATCTGGGGACAAGGGCTATGATGCATTATATAGGCCTTCTCCACTGTTCCTGTATTTAAAAATGATCCTCCCATTGAGACATTTACTGAAGCAAAATTGGTGTAAGTTTGAAACCAAAAATACAGAAGATAATTCTTTGCCTCTAGAATGTTGACTTCTTGCAAATGACCATGCCCATACAGAGGCAAGTAGATGCTCTGTGGAAAATTAAGATGATACTTCTTCAAGTACTTGGCCAAATCTGGGAGAGTTCTGCCACATATATCATAGTAATCATGGCCAAAAATATTCAACATATCATCAATGCGCTTGCTCGCCAGTTCATCAGTCGTTCCAATTCTTCTAGGATCCATTTAACTTGCACAAAGGTCAAATAATTAACTCTTAATTAAGTTGGGTTTTCATAAAATTTGCGAAGAAAAATGGAAAATATGGTTAAGGCATTAAGGCACACAAATCCAATGTTACCACACAAGTGTAACTATGTCGTGCAAGTTTTGGCACACAGGTATCACTATGCTAGTCAAACTACCTCTACAGAAGCACGACACAAACAGAAGCAATGAAACCGCAGAGAATCTGTATACTTGCGCGACAAGGGAAACCTACACGGTGAGAGATCAGAATCGTTCAAAAGTGGGTGATTTGTGTTAGAATAGTGTGCCTATTTATAGGCAAGGCCTAACCCCTGCATGCCAAAGCCTGCACGACTATCACCTGTGCGCTGCTACCTGCATGCTCAAAATGTGTGTGCCACCCTTCCTTGATTTTATCCTTTACCTCAGAGTCAAATCCTCCTTCCATTCGGATATAACTATGAGGGGGGATTTTTTTTGATGCTCCTTTCCATCACAGAGTCTAACGACTGAAAAAGGGGAATACCTTAGCACAAAGAGATTCATCCTTTGAAGAAAAATCAAAAATTGACAAAGGCATGAACAAGGATTTGTTTACACATGGGTCATGAAAGTTTCATCATGGTCGTGCAAGTATACTTGCGTACCACATATTAGCCATGCAGGTGACTTGAGCGCTCTATTTGATTTTCACCTAAGGTCTTTAGTAGCCTATAAATACCCCCTATGGGCCCCCCATTTCGAGGATAAAAAATCCCAAAAGTCATATTTAAGATCTTAAATCCCTAGTCTCTAATTGAAGTCTTCCGAACACTTCTAAGGTAATTTCTTACCTATAATGGAAGATCTAAAGAGGGGGAACAAGGCCTAAGTGTTCAAATTCACAAAAACTTGCACGCCTAAGTGTCTAAACCTTAAGGGAAATGAAGACACTTTCACGCCACCTTATCCCTTCAACAAAACTTGTTCACCACCCTTTTGGAAGCCTTAAGGGATAATAATAGTGGATTGAGACAATTATTAACCAAGTATTACCATATGGGTTAATCATTGCGCAAGTACACATGTTTTGCGCAAGTATACTTGTGTGACCAGTACTTGCGCGCCCCAACAGGAATTGCGCGCCTACCTATTTTTGGGTGGCTCTCCTGTCTATTCAACTCCTTCTTTCAAATCCACCTCTCCTCTTTAATATTTAGCCTTAAAAACCTCTTCAAAACCATTTTTTGGCATGATTACTTTGTTGGATTCCTTATCTAAAAGTAATTCTATGGAACATCTCTCAAAACCTTGTGATTTACATATCATTATGTCACTAAGGTTAGAGATTTAATTCATTCAAGTAATCCTCTAAGATGAGAAGATCTTTAATCTAGGAATCCTCTTTAGGTGTAAGCCCCAAGTTCCCTAACCTGGGCCTCCTTTTCAGGAGTAATCCCCAGTCACAAGTTCCCTCTAATTTGGGCCTCCTTTTTAGGAGTAACCCCAGTCATAATTTCTCTTAACCTGGGACTCCTTCTTAGGAGTAAACCCTAAGTCTCAATCCCTTTTTGATTTGGTCTTTCTTTTCAGGAATATAAAACCCAATCATAAGTCCCCTCTAATTTAGGCCTCCTTCTCAGGAGTAAGTCCTGTGTTAAGTATCCAAATCTCCATAAATCACATATACTTTTTTTGGACCTTGTTCCCGAGTTTCTTCCTTGAAGTAAATCCCAATAATAATCTATCTGGGCAGTCATACATACATAAGTCCCACATTATTCCTTATGATTGCATCTTTCATGGCACAATCATTAGGTTTTACTGAAACCTCTTGTTTATCACACCAAGCATGACTCACGTGAGCTTAGAGTGTAAAAGTAATTATGAAATCTTTTTTTGGGCCATCAATTATGCATAAACCTTATACTTCTTTTCTCGAACTACGTGGGCTCTGATTCCTTTTCTAATAAGGATACATAGGTAGCCCATCTGTGGGTACAATCCCAACTCTAAAATAATCCATGTCCATATGAATGACAATAAACATCAAGTTCCACACTGAGTGGATTTAAAACCAGTATGGTTATCATAATGACCAAGAGATTTCTATATAATGTATTGAAGGATACCATTGACTAAGAATCTCTAACAAATACAGATGATTCTCTATCGATGAAGAACCTCAAATACATGTAAAAGATTCTCTAAATCTCATACATATCAATCATTGATTGTTATATCTAAAGGAAATCTCATTTTCATACTTGGTAATTTAATAAGGATTCACGAACATAACTTAAATCTATAAAGAGAGTCCTAGAGTGGACAATAATTCCCCCAAAAAAGGTGTGATGAGTCCGACCTCCCATCCTCTCGACCAATGCAAATTCTTAAGACTCATCAGTCCATAACTAATGAGCACATACCTTTGGAAAGTAGGTCCAAATGGATATAGAATCATTGGATGTTTTCGGTTCTATGAAAAAACCCATTAGAAACTGATTAGAATGTTTGAACCTTAAACAAACGAGGTTATCCCCATTTCTAGAGGATACAGTTTCCTATTTTAAATAGCATAAGATACCAAATATGATAATAATGTGTTATATATGGTGATGAACCAAAGATATCCTAGGAAAAAAACCTAGGATACCTTATGCGATGAGCATAAGTTACATTTTATGTCGAGAATGTGATTCTTAAATTATTAATATAGATACCTAGGAATTAAATTTTTTCATGATCCTAAATATACTTTTACAAAAACTAAAAGAAGAATATTTAGATACTTAGTGAATGTGGAAGATTAGATATATGAATACATCATGTTATGTATAAAAACATCATCATTATTTAAATTTCCACATAGTTCTCTTAACACTGTTAGCTCTAATAAAATTATATAGGATATACCTGGGAAAATACATAAAAAAATAGGTGATATATAAATATCATTAATGGAATAAACAGGAAAATAAATCTAACATGAGAGTCAACAAGCATATCATGATACAATAATGATGATGATCACGAGCATGGAAACATGGAATAAGGACATCACATTATAATATCAGGTAATCATATTATATTTGTAAAAAATATAAGACATCGTTTACAAAAATTAGTCTAGTTTAAATCCCATGACCATCTTTATAAAGTGTAAAATGTCCTATAGTGGATTGGGTTTACTCCCCATTCCAATAAACATAGTATATAAAGTTTGGTGGTAGGTTGTGTTAACTCCCCAATACCTTATATGACATCCCATGAGATATAAATATTTACCTAATTAATTTAAATGACATATAATTAGGGATCCTACTATCATATAATTAAAATCATATATATTTATTCCATAAGGGGAAACAAAACCATGCAGACATAATAAGTATGATTAAACCCATGATAAGAAAGTGGGTTTTATAATTCTGAATGAAGGCATAACCAAAGGATAAATCATAAGGATTCCCAAGAGAAGATGGAATTTAATTATTTTAGAAATTCATAATAGAAAAATGGATATAGATCTTTAACATGGGTTTTTAATGTGTAAAATTCATGAGAAATATCTATGAGAAGAAATAATAAAAAAATAACCACTTCTATGATGTTTTATGAATTGTGTAAAGGATATTTATAAAAAATAAAACATGTTATTATTTTTTATAAAATTAAAATTGAACTAATTGGGTTCTAAATAAAATATTAATGATTTTTAGAAGCTAATAATTATTTATAAAACTTTTATGGGGGGATTATTGATATGAAAATATAAATGAAAAACCTCTATTAAATTAGGTTTGATTGTAATTTTGAATTTAAAAATGAATTAAAAACACATATAACCATAGAAATTAAAATTATATTTATATAGGTATATATTTAAGGGTAATATGTATTAAAATAAAATAAGAACATGTGAATAGTTCTACGTAAAAGTGAGAGAAAAAAGAGAGAATTCATAATTCGAGTTTCATGGAAAAATCCAAGAAATAATCATGGTAGGAAAACCATTTTAAGGTAAATTTATTTAAATAAAACATTTAAATGTGAATTATGAATATTACTTGTTAAAATATAATAAGGTAATGATGAAGGTACAATTAGATAATAAATAATTAATGTTCAAATTAAAAAGGATAACATTGGTGGGATGGGAAATTATGGTTAAGGATGAGAAACCTTAGTTTATGAGGATGTGAATAATATAGTTACATTTTAGATAAGGAATAGAAATATTTAAAAAAGAATATTTGAATCTAAATTGATCTCTTAATATATAAATAGAATATAAAATATTAATTTAATAGAGAAGTTCAGGGAGAAACATTATAACTCAATACAGTATAATGAGTTATGAAAAACACTTAAATTTTATATAAGGTATCTATCAGAAACTAAATCAAGGAATGACATGAATAGAATTGAAATTTATAAGTTAAAAATAACATATGATATTATAAGTCAATGGGGATGTATTTAGACCATAAAAATGAATTTTTGTGTATATTATCAATGAATTCCTCGACGAAGGTTGGTTAATATGGAAACCCTTACAACTGATCTAACACTTGTGATGAAGTCCGTTTAAAGAAAGTAACTTGATTTATCTTATTATATTAAATTAATCACTAATAAATAAATTATTAAACTTTCATGGGATGGTAAATTAAATTAATATCTTTTAAAAGGAAACATGTTTTTTAAAATGTATCATATCTCAAAGACTCGAAATTGATATCTAGAAAATCATTATAACTTGAGGAGCGTCAAAAACTTTTAAAATAGATATATTTAAATTAAAAACAAATTACCATGACTAAAAGGTATTTAAATATATTATATCTCAATTATAATGTATATATACCATATAAAATAAATTAGGTGCATAATAAAAAACATGTCTCAAAGGGAGGAACTTAGGATGAAAACCCTCACATTATTCTAGATATGTTATGTAAATGTGCATAAATTATTGAATAATCAAATTAATTTTACTATATACCTAATTATGAAAAAAAATTGTATATTTAATTTAATATGAACCATTTAATATCAAATTCTCTTCATTTCTTATAATTGTTTTCATATGTCGTCATAAAAATTTTATTAGTGTTAGCTTATTTCGATAGTTTCATAGATCAAATTTGATATTTTAGTAAAATGTTAAATACATAATATCACCATTATATAAACAAAAAAAATATTTAATTTTAAATTATATTATAATAATATTTTTATTATAGCTCCCATAGCCATCCATGAAAAGAATTTATACCATTATTCAAGTAGGTAGTTAAACCAACTCAATCATTAACACACTATAACTCGATGGGCGAGTATGATTAAGAAATTATATAATATCATTATAAAATAAGTGTAATTATATTATTTATTTTTTTATAAGTTAGTGAATATGATTTATGTTGTTTGGATGAATAATGAAAATCATCACGTAAAACAAAAAATTTTACATCCTTGAGGTGGTAATCTACAAAACCGAGAGTTAAAATTTTAATTTCTCAATGAATAAGAGGGAATTAATTTATATGATTATTTAAAATTTTATAAATATTAATATATTAAATATTTAATAATTATTAATAAGTAAAATCCTTAAAAGAAACTGTAAGAGGTGGTAAAAAATATAGAAGATGTCGCTTTGTGGAGGTGGTAGTCTGTGCAATGCACTGAGGACACTTTTGTTTTACTTAGCAGATAGAGGTGAGTAAATAATGGTTATTATATTAATATAATAAAATAAATGTATAATAATGATAACTATGTTTATATTTTTTTCTTGATATAATTTATTTTCAAGTTGGAGATTAAAGAAAAAAGATTATGAATCTAGTAATACTTAGGTGGGAGATATGATCTTCCATTAGAGTTCTTCTTATAAAATAACACCTTACACTAAATTATAAGTAACAAGGGATTTTGGATTAAAATCAATTCTATTATTTTATATTTGGTATATTTTTAAGGGAAATTATAATTTAAAGTGTAACTATGGAGGGGTGAAAGTGTTCTGCTTTTATAAGTGAAGAAAAGGGAAATTTTGGGAATACCATTTACTATTCCATGATATCTATAAACTATTACTTTGAAAATTTCTCAATAATTTTGTAATATTATAGTTTGGGGTGATATTGATTTGATAAATACACACCAATATGTTTTAAACATTTTTAAACATGTTTTATGTTTTTTACCATAGGTTTTTCAATGTTTACATTTTGGTTTTTACCTTGGTAACATTTTTTTAACAAAGTAATTTACATTTTATTTAAAATATAAGGTAAAACATATTATAAAATATTGATATTAAAAATCTAAATTTAATCGCTACTTATTCAAATTCAATTTCAAAATTTCATAAAATCTATTTTTTAATATATAATATATTAAAAAACAATTTTTGATTCCTTGCAATTTTAACCATTACATACAAATGAAAATATATAAGGGTGGATTATTGATATACACAACTTGATATATAATTTAAATAGTGATATTAACCTTTAAAACTAAAGAAAAATATATTTTTTCCTTTTAATAGGATTATCCCTAATATTATATTTATCACCAACTATTTTATCCAAGAGTATATCCTTATTCAGTATCGAGACTCACATTGAATAATTTCTTTATAAAGGGTTTCCATAATAATCTATTAATATATATTCATACGTTTATATAAAATATGATATCCTTATTCCAAATTATTTTTCCTCAAAGTAGAGATAACCAATGAATTTCTAAAATCACATTAAATTTATAAAGGAAGGATAATAAGATTTATATAAGAAACATTCCCATAATATGTACCTTAGGATAAAATAGTCATACTACTAGAACATTATATTAATAATTCCACATATATTCATCTAGGTAATTATTTTATGTTCTTAGAAAATGTTCTATGTATAAAGTATTAGGTTGAATAAGATAGTAATATAAGACAAATAGTTTATTATTAGATGAGAAATAGTCCTTACTCCACAAAATTTTTTGAGAACAATTTGATATTTGATAGTACATATGCTTTCTATTGTTTCCTTAACCTTAAAATTTTTTTGATTCTTGTTATCTTTATTAGATTTTATATTAGGTAATTTAATCAAATAATTCCCCATTTTTCCACACAACATTATACTACAAGGTGTTCTTATTAATGCATGTTTTCCACTCCCATTGTGCTAAATAGACTCTTAATGTTTCTACGGTATTTTAATTCTTGATGACCCCGTTTATATAATTAAATCGTTTTCTATTCCCCTTGAGTAAATTTATTTGGATATTTTTCCATATTTTTTACATGAAAAAGATTAAGTCTACTTATCTTTCCCATATTATTCATTGAAAATTTCATGAGACTATATACTTCTCTTCTTGTTTATAATCAAAATTTAAACTATGGTTACATTGTTAAAAATATTATTTTATAGTTTATTGGAATAATCAAAATATTTCTCAATCTATATCTCATTCTAATGGTATTATTATTAATGTAATAATGGAATTTTCCATTTCACCCATGATTCCTTGTAGTTCTAGAAATTACTAAAACCAAAAGGGGTTACATGAATTTTTAATAATTAAAATTATTATAAAAAATAGTCTTAGGTAAATTAAACTAAAGGATTTCTAATTTTATTATACTATGAAGTTAACCAAAATTTGATCTTTATTAAACCTATATCACTTGTTGTTCCGCCTATATTATTCACAGTTCGACCAAGGTTACTTTAAGTTGAGTTGTCTTATAATTCTCAACCAAGTACCTCAATGTATCTTTAAAATCATTATTTCATTGTGGTTCATAAAGAGTATATGATAAACCACGTTAAACCCCAAAAATTGTTTGTCCATGTGTGTAGTCTTAATAAAAATCATTAAGAATCATAGTGATGATTGAGTCAATTCTCAACCAACCATTTTTGACTTCATTACCCCTAAGTGAATCTTTTCCACATTTGTATCTACTTTATAGTATCTATACAGGGATTTAAATGAAAATAAAACCACAAAATCATTATATTACCCAAATTTTAGTTTGTTATACTATACTTAGGATTATCCCTAAGTTTTTTTACTAATTTTATCTAATCATATTGTTTAAAAATAACTAGACCACCCCCTAATACCAAAAATAGTTATCCAAGCCTTAGACACATATTATTTCGTGATTCTTAACATATTTTTCCAAAAAATACAAGCCAATGATCCAAAGGTGTACTATCTTTGGAAGATTAAAACTATGAATACATCATCTTAAACATAAAAAACATATTTATTTAAATATTAATATAGTTATATTAACTCCAATATATATTATAAAGATAAATTGTATAGATTGAGGAAAATACATATGGAAAAGTGTGAGATAAGAAGCCTAATAAGGGAATAAATATAAAAATAAATCATAAAAAGATATTGAAGCAGCATAATAATATATCATAAATACGATGATCATATTCATGGAAATGGAATAATAAAATCAACATATAAGATCACTAAATACTATAATATAAGGAAACAACATAATACATTAAATTATAAACATAATTCCAAGGTCAATCCCATGACCATCATCATAAAGTGGACAATTGACCGTGGTTTATTGGGTTTACTCCTTATTCCCATAAATATTTTGACAAAGTCCCATTTTAGATTAGGTTCTCTCCCCAATACCTTACATAACATCTCATGAGATATAAAGAATCAATTATTTCATAATATAGATATATAATTTTGGGACCACCCATCAAATAATTAGAACCAAACAAATTTATGATACATGGGGGGAAAGTAACCATATATAAATCATAGTCATGATCAAACCCCTAATAAGGAAGCCAGTTTCATAATTTTCAGTCATGGAATAACCAATGGATAAATCATAAGGATTACTAATATAATAAAGAATAAAAATTTATTTCACTTTCATAGTAGAATAAGTTACATTGGTCTTGAACATGAATTCTAATATAGAATATTCATGAGAATGACATAGAAGAATTAATAATAAAAGAAAACCACTTGGGTGATGATTTATGAAAGGAGTAAAGGATATTTTTCGTGAAATGATGATATTATTGTTTTTAAAAAAAATATAATGGATCCAATATTTTTATTAATAAAATATTGAGATTTTTAATATATTAATGGTTAAAAAATTGATGGGTTTATTTCTTTACATGAGACAATAAATAAGAAAGTTCCCTTAAATCGGGTTTACTTAAAAGATGGAATTTTGAATGGAACTAAAAATAAATATGACCCAACAATGGAAAATATATTTAACTAGGTAAATATATAAGGTAAATTAAAAAATAAAATAATTTTATGTGAAAAATATTTTATAAAAGTGAGAAAAATAATGTGAATCCATAATCTGAGGGTGGTTTGGAAGATCTATCAAATGATCATGGAAGGGAATACATTTTCAATAATTTTTTAAATCGAATATTAAAAAAGGGATGATAACTAATTATTTTGAAAATAAAGTAATTGAATTTTGAAAATTAAATGTGATAATATATAATTAGGTTTTGAATTAAAAAAAAGAGGGCATTAGTGACAAGGGAAATCATAGATAAAGAGGATATTCCACTATTTATGTTGCTAGAAATTATTCTAATCATAGTTTATTTTTCAAAAAAAAGATTAACCATAAATAAATAATATTTTAATCAAAATTAATATAAAAATATATTAATATATAATAAAATTTTAAATTAAATAAAAAAATAAATTAGAAATATTATAAATCAAGCAAGAAGATTGAGTTACCAAAACCCTCTATATTTTAGGGAAGATGTCAATTATAGGGCATAGAAATTAAGAGACTGAATGTAAGTGAGGTTTAAAAATGAAAAAATAATTTATTATTTTATAATTAAATGGTAAATTAGTTACACTATACAAATTGGTTTTGTTTATTAATATCAAAGTATGACTTATTGAATGGTGATTGAGATGGAAACCCTTACATCAAGGAAAAACATGATTTGAAAGACATTTAAATAAGAGAAAATTATTTGGATTCTTATATCTCATGAATAAAAAATAAATAAATTATAAAAAAATTAATGGTATGGTAAATAAAATTAACACCATAAAATATAAAACATGGTGCATAAAATGTATCTTGTCTCAAAGAATCATAATGTTGACCAAGAAAACCTTTACAACTTAAAGAGAATCAAAACCTTATGAAATAGATATCTTTAAATTGAACTTCATTTACCATAAAAAAAGGTATTTTATGATTTAAAATATAAATTATGTATAATATACAATACAAAAAATAAATTTGGTACATAATACAAAACATGTCTGGAAATAGGATTTTGATATCAAAACCCTTACCTTATACCCGATTCATTCTGAACATGTGACTAACAACCTGAATAATCAAATTATGTTTATTATATAACTTATTTGGAACCTTATTATTATATTTTTAATTTAATATTTACCATTTTATCATACTAGATATATTTATTATAATGTTTTTTCTTATGTTTGCGCAAAAAAGAGAATCAATGTCATCTATTTTTTTGGTGTTTTAGTGATCGTAGGTGATATTTTAATAATAAATTAAATACATAATATTAAATTTATACAAAAATCATTAATTTTTATTAAATTATAATAATATTAGTATTTGAGTATCTATATTCATCCAAGATAGTGTTTTACAGAATTATTCAAGTAGGTGGTTAAACGAACCCAAACATAGACACACTATATATCAATGGGTGGGTATAGTTAAGGAATTAGATTACATAATTGTAATAAAATGATAATGAAATTATTTAGATTATTTTAGGTTGATGAATCATATATTATGTGATTTTTATAAATAATGAAAATCATCATGGAATACAAAAAACATTACTTTGTAGTGGCGGTAGTCAGCACAACACACAATTAACATTTTCATTTCTTAGAGAATAAGAGTGAATTAAGGAATATAATAATTAATGTGGTGACCAAATATTTTCATACATAAATTTTAAATATTATTAGATGAATATTCATTATATATCTTTATTATCCTTTCCTTTAATATAAAGTTTTAGGGTCTTTGGAAACTTGGATACATATACAAATAGTACATAAAGGTAATTTATCTTCTCCAACTAAGTTCTTAAAAATTAGCACAATTCATAAAAATATCATACATAAATAATTTTTCTAAATCTGGGGGTAAATGATCTATAAAAAAGGGTGATATCAGATTCTTTTTAAGTGTAACATGTTATATATCAATGATAATTTAATTATAACATGAGAATAAGTGTATAAAAACATGAGATTTAAATTTAGAAACCATACTTTGTAATTAATAGATCATAATCATGAGTTATTTAATAAATCTTGGTAGTTCAAAAGGCATGAATCGTAAGTAATTAAAAGAACATGATCCATGAGAAAATAATACTGGAATAAGATCATGTCATAAAATAGTGGCATAAAGTGTAGCATAATCATAATCATAGAAATCATAAATCAAGACTATTGACCAACACATTCATTAAATATTAGGATTGTGATAAACAATTATTTACTCACTTTGGGCTTAAGAAAACCTCTCATGTACCCTATTTTGTTTCTTGGTATAACCTCTCATATAACCACTTTTAGGACTAGGAGAAGCTCCTATGTGCCCCTTTTTAGTATTGAGATAACTTCTTGTTCACCATTGGAGCTCAAAAATCATAAAAATTTACCCAATTAATTAGAGGGGTATAATGGGCACACCATTAACATAATCATAATCCATTAATATATATATATAATAAGATAATAAAACCATTTATGATTTCATCATAAATTAACCCTTGGAAATAAAAATGGGTTTTATCAATATTTCATCATCATAATAAT
This sequence comes from Viscum album, assembly GCA_963277665.1. Taxonomy (NCBI): domain Eukaryota; kingdom Viridiplantae; phylum Streptophyta; class Magnoliopsida; order Santalales; family Viscaceae; genus Viscum; species Viscum album. Next base: position 1,216,377,783 of record OY728143.1, read on the forward strand.
AAATTTAGAGAATGAATAGGGATAGGTTAATAGGGTAATATCTATAATGAACTATAAGTAACACCAATGTATGTTATTAGAGATAAAAACTGTATTTTAAAGACTATTGGAATTTTTTTTTTGGAAAATACCCTTTTTATTTTGAAGTAAATTATTCATAATATTAAAATTTCTAAATTTTAAGAAAAACATTTCATATAAAATATTGATGAAAATTTGAAAAGGAATATTTAAATCATTAATTGATCATGATTTTGGGAAATTTTTTCATGTCCTGAAATTTACAATGAATATTTTTTTACAATTTTAGTAAAAATTAAAAGTACCTCATTTAGAAGAAAAATATAGATGAATCCTTTTATTTTTTTATAAAAATAAAAAACTCGGTAAAAAATAAATTAAAAATCATAGTTGAATATTAATATTTCTTGAAAACATTTTATAGAAGATATAGTCATTTAGGAAAAACATTCCTTATCAAATAAAAAACTAGTTGTCTATAAAATCATTCTTTCAGTCTCTTCCGTAATTAAAGAGAGGAAAAAGAAAGGAAAAAAAATTTAATCTCTGTAAATAACCATAGAATGAGAAAGGGAATAATATTTGGAATATTAATAATATATAATTTAATTATTGGAAATTTAATCTCAAATAATCTTGATAGAAATGAGATTGCAGTATATAACCCTCAGAGATTTAGTAGCTTTTGAATCATAACCCTTATGAAATATATAACTTCAAATAAAACAATAAATACCATGAATAAAAAACCTTCATGATATAAAAATAAATGGGTAATATATTCACCAAATTAATGATACAAGTTGTGAATATGACATATTTCTCACATTAAAAAAACTGAGATGAGAAACACTTACCTCTAGTTTGATAAGCTTTGTAAGGAATCTAACATTCCATATAACAAATTTAAATTTATTGTACTTCTATAATATATAAATATTCATACTTATAATATCATATAAAATCCATTTATAACGTTTTAACACATATTTAAAAATAATTCTTTATTAAATATAAACATATATGGAAGGTTGGTGTGCTTATGAAGCATGTCAAACTTGGGGTAAGGGATTATCTTCCATCTTTTGATAATGTGAGACATATTCCATATTCACCACTTCTTTTCTTTATGTGGCGAATATATTACCCAATTGATTTGTTATATCATGAATATTTTTATATTAATGGTATTTAAATATTAATTCAAATTTATTTATTTCATAGGGGTTATGATATAAAAGCTACCAAATCTATAAGGATTTTACATTATAATATCATTCCAATCAAGATTATTTGAACGTAAATTTAAACTTATGAAATTATATATATTTAGCTTCAATATATTTTTCATATTCAATATAACATGGTTATTTCTAATTGTTAATTTTTTTCATTTCTTTTTCCTCAATTTAATTACTAATAATACAAAAAAATGATTTCATGGAAAATAAAATTTGATTTATTGTTCGATCAGGAATATTATTGTTAAATTTACATATTTTCTATAAAAAATCAAAAAATATATATTCTCCGACTATTTTTAAATTTATGTTTTACCCATGTTTGAGTTTTTATAAAAAAATAAAATGAATAAAATTGTTGTTTTTTGAATGTGTTACTTTTACTTTTTTACTTAAATTGTGAAAAAAAAATATTTTTTTAAAGTACATGACATGAATAAAATTACCCAAAATTATGAAAACTCAATGATTTAAATATTCCATTTCAATTTTTCATCATCCACTTTTATTAAAAAAAATTCCTTAATATTTAGAAAATTTTATATTTTAAATAATTCATTTAAAAATGAAAATTGTATTTTTCTCAAAAAATGTTCCAGAAATATTTAAAATAAATTTTTTATCTCTAATAACAACATTTGATATTACTTATTTTTTACTAGGGATATGATCCTATGACACAGTATTTATTCATTATCTAGATATTTTATTATTATTATGATGTAATATTGATGAAACTAATTTTTATTTCCACAGGTTAAGCTATGATGAAATGATAAATAGTTTCATGATCTTATGTAATACATATTAATGGATTATTATTATGTGATAGGTGCACCTGTTATAGCCATCTAATGATTTGGGTAAAGATTAATGTTTTATGAGCTCGAGGGGTACACAAGAGGTTATCTCAATCCTGAAATAGGGTATACAAGAGTTTGTCCTGTGCATAAAAGAAGGTATATGAGAGGTTATCCCAATCCCAAAGTATGGTAAATGAGATGTTTTTTAAGGAACAAAGATAGTACAATATGTGGTATTTTTTAGAGGAATTCGAACTTTTCTATATGGAAAATAATACTTTATTTAAAATAAATCAAAATTAGTGGAGTATAAAATAAGGTGTTCTACATAAATATCATTGAAAAAGAGAGAATAATTCATTATGAAAGTCATTGTACCATATTTTTTGGTACTATTCACATATTTTGATGTTAAATAAGACAATATAAGAAAAAAACTAAAATATATACTTTTAAAACACCACTAATATGGCATAATTTTTTATAAAACTCATAGAATATAATAATTTATAGAAAATATGTCAATTTTAATGTTTTTAATGTTATTTATTTGATTTTTCTATTACATAAATAAAATACCATATCATTTTTATTCATTAATTTAAGATAATTATTCCATCACTAAAATTTTAAAATAAATTACCATGATAAAAATAATTCACTAATATTTAAAATAAACATTTAGAACTAAAAATAACATTTTTTACAATCTTATGATAATAATATATATATTACAACAAGGAGAGTGAAATCTTTCATTTATTATTCATATAAAATAATATTAAGATCATCATCAAACGAATGTAGCAATAAATTACTAAACATTAGAATAAAATATGCTTAATGTCCTAAGGAACATATAAAATGAAATAAAGGAAAGTTATTTGGGGATTTTTAAGTGATATCCTATAGTTTTTACCCAGTTTTACCAGTTTTACCCTTACCAATGTGACAAATATTTAGCATGTTCACTATTCATAATGACAATAACATCCCAACTCTTTATTTTAGGTACTATATTTTGTTTTTTATGAAATAACCTGGATGACCTACTAAAACAGTACACATATCATACCATAGATGGACTGAAGGGATTTTCAGATCCCTAGGGACTAATGACTAGCGTCTGGGCATCAAAATCATTTTAGAGGGAATTATTTACTTGAACAACTAACTAATAAATAATTAGAAGTTATAAAGCCTGAAACAGTCATTGTGATAATACATTCATCAAGTCTAAATTATAAAAAAAATTATAAATGAAACCAAAGACATCTCAAAACCCAAATATGGAATCACCACAATATCTCCTTGTAAAAAGTGGATCACATAGTCTGCTTTTCACTACCAAATCCTATGGTCCCACTATCATGAACACCCATTTCCTCTAATAGAATCTTTCCCTTATCTTATACATGGAAAACGAATGTCTATAAATTCATAGTGAAAAAATTAAGGTGTGAACAACACTAACATAATAGGATGCCAACAATGCATTTCATAAGTAGTTAATATCAAATAAACCATATATGTTCTATTTAAATAAAACATGGAACTATTTTATTTTCCAAAAATCATAATAAATTTTTATTTTAAATTAATTTCAATATAATGTAAAAATTGTGTATAAATAATCATTTTCATCTAAACATAAATGAATCAGAATCTCAATAAAAACAGACATGGGTAAATAATTTTTAAAAACTAGAATGTGTATTTCATTTTCAAATATTGAACCTTGATTTTAATCCCCAAGGTTATTTAAATAAAGGATCTAGGGTACTCAAAAATATCAAGGCTAGGGGTAATATGATTCCACCCCAACGAATGAAATTCCTTCCCTCGTCATAGTTTATTTAGTATTGTCATCATCAATCCATCGCTAGATAAAGATAATACAAACCCATCATGATTTTCTTGGACTACACACCTTACTAGAAAGGATCCCATGGTATTCAAGGAATTAAATCCCACAATTGGATATCATTCATTCTAATAAATCTCAAATCATTTCAAATAAAAATTTCAATCATCCATAAGTTCAATTTTTAAATATGTCATTTCATTTAAAAAACTACATAAATGGATTTATCAAAACTAATTCCTTTAAAAAAAATTAATTCCAATAAAAACCAATAAAACATTTCATGCTTTCATTTATCAAGAATGATCCTCAAAATTATTCATTTAACCATATCCTTTCAAGATAATTTTCCAGGAATCAAATCTTTATTTCAAAAATCATTGTCGAAGCGGTTTTACCATACACACTATTCAATTTCAAAAATATTTACCAAAATTCAAAGATCATTACTTTTAAATTAATTGTGATTACAATTTAAATTAGACATAAAACAATGGTTCTGTTCGATTTTAATTTTAATATAAAACTACTTACAAAAAACACAATATTGTTAAGAACCCCATAAATAAATCAAAACCAATGAGAAAGTGGGATGATACATTAGTAATTGGAGGTCTAAAATCTAACACCCTGAGATTTTATGAAGAATATTATTTTAATTTCATTTTTGTCTTGTATTGTACACTACACCAAAATTATCTTGTGCTATACACGACACCATAGTATCTTGCAGTATACGCAACACTATTCTTGATTCGTGTTACACACAATTTCAAGTTCATTTCGTAGAAATTATTCTACGCAACATTAAGTATAGATTTTGATCAATGTATAAATGAAATAAGTTTTGAATTATGTTATATTCAACACCAAAGGGATATTGCACTACACGCAACCCTGACCCGGCTTGCATTACACGCAATCACGACCTTCCTTGATAACGTGTGTTGTACGCAATACCGGGTTTCACTAAACAATGATATATGGTTATAATATTATCATGAACTAGCCATTAGGAATATTATTAACTAAATTTTTAATTTTATAACATTATTATTCATCTTACTCATTTTCTAGAACATGGTATGAGAATAAAATAAATGTTTCGGGTAAAATAAGTATTTTTAAAAAAATGCAGTTTTGTCGCCTTTTGATGGCGCACCCACTTTAAATATAGTTTTTGACATGTTTATAAGTTCAATTTTACAAAATAAAATTATTATTTGGAATTAGGATATAAATTTTTACCTTGGATAAATTTTTCATATCATTCCAGTAACTTTCATATTTTAATGAATAGTAAAAACACGTTATATTTTAATTAAAAACAACTTTGTTCATCATAATAATTTATGTGGTTAAATTATAATATTGAATGGTTTTAAATTATATATAGAATATATTTTTACCATTTAATATAATGTATGTCATTAACATTGATTTTACCTTGAATTCGTAGGTTAAGTCAATTCAATCTTTTATAATGTTTTAAACAAAAAACTGTTTTCTTTCGACAATGGGAATAATTTTAATTTAATTTCTAAAACTTCTATGTATTGAATTTGGAAAAATGGATTCCATATTTGGAATTAGTGGGTAAAAATTATGTTAATAGACTACTTTTTATTTTTGGGCATTATGAATAGTAACAAGGTAAATTTTAATTACCATAGTAAAAGGTAAATCAAGTAAATAAGGGTAAATATAATATTATAAAATTACCCTAACACTTGTCTTAATACAATTATATGATTATATTTCGTTCTAAGTAATATTTTGGTCGAAATGGAATCCATTAGAACCCACTTGGAGGTGATTAAAAACTTTAGTTTATTTTATTTAAAGAAAAGTGAAATATGTCTCACTCAAACATTAACAATTAAAGTATTTTTAATATAAGGTTATACAGAATATAAATTCTGTTATAAATACTCATTTGAAATATAAATTTTTTTTCTTTATGATGGTAATTTATTTTTAATTTTTAAGAGTTATTTAATTACCTATAAGCTTATACATTAATGATGCAGAAATTATTTTTTTAGTAAAAAAATCAATAATACTGTTTTTAATGAAATAGTAATACATATTAAAGGGCTCAGAGACCTAACAAAAACTTATTTTTAGTGTATATATACACCATAATAATCCAATTACCTAATATATGACCGTTTGAAGTCTTATAAAACTGATTATGACACTTATATTATTTTATTTTATATGATGTCAAAGTTGTCACCTTCATAATTTAGTAAATATAACATTTTACAATTTGGGTGTTTTAGATGATAAATCTGACTAAATGTATTCTTATGAAAGATATAAGATTTTTATTCAACCTAGTATTTTTTGTTTAATTTTTATGCGAGAAAAAAGTATATTTAATAATTATAAAAAAATGTTGTAGTAATTATTTTATTAAGATAAATATCAAATAAATTGTTTGACAAATAGTAAAATAAATATTATATTAACAATTTAATGTTCTCCACTAATTTTATAGATTATTATGACATTTTAGGAACCTATTAAATTTTTTTAGTTCAAATATATCTTATTTGTGGATTTTATTTAAATTCAAATAATTGAATAGTTTCAAAATTGACACTATTGTTATTTTATAAGAATAACTTATTATTAAATTGTTTAAAAAGCGCAAAAAAAAATTAAAAATTATAAAATGAAATTTATATAGTAAAATTTGTCATAAATTATAAAATTATGGATAATTAACAGCACATAAGTAATTATTTATAACAATTTAAAATTTAGAATTTTATTACCATAAATAAAATTTAATATATTAAATAAGGATAAATCATGTTGATAATTTTTAAAATAAATTCCCTACATGAATAAATTTTATTGGTTGATGAGATTAAAACCCTATCTCATCTAATATTCTAATATGAGTCATTTTTGGAGGTTTTTAAGTGGGTTTAGATTTATTATAAATTAATATTGTTGAGATTTCCAAAGGTGCCCCTCTCCTCCCATATAAAAAGGGAACCCCTTCCCACTTCTCTTCACACCCTTTTGAGCCTTGAATCTCGGCCAAAACCTGCCTATTTCCATTCTAAATTTCCCTATAAATATTCTAGAGGTACTGGTATTCTTCAAAGATCATATTTAGTGCCCTAAGAGGAGGTTAAGAAGAGGCGCTTCAAAGAAGAGGTAACGTCCGTTATTGATTCTTTCAAATTTATTTCTTCTTCTACTTCCTCTTCTTTAGTTGTTTTATTATGAAGTAATAACATCAGTATCAATAACATACTGATATGTTTTTATGAATATGAAACAACCCTATTTCACCCTCTATCCATCCTACGAAAAATGAAATCACCACGCGTGCGTACGTACGGAATACCGTCTCCACGCCGTGGTGTAATCTGTTATCCAACACCACCTTACTCGGATTGGTATAATGGTGTAAAAAATTACTATACATAGTTATTATAACATCATACTGATTCTGATATATTGTATCATCCACTCCAATTCAATTCAATAATTATGGGAACGATATCATCGCTCGTGCGTACATACGGACTACCGTCTCCAAGATGCGATGAGATTCATTCTCCATATTAACCATTCAAGAATGATTATAAAGTATATATAAGCAATAGTAATGAAATATATGACATTATAAAGCTACTGGATTTATTTATGTATATATATATATGTCATCTACTTACTTTCATTCAAGTCAATAAGGAAAGGAAAACAGTGTTCATGCGTACGTATGGCCTACCGTCTCCATGAACGGTGTGTTTCATTTCATTTATCTATCTATTATATATATATATATACTGAATATATATAATATATAAATCATGTTTTACATTTTCTAAGTATGTAAATCATGATATAATTAATAATAATATCAAGAACAACAAGTCCAAACACGTATGATAAATGAAACGATTTTACACAAAACGCTACTTTAACATGGTATTGACAAATTAACGGGTAATATAAATACCTAATTGACCATATATGACATAATAAAAATTAATATGATTATTTAATAACTCAATTACATTATTTAAATCATTATACAGGTGGTTTTGATACATACGAAGTATATCAGATATAAGGTAAGGGATAATGTTGCAATCTCAATTGTTTTCTATCCAAGATTGGTTATATGTAAGTATTTACTGGGGTTAAATTTATCATCCATTTCCAAGTTTTATAAAAATGTTTTCAGGTATTTTTAATGTCCATTTTACCCATTTTTTACTTTTACTACATTGTATGTAAGGAATCTTTTTTTGTTTACCATACGAGGTACTTTTTGACTTTTCCGGCAAAAGTACAAGAAGAATGTTTTTTTTAACTTTTACGGCATGAACAGATTATTAGGGTTTCATAACGCCTCATTTTCATGAATATTAATCTACAAGATTGTATGATTATTTTCAACAAAACACTTTTCTTTTAAAATTTCATTGAATTTTGTGAAAAGAAAATGATTTTGAAGAAGAAAGGATATTTTCCTCAAGAATTCATTTCAAATGTTTTATCAAAACTATTTTCCATTTAAATGAAATTATTTAATATGTTTATGTTTCAAGTATAATTTCTCCATTATTTACATGGTTTTATTCTTCTTATGATGAAATGATATCCATTTTTTTATATGGATTATGTCATGATGGAATGACGTTTAAGAATCTCATTCTATTACATGGGCTATGCTATGATGTACGATTTATGATTTTGTGGCACACGAAAGAATGATTTCATTATGAGATGGGTGAGACCTATATATCCCTCCAATACATTGGGTAAAGATTTATATCTCATGAGATATAAATGGATGAAACGGTAAGTTAATCCTGTTTAGTGTTACAGGACTGAAACGAGGAGTCAACTCGATTCAGAAAGGGACTTTGTCCACTAAGGTGGTCTTGGCAGTAATGCCTTGGCTACTATGGAAATCATATCATGTGAATAATGGTTTTCCACAATTACATGTTTTATACCCATGCTATTTTATCAGGATTGATGATCCATTATGATCTATGCCTTACGTACTGCCGTGTTTTATGTCATTACTCAAGATTTTGATGTACAAATATTATGTTCATGTTTTTAAGTTCAAATGTATATGGTTTGTTTTATTTTTTCCATGCTTACCCTTAATGAGCATTTGAGCTCACCATTTTTATGTTTTCTTTTCTCCCAAGATTAAAATAAAGTTTTTAGGTAAGGAAACAAAAAGGGGAAGATCGTTATGGGAGATGTTAAAGATCATTCAACATGATTAGAAGTTTATATTCTAAGTTTCCAAAGACACTAAACTATTACTGTCCTTGTGTGTCTATTTTTGTTATGTATTAGATATTCTGAAAAAGTATTGTAACATCAATGTATGCCAATCTTTGGGTCTCTACAGTTGGTATCAGTGGAATGGTTTAGTTTACCTTTGGAAACTAGGATGCAAAAACTTTAGTGAAATCCCTAGAGATATTTATAAGGTATGTCTAGGGATGTCCATAAGGATAAGTATACGTATAGGTTATAGTCCTAGAATTACAGAAATGATATTATAATTTTACCTAAGATGTTAGATATTGACGGTACTCCCCCTTTATTATGTTGTTTTTCCTAGCATGATTTTTGCCTCTCACACAATTCTTTTTGGGTTTTAGAAAATGGCTAGAAACAAGAGGATTCATGATAATGGAGGATATGATGGACAATGGAATGATATTCTCCATAAGATACCGAAGGAAATGGAATTTTGAAGACGAAATATCATTATTATTCCTAATCAGCAATCTTATAATATGATCAATAATATCAACTTTAGTAAGATTCCTGACTCATCTAATAAGAGAAAGATGGAGTTTCATGAGGATCATAGAGGAAATAAAGTTCAATTTCCCTCATGTAAGTAATGTGGGAAGAGGCATCAAGGGGAATGTTTCAAAGGAACTGGAAGATGCTTTAGGTGTGGAAAATAAGGACACAAATCCAGTAAGTGCAAAGGAAAATGTTCAGTTAACACCATGGAGAAGGATAATGGTATTGCTACGACATCAACAATGGTTAGATGTTTTAAATTTGGAATGTATGGGCATTATGCAAACCAATTCCATAAGGGAAAATCTCAGGAAGAGAATGAGCATGGTCATATGGGTAGTATTTATGTGCCTGATGAGGAGGAGACTACAAATGATATATGGGATGAAAGAAGTGTTGAAGCATGGTCAATGGTTTAAGAAGCTAATGGAATGATATATGTTTATCAAGAGTTATGTTGTATAGTTAATGATACTATGGAATAAATAATCATCTAAGGATTGTTACACTACTATTTTTCCTAAATTATTTGAATGTATATGTTGAATGGTACTAATAACCATGAAATGTTATTCAGATATTTGTGGAAAGTAGATGATATGCGCATAATGAAAGGATAAAGAGATAATGAGATGTTTGATAGTATTCATGAGCTCATGATTGATATAAGGACTAAGTGATATCATGGTTTGATTATATATAATTTTTGGGATTTTGGTATGTGGAAAGAGTTAACTTTTGACAGCACTCATGTTTTCACTAAGGTTATTTGGTAATTCATGTTTCACAAGAATAAATGATTAAGGTATTCACATGTTTGGAATGTGACCAACAAGATATATCGTATGATAAATGATGGTATCCACATACTAAGTAGATGATAATTCAAGTAATCATTATCTTTATACTATGAGATTGGATAGAAGTATTTTGGATAAACCTAATGATTTGAACAGATTATGTTAGATATCAGATAGTATTCTTTAAGGCTTGAACTTTTATTATGTTATAATAGTATAGTTTTAGAAAAAGGACAACCCTTAGGATGGGTGAAAACCCATCGCGTCGGACAAGGCTGTGGTAATTGAACCCACAACCGAAGTGCGACATGCCTTTATCACCTACCACTAGCCTACAGGAAGTCCCTGGTTAGTAGAAACAAGTTTTATTTTATTAAGCGGTATGATAGATGAAGTATAAGTCCATTTTTGGAATCATATACGATTTATATTAACATATATGGACTTATGTATTTTTAATAACTTTTTCTAACCTTTTGTTTGAAAAAGATGGAATGACCCATCATTCTATCACATGATCTGCTAACACTTCCTGAATAACAAATTCAACTTCATTTCTTTAAGAGATTAAGTGGAAATTGTTCAAGGCAGGAACAACAATGAGATTGTCCCAAAATCATTTAAGTATTTCTTTTAATTCATAAAATTTAGGGAAATGATCTTGAAAACCAAAAATGTTTTTCTAGTGCTCTTATATCTGATGAGTCATATAGTACCTTAGATCATCACAAATTTATGGCTTTGTGATTGATGGCTTTTTCATAGCCATGTTCTCTACCACTCTCCATCAGAACTTGATGGTTCGATTTCTCTTCTATATCCATATTTTTCACCTATGTTCTCTTATGTGGAAACCCAGTGATTAGTTAATTTGGGTAATCGTTACATTTCATAATTTAATTTTTAATGTTATGTTTTGTTATTCCTTTTTACTATGTGGGTTTCTATTAAAGAAACTTTCAAGTAGTAAACCATTTATAAACCCGACGAATTTCGAGGGTGAAATTCATTTTAAGGGGGGTACAATGTAACACCATGAGATTTTATGAAGAATATTATTTTAATTTTGTTTATGTATTTTGTTGTATGTTACACCAAAATTATCTTGTGCTATATGCGACATCATATTAGCTTGCAGTATACACAACACTATTCTTGGATCGTGTTATACACAATTTCAAGTTTGTTTCGTATAAATTATTCTATGCAACATTAAGAATATATTTTGTTTAATTTATAAATGAAATAAGATTTGAATTATGTTATATGCAACACCGAAGTTATATTGCACTACACGCAACCCTGACCTGGCTTGCATTACATTCAATCAGGACCTTCCTCGATAGCGTGTGTTGTACGCAATACCGGGTTTCACTAAACAATGATATATGGTTATAATATTATCACGAACTAGCCGTTATTATTATTATTAACTAAAATTGTAAATTTTATAACATTATTATTCATCTTACTCATTTTATAGAACATTTTATGAGAATAAAATAAATTTTTCGGGTAAAATAAGTATTTTTTAAAAAATGTAGTTTTGCTGCCTTTTGATGGTGCACCCACATTAAATATAGTTTTTGACATGTTTATAAGTTCAATTTTACAAACTAAAATTATTATTTTGAATCAGGATAATTTTTTTTACCTTGGATAAATTTTTCATATTATTCTGATAACTTTCATATTTTAATGAATAGTAAAAACACGCTATATTTTAATTAAAAACAAATTTGTTCATTGTAATACTTTATGTGGTTAAATTATAATATTGAATTGTTTAAAAGTATAAATATAATATATTTTTACCATTTAATATAATGTATGTAATTAGCATTGATTTTACATTGAATTCATAGGTTAAGTCAATTCAATCTTTTGCAATGTTTTAAACAAAAACCTATTTTCTTTCGACAATAGGATTAATATTAATTAATTTCTGCAACTTCAGTGTATTGAATTTGGAAAAAAGGATTCCATATTTGGAATCAGTGGGTCCAAATTATATTAATAAAATACTTTTTATTTTTCGGCATTATGAATAGTAACTACGGTAAATTTTATTTACCATAGTAAAAGGTAAATCTGGTAATTAAGGGTAAATATAATATTATAAAATTATCCTAACACTTATCTTAATACAATTGTATGATTATATTTCGTCCTAAGTCATATTTTGGTCGAAATGGAATCCATTAGAAACCACTTGGAGGTGATTAAGACCTTTAGTTTATTTTATTTAAGGGAAAGTGAAATATGTCTCACTCAAACCTTAATAATTAATGTATTTCTAATATAAGGCTATACAGAATATAAATTCGTTTATAAATACTCGTCTTAAATATAAATTTTTTTCCTTTATCATGGTAATTTATTTGTAATTTTTAAGAGTTATTTAGTTACCTTATTAGCTTATACATTAATGATGCAGAAATTATTTATTTAGTAAAAAAATCAAAAGTATTGTTTTTATTAAAATTGTAATACATATTATAGGGCTCACAGACCTAACCAAAACTTATTGGTAGTGTATATATACACCATAATCATCCAATGACAGAATATATGACCGTTTGGAGTCTTATAAAAGTGATTATGAAACTTATATTATTTTATTTTATATGATGTCAAAGTTTTCACCTTCATAATTTAATAAATATAACATTTTAAAATTTGGGTTTTTTAGAAGATAAATCCGACTAAATGTATTCTTATGAAATATATAAGATTTATATTCATCCTAGTATTTTATTTTTAATTTTTAAGCTACAAATAAGTATATTTAATAATTATACAAACATGTTGTAGTAATTATTTTATTAAGAGAAATATCAAATAAATGGTTTTACAAATAGTAAAATAAATATTATATGAACCATTTAATGTTCTAAACTAATTTTATAGATTACTATGACATGTTAGAAACATATTAAATATATGATTTCGAATATATCTTCTGTGTGGATTTTATTTAAATTCAAATAATTGAATAGTGTCAAAATTGACACTATTGTTATTTTATAAGAATAACATATTATTAAATTGTTTAAAAATCAAAAAAAATATTTAAAAATTATAAACTGAAATTTATATAGTCTAAAATGTCATAAATTATATAATTATAGACAATTCATAACACATAAGTAATTATTTATAACAATTTAAAATTTAGAATCTTATTACCACAAATAAAATTTAATAGATTAAATAAGGATAAATCAAGTTGATAATGTTTAAAATAAATTCCCTACATATATAAATTTTATTGGGTAATGATATTACTACCCTATAGCATCTAATCTTAGAATATGAGTCATTTTTGGAGGTTTTTAAGTGGGGTTAGATTTATTATAAATTAATATTTTTAAGATTTCCAAAGGTGCCCCTCTCCTCCCTTATAAAAAGGGAACCCCATCCGACTTCTCTTCACACCCTTTTGAGCCTTGAAGCTTGGCTAAACCCTGAACATTTACCTTATCAACTTCCCTATAAATATTGTAGAGGTCCTGGTCTTCATCAAAGATCATATTTAGTGCCCTAAGAGGAGGTTAAGAAGAGGCACTTCAAAGAAGAGGTAATGTCTGTTACTGATTCTTTCAAATTTATTTCTTCTTCTACTTCCTCTTATTTAGTTGTTTCATTATGAAGTAATAACATCAGTATAAATAACATACTGATATTTTATTATAAATCTGAAACAACCCTATTTCACCTTCTATCCATCCTACGGAAAATGAAATCACCGTGCGTGCGTACGTATGGAATACCGTCTCCACGCCGTGGTGTAATCTGTTTTCCAACACCAACTTAATTGGATGGGTATAATGGTGTAAATAATAACTATACATAGTTATTATAACATCATAATGATTATGATATATTGTATCATCCACTTCAATTCAATTCAATAATTATGGGAACGATATCATCGCTCGTGCGTACGTACGGACTATTGTCTCCACGACGCGATGAGATTCATTCTCCATATTAACCATTCAAGAATGATTATAAAGTATATATAAGAAATAATAATGAAATATATGACATTATAAAGATAATGGATTTATGTATATATATATATGTCATCTACTTACTTCCATTCAAGTCAATAATGAATGGAAAACAGAGTTCATGCGTACGTACGACCTACCGTCTCCATGAACGATGTGTTTCATTTCATTTATCTATATTATATATATATATATACTGAATATATATGATATATAAAAAATGTTTTACATTTTTGAATTAATCAAATAATTATATAAGTAATAATAATATCAATAACAATAAGTCCAAACACGTACGATAAATGAAACGATTTTACCCAAAACGCTACTTTAACATGGAATTGACAAATGAACGGGTAATATAAATACCTAAGTGAACCATATATGATATAATAACAAATAATATGAATATTTAATAACTCAATGAAATTATTTTAATCATTATACAGGAGGTTCGGATACATAGGAAGCATATCAGACAAAAGGTAAGAGATAATGTTGCAATCTCAATTGTTTTCTATCCAAGATTGCTTATACGTAAGTATTTACTGGGGTTATATTTATGATCAATTTCCAAGTTTTATAAAAATGTTTTCATGTATGTTTAATATTATTTTTACCCATCATTTAATTTTACTACATGGTTTGTAAGGAATATTTTTTTGGTTTACCATACGAGGTACATTTTGACTTTTCTAGCAAAAGTACGAGAAGAATGTTTTTTTAACTTATACGGCATGAACCGATTTTTACGGTTTCATAACCCCTCATTTTCATGAATCTGACTCTACAATATTACATTTTTATTTTCAAAAAAACCCTTTTCTTTTAAAATTGCATGGAATTTTGTGAAAATAAAATGATTTTAAAGAAGAAAATATATTTTCCTCAAGAATTCATTTCAAGTGTTTTATCAAAACTATTTTCCATATATAATGACATTATTTAATATGTTTATGTTTCAAGTATAATGTCTCCATTATTTACATGGATTGATTCTTCTTATGATGAATGATATCCATTTTTTATATGTATTATTTTATGATGGCATGATGTTTAAGAATCCCATTCTATTACATGGGTTATGCTATGATGTATGATTTATGATTTTGTGGCACACGAAAAAATGATTTCATTATGGGATGGGCGGGACATATATATCCCTCCAATGCATTGGGTAGAGATTTATATCTCATGAGATAGACATGGATGGAATGGTAAGTTAATCCGGTTCAGTGTTACAGGACTGAAACAAGGAGTGAACTCGATTCAGAAAGGGACTTTGTCCACTAAGATGATCTTGGCAGTAATGCCTTGGATACTATGGAAATCATATCGTGTCCTTAATGGTTTTCAACAATTACATGTTTTATTCCCATGCTATTTTATCATGATTGATGATCCATTATGATCTATGCCTTACTTACTGCCATGTTTTATGTCATTGCTCATGATTTTGATGTTTAAATATTATGTTCATGTTTTTAAGTTCAAATGTATATGGTTTGTTTTATTTTCTCCATGTTTACCCTTAATTACCATTTTATCTCACCATTTTTATGTTTTATTTTCCCCCAAGATTAAAATAAAGGTTTTAGGTAAGGAAACAAAAAGGGGAAGATCATTATGGGAGATGTTGAAGATCTTTCAACATGATTAGATGTTTATATTCTAAGTTTCAAAAGACAATAAACTATTACAGTCCTTGTGTGTCTGTTTTTGTTATGTATTAGATATTACACAAAAGTAATGTAATGTCCATGTATGCCAAGCTTTGGGTCTCTACATAAAATGAATCCAAAACATTGATCAAATAATAAAACCCTAAATATATTAAAAAATTACTCATTAAGTAATAAAAATAATTGTGATGAGGGGAACCAAATCACCTTTTAAAGAAGATGGAACACTGTTGGCACTAAAAATCTATCCTGAAACATAGAATGAATTATCTTCCTAAGGAAAGTGAAAGTTGTATTCATGAGGAACATTAAAAAAAGGAGGAATTTGAACCCATTTCCCCCATTTTCTTGCATGTCCTTAATTTTTCATGAAACTCACTTGCATGAGAAATTCTAGGTCAAATGCTTGAAGTTTCATGGATTCCAGATGGGCCCTCAAAATCAAAGGGAAGTTGTCACTAGAAACATTGCAATAGAGTATTCAAAACAATATATATTTTGATTTATGTGAGAAAGGTGTTGTCAAACAGTCTATTTTAATGGTAATCCTTCTACAGTAAAGGAATAGGTGGTGCACAACCCCTAATTGCATATGTTGACCTCATATTGAAAGAAACGGGGAAAGTTATGCAACACAACACCCCAAGAGGCTGAAAAATCTATAAATTTATGATTACTCATCCCCCTAATTTGGGGATAGACCTTTTTAAGTTATCTTTTCATTATCGTGTTCACATAATAATCTATTTTGTGAAGCTTACACAATAATAACCTCTCATGGATTCTTAAATATAGGGAACTTGCGTGAAAACCGTTACATATTCCCTAAGTTACTTTTTTTTTGTTAGATATGATTTCAAAAAAATTATATTAATACCCAAACCAGTTTATGAACAATGAAATTACTTCATAAAACTCTATAACTCATTCCACACAAAATATTTCATATAAATATGACTCCATCACCCTTGTCGTTTCTTTATGTTAGGGTCTATTGTTTGCACAACTCCAATGTTTCATGACCCAACCTCTAGGCCCCTGATTTGATTCCTCCATCTACCAAACATGATTTCATATAAGTGGATAACTCATGGTCCCCACACCCATTCAAATTAGTTTTATCTATGAAAACACAGTAACACCCTGAGTTATTAAAAAAACTATTCTGGATATCATATGTGACAAGAAACACCAAGCCTAAACGAACCATAATTATTGATGACTATTATAACACATATATTAAATTATAGAATATTAATAGTATTAAATATTAATTTAAATATATATAAAGGACCTAATAAATATAAATGTATTAATAAATGCTCCAAAAATTAGAACTTGTTATCTAAATAAAGGCATTTTAGTATTCAAAAATATGTTTTCTTCAAATATTATTTCTATTTTTTTTAGAAAATACTATAAATAATTTTTATAAATTTTAGAAATTTTATTTTAAAAATTATGATAATTTTTGAAATTAGCATACCAATATTAACTTATTGTGAAATTTTGTGATGTTTCTGAGAATATTGATTTTTCAATGAATAGAGAAAGTTGCCAATTTTTCCAATACTGTCATTTATATTAATTAAATATATTAATTTATAAGTATCATTGTATTTTTTATTTATAATTAACGTAAAATATGAACCATTTTATTTAGAATTATCTAGTTAATTTCTTTTAAATCATCAATTTTTATGATTTCGGTATAAGATTATTTTTACGCATAAAAGTTTTTTTTCTGAAAATTATTTGTAAGTTCATAAAGTTTATACTATTAAATTAATTAAAATAACCCTTAATAATGAAATATTTAAATTATATTCATGGATTATAATTATCATTATAATAATTGAAATTCATATAATGATTATTTCACGGGATTAATTTTAAATTTAATTTTACTTATTCTATGAATTTAATTTGATAAAATATATTCCATATTTTTAATAAGAATAATTTATATCATATAATATGTTCAAATTATTTTTTCCCAAAATTAATATTATATACAGTAAAAATAAGTTACCACAGTTAATGTTAAAACCGGTATACCAGGGGTTAAACTAAAGAGGTTAATCGAATAATTTGTTTAAAAATGATTCTATTTGAATTTTGGATGTGTTAATCATCTGTATAGCCCCTCCAATAAATTATTTAACATTTTTAAGTACTTTCTTGAGTTTTAATTCCAATTATTGAATAGTTTTGAGTATTTACAAAAAATGTCACTACCTCTCACTTATAAAAGGGTACCTACTCAACTATCCTTTACACACATCAAAGTCCATTTTTTGCCAATACCTCCCAAAATCCATTCCCTTTTCCCTCTCTACATAATATAGGCCTTGTTTTGATAAAAAATCCAATATATGGATGCTTTAGGTATAATCTTAAAGAGGTGGTCCAAATAAGAGGTATCTTTCTTAACCAAGCATCTTTGTTTTATTTATTCTTCCACATTATTAAAATATTAATTAATCATTATGATATAATAAAATCATTATATACCATATAATAATATGTTATTATGTTAATTTTATAACCTAAATTCATCTCCACATCTATAAAATGGGAAATGAAACCATCATTCACGTGAAAGGTAGACTACCACCTCACGAACCAATGTAATTCATTTTCCATCATCACCCCAACATGATTATTTATGATTATAGATATATTGTATATATATATATATGATATTCTTTATTTATTTATCATTATGTAAAATTAATAAATTTTATATTTTCTTACCCTTCCATTCATAAAAAAATGATAACGTCATTTGTACGTACCTGGGGATTTCCGCTTTGACGAAGATATATGATTCGTTTTTAATTACCGCATCCAATGGATGGTATATATAAGTGAATTTAAATAATTAATATTATATTTATCATATAGTTATAATTTATTAAATATGAAATAATATTTACCTTTTTTCTATTATGATTATTGAAAAATAAAAATGGTATTCATGTGTATGTACGGCCTACTGGCACCATGATTGTAACTTAGATCATTTTTCATAACCGTCCCTCATTATTTATTTAAAAAATTGTAATTTTTGTATAAAAATGATAATTATTTAATTATTATTATGTTGGAGATGGTGAAATAATAATCTATTCGACCTTAATCAACTTTCTAGTGTGATTTTGGACATATGGGCCAAATATCATCAAAACGTCCTACTTGAACCTAAATGATTTTTTTAATTGAATATTACATTTTAATAAATAAAATGAAATGAATAATAAAATTAAAAAATGGTTATTAATCAAGTAAATAATTAACATATGTTTTTTATTTAGGAAGATAAAGAACATATATGAAGAATCGGGCTCGAGGTAAGGGGTCTCTCTAAACCACCATTTCCTTTGGGTTATGATCATTCTCTCTATAACTCACTATATCTCTCACTTTAATGTTATGGTATAGTTATATTATATATATATATATATATATATATATATATATTTCTCTCACATATATACCTTGATTATTCTACCTTCCTTTACTAGAGTAATATATACCTTATTATCATTTTTCAAATTCTTTCATTATGAGATTTCCTTTGATTATAATACAAGGAAAGATTATGAAATCCATTTTATTTACAAGGGTAACTCTTATGTTATGCTTTATGATTGATTTATTTTATTTGGAACACATAAATTATGAACATATTTTGATGGTTTTTCCCATATATCACTCTAATTAATTGGTAAATCTTTAGTCTCAAAATGTGTCATGTATGGTATTAGGGAGTAAACCCAATACATTATGGCACCTTTTCCACAATGTGTTATTGTCTACACAGTTATCCTTGAATCATTTTTATGAAAGTTTATATGTTTAGGCCACATTAACTATGTTACCATGATCTTATGATACCATATTTTTATGTTATGATTTATTTTTACAACTCCTGATTATTATTTTTTATGATGTCATATTGGACCTTTGATAGACACATTATGTTTCCTCATCATATTTAATCCCTTACCAGACCTTTTTGATCACCCATTTATTTTATATATTCCCCAGGCCATCCTCTACATTTTTAGGAGATCAAATGGGTTTATGATCCCATTATATATAATAAAAATGAGGATGTCATATTTTAGTTTCATTTGATTTAATATAAACCAATTCTTACAAATAATCTAGACCTCATGGTCTTTGGGGTTTTACAAGTTCGATATTCATGTTTAAAAATCATGTGATAATATGTAAGAAACTTATGGGTCTCTATAAACATCATTCACATGATAGGTATTATGGAACCTCATACCAAATGCCTTTGCACCAAGAAAATTTTTGGAAAACTCATTTCCGTATTTCCTTAAGCATCAATATCCTCACATTAGAACCCCTTCATGTTGCCTAAAAAATGCTACATCCTTGCCTTTTGTTATCCAAAATCACCAAAAAAAATGGTAATGTAAGACCCAAATATGGAATCATAAATGATAAAAAACAATTTTTTGTTGAAATGAGCACATGTGAGACCTTTGTATCCCTCTCTCCTCCTATATTAACTAGGAATGGGCATTTATGTGCCTAAATACCAACAACACTAGAGTAGTAAGACTTTAAACTACACTACACAATGTCCTAGTAACATGATTATAAACTATATGAAAATATCCTCAACACATGACATTAAACTATAACCTTACCCTATGTGACAAACATAGGATGCACAAGGTTAATATCCTTGGAATACTAATGTGATATTCACATGATGCCTCATAGGATATTATTTCCCACCACACTCTGTCTTATTTCATTCATAATCCCCACACCATTCCATATTATCATTCCTTTCATGACCTAATAATCCTTAAAAAATGATGTTAGACTGCATATATCTATCTTACCACATGACTTTGAACTAAGCAGTCAAATTTTGTGGGTTCTTATCCCTATCCCATGAAAGGGTATATATGACACCTCCCAAAGGAACAATCCTGATATCCCAATAACAACACATACATTTCTCCCTCTTAGGAGAAGGTAAATCTAAATATTGATCACCTCATAAGAGTATACTTAACCTCCCACTATAACAATACTGAGGTCCCCACTGGAATCCAACATCACCATACGATGCTAACCTATACCTATCCCAATACGTGACAGTATATATGGGAAGGGTATCCACAATACATTAAATCTATGATCGACCCATATGTGAAGAGAGTATGAGGGACTATTCTCATTGGAATCTAAACATGTTATGATAACTCACTCAAATTTAAACTTTTGACCCCACCAGATATATCAAAATCGCGTCCCTAAGATACAAGCCTATGGAACCTTATGTGATGAGCCTATGAACTTTATATGATGAGCATAAAATCATTTATCCACAATCGTTTGATGAGTCTGAGTCCTTACCTAAAGTGATGATCATGATATTCCCTTGGTGATAAGACTCTAAATCCTTATGTTATGATAATATGTTTCATGTATTATGATCATTATATTACCCACATAAAAAATAGAAAACATCATTCACCTTATGTAATTATCACATGATTCTGGAGGTGGAAATACTTAGATGCATTACGCATTGAACATATATTACCCAATGGAAATCATGGGATTCCATAGGTTTTTCAGCTGATAAACCCTATATCCCAAGTATAATACACCGTCAAAACCCCAATGAGGATTAATTTATAGATATCCAACACAGCCAATGTCTAAAAATGCTAGTAATATACACTTATATCATTAACTTAAACCATCGGTTGTCACCCTATCACAAAAGTATGTGGCGTATTTATTGAGTGTGTACTAGAAGATGGTACTGGTAATAAGATTCACAAACATATCATAGATATATATGGGATACATGAACTTGGTGATGAACTCTAGGGGGGAATTTTAGGAAGGAAAATCTGACATACCATTATCCCATTTCAATCAAGGAGTTAAAATCATCAACCGTGGTAGTGGAGGCTTCTTGCCTTTGGAAAGAGTGAATAATATAAAACCTGGAGGGGCCATAACTAGTTCAAGGATATTGGTTAGTATAGAATTATGAAATCAAGACTATGAGGAATTTTTAGAAAATTGAATGTGAAACTAGTGTGAATCTCTTCTTCTTCAACTGAGGGTAAATGATGATCATTGGGCATCACCGGTTCTATGAATTGATGACTTAAATCAGTTTTCCTCCATGGAGAGGATGATTAGTGATAGGAACATTGGTAAATTCCTTCACCATAAACCAGATGATGGTTGGATTCAAATGTCACACAGGAATTTTATAGCTATCAATGTTTTATAACCTTTTTCCAATTAGCACAGGGTTTGGAAAATTGATGGTGTGATAATCCCATAGATCTATTTTCTATTTAGATAACCATCACACCTATAGCTCCTGGGAACCCACACCCCATATCACCCTCTAATATTATATATTATAGGGTAAAAAATTACATTGTTCATTACAATTAACAATAAGAGGAAATACAAAAAAAAAGGTATATGGCCCCAAAAGATTTGTAAGTTTTGGTATTTCACCAACAGCACCACCCATAGGGACAACGTATGGGGTATGTTCCCAATAATAGAATGAAAAACAATTTTTCGGAGTCTCTACATTGAATGCTCTAACAAATTTCACCCCTATGTTAAGGTGGTATAGGATGCACCAGTCACACCTACTGTGATTACAAGTTGAGAGCCACATATTTGGGCTCTAACCACCATTAAATATTGAAAACATCAATCATCCCCACAAGCCGATGAGCAGGATGATCCTATCCCTAGTCCATTAGACCAGTCGAGAATATGAGGTGCCTACATTGGGGTAAGGCCTTATACCCTTCCCAAAAATATTCTTATTCATAAACTCCATTATCCCCTTTCACCATCAATGAACCTCTTACCATATTACCATTAATGTAGGGGAAGATACTTTCCCAACTAGGATCAAGACACAAGTTTCCACCCAAGCAGTCTGAGTTGACTCTCTCTATAAAGAGGGACACTAGAAACCATCATGGGGGACCACCACATTATGGAGAGTTGCATCATGAGGTCCCATCTCATGACACCATCATCCAATAAGGAGTCCCTCCACATGGTGAATACTTCAAATGGTCTTAAGGTCCTTCCAGGATAAGAAGAAAAGACAACCTCCACAGGGGTCCTACCCATATGACCTGTTATGAAACACACAAAAGAAAACCCCATGAACCATAAAGGGAGGGGTACGATCTACATTACATCACCATAAACCTACAAAAGTCTAAGGAAACATATGAATTAAGGGAGATTCCTCCCTCTCAACCACCAATGTTGGGGGAAAGAGCCTGTCAATTGATAATGACTATCCCGGAGGTCAAGGTCCATAAGGTTCTCATATCCCTCTAGAAGTAACTACATGTGGATGACATATTTTATTCCTTTTGGGAACTCCCTATTCATCCGACCCTTTCACAATCACCATCCCTCCTTTTTGCATCCACTATGAACATTACACAGGCATCAGGGTCAGGTTTGGAACCTTCCGATGAATGAGATCACCTTATCGACCATTATATGCATAATGACCATCATGAATAAGGAGAGGTCATAGAAAAACCACCCTATATGTACATATTCATGAATATAAACTTTCCATGGGAAATAACTATTTTGTTTCATGTATGTTTGGATCTTGTAATGCTTCTTATTCTAGGATATCAGTAGGAGAGAAGGTATAAATCACTTCCTCCCCCAACTTCCCAATGGTCACTGATCAGGGATTGGGGTGATAAGAAGCACTACTAATCTCTATGTTATGAGTAAGAAGAGGTAATATTTTGTAAAATCCTATCCATCGACTAGTTACCAATCATTTTATGGTTACGATCAACCCCACACATTTCTAACCCAGAGTCACTTACTAAGGATCTAACATCATACCTCTACAAAAATTATTTAGAAATTTTCAACTACCTCTAAGACCGTCAAATAAACAATTTTTGTAGAAATGAACACCTAAAGTCCATACACAAATAGTTAATAAAGGTTAATAATGTAGTGACCCATATAGATCAATGACCTAGTTCATAAGGAGAGCACTAGAGCCTCCATAGGACTTGCATCACAATCCTTACTGTGTTATGTAAGATCATAGAAGAGGTATCTCCACATTTAAAAATTAGAGGATGTGGTAGTATTATTCCCTCTAATTTAGTACCCTCTTATAATGATAATAATAACATCAGTCTAACACTCCCACCGATGGTGAAATTTCCTCTCCAACCACCACCATTGTGAATTTTATCATAGTTAACCCTTCAAATGATCAGATTTATTAGGTTGGTTGATGGGGGTTCAAGGAAGAATATCCATCCTGAGGAGAGATAAAAAATCAAGTAAACCTTCCAATAGGTTCAAAAACTCATTGAAAAAGAAAAATTTTGGGTCTTAGGATTCTCACTGAGATAATGATGCCTACTCATTAACATATTTACAAGGGAAAAGGAATAATTACGAACATTGGTCCATCTGATCCAATCTTGGAGGATGAAATAGATGCTGAAGTGGCTAATTTAGTTCAAAATATTGATATTTATAAAAGACTCAACATTGATCTTCTTGGATAATTCGGTATAATAGTGGAATATGTCTAAGGGGTCATTGGCCCTCCACAGGTTGAATAACCAGTCCTTCATGGATAGTTATCCAGGGTCGAGGAGGGTGGTATTGTGTACCCAATAAAGGTATATGATAGTTTCTCTAGAAAATGCCTGAGATATGACCCATTGTTCCCCTTGACTCCCACCTCGATCAAATAGCATGACTTCGAACTTCTTGACTATGATCTCTACACTTATTGGGATTATAGTCCAGTCAAATCATATATGAATGGAAACCCACACCACGATAATGTGATAAATTTGTTCCTAACCCATATTGATGCATTATAAGAATAATGATCCTCAATCCCACCTGAAGGGAAGTTATGTCATCATGGGTGGAACATATTATCCAATCCTAGACTTTAGTAACCTGAGATTCACTCTATTCAATGGTACTAGTGATTAGTTGAAATATCTAGCCCCTTATCCTCTTGGTGTGGCCCAATTATTTGGACATTAGAGTACCAGGAAGAAAAAAACATTGGTGTTATATCTAAACATTAGAGGGACCCACTTTTTTCTAGTACAATTAGTTTCCCCCGTGGTCCATCATCAGATAGGAAGATCTATGTAGGAATTTTATCTATAGATTCTACCTCACCTTATGTATGACTACATTTATTGACCTCTCTAAATGAAAGAAAAGGTATGATGAGTGTGTTGCTGAGTTAATTTCCAAATAGAAGGGGCTCACATACTATATCTATGTGAAGAATTACCAAGAAAAAATAATTCTGAATGTTCATAGAGAGTTTATGAGAGTAGATAGTCCCTAACCTCATATTTATGAGGTATCCAGGTGGATTTCAGAAATTTAAAAAGTGAGGCCAATTTCTAGAAGAAGACTTACAATATGTCAATTGAATGTAATTCACATTACCTAATTATTCTCTAATGTGAAATCCTTTAAGGATAAATATGGACACCATTTTTCAAACATAGGTTCCTCATCTTGTCTACCTTCAGGAACCTTTTCAAGATAGTCCTCACCAAGTGCAGCCATAATATGAGAATTCTACTCAGGACCCTTGTTAGGGGAAGGAACCCAAAGTTACCTTCATAGAGAAAATGAACTGGGCATACATATTAAAGAATGATTAGGTCTGATTTTTCTTTAAATGTTCATGTAAAAGAACCTCATGATGTTTCTAAAGGCTAGGATACCTGAGTGGGAGGGATGAACTACCAAATTTATTATTATTTTTACAATAGTATCCACAATAACAACATCAAGGAGTGATTTGTAGTGAAAGATTGGATTGAGGACCTGGTATATTATGGTCTATTTGAGATGGGTGTTGTCCCAGGGTAGTTGAAATTTATATTTACCATCCCATGTGATGATTAATAAGACACATAAGAATGGAAGTAGGTTTATGGTTGATGTTCATAGGGTTTTGATGACTAGATGTATTATAATATGGTCACTCTAAATAATGACAATATTGGTGATCCATTGAGAAAAAACGCTTCCTTGGGTCTCTATGCCACCTCCATCTAGATGATAAACTTCACAACCTTCCATACCTAGAAAGAACTAGCACATACAATATAGAAGTAATAATGATTCACCACCTGTAATGGAACCAGTTTACACTCTTAGTTATTTCATGCCCCTTTAATTGGGAGAAGACCCTGGGCTCTATTTGTCCTTGGAATAATTCACTAACAAAGAGTGGAAGTTTTCTTTGGTAGATTTCATCAGGATGGCGGATCACTGAAAAAACACCAGTGAATTATTTCTTCTGGGCCCCTCAGGAACCTCATCATGACACCATCAAGCGAATGGTAGGTAACATGATGCCAAGAAATATTATCAAGAAGATGCCTCTCAAAGGATGGTCCATTATAGTGAAACTATAAAACATTAATTAATCAGGGCTTAAAAATATCTGTCCCCATTGGCTACATTATCGGGAACAACATGATAACCTACCAAGTTGGTTGATCAAACATCCTAGCCAGAATATCCCAGAACCCCATTTGCAACTGATCGAGTCCCAATATCAAAAATCAAGAACTAATCCTAAGGTATATAAGAAATAATAGACCTCATCAATCACCAGTTAGGCCCTGATTCCTCATCCAACTACACCCATTATCCTTCCTATTAAAGATTATTCCTTATGTGCCAAAAATATCCCCATTCTAAGAGGAGTGATATGTTAAAACAAAACTCTATTAAACCATCACAGTTCTTAATCCTTGATGCACATCAAATATCAAAGGATTTTCATGAGGCACTAAATAAACCTATCTAATTTGAAACTGATGTTGCTGACAATGAGTCCCATCATGAAGAGGAAGATGAACAAGAATACCTCCAAGCCATAATCATCTTATATGAGGATATTGATGGTTCTACTATTTAGGGGAATATGTGCCCCCTTTATATCTCTAGTTGTTTCAGTGATATTTCATTTGTTCACTTCTTAATGGACACTAGCTCTGGGATCAATCTCATCCCAACTCAAACACTTCACAAGATCGGACTCCCTGAGGTAGATTTTAATCCTTCCTACCTGATGATCCAAGGGTATGAAAAAATTGAGAATAATCCATGTGGATATAATTAGATAGAGTCCCAATATGGTGACATAGTATAAAACACCAAGTTTATGGTTTTCTAAAGGGAAACATCCTACAACACCTTATAAGGAAATCCTTGTATCTATTTGTTCCTAGAGGTATAATACTTATATAACAAATGATTTATGTACTCCCTCAATGGTTGAGCATGGGTACTTCATGGAGTTACTTCACACTTAAACACATATAGATCCTGATACCAAGATATTGGGTATTAAAAAATGTGCTAGAAGTAACTCTATGTTAATGAAGTTGAGTTTGTTAATGCTCCCAATGACTTGACAGCCACCTCGGTGGATACATGGGTGAATTTGAAAGATATATTAATATTTTTATCCATTGGATGGATCAAAAAATCTCATTCCTGATGAACCATTTAATTATCCCTAGTAAGAAGTAATGATCATATATTACCACATATTTATACATAGAAGAGGCACTATTGAAACTAGAATGATCCACTCCTATTATGAACCGTATGTTCCATCCCATAGTCACAAACCCATGACAACATCATGTGTTCTGAAGAGTGGGGTTGAACCAATGGAATTAAACCTTTTATATTTTTTTACATTAATGGTGGGCCTCACAAGTTAAAAACACAGGGGATTTGGGTTTCAGCAACTATCACCATGGCTTCCATAAAGATATAAGGATATGATTCCATCACTAAGGATTACATCCCTATAGAAGTACGTGATAAATTTTATCCATCCTTTGATACCCATTATTCTGGTAATAAATACGAAATAGATAAGGCTCCTCATACCTTTGAAGAATGGGTATCCACCATGGTCTATGAGTTACATAAGTGAATATTGACACTGAGGAATATTTGAGGCCGACATTGATAAACACAGTCATTACCCAAGAGTAAAAATAGAGATACATGGATTTACCAACGAAAAAATGGAATTTTTTTCTAGAACTATATTGAAATGACAGATCTTCGTACCTAAGTTGTTATCCACAAATTTTCCATTCTTGTTGGACTGTAAGGATTTCAACTTGCTCCTAGAAAAATGTACCTCTCCTATGGTTCCATGGTTGAGTTTGAAGTTGATAATATCATTAATTATAACATAGATAGGTAATCCCAATAACCTAAATAGATGGCCAATATCACCCCCTTAAAGAAGAAGAATATAAATATTAGAGTCATTATTAACATCTAGGACCTTAAATTACATTACACAAATAATTATTTCCCCATACCATTGACTAAGTTTCTGATTGATGAAACAACTAGTTTCTAAGATCTATCCTTAATGGAAGGATATTCTGTTTATAATAAAATCCTGATTTCTCCAAAGGATGAAGAAGCTGACACTTTTAAGGCACCTCTATGAAACTTATGTTGTAGAGTAATTACATTAGGTTTGAAGAATGCTGGGGCCACTTATCAGTATCTGATGAACTATATCTTGAATATGATCCTTAGGTCACTTGTGGAATGCTATTTAAAAAACATGGTGGTAAATTCCAATGAATATTAGGATCATAAAAATAATATTTAAGAGGTTTTTTATCTACTCCACTATAACCATCTAAAGAAAAACCCATTGATGTGTGAATTCTGGTTACATCTAGGATTTTTTTGACATTATTGGTAGGTATATAGGAATTGAAAGAGAAGATCAAGTCCATCAACCAAATACCACCCCCATTTAACCTTTTGGATTTGCGAGGCCTCCAGTTACACCTAGATTATATATAATATTTTCCCAACATGAAAAAAAATTAATCCCTTTTTGAGGATTATAAAGAAAGGCATCTCTTATCAGTAAGAAGAGGTATGCCAAAATACATTCAATGAAATTATGTAGTCTACGTTGTATTCCACATTTTTTATGACACCATTAATAGGGATTCCCATAGTAATTTATATGACCATCCTGGAATGATCCCTCAGTGACCTCTTTGCTTAGAAGAACAAAAAAGGAAAGGAGAATGGTCTGTACAATCTCAGTCTTATGTTTCTTGACACTTAGAAAAGATATTCACCCATCATCAATATCTTCCTCACTTTATTCTTCACAGTTCTAAAATTGTGTAACTACCTAAAAAACCAGAGATACAACTAGTATCCCACATTGACCAACTAGATTACATCCTTATAATCCCCATACTAAGTTGTTTATTGATGAAGTGGGTGATTATTCTACAGTAGTTTGACATCAGGTTCATTCTCCATAAGGTTGTCAAAGGCCAATCATTGGAAGAATTCATGTATAAGAATATGACCTCTAAGGAGATACCTTTTGATTTTATCTTCCTAGATGAATCCACCCTCCCTATCAATCAAGGATAACAATGTTAGATGATTCAATTCGATAGTGGCTCCTAGAACCTAATTGGGTGGAGACTCAATAACCCTAAAATCAATAGTGTTAGAATTGGTATTGTATTCATCACTCCAAAATAGGTCCTCATACCCTACACATTCCTTTTATTGGAAGGGTACACAAATAATGAGGTTGAGTACCAGGCCTAGATCATAGGCCTTGAGATGGATCTTATGATTATGGTTCTATGACTACAAGTAAAGGGTGTTCAGAGCTAGTCATCAAGTGGATCAATGGTGAATATATATTCAGAAGAGAAAATACCCTTGATGGAATTAACCTATGAAATGATGGACCATATCATTCTAGTACAGATTGGATTCATGTTCCTTGATACCTGAATGATCGAGTAGATGCTTTGGTAATCCTAGAAATATCTTTTATAGATCCTGACCAATATAACTTGGTAATTCATGTGTGACATAAAAGGGTCGTTTACCCCATCGTATCTGTTTAAGATGACTAATGATTTAACTAAATTACAATCAACACTTCCTTATAAAGTTATCTGAATGGCCATATGGTAGTAGAAGAACCAAAATCGATGAATTCCTTTATCAAGTACCACCAACATGAGACTCTCCCATTAAAACAAGATGATTTTGATAAAAACCCATCATCATGCAGTGAATTATACCCTTTATAATGACCCTAAGTCAGTGATAGTTATCTATAAACATGACCATAATGTATTCCTCCTCTATTGTATCCAAGATAATGAGATCTCTTAGATACCAAAAGAATTCCAAGATGGTCCATGAAGGGCCTATCAAAAAGGCTTAAATCTCTCTCACCATGTCGAAATATTGATGTACTTATAGATTACGATGATATAGTCCTACATAAAATTCAAAAATACATTCCATTCATGATAGATCCCTATAAAAGTCTTGTATCTTCCACCATAACTCCTCCACACCACTAAGTTCTCCTAGCCCTTTTATACATGTGAATTTTATGATGTGGGCCTTATCCCTTAGTGATAGCTCTATAATTCAGGTTCATCCGGACTGTTTCAAGTTCTACTCAAAGTGTACACAATTCATCCTCCTCAAAGAGGTTAAGACCCACTTTATGATTGTTTTTTGGGTAACCTCGCATTAATGATAAATTCAATATTACTCGCACCATTCTCATATAAAGTGTTACTAAATTTTTATTTTATATATTTAAGAATCTATACTCCAAAAACTACATTCTGTCCAATCATACCTCACACTATCATGCATAGTAAAATGTAAAGATTTTAGTGTTCAACAAAACATTATTTAACATCCTATAGAAGATAGTGGGTCAAAATAAAGATGTAAATCCTAAAAAGCTCTCTAATTCAATATAGGTATGTCATAAATTGGGTCTGAACTCTAAATAGGTGACCATATACTCCTTGGTATATATAATAGAGGTAATATTGCCTTTATAGGTTCAACTATCATCACACTAGATGGCCATTTATGATAAAAAAATTCCATGAAAGAGAGTTGCGGTTTGATTTTCCAAATTATAAACCCTTGATTAAAAGTTGTCGGTAATCATTGTACAACCTTGTGGTTCATTAGAATTAGGTTGTGTGGGAATTCAATAAAAAGGATCACCTTCATTCCTTCCATTAGGGTAACATGGTGTTGGTATTAAGCATTCCAATGATACCTAGTAAGAATCCACCAAATCTATATACAAATGGGGAGAGAACATTATTTAGTTATAATGTATACTCAAATGGTGCATACTCATTGATCACCGGGGATGGAGAATGTGCTATGAAACCCATCAATTTCAAGTTCCTTAAAAGGAAACTTTTATAACATGACACGACATACTAGCTGCATGTTGTTAAACTATATGAATATTTCATTATCATATGAAATTAAACTATATGACATAGAATCCTGGTCACATGATGATAAACTAAAATAAAAAATCCTTCTCACAATATTTTTAACTGTATTACCCTTCATCCAACCGTACAATGTTAAACTTCATGTCCAACATCCTTTCCATAAGAACTTTAACTTCATAGTCCAAATCCTATCACATGAAGTGAAATTGTGTGATTCCTCTAACCTCATCTGATAGGAATTTCCATTATATTATTTATCTCATATCACAGTACTTTACAAAACAATATATGTATTGATTCCAAATTTCATGTGATATATAGAGATGATCAGATATCACATCCATTGTCCAACCCTTCCACTGGCCTACTTCAAGGATTTTCCTCTTATGAAAAGGATTTAATCTCGTTCAATGATACAACCATTCAATATGCTAAAACACATTGTGGAATATCTATCATAGTGTTGAAATCTCCTTGAACATCCCCTCATGTCTACCTCCAAACTTCGACACTTCCTCCATTTTGATCCTCGTAATTCTCTAGGTACAAACACGATCCCCAATGGTGACATCACATGGAAAAATTGACTTTACTCCAATATAGTGAACATGAATCATAGGAATTATTGAAAAAGTGATGGTTCTAAGGTTTCAAACATGTTCAATGGTTAATCTGACATTTAATTTCCTTCGCCTTTGACAAATATAGATGTGGAACCACTATTTTGAACATGGTCAATTGACATTCCTCTTCCATTATTAACACCCTAGTTTGGTTCAAAACTTGTAAGTAATGAATAAATTCCTTTCTCCCAATCTCTATTTTGATAGAGTTTTATAACCCTTAGTGTTATCCCCACTGTGCATTTACACATGTTGATTAAGTAAGTCGGTGACATTGGGACCCTCCCTTGCCAGCATCTCTTTTCCCCAATCATACACTCCTATTTCATATGATAGGTTCTCTACCAATCATTTATTACAACACTAATCATTACTCTTGTGGGTTTAAAAATTATGGTGGGTCCTCCCCAACATGATCGATCCAGACATATGTTCCCAATCCGGACACCCATAGTCCAAGCATTATGACCAAAAACAGTTTCGAAAATTTTTGTATGATGAAAGGATTCATTGTCTCACATTAATATTGAGTTTTTTCTCTCTTTCATTCCATAAAAAATATTCATAAATCCCTTCTATTTGGGTCCAGTCTCAAAGATCAAAAAGTAGAAGAAACCCCCTCAGTTCAAGAATAATGAACTTAATATATGTGAAATAGTCTAATCACAAAACCCTAAAATGTGTTCCCCTATCCTTGTAGGATCACATATACTAGTGGTGATATTGTTGGTTCCCTCAAACATTTCATCCTTTTCATTTTTAATTACCTTGGGTGAAATATAGAAATAAATTTCCCCTTTTATTCTTGCCTCATGATGCTAAATTTCATGGCAGAGTCCCCATTGCTTGTTTGAAAACTACACAATATTTTGTGTCCTCATTAGAGAGGATAATCCCCTTTTTACAGGTGTTTTTCTCCTACCATACCCAATCTAAAATTTCATATGTTTTTATTTTCTCTTTATGAGTTATATCAGGACATATATATACCTCCTTTCTTAGGCCCTTCCACAAATCCTCACATTTATCATGCCTTATTTTTTTAACTTCTCACCCCATTATAAAACTTTAGTGCCTCTTTTTTACACCAAGGTAATATAATGCCCAGATGTAAGTGTTATAAACATCATGACCTCAAACTATGTGCACAAAATCCAAGGAAACAATTGTGTGCCACTGGGAATTTTATTCTCTATATTCACATCCACATAATATTTTCTGTTTATTTAGTAATATATTATAATAAAATGTATCCAACAAGTTCTCTAACTAGAATGACTATAAATCACCCAAGGTAAGTCGTAAAAATACCTATAAGATTGAAAACACACAAAGGGTGTCCTGATAAAAATGCAGGTTATCTCTTAAAAAGTCACATATATGACTTGGGCTAAAATAAAGGCACAAATTGAAAAGGTACAAATCTCATGGGACTCACCATCAGGCCTCTAAAAAATCCTAGTTGTGCTCGTCAAACCCAGTAGTTCAATAAAATTTTAGAGTCAATCCTTGAAACATTTTATTATTTTCTTAGCCTCACTATTTAATGTTAAAATACATGTCCAATAATAAAACATTGAACTCTGTGGTCCACATCACCATCACATGACCTGAAACATAATAATTATTTGTCTCTCATCTGATATTACCTCTATTTATTATGTTTTACTCCTAAAAAAATTGATTTCTACAATTATTTATGAATTTATTACAATCCCTTGGGATATATAGTGTCTCCTAGATCCTTTTTATTAGGAACTAACCCAAATAATTACCTATATGTGAGACTCTCTTCACTAGCATTACCCCCCAAGGCCTTATTTAATATTGGTTCTATTTTCACTGGTCAGTGAAACTGTCTCAACCTCCCTATAGTTCTATCCATGTGACATTAAAATACAGTTAACCGATCAAACATGGATTTATGGACCTCAAAGGAATATCCCTTGGTCAAATCTATATAACTTCAAATTATGTTACCTTAGTGACTACTGATCTTTTCCATGGAATATGATTAAACTTCTTTTCTTTCACTCTGTTGGTGTTTATTTCTCACCCAATGTATTATTTTCTTCCATTAGTTTATAAAACCCTATTGATTTTCATAATATAGGATGGTGGGTAATTAAAATAAATTTAACTCTTATTGACCACATGCGTCCCTCGTCAATACACTTTATACCCCCTACACTTGGATCAAATATTACTCCATAACCCTATAACCCTAGAGTCGGTGCCTTACTTTATTAAAATGATATAAGATAAAAGAGACCCCATACCAAAGGACCAAATAATTTAAAAGTCGTGGTAAAATAGATATATTTTTGAAATCCTAATTACATTTTAAACATAATATAAAAAAATGTATTTTCTTTGAGAATTTCATTTTTATAATATATTAACCCACCATATTAGTCATAATAGACTTATTAGAATCCTAGGAAAAAATAAATCATAATAAATGGGTGATCTCAAATTCTTAGTGAGGGTAAAGTATAATAGAAGATAACATTAATTATAATTAATAAAAAATATGGAAAGAATAAAAGATGACCGAATAATTCTATATAAATAATCACCTGAGATTAAATCTTGAAGATGGATATTATAAATAATAAAATAATCTCATAGAATACTAATAATGATTTAATTCATAATGTTAGTTGTATTCAATATCAATATCTATCCACAATATAGTTAATGTCATGATATATCCACAATGTAATTTATGTCTATGGGTAGATACATATCTAATATGTGTCAAGATCTATCCTCCTGACAATTTAAAACTACATTGAAACAAAAAAATGGATTTTTTCCAGCTAATTTCATCTCAAGAGACTAATAATGCAACGAGGGGATATATCAGGCCCCACCTATCAATTACTAAGCCCATAGAATTCCTCACCTAAATAATAATGCAACTGAATTAATACTTCTTAACAAAATCAATAACTTGTCATAAGGTATAATAAACCCTCCCTAGAAAAACTAACGATAAACCATTTAATAAAGTTTGTATAGTGGTATCATAAGTAATATACCTCAATTAAGTAAAATATTCAATAAATTATGTTTACACAGATGAAGATACTTTAAATGAAGTCACTGAAAATTTATGGAGGAAAAACTCTTATTAAACCCATATAAAAACACTTTCGTATAAAAATACCCTTTCTAAGAACCCATTTTCAATACCAAAACACCTTTTTCATTAAAAACACATTTTAAATACCAAAATACCTAGAATGATAAATATGGATATTCATTTATGGAAACATGAAATCATGAAAATGAAGATGAAAATAAAATAATGGCAATGGTGCCGAAAAGGTCATTGTCATCGTATACATTAAGAGTATAACATTATTTTTATCATTTGTAAAATTGTTCCATATAAAACAAGTAAAAATATTCCTTTTTGAAAAAAAAATATACATAAAATTTCCTTTATAATATTTATTTATAAATAAATATATAAAATAATACCAAGAATAGGAAAAAGATTTGATAATTAAATCTTTAATCATTCAAGGTGTCCCATACCACTTTGAAAATTTAAATAATAAACCCCATTAAAGAAGAAAATTTAATAAAACATTAAATAAATTGATAACTAATAAATTAATGACATGATATGTCAAAGGGGTTGTATATACACTTTATTAAATAATGTTGGTTTATAACATCAAACTATGCCCCAATGAAAGGAGATTGAGACAGAATCCATTACCTTATGATTCCTTTAGTAAAATTTCATTTCGCCTAATGTATAAGGATTTTATTCACATTATTAAATTATTTCAGAAACTTATACTAATTTATGAAAACATTAATGATCTTGTAATATTATTTTACCACCCGTTTGTTGATAATATTTTGTTATTACCCTTGATTCAGGTGTTAACTGCTTTATTTTCTTATGCATGTTTGATATAAATACAATATATCTAGAATGATATTAATTTCATAAATATAATACTTAATCCTCAAATAATTTTTTAGATTAATTCTTTAATTTTGGATATGGAAAATTAATCATATTTCATTGGGTATACAGTAGGTCTTATGTACGCACGATTGATGGTATCATTCCCTTATTGGTGCAAGGGTATGGAATTTAAGGGTATATTAATTATTCAGCATAAATATAATGCCATAATTACCATAAATATCTATTATTTCCATCATTATACCAATTAAAGTAATATGGTGATGAAAAACAAATTACACCACGACATTGAGATAGTTAGTCGTATGTACAAAGCGCGACGCTTCTTTTTTTCATAAGATTGATAAAAGGGTGAATATTGTTATACAATAATCTTAATAAAATATTATAATACATATTATATTGGAATTATTAAATTAGTAGTTAAAAAAACATGAAGTGGAAGCATAAGAAGAAATAAACTTGAATGAGTTGGTAAAACAGTTACATCTTCTTCGATGGACTTCGCTTAGATATCTTCTTAAAGAATCCAGAGTTACTTTTTTTGGAAGAATAGGACATCCATAACTTGTATAAAGATGTTGTAAGGATAAATGGGAAGGGTTTGGTTGATCTATAAGGATCAATGTTGTGTGATTAAGTGAGGTAAAAAGTGCCCTTTTATAATTGAGGTGAGAGGCACTTTCTAAAATCCTCCAAATATTAAAATATAATAAGGATATTCCAGAGTAAAAGACATAAATATGGTATATAAAAGAAAATTTTAATACTTTTTTTACTATTTATTATCCACTTTTTGATTATTTTTTTTAATTTCTATATAATTTAACAAAATATTAATTCGATAAAATATGATTATTGCTTAATATTAAACTCTTTATTTAATTTGACTTCTAATATATCAAGAAAAAGTATGAATTCGAATATATTGAATTAAAAAAATATCTAATGTATAAAATAGATCTATAAAATTAATTATACACATTAATTAATCCAAAATCTAAGAAAATTAATACATTTAAAATAAATTATTTTATTTTTCTCTTAATTAATTAAATATTGTTTTAGAATTTAAGAAGCATTTAAGGTATTTATATAAAATTTAAAATTTAAAAATAAATTTATATAATAAAAATAATTTAATTGATATCAAAATAGGAATTATGTTCGTTCATATCATCATTTGGTTCCTATATGGACACATACATGATATTCAATATAAAGAGAGTGACATTTTGTAACTATATTTTCTTTAGCTAATATATAAGTTATTTTCAAAGACATGTGTCCATTAAACAACTCCATTTTGATATTAAGGTTATAAGAGTTTAATACTAATCAAAAAATAATTTTTATACATGTTTAGGTCACTTTCCTACCCTTATCTTTTGCTTTTAACTCTTTTTTAATCCCTTTAACTCTTACCGTGACAACATGTGTTTTTACTGATTAATGGTTAATATTGTTGTTATAAAATGCCAAAAAATAAAAAATTGATAATTTATGTAATTTTATACCTTATCCCAATCAGTTTTATGCATTTTACATTTTTAATATTTTTATATCATTTAATTAAATATTATTTATTTTAAAAAATCATTAATATCAATTTTGACACTATTCATTAGTTTAGATTTAAAAAAATATCAATACACAAAATAAATTCGAACAAAAAAATTTAATGCATCCATAATTTGTTTATATTATCTATAAAATTAATGGATGACCTTAATTATATCAAATTAATTTTATTTTAATACTATTTTTCACATTTATTTGATAGGTCTATTAATCAAACTAATACTACATCATCATTGTACAAGCCTTTAATTTAAAAATTTCTTCCCATAAAATTAAAAATAAATTATTATAATAAAGATAACATTTTATAATTCAAATGACTATTTACATTTGAATATATATTCTGAATAACCATATATAGAAAAATTAACACTTATTAAAAACATGAGTATCACATATTTTACTTTCATTAAAATAAAATACTACAAAAGTCTAAAAGCCATAAAAGTGGCTCCAAGAGGCCATAATATCAGATAAATAATTATATTTTAAATATTAACTAATATAATAAAATTATGAAAAGTGTTATGATGATTTTATAATAGTTATAATATTATTTTTACCCGTAATTTCATGACTTACCCTTTACCATGGTAATTTAAAAAAAATACTAAAAATACTATTCATAATGTTGAAAATAAAAGGAACCTATTTATTAAATATAGAGCTTATGTTTAAAAATATGGATTTTTTTTCATAATTTGAAACACCTAATTGGATAAAATTAATTTAAAATTAATCCCATTGACAGAGCAAGAAAACATGTTTTTAAAGTTAAAACGTTCAAAATATTGAAATGTTTTTATATCCAAATTCAATGTGAAATTTATTTAAATTAATAAAATTAGGTTGAATGATAAAAAAATTATAAAATTATACATTAAAACCAATTATAAATATATTTTTAAACTATAAATTATTTAGTATAAAAATTTGTTTTCAATTAAAATGAAATATTTTATTATTATTCATCAGAACATGAAAGTTATCAAAAAAATAAAAAAATTAAACAAATTAAACTTGTATATTAAAATTAAAAATAATAAGTTCATTTTTTAAAATATAATTTAAAAAATAATCAAATACTTTATTTAAAATAAGTGTGCCATCAAAAGGCAGTAAAACCGCCTTTAAAAAAATATAGCCTTTTAATAATTAAAATTTGATTCATTTTTATATTATGAATTTAAAATAATATACATGAATGTAAAAACATATTATTAAATATATAATATATAAATTTAATATTTTTTAATACTATTCATTCCTGCTAATTTAGTGTTGAGGTTATAATAATATTTATTTATTTGTTTAAGCTGGGTGTTGAGAGAAACGTAAGATATCGAAGAAAGTGAATTTATTTAATAAGAGGCATACAGTAAAATATTAGGGTGTTATATTCTCCCTTGTTTACATAACATTAATCCTTTAAATTTTAAATTTCACTTCAAAAACCAGCGGTTTATACTTGAAAATTTCTTTATGGGAAACCCACATCAGAAATAGGGTTAATAAAGCATCCTCTTAATACGAGGGAAAGGGGAATGCGAAGGTTACCCAAAAATCAGGGTTTCTAATAGGAAATCATTAGCATAAAGTGAAAAATGGAAAATTAAGAGAAATATAACTATCATTTTTTGATAGGTAGTTTTATAGAATATGGTCATTAAATGTTAACCATAAAAAAACTACAAATTTTATGATCTATTAAAAGACCATTTATTTCACAGTAAGATATGCAAATAGATAACATTTTCATTTCAAAATCATTTTCCTAAAGTTGTGGTATTATTTTATTATCTATATAAAGATCTCAATAAAACTTACTTGATTTATTTCAATGTCATAATTTCATCTTTTGGTTGTTCTTAGATCAAATTTTACTTCATTTCATACACCAAGAGATGATTATTCACTTAGAATTTTTATAAATAAATCATTTTTGATGAATTATAATTTCCAAATGTACTTCTTTCATCCTCTAAATATTTACTAAATCTAAAAAGGTTAGAAAAAATTATCCAATAAATCATATATTAACGTCAAAAAATAATATCAAATGTCCAACTTAATCTATTCTATAAGTTGTTACCATGAGTCTCATTCAAAATACATATTTCCAAATTAACATACCAAACTTTTTATAAAAATATTGCTAAATTTCAAAAATTAGATTCCCCAAACAACATAATTTATCTCTTAATATCACATACCAAGTATATTAATACTTTGACCTCTTAAAAACCATAATGAAAACATGCATGATTCCAAATCATTAAATAAGAAGTACCACCATACAATACTTATATATCCAAGGATTCTTATAACCAGAGAACCTTTGATGAAATAATTCTTGAATCTAGAAACACAAGAAATATAACCATTCTACTTCATTCTTAAACCACTAACTAGACATCATCAACTTATTCCTCAATACCCCATTCCTTTCATTTTCTTTTTGTAGGATCTTCATCATCAATAGTATAACCATTACATGTATAATATTTCTAAATATAACTATTGACCAAAGACTATAGAATAATAAGAGAAACATTAGTCATTGTGATATAGTCAAGAAGAATAATTTATAGGATGCTTAAATCATGAAATCTTTTTATCAGTATATTATTCCATAGGTTTAACATAAGTTATCAATTGTCATTACCAAATAAATAGGATGATATATTATGCTTACTCTTATCCTCAAGTTCATCCATAGGATTATATTACCTAATCTATGTTTTTCTAAATCTAGTTCCCAAGATTTATACTAAACTTAATCTGATTCCAAATGTAATGCCATGACCCTAGGAACTTAGAGTTAGTGCCTTACTTTATTACATTGGCATAAGATAAAAGATATCAAATCCTGTAGGACTGAATAATTTATTGTCTTGTTAAACTAGATATATATTTCAAATTCAAATTACACTTTAAACATAAAATACAAAAAGTATTTTTTTAAGAACATCACTATTCTCTTAGATTAACCCTACATATTAGTCATAATATACTTCTTGGAATCCTAAGAAAAAATAAAAGATAACAAAGGGGTGAGATAAAATGATTATTAAGATAAAATTACAATAGAATATAACTTTAATTAATAATGAATAATAAATGTGTAATCAATTAAAGATTGTCTAACAATTCCATATAAATAATCACATGAGTTTAAAACTTGAACATGGATAATCAAACTAATAAAATTAACACATAAAATAATAATAATGATATAATGAATAATGTTGGATGTCTAAAATATCATGATCTATCCCTAAGATAGTTACTATCAAAACATATCCTCAAGAAAGATTAATTTTATGGGTAGAAACCAATCTAGTTTTTGTCATGATCTATCCTCTTGATAATTTAAAACTTCTTAGAAACAAATGCAAAGGGTATGTACCAACTTATTTCATCTCCAGAGGCTACGGATTCATCTAGGGGGTATATAGGGCCCCACCCACCACTTACTAATTCCAAAACATTACCCACATGAATAAATAATGAACTAAATGAATAATTCTTAAAAAATCAATAACTATTTATAAGGTATATTAGTACTTCCCCAATTAAACTGACCATAAACCATTTACTAAAGTGTCGAAAATGGTATCATAATAAATAAAACTCAATATAGTGTAAGATTCAACAATATATATTGACATATATGAAAATAAATTAAATGATACACTGAAATTTTATTTAGGAAAAACTCTTATTAATCCCATTTGAAAAATAATTTTTTATAAAAATACCCTTTTATTTTAAAAACCATTTTAAATACAAAAACACTCTTTTCATTGAAAACCCATTTTCAATACCAACAAACCCAAAAAGATAAATATTCTTTTTTATTTAACGAAAAATGAAATTTTGAAAAGGAATATAAAAATAAAAAAATAGCCACGGTGTTGGAAATGTCATTGTTGCTATATATGTTAAGAATAGAACATTATTTTTGTCATTTTGAAAAAGAAATCCACACAAAACAAGTAAAAAAGATTTATTTTCTAAAAACTTTGATTGAAATTAAAAATAAAAATAAAATTTCCTTTATAATTTTTTATAAATGAATATATAAAATAATATCAATAACCAGAAAAATATTTGATAATTGAATCTTTAAACATTCAAGGTGTCCTACACCACTTTGAAAATTTAAATAATAAGTCCCATGAAAAATAAAATTTAATAATACATTAAATAACTTGATAATAAAAAAATTAATTACATGATAAGTCAAAGGGGTTGTATATATACCTCATAAAATAAGGTGGGTGTATAACATCAAACAATGCATCAATGAAAGGATATTGAGATGAAGTCCCTTAACTTACACTTCCTTTAGTTGAACATGCTTTAACTTTTTATATAATGGTTTTATATATGTTATTAACTTATTTCATAACATCATTCACATTTATGATATCAAATATTATCCTCTTATATTATTTTATCACCCGTTTGTTGATAATATTTCGTTATTTCCCTTGTTTAGGGTGTTAGCTGTTTCATTTTTCTATGCATGTTTTGTCATGAATGTCTTCGTTATTTTTCATAGGATATAGACCTAAAATCTATAGAATTATGTTAATGTTATAAATTCATATTTAATCATTAAATACATTTTCCGATATATTCTTTAATGTTGGATATGGAAAATGAATTACATGACATTGTGGAGACGGTAGGTCGTACATACGCACGGGCGATGGTATCATTCCATTATTGGTGAAAGGGTAAGGGATTTTATGGTATATTAATTATAAAGAATAAATATCATGTCATAAGTACCATATATATTCCTTACTTACATCATTATATCTAATAAAAGTAGTGATGAAAAACAAATTACACAATGATGTGGAG
This sequence comes from Viscum album, assembly GCA_963277665.1. Classification (NCBI taxonomy): domain Eukaryota; kingdom Viridiplantae; phylum Streptophyta; class Magnoliopsida; order Santalales; family Viscaceae; genus Viscum; species Viscum album. Next base: position 1,216,420,483 of record OY728143.1, read on the forward strand.
AGGGTAAGTCGTACATACACAGAACGGTGCTTTCATTTTTCATAGGATGGATAAAAGGTAGAATATGGTTTTACCATAATCATAATGAAATCTCATTATATATATATTATACTATAGTTATTACTTTTTCATGCAAAAAACATGTTATTAAGAGATATAAGAAGAAATGAACTTGAATGAGTTGGTAAAACAATTACCTCTTCTTCAATAGATTAATTTAGATCTCTTCTTAAGGGATCTATAACTTCTCTTTTTTGAATACCAGGACCTCCAGAATTGGGATAAGGTTGTTTTAAGGATAAATTGGTAGGGTTTGGTCAATATATATTTCTAAATCTAGTGTGATTAAGGGAGGGAGAAAGTCCCCTTTTATAATTGAGGTGAGGGGCACTTTCAGAAATCCTCAAAATATTAAAATATAAAAAGGCTATTATCGAGAAAAAACTTCCAAATAGAAGATAAATTAATATGGTAAGACATTTTCAACCATATATTTTCCCATTTTTTATATTCAACATTTTTTTATTTTTTAATAATTTTATAAAATATTAATTCAATAAAATATCATTATTGTAAAAATTGATATTATTCATCTAATTTGACTTCTAATACATCAAGATAAAGTGGTAATTAAAATATAATGGCTTAAAAATCACTAATATAAACAAAAAAGATCTAGAAAATTTATTATAGACTTTATGTAACACCCCGACCCCATTTACCCACAGTCGGTGCATTATTACATAACATTGGCATGATCACAAGAAAAATCAAATCTTGAAAGACCGATTGGTTTAGTAGCCTTGGAAACACTAGATATATTCATAAGTCTTACATTACATCATAAAGTGAAAAACTACTACAACAACATATTGTCTCCATATTCCACACTCATATCCCCACATAATATCCCGGAAGGTCATTCATAATTTACTTCTTCACTTCCTGGGAAAAATAGAACATAGAAAAGGGGTGAGCTCAAATGCCCAGTAAGGATAACAATATAGCGGAAACTTTCATAAATAAGAATAAACATTTAAGGTAATGTATAACTAAAACGAAATCCTTTTAAACATGAACTTCGACATAGTATGGAAAAAGTAAAATGAAATAATTCCATTTACTTATTCACATGGATATTCTACTAATCGAATAATCACATGTAATATCAATAACCACTTTCATAATGATGGAATGCATAATTACAGACTATCATAACCACATATCCAAGGCCTCGTGCCAAGACTACAAATAAGATTTTGTCAAGGCCTTGTGCCAAGACACTAGTTTGTCTCATGAGACCTACCGATGCATCGAGGAGCTATAGAGGGCTCCACCCGTCACATATTAAGTCCAATGCATTCCCATATGAAAAGGTTTAAACATAACATAAACATTCGTATTAAAACTAGTATATGAAATGTCAATACTTTCACTATAATCTATGAATGGTATAAAAATAGAACATCCACAGTCAAACATATCACAAAACCTTCAATACAATATAGAAGTTTTGTATCACAATAAATCAACTTCATATGACCATAAAATCCATCAAGGGATGTTGACATAGATGAAATCAACTATTTGAGAGAAATATCTCCTTTTTTTGAAATCATTTAAAAGTCACACATTTATAAAGGAAGTAATTCAAAAGAGATTTTTGAATCAAAGTGTCTCATACCACTTTGAAACTTTTGAAAGGAATTAACATTTTAAAAACATTAATGTCCATATAAATAAATCCTTAAAAACCATTTTGAAGACATAGACACTAATTAAAAAGATTTAGAATGATAAATCTTTAAAACATTTAAAATTCTGATTTTGATAAAGAGTACCTTTCCGAAATTCTTAAAATATTCATTTTGAAATCATTTAAAAGTCACATAATTATAAAATAAAACATTTACATTGAAAATATTCTTGTAATCTTGTAATGGAAGCTTTGAAAATTTTATAACGGCGGTAAATATCCGCACCCGCCGTATAAGTTAAAAAAACATTCTTACCTTAATTTTGTCGAAAAGGTTAAAAAGAACCTTGTTTGGAAAACGATGGAAAGATTCCTTTATAAAAATATTATAAAAATTCAAACAAGGGTATAAATGACCTTAACCCATATCTTAGTAAATATTAAAAATGTTTTGAAATTCATTTTTAAGAAACATGGATGTGTATGATAAAGAGATCCCAATAGATTATTACGTATAAACAACCTCGGATAATGAAGAGATTGCGAAATAAACCCTTACCTTGTACTTTTCCTTGGTTGGGGTAGGTTAACCTCCTGTATAATGGTGAAATAATTTTTATTAAATTATACAAGAATCATATATATTAATATGATATCATATATGATCTTTTAACATTGATTTGTTAATAATATCTTTGAATTATCGTCGTTTCGGGTGTAAACTTACTCGTTTTCTTTTGTATGTTTTGTTACATAAGTTGTGTTTGTTATGGATAGGTTGTATATTATTTATATCCAGAATGATATCATGTCCTTAAACATCATTTTTAAATCATCAAATGATAATTATACTTTAATGGATATGATGGAGAATGAATCTTATCACGTTCATGGAGACGGTAGTCCGTACGTACGCACGAGCGACAATATCATTCTTTTGATATTAAAATAATATATAAATGGATGGTATATCATATATACAGAATCATTAACATGTTATATTTATTATTTACATGATTTACACATAATTATTATACCCATCCAAATAATAATATATTGAATAACAATTACACCACGACGTGGAGACGGTAAGTCGTACGTACGCACGTATGGTGACATATTATTCAAAGGGTGGATAGAATACTGAATATGGTTGTACCATATTTATAATAACATCACAGTATATATAAGATACTGGAGTTATTATTTTAGAATGGTAATAACAAAGAAAGAAGAAGTGGAAGAAGAAAGGAACTTGAAAAGGGGAGGTGAAAACATTACCTCTTCTTCGGGTTCTTCCTTTTGATTTGATCAAAAGGGCTCCTTAGGTTGGATTTATGATCAAACTAATGCCTATAGGTTGTATTAAAGGAAGTTGGGAGAGTATTTGGGCAGAGTTTGGCCGAACCAATAGGCTTTGAAGGTGTGAAGAAATGATAAGGAGGAGTGCCCTTTTATAAGAGGGGTGAGGGGTACCTTTGGAAAAGCTAGAAATATTAATTTATAATAAATTCATATTCGGTTTCTAATGTCTCCAAAGTTTATTATTCAAAGGTTAAGGTGGGTATAGGTCGAAAACCACTCAACCAATAGAATTTAGACAGGTTTGGGTACTTATATTAACCTTATCTTTAAGTATTAACTCTAAGTTAATTAGTTTCACTTTTACAATATCTCTTTGTATTTTTATATTATATGGTTAATAAACTTACTATATACATCCAAGAGACCCCCCAAGTTGTCCATTAATGATACACATATCATGATATAAGTCTCGTGGCCGAACCTTATATTTTTAAGAATTTAATATCAATTAATAATATAATATTTGTTTTAAAAATTCTTTTATGTCAATTTTGACACTATTCAATAGTTGATTTTTGTGAAACTCATAACAGAATGCTTACTTCAAAAAAATGTAATTAAATCAATCCTAATATTTCATATTATCCTAGAAAATTATTGTAATTCATTAAAAGTCTCAAATTATATTTATTTGGGTATTTATAATATCAATTATTTTAATTTGTCACTATTATGGTAATTATTGCATCATCATTGTGTCATAAATAAATTAAATTATTTAAAGTCTAAAAATTATAAATAAAATATCAATATGTATGAAATCTTATTAGATTTATAATGAATATTTACAATCGAATTTATCTTATGTATAACCCTATATTAAAAATGTTTTAGTAAATAAACTTTTATTTTAACTCTTTTAACTCTTCTTTGAATTAAATAATAATAAATGTCCTAATCTAATCCAAGTGGACCTAAATGATAATATTTTATTCCTAAGGTTGTTTTTGGTCGAGATCAACTTGTCCAATAGAATTAGGACATGTTTTACGGTAATATTAATATCATTTTTACCCTTACTTACCCTATTTACTTTTAACCGTGGTAAATAAAAGTAAAAAGTTACTATTCACCAAAAATTATTTTCATCTCATTGAACCACATTTTACTTCTTGATATTAACCTTGTCTCTCGGATTTTTTAAATTCTATTCACAGAAGTGGTAAAATTATGTTTTATGAAAAATTCAGTTTTTTTAACTACCATTTAGTAGTTTCACTATTCATCAAAAATTGAAGTTTTTTAGAACAATGCCAAAATTTCACCCTAAGCTATAATTGATATTACAAATTCAAAAATGATATATATTTTACAAAATTCCAGACATATAAGTTTCATTAATTAATTTTATAATTAATTCCCGTTGTCACAACAAATAGCGTGTTTTTAAGAAACAATATATATCCAAAGATTGACAATTGTTTAGGTCCAATTTCGAAGTGAAATTAATTATAATGAACCCCATTGGATAAATTTGTAAAAATATATTCTAATTATACTTTAAAACCACTCAAATTCATAATTTATCACCATTAATTATTTTTATTAAAAAATTTGTTTTTAATTAAAATTTAGTAATTTTCACTATTCATCAAAATATTAAAGTTGTCCAAAAAGTTCCAAAATTTCACCTTAGGCTAAATTCTATACTTTGAATACAAAAATGAAGTCCATTTTGAAATATAAAATATATATAATTTCAAAAAGTAGGTATTACTATTCATAACGGCTAGTTTGATTGGTTGTGGTGTGTGTTAGAACTCGAAGTTGCGTACAACACACGCTACTGTATTATTCAAAGGAAAGTGTACTGTGGAAGCTTGGGATGTTTCATTTTAAATTTTTTGATGTCCTAATTTAGTCAAAAAGTTTTAAATATTTTATTTAAAAAGGATTCACTATTAAAAGTTGGTAAAAGTGCAAAACTGAAAATGAATTTTTTCTCACATTATGTCTAAGAAACTCATAATATGGATTCTAAAATTATAAGGATTATACAAAGTTTAAAATTTAGTTAATACTATTCATAACCTCTTTTGAACGGCTTGTTCGGTAAGTCATGGTGTGCTTGAACTCAGTGTTGCGTGTATTGCAAGTTATTGTATTATTTTGAAGAAATAACACACTATGAAATCTTGGGATGTTACATTCTCCCCTCCTTCAATAAATTGCGTCCTCGCAATTTGAAATTGTTCTTCGAAAATAAAAGGTTGAAAATAAAAAATAACTTTGTGGGAAAACCCACATCGGAAATTGGGTTACTAAAATTTAGTCTTAATATGAGGAAAAGAGAAATGAAAGGGTCACCACCAAATTATAATCTCGATTAGGAGAACATTGGTGGAAATTAGAGACATACAATTGGAGGAAAAACGTAATTATTTATAGGTAGTGATTGAGGTCATCAATCACAAACAATTTTAAAATTGAGGTCCTTAAATTCATCAATCTATGATGATTTAAAATACCATCGATTCAACAAAACATAAGGTATTAGAATAACACATTTTTGACGTTTCAAAAATATCTTAGTTGAAATCCCACATTGAAAAATGAGTTAATGATGCCTCTATTTAAAATAAAGAGTGGAAAGTATGAAGATTACCGAAAATAACACATACTAGGGTTCCATGTAGGAAAATATGGATATGGAAGAGAAATATAACCATCAATTATCTGATGGAGAGTGGTAGAGAACATGGATATGAAAAGGCCAACAATCCCAAAGCCATAAATTAGTGATGATTTAAGGTACCATCTAGGACAACATTATTGTTCTAAGTTCCTTTTCTTAATGTTTAGGAATTTATTAATGAGATTGGCTAAGATCATAAGGAGATATACTTAATTTATAATTAGAGTTTTATCCATTAATAAATTTCTACCACAAACTCATCTTTCACTCGTAAAAAAAATTCTATTTATACTATTCGTACAGGGTTCCAAAATAAATGAATTTATAATTAATCTACCAGATCTTTAAAAAAAACTACATTATTTAATCCAGGACATCTCATGGGCCAGTGGTAGGTGATACACCCTTGTCGCCCTTCGGTTGCGGGTTCAAGTCTCATGGCCTTGCCGGTCACGACGGGTTGCCGCCCGACCTCTGGGTTGTCCTTTTATGGCAATCAAAAATTAATCTCAAACTAGAATTTATCCAAAATACTTCTGTCCAAACTCACAGTACAATATTTATAAGGAAGGTAAACTTAATGTAGATCCTTTTTACCCCGTAATAACATGTGAACACCTTCATCATGTATTCTTTTAAAACACTACAACATCCTGAATTACCATAAAACCTTATTGATTACATTCATGATCCCTTATTCTTTAAAGAATAATAGATATACTCATTCAATCCAAAAATGTTTTAAACCCAAACAATGATGGAATATACAAATCATTAATCAGTTTCAAGGTAGTCAAGAATATCCAATATAATGTATCCAAATCAATCATGTATTATTTCAAAATCACTACCTCGGTATTAGATCTATATTATGGTTTATCATTCTCTCAACCATATATTTTCCAAAAATTTATCCTGCTATTGAGTCACTTTTCTTTGTTCCACACAATCTCAAGTCTTTAATGAAATAGTACTGCAGTACAATCCTTATATACTCCATAATTATTATAACAAGTACATTGTTGATACAAAACTCAAATGACATAATCAACATAATAACTCTAATCATTCCTCTTCATCTGTGGTAGTATCATAACTTGATTATTATCCAATAGCATCATTTTCGGCATAGTCTGATGACTGGGACATAGGTTCGCGTAGTTTCCATGATCCTAGCAAATGAAGCATTGTACATTTGAAACCATTTTCTTACTCTTGCAGTCACATACTTTGTGCCCCTTTCCTCCACACTTATAACAAACTCCCATTCCTTTCAGACAAGTTCCAGGGTGTTTCTTCCCACAGTTATCATATATTGGAAAATTCTTATTTTCCCTCTTCCATTTATCCATCGTTCTTTCTTCCATCCTTTTCTTCTCTTGCTTCCCTTCAAAACCATAGGACTCAGTAAAATCTTTACTTATCTTATCAACACATGATATTATTTCTTCATATGATGATAATACATGGGAGATTATTTCTCTTATAAATTCTGGATTAAGACCATGAAAGATATGATCCTTCTTTCTCTTTGGATCATGTGCATTGCTAGAGTACTCATTCCTTCTACTGGGCGCCATTTATAAACAATGGAATACACTAGATCAGTTTATGAATCAAAATACATAATCCCATACTTATAAAACACTTAACATAAATTGAACTATTTATGGATATAATCCATAATCATAAAAATATTTTCTTTGAGGAAGTATATACTCATAAACCCTTCCTAATGATTTGTAAAGAAAATGAGAGTTATCCTAATAATATCCCCCGGGAGTGTTGTAACCCAGAGTGCAGCAAGGCCCGTTGTCGTGCATCAATTCCCGTTCGAGTCTAGCTCAAAGCGGTGTTTTCAGGTTTTACCCCTAGGTACATATGTGCCAGAGCCGCCTCTACCTGCTCGTATCCAGACAGGGATGTATTGCTCGGAAAACTCATAAAATCTCTACAATACCAAAATTCTAGGAAGTTCTTCTATACTAATCCTAAAAGTTCATCTTAGGTCTACGTTCTCTAATCAGAGTTTATCTAAATCTAGCTTCCAAGGTTTGTACTAAACTTCTTCTGATACCAACTGTAATGCCCCGACCCCTTTTACCCACAGTCGGTGCATTATTACATAACATTGGCATGATCACAAGAAAAATAAAATCTCAAAAGACCGATTGGTTTAGTAGCCTTGGAAACACTAGATATATTCATAAGTCTTACATTACATCATAAAGTGAAAAACTACTACAGAAACATATTGTCTCCATATTCCACACTCATATCCCCACATAATATCCCTGCAGGTCATTCATAATTTAATTCTTCACTTCCTGGAAAAAATAAAACATTGAAAAGGGGTGAGCTCAAATGACCAGTAAGGATAACAATATAGCGAAAACATTCATAAATAAGAATAAACATTTATGGTAATATATAACTAAAACAAAAGCCTTTTAAACTTGAACTTCAACATAGTATGGAAAAAGTAAAATGAAATAATGCCATTTACTTATTCACATGGATATTCTACTAATAGAATAATCACATGTAATATCAATAACCACTTTCATAATGATGGAATGCATAATGCCAGACTATCATAACCACATAGCCAAGGCCTCGTGCCAAGACTACACATAAGATTTTGTCAAGGCCTTGTGCCAAGACACTAGTTTGTCTCATGAGACCTACTGATGCATCTAGGAGCTATAGCGGGCTCCACCCATCACATATTAAGTCCAATGCATTCCCATATAAAAAGGTTTAAACATAACATAAACATTCGTATTAAAACTAGCATACGAAATGTCAATACTTTCACAATAATCTATGAATGGTATAAAAATAGCACATCCACAGTCAAACATATCAAAAAACCTTCAATACAATATAGAAGTTTTTTATCACAATAAATCAACATCATATAATCATAATATCCATCAAGGGATGTTGACATAGATGAAATCAACTATTTGAGAACAATATCTACTTTTTTTGAAATCATTTAAAAGTCACACATTTGTAAAGGAAGTAATTAAAAAGAGATTTTTGAATCAAAGTGTCCCATACCACTTTGAAACTTTTGAAAGGAATTAACATTTTAAAAAAATTCATTTCCATATAAATAAATCCTTAAAAACCATTTTGAAGACATGGACATTAATTAAAAATATTTAGAAAGATAAATCTTTAAAACATTTAAAATTCTGATTTTGATAAAGAGTACCTTTCCGAAATTCTTTAAATATTCATTTTAAAATCATTTAAAGGTCACATAATTATAAAATAAAACATTTACTTTGAAAATATCCTTGTAATCTTGTAATGAATGCTTTGAAAATTTTATAACGACGGTAAATAGTTTCACCCTCCGTATAAGTTAAAAAAACATTCTTACCTTAATTATGTCGAAAAGGTTAAAAAGCACCTTGTTTGGAAAACGACGGAAAGATTCTTTTATAAACTTCTTATAAAAAGTCAAACAAGGGTATAAATGACCTTAACCCATATCTTAGTAAATAGTAAAAATGTTTTGAAATTCATTTTTAAGAAACATGGATGTGGATGATAAAGAGATCCCAGTAGATTATTACGTATAAACAACCTTGGATAATGAAGAGATTGCAAAATAAACCCTTACCTTGTACTTTTCCTTGGTTGGGGTAGGTTAAGATCCTGTATAATGGTGAAATAATTGTTATTAAATTATACAAGAATCATATATATTAATATGATATCATATATGATCTTTTAACATTGATTTGTTAATAATATCTTTGAATTATCGTCGTTTCGGGTGTTAACTTACTCGTTTTATTTTATATGTTTTGTTACATAAGATGTGTTTTTTATGGATAGGTTGTATCTTATTCATATCCAGAATGATATAATGTCCTTAAAAATCATTTTTAAATCATCAAATGATAATTATACTTTAATTGATATGATGGAGAATGAATCTCATCACGTTCGTGGAGACGGTAGTCCGTACGTACGCACGAGCGACAATATCATTCTTTTGATATTAAAATAATATATAAATGGATGGTATATCATATATACAGAATCATTAACATTTTATATTTATTATTTACATGAGTTACACATAATTATTATATCCATCCAAATTATAATATATTGAATAACAATTACACCACGACGTGGAGACGATAAGCTGTACGTACGCACGTATGGTGACATATTATTCAAAGGGTGGATAGAATACTGAATATGGTTGTAACATATTTATAATAACATCAAAGTATATATAAGATACTGGATTTATTATTTTAGAATGGTAATAACAAAGAAAGAAGAAGTGGAAGAAGAAAGGAACTTGAAAAGGGGAGGTGAAAACATTACCTCTTCTTCGGGTTCTTCATTTTGATTTGATCAAAAGGGCTCCTTAGGTTGGATTTCCGATCAAACTAAGGCCTCTAGGTTGTATTTGAGGGAAGTTGGGAGAGTATTTGGGCAGAGTATGGCCGAACCAAAATGCTTTGAAGGTGTGAAGAAATGAGAATGAGGAGTGACCTTTTATAAGAGGGGTGAGGGGTACCTTTGAAAAAGCTAAAAATATTAATTTATAATAAATTTATATTCGGTTTATAATGGATCCAAAGTTTATTATTCAAAGTTTAAGGTGGGGATAGGTCTAAAACCACTCAACCAATAGAATTTAGACAGGTTTGGGTACTTATATTAACCTTATCTTGAAGTATTAACTCTAAGTTAATTAGTTTCACTTTTACAATGTCTCTTTGTATTTTTATATTATATGGTTAATAAACTTACTATATAAATCCAAGCGACCCACAAGTGGTCCATTAATGATACACCTATCATGATATAAGTCTCGTGGCCGAACCTTATATTTTTATGAATTTAATATCAATTAATAATATAATTGTTGTTTTAAAAATTCTTTTATGTCAATTTTGACACTATTCAATAGGTGATTTTTGTGAAACTCATAACAGAATTCTTACTTCGTAAAAATGTAATTAAATCAATCCTAATATGTCATATTATCCTAGAAAATTATTGTAATTCATTAAAAGTCTCAAATTATATTTATTTGGGTATTTATAATATCAAATATTTTAATTTGTCACTATTATGGTAATTACTGCATCATCATTGTGTCATCAATAAATTAAATTATTTAAAGTCTAAAAATTATAAATAAAATATTATTATTTATGAAATCTTATTATCTTTCTAATGAATATTTACAATCGAATTTATCTTATGTATAACCCTATATTAAAAATGTTTTAGTAAATAAACTTTTATTTTAACTCTTTTAACTCTTCTTTGAATTAAATAATAATAAATGTCCTAATCTTATCCAAGTGGACCTAAATGATAATATTTTATTCCTAAGGTTGTTTTTGTTCGAGATACACTATTAGAATAGATTTAGGACATGTGTTAGGGTAATATTTATATCATTTTTACCCTTAATTACCCTATTTACTTTTAACCGTGGTAAATAAAAGTAAAAAGTTACTATTCACCAAAAATTATTTTCATCTCATTGAACAAAATTTTACTTCTTGATATTAATCGTGTGTCTTCGTTTTTCGAAATTCCATTCACAGAAGCGGTAAAATTAAGTTTTATGAAAAATTCAGTTTTTTTAACTACCATTTAGTAGTTTCACTATTCATAAAAAATTGAAGTTTTTTAGAACAATGCCAAAATGTCACCCTAAGCTATAATTGATATTCCAAATTCAAAAATGATATCTATTTTACAAAATTACAAACATATAAGTTGCATTAATTAATTTTATAATTAATTCCCGCTGTCACAACAAATAGCGTGTTTTTAAGAAACAATATATATCAAAAGATTGACAATTGTTTAGGTCCAATTTCGAAGTGAAATTAATTATAATGAACCCCATTGGATAAAATCGTAAAAATATATTCTAATTATACTTTAAAACCACTCAAATTCACAATCTATCACCATTAATTATTTTGATTAAAAAAGTTGTTTTTAATTAAAATTTAGTAATTTTCACTATTCATCAAAATATTAAAGTAGTCCAAAAAGTACCAAAATTTCACCTTAGGATAAATTCAATACTTTGAATCCAAAAATAAAGTCTATTTTGAAATATAAAATATATATAATTTCAAAAAGCATGTATTACTATTCATAACGACTAGTTTGATTGGTTGTGGTGTGTGTTAGAACTCGAAGTTGTGTACAACACACGCTACTGTATTATTCAAAGGAAAGTGTACCGTGGAAACTTGGGATGTTTCATTTTAAATTTTTTGATGTCCCAATTTAGTCAAAAAGTTTTAAATATTGTATTTAAAAAGGGTTCACTATTAAAAGTTGGCAAAAGTGCAATACTGAAAATGAATTTGTTCTTACATTATGTCTAAGAAACTCATAATATGGATTCTAAAATTATAAGGATTATATAAAGTTTAAAATTTAGTTAATACTATTCATAACCTCTTTTGAACAGCTTGTTTGGTAAGTCATGGTGTGCTTGAACTCGGTGTTGCGTGTAGTGCAAGTTATTGTATTATTTTGAAGAAATAACACACTATGAAATCTTGGGGTGTTACACTTTAATTCATCCCAAATATATGAAATATAATTGTTTTATAATAAATTATTTTATTTTTCAGTTAATTAAAAAAATATTGTTCTAGAATTTAAGAAGCATTTAAGGAAATTATATAATTATTAAAAATCTAAAATAAATTTTTATAATTAAAATAATTTTATTAATATAAAAATATATAGTTATTTTCGTTCATGTCTTGATTTTGTGCCTATTTGGACACATAAAGGATATTAAATACGAAGAATGTGATATTTCGTAATGATCTTTGATTTAAATAATATATAAGTTATTATCATGGAACAGTATGCATTAAACAACTCAAAATACATATTAATGTGATAAATGTAGAATAATATTCATAAAATAATTTTTAGACAATTTTAGGTCATATTCTTACTATAAGGACCTGACCTTAAACATTACTTATTATTGAATTAAATGAATAATTCACATTGAGGATCTTTTTTGGTTTAGAGTTTTAGAGAATTAGGACATAACTATTACATCTCAAATGTTACAAAGTAGACACATCTACTCAACTTCCTTTTTTTCACAAAAAAAACTCTTTAACAAAAGAGTCATGTCTAGTTCCTTGTTTTAGACAACCTGACACTTCCTTGATCCCATCCTTTTCCTTATTCAACTTTATGTCATGTGAAAAACATTTCAAAAAAAAACATGGGATGATCATAAAAAGCACTGTAGGGGTTATAACAATATGGAAAGAAAACATTAGTCCATGTATACATAAGATTCAATGAAAACATACTTTACTCATAAAGCATAAGCAATTTAACATACCTCATGAAATCATAAGATTTACGAATAAAACATAGAAATCATAAGACATAAAGGAAACTTGAGGCATTCATAACATTCTTACATAGGGATTAACCCTCATGGTTACGTTTGGAATACCCATCATAGTATATTCCCTAAATCTCTTTGGAGAAACCTTAACGTTTAACCCCATCGCGTTACCCAATGCATTGGAGAGCTATATCAGGCTCACCCACCCTTAGTTTATCACAGAACCACCCCTATTCATAAACAATGCCCAAGAACCATAATATAATCATAGAACATAACTTAATCACAAAGGAAATATAACATTCCCACATTGTGATAACAATATAACAATTTAAGATATTGAAATAATGAATCCATTCTAAAAACCATTTTCAAAACCAATTAAAACATTTAATAAAGAGATTTTTGAATCAAAGTGTCCCATACCACTTTGAAGATTTTAACATTTTAAACCATTAATATCCATATAAATAAATCCTTAAAACCATATTGAAAACATGGATATTAATGAGAAATATTTATAAGAATAAATCATTAAAAAATTTAAAATGATATTTTAGTTAAAGGGTTTTTAAAAAAATGAGAGACACTTGAAAAAAAATAATTGAGGAATAACATTTATTGATAACTTTATAATATCATGAGAATAAAAGTATTCATGATATAATATGTCAAAGGACAGTATATAAACCATATAAGAGTGAATTGGTGCATAAAAACAATGAAGTCTCAATAGAAATGCGAAATGAGATAAAATCCCTTATAAAGAAGGTATCCTTAAATTAAGGATAAATCAATCTCATAATAATGTGTGAAAAATATAAATACACCAAATATAAGTGTATATTAAGTGTAAAACAATCATAGGTCATTCACACATATTCATAGGATGAAATATTCAATAACTACATGTTGAACCCAAAGAAATCGAAATTGGGTTAAGAAGTTCCCTTATAAAATTTCGATAGCCTAACGACGTCACTTTAAAATTCAGAAAATGAGTTGATGAGACAAAAAAGGGTATATAATCACTTGGAAATAAATTTTACATCCATAAGGATATATAAGAACATATCCCTGCATAATAAGATGTAAATTAAAAGACATAACAAAAGAAGTCTTTTAAAAAGAGGAGGGTGAAAGGCCCCCTTACCGATTTGGGTAACTTTCGAAACGTTAACCCCATTGAAGAAGGGTCATAAAATGAAGATGTAAATACCCATAGATGAAATTTTATACAAAAAGAGTATAATAATGGGCAGTACATACACCACTCAAAGGAAATGGGGGAAAATGTTGCATAAATATCACGGGGATAAAGGTGAGATAAAAAAATCCCTTACGAAAACTCGGCAGCCTAACGACGCTACTTAAAACATCAAAAAATGGATTTATGATATAAATAGGGTCTCCCATAATATAAACATAAAAATTACAGTATTAGGAATATAAAAGAACATCCCCAAACATAAGAAAGATGAGCTTAAAATAAATGACATAAAAGAGAGTACTTAAAAAGAAAGAGAGAGGTAGGATCCCTTACCTCAAGTCTGACTTATCTTGTTCGTTTCTTTATATTCCTGAATAATAAACTTTGGTCAATTTATAATTGACTAAGGTTCTCTTTTAAAGATTATTATTCAGTTCATATCACATATGACAATGTTATAATAATGTGAGTTCATATCAAACGTTTTTGTCGATGTTTGGTACATTAGTGAAAAATAAACTTGTTTGAAAATGATTGTCCATGTAGTTATAAGTAAATCATATGAATAATAGTATTAATGATTTAAATAACATATATATCTATTACATATTCATTTTATACTATTACATAACATTTTGAGATAAAAAGAAATGAAATGCACCGTTCATGGAGACGGTAGGCCAAACATACGCAAGAATGCTACTTTCATTTCTTTGTCATATTAATGGAATTAAAAATAATTGAGATATATATATTATAATTAAAGTATAATATATATGTTATATATGTCACATAAGTTCAGTAATTTCATTCTTTATACATTCCATGTATTGCATGAACGAGTAACATCACTTGAGGGGGCGGTAGTCCGCACTTCCTCATATGAAATTATCGCATTTGCACAACATGCAAAGCATAAAGGTATGTTTTAAATATAAAATACATAAGAATATGGAAAACATAAATACCATATATATCATATATAAAATATAGTTACATCATAATGTCCACCATGAAAGGTGTTAGGAGAAGATTGAACAATCATCGTTTTGTGAGGCAATAATTCGCCATCCACAGAAACAGTATGTTCATTAACTATTAGACGGAGGTGTGTGTAAGTGTAGCTCGAATAAATCACATAAAAACATACTAGTATATTTAATATACTGGTGTTGTTACAAAATAATGGAATAAAAAGAGTTTAGGGGTTTGGAGAAGCAAAATAAAACAAAAGAACACAAGTGAAGACCTTACCTTTAAATCAGGTAACTCCTCTTGGTTTGAACCAAAAAAGTTTCTTGAAGAGCATTTTGCCAAAGGTGAGGCTTCAATGATTAATAGAGGGATGTGTAGAGATTAAATGGGCAGAGGTTGGCTGATCCAAAGGCTTGAGAGGTGTCTGTAAGGTGGTAGAGGTGGGAGCCTTTTATAAGAGAAGAGGAGGGCCACTCTTGGAAAGTTATAAAATATTATTTTATTATAAAATGATTTTCGGATTTTAAAGGTCCAAAAAGGATATATTTAGAGTCTAAGGTGATAAGGTTTCTAAATCCACACATAAAATAGGTTTTTGACAAGTTTAAGACTTATATTTTACCCTATCTTCTCATTTTATTTATATCGTTAATTTATGAGGTAATCACTGCATCATCACGGTGTCATAAGTAAAATAATTTATTTAATGTATAAAAATTATAAAAAAATATCATGATGTAGGAAATCTTTTTATATTTCCAATAATTATTTATAGTCTAATATATAGTTTATGTAGACAAAATTAAAATTATTTTACTTAGGTGTTACATACTTTGGTTATATTTCCCATTCAATAAAAAATTGATAAAAGGTCACTATCACACTAATGTGATTCTATGGGGTCCCAAGGTTTGCACAAGGCATCCCATGGTCGTAAAAGACACCACAAATATCATTAGGACACATTTTGGGGTCATTTTATATTTTTATGATATTATTTCCTTACCCATAATTACCCGATTACTAATTAAACACGATAATTAAAGATAATTACTGTCGTTACTATTCATAATGTCCAAAAACAAAAGAGTCTTAATTACATAATTTGGACCTTCTGATTCCAAATATGGAATCCATTTTTTCAAATTCAAAACACATAAATTGTAGTAATTAATTTAAAAGTAAATCCCGTTGTCAAAACAAAAGACGGGTTTTAAGAAGTAAAATTTATCAAAAGATTGACTTGTTTTTACATCCAATTAAAAAGTGAAATTACTTAAAATTAACAACATTGTACTAAGTGATAAAAACATAATTCAATTATAGTTTTAAAAACAATTAAAATGAAAATCTAAATATATAAATAAATTGGATGAAAAGGATGTTTTGAATTAAAAACTGTATTTTTCACTATTCATTAAAAAAAAAGAATTATCAGAAAAATACCATAAATTAACCCTAATATATATTTGATATTTAAAATTCTGAAATTATTTCCATTTTAACAAATTAAAAACATATACGTTTCATTAATACATCATATAGTTAATTCCCACTGTCAAAACAAATAGCATGTTTTTTGGAAGCAATATCTATGAAAAGTTTGGCACTTGTTTATGTCCATTTTCAAAGTGAAATTAATTATAATGACCAAAATTGAATTAAATTGTAAAAATATATTCTAATTAAACTTTAAAACCAATTAAACGAATAATTTAACCATATATTTAAATTAGATGAAAAAGCAGTTTTGATGTAAAATGCAATTTTTTCACTATTCATTAAAAAAATGAACATTGTCAGAAACATACCAACAATTTATCCAATGTAAATTTCAATGTCCCAATCATAAAGAATATGTTTATTTTGAAAAATAGAGCTTATAAAATTGTCAAAAGTTAGATTTAAAAAAGGTTCGCCATCAAAAGGCGGTAAGACAATCTTTTAAAAATATTAGAGTATTTATTCTTAAAATTGGATTCATTTAGCTTTTAAGACTCTAACATTTATTGGATAAATGTAAAAATATTTGACAAACATATGTAATAATTTTTTAGTTATTTCTGTTCATTCTCTCCATTACAACGGCTAGGCATTTACTATTATAATATTATTATATTATTAGTGTGCAACGTAAGATTTCAAAGAAACTCGTTGTTGCGTATTGGGTACGCCATAGAGCATAACATTCCCTTTAATGTAGTATTAACATTTTATTCACAAATATTGACAAACATTAGAATGTAATATTATTTATTTACCTGGGATGTTACATCCTTCCCCCCTTATCAGAAGTACATCCTCGCAATTTCAAAATTGGGCTTGGAAACTTCATTGAAAGTCCCACATCGGAACAAGAGTCAGTAAAACTATCACTTTAAAAGAAAGGGAGAGAATTACAAAGGTCAAAAGAGTTAATCCATACTAGGATTCCAAGTATGAAAATATGGATATGGAGGAGAAAACAAAGTTTCATGTTCTGATGGAGAGTGACAGTAAACATGTCTTGGAGAAAGTAAACCACAAGAAAATCACAAACATGTGATGGGTTAAACGGTATTCGATTCCCTAGTAGGAAATGTTAACTGACAACATTTTTGTTTTAAGTTACTTTTCATTGAGGAATTTATTTTTGAGCTTAAAAAAATCATAATAAAACATACTTACTTGTCACATAGAATTTCAACTTTTACTATATTCCTTAATCAAACTCATATTTTCTCCAAAAGATGAGTATTTAGGAAGACTTGTTCGCATTAAGAGTACTATAATAAACTTCTTGAGAATCACCTAATCCAAAAAAGAGAACTATATATTTTCCATGTCTTTAGATCTCAACAAAAACAAAACCAAAAAGTTTAGTACGAGATCAGATAATACCCAAAAGGATATTTTTTTACAAAAAGAAAAACTACTCCTAATCTCCAAAATTTGTCAAACAAAACTCAATGTTCAACAAAGACCATTCAATAAACATCTATCCATAAAATACATCAAATTAAACCCAACTAAGATTGAAACCCAAATATTTTAAGGATTTAATCACATAGTCTCCCAAGGTACAAATTAACATATATCTCCAAATAACATTAGTTGTTCTTAAAGTCTCATACTTAAAAGTAATTAACCTAATCACATATCCTACATGATAAGTTAATAATTTCCATAGATAACCCAAAATAAACTTAAAATTGATTCATAAAATCATCCAACTAAAAAAATAATTAGTCAAACTAACCAGGGACTTCACGTAGTCTAGGGGTAGGCGATAAATATCAGTGACACTTTGGTTGTGGGTTTGATCCCGCCGCTTTGTCTGACGCGACGGGTTGTCACACGGTCTGCGTGTTTTCCTTTTTCCAAAACTATATAATTCTTAAAACATTCCCCAAAACGTGATAAAATCTTAAAAAATAACCATAACATAATTTAACCTAAAGTTTATCTCATGTTGTTCATATTCTATCATAACGTATAGTAACCCATAATTACCTCAAAATTAAGGATCATATAAACCCTAATGGTTACCTTTATAATTATTACCTGAACTTCCATGTCGAGTTGGTTCTCTCGTACGTGATGCATTAGAGAACTCACCAAGGTTAAAGTGGTTGATCATGACACCTGATAGTTGGTTTAGAATAACCACGAGATTTCTCATTGAATCCCCCATTTCATCCAGTATCTTAATCAGAGAACCACCCAAGTTTCCTTGAAACCCATTGTCACTTTGGTGCCTACTAGATCCGTCCATTTACTAAAACCAGAAATGTCAGTGTGAGTATATCAACAAAATCATTATATACTAAAGAGGAAGATAAAAATTAAGATATACTTGTCAAAGTTATCTAAAACTCATTCCAACCTTCAAAAATAACAATGACTCTATCTAATATAATAACCATTGTGGTTAGACACAACTTGTCACTTAACACTCTATCCTCTAAAGTTATCTAAACCGACCTTTGATACCAACTATAAGGACCCGACCTTAAACATTACTTATTATTAAATTAAATGAATAATTCACATTGAGGATCTTTTCATGTTTAGAGTTTTAGAGAATTAAAACATAACTATTACATCTCAAAGGTTACAAAGTAGACACATCTACTCAGCTTCCATTTTTTTAAAAAAAATAAAAACTCTTGAACAAAAGAGTCATATCTAGTTTCTTGTTTTAGATAGCCTCACATTTCCTTGATCCCATCCTTGACCCTATTCAACTTTATGTCCTGTGAATTTTTTTGAAAAAAAAACTTCGGATGAGCATAAAAAGCTCAGTAAGGGTTATAACAATACGGAAAGAAAACATTAGTCCATGTATACATAAGAATCAATGAAATCATACTTTACTCATAAAGCATAAGCAATTTAGCATACCTCATGAAATCATAATATTTACGAATAACTCATAGAAATCATAAGACATAAAGGTAACTTGAGGCATTCATAACATTCTTACGTAGGGAGTAACCCTCATGGTTATGTTTGGAATACCCATCACAATATATTCCCTAAATCTCTTTGGAGAAACCTTAACGTTTAACCCCTTCGCGTTACCCAATGCATTGGAGAGCTATATCGGGCTCACCCGCCCATAGTTTATCACAGAACCACCAGTATTCATAAAAAATGCCCAAGAACCATAACATAATCATAGAACATAACTTAAACACAAAGGAAATATAACATTCCCACATTGTAATAACAATATAAAATTTTAAGATATTGAAATAATGAATCCATTCTAAAAACCATTTTAAAATCCATTTAAAACATTTAATAACGAGATTTTTGAATCAAAGTGTCCCATACCACTTCGAAGCTTTTAACATTTCAAACCATTAATATCCATATAAATAAATCCTTAAAACTGTAATGAAAACATGGATATTAATGAGAAATATTTATAAGAATAAATCATTAAAACAATTATAATGATATTTTAGTTAAAGGGTTTTAAAAAAAATGAGAGACACTTGAAAAAAAATAATTGAGGAATAACATTTTTTCAGAACTTTATAATATGATGAGAATAAAATGATTCATGATATGATATGTCAAAGGACAGTATATACACCATATAAGAGTGAATTGGTACATAACAACAATGAAGTCTCAATAGAAATGCGAAATGAGATAAAATCCCTTATAAAGAAGGTATCCCTAAATTAAGGATAAATCAATCTCATAATTATGTGTGAAAAATATAAATACAAAAAATATAAGTGTATATTAAGTGTAAAACAATAATAGGTCATTCATACATATTCATAGGATGAAATATTCAATAACTACAAGTTGAACCCAAAGAAATCAAAATTGGGTTAAGACGTTCCCTTGTAAAATTTCTACAGCCTAACGACGTCACTTGAAAATTCAGAAAATGAGTTGATGAGATAAAAAGGGTATCTAATACCTTGGAAATAAATTTTACATCCATAAGGATATATAAGAACATATCCCTGCATAATAATATGTAAATTAAAAGACATAACAAAAGAAGTCTTTTAAAAAGAGGAGGGTGAAAGGTCCCCTTACCGATTTGGGTAACTTTCGAAACGTAAACCCCATGGAATAAGAGTCATAAAATGAAGATGTAAATACCCATAAATAAAATTTTATTACACAAAGAGTATAATAATGTTCAGTACATACACCACTCAAAGGAAATGGTGGCAAATGTAGCATAAATCTCACAGGAATAAAAGTGAGATAAAAAAATCCCTTACGAAAACTCGGCAGTCTAACGACGCCACTTCAATCATCAAAAAATGGATTTATGTGATCAAATAGGGTATCTCATTATATAAACATAAAAATTAAAGTATGGGTAATATAAAATAACATCCCCAAACATAAGAAGGATGAGCTTAAAAGAAATGACATAAAAGAGAGTACTTAAAAAGAAAGAGAGAGGTAGGATCCCTTACCTCAAGTCTGACTTGTCTTGTTCGTTTATTTATATTACTGAATAATAAAAATTAGTAAATTTATAATTTCTTAAGGTCCTCCTTTAAATATTATTATTCAGTTCATATAACATATTATAATTTTATAATAATGTGAGTTCATATCAGACGTTTTTGTCGATGTTTGGTACATGAGTCCAAAATGAACTTGTTTGAAAATGATTGTCCATGTAGTTATAAGTAAATAATCTCTAGAATAGTATTAATTATTTAAATATCATATATATACAGTACATATTCATTTTATACTATTCAATAACATTTGGAGATAAAAATAAATGAAATGCACCATTCATGGAGACGGTAGGCCGTACGTACGCATGAACACTACTTTCATTTCTTTGTCATATTAATGAAATTAAAAATAATTGAGATATATATATATATTATAATTAAATTATAATATATATGTTATATAGGTCACATAAGTTCATTAATTTCATTCTTTATACATTCCATGTATTCCATGAACGAGTCACATCACTTGAGGGGGCGGTAGTCCGCACTTCCTCGTATGAAATTATCGCATTTGCACAACATGCAAAGCATAAAGGTATGTTTTAAATATAAAATACATAAGAATATGGAGAACATAAATACCATATATATCATATATAAAATACAGTGACGTTATTATGGCCACCATGAAAGGTGTTAAGAGAATATTGAACAATCATCGTTTCGTGAGGTAGTAATTCGCCATCCACAGAAACCGTATGTTATTTAACCATTTGACGGAGGTGTGTGTAAGTGTAGCTAGAATACTTCACATAAAAACATAATAGTATATTGAAGATAGTGGTTTTGTTACAAAATAATGGAATAAAAAGAGTTTAGAGGTTTGGAGAAGCAAAATAAAACAAAAGAACACAAGTGAAGACATTACCTTGAAATCGGGTAACTCCTCTTGGTTTGAACCAAATGGGTTTCATGAAGAGAATTCTGCCAAAGGTGAGGCTTCAATGATGAAAACATTGATGTGGAGAGATGAAATGGTCAGGGTTTGGCTGATCCAAATGCTTGAGAGGTGTGGGTAAGGTGTTAGAGGTGAGGGCCTTTTATAAGAGAAGAGGAGGGGCACTCTTGGAAAGTTATAAAATATTACTTTATTATAAAATGCTTTTCGGATTTTAAAGGTCCAAAAAGGATATATTTAGAGTCTAAGGTGATAAATATTCAAAATACACCCATCCAATAGGTTTGTGACAAGTTTAAGACTTATAGTTCACCCTGTCTTCTCATTTTATTTAAATCGTTCATTTATGAGGTAATCACTGCATCATCACGGTGTCATAAGTAAAATAATTTATTTAATGTCTAAAAATTATAAAAAAATATAATGATGTAGGAAATATTTTTATCTTTAAAATTAATATTTATAGTCTAATATATCGTTTATTTAGACAAAATTAAAATTATTTTACATAGGTGTTACATTCTTTTGTTACATTTTCCTTTCTTTAAAAAAATGATAAAAGGTCACTATCACACTAATGTGATTACATGGGGTCACAAGGTTGAAACAAGGCATCCCATGGTCGGCCAAGACACCACCAATAGCATTAGGACACATGTTGGGGTCATTTTATATTTTTATGATATTATTTCCTTACCCTTAATTACCCGATTACTAATTAAACATGATAATTAAAGATAATTATCATCATTACTATTCATAATGTCCCAAAACAAAAGAGTCTTAATTACATAATTTGGAACTTCTGATTCCAAATATGTAATCCATTTTATCAAATTCAAAACACATAAATTGTAGAAATTAATTTATAAGTAAATCTCGTTTTCAAAACAAAAGACGACTTTTTAAGAAGTAAAATTTATCAAGAGATTGACTTGTTTTTACATCCAATTGAAAAGTGAAATTACTTAAAATAAACAAAATTGTATTAAGTGATAAAAAAATAATTCAATTATACTTTAAAAAAAATCAAAATGACAATCTAAATATATAAATAAATTGGATGAAAAGGCAGTTTTGAATTAAAAACTGTATTTTTCACTATTCATTAAAAAAAGCATTATCAGAAAAATACCAAAAATTAACCCTAAGGTATATTTGATATTTAAAATTCAGAAATTATTTCCATTTTACCAAATTCAAAACATAGAGTTTTCATTAATAAATCATATAGTTAATTCCCGTTGTCAAAACAAATAGCGGGTTTTTTGAAAGCAATATCTATGAAAAGTTTGGCACTTGTTTATTCCCATTTTGAAAGTGAAATTAATTATAATGACCACCATTGAATTAAATTGTAAAAATATATTATAATTAAACTTTAAAACCAATTAAAAAGATAATCTAACCATATATTTAAATTAGATGAAAAAGCAGTTTTGATGTAAAATGCAATATTTTTCACTATTCATTTAAAAAAATGAGCATTGTTAGAAGCATACCAACAATTTATCCAAAGTAAATTTCAATATCCCAATCATAACGAATAAGTTTATTTTGACAAATAGAGCTTATAAAATTGTCAAAAGCTAGATTTAAAAAAGGTTCTCCATCAAAAGGCGGTAAAACAATCTTTTAAAAATATTAGAGTATTTATTCATAAAATTGGATTCATTTGGATTTTAAGCCTATAACATTTATTGGATAAATGTAAAAATATTTTAAAAACATATGTAATCATTTTGTAATTATTTCTGTTCATTCCCTCCATTACAACGGCTAGGCGTTAACTATTATAATATTATTATATTATTAGTGTGCAACGTAAGATTTCAAAGAAACTCGTTGTTGCGTATTGGGTACTCCATCGAGCATAGAATTTACTTTAAATTAGTATTAACATTTTATTCAAAAATATTGATAAACATTAGAATGTAATATTATTTATTTACCTGGGATGTTACACTTACCCTTATCGTTTGGCTTTATCCCTTATTTAATCTCTTTAACTCTTACAATGACAACATGTTTGTTTACTTCTTAAGGGTTAATATAGTTACTCTAAAATTCCAAATGAATCATAAATGGATCGTTGATGACATTTTAGACCTTATACCAATCCGTTTTTAAAATATTACATTTTTATGAATTTTATAGCATTTAATAAAATAATATTTATTTTTAAAAACCATTAATGTAAATTTTGACACTATTTACTAGTTTGACTTTTAAAAAATATCAATAAAAAAGATAAATTCAAACCAAAACCTTTAATTCTTACCTAATATATCTAGATAATCAATTAAATTAGTTTTTATCATTAATTATATCAAATTAAATTTATTTTCATATTTTTTAACATTATTTGATATGTTCATTAATCAAATAATTACTACAACATCATTATGCAAGGCATTAATTTAATTATTTATTCCCTATAAAATAAAAAATAAATTATCATGATAATAATAAAAATTTTATCTTTTAGATGAATATTTATATTTTAATATTTATTTTCAATAACCATATATAAAAAATATAACACTCATTAAAAACATCAGTATGACATATTTGAGGTTGCTTAAAATAAAATATTATAAAAAGATTAAAGTCATCCAAGTGGATACAAGAGCCTAAAAAATTCTCTCAATGACTATTTTGTTTGAAATTATCTCTTCTAATAAAATAATTACAAGAGTTAGGATAATTTTATGACATTTTTACTATTATTTTTACCCTTAATTACACAATTTACCCTTAATTGTGGTAATTTAAAACAAATAGTAAAGTTATTGTTCATATTTTCCAAATAAAAAAGCATCCTATTTAAAAAATTTAGAACTTATAATTCAAAATATGAAATGAATTTCTAAAAATTCTAAAAAAATGGCTAAAATTAATTTAAAACTAATATCGTTGACAGAATAAGAAAACATGTTTTTAAAGTGAAAACGTTCAAAATATTGAAATGTTTTTATATCAAAATTCAATTTTAAATTTCTTAAAATTACGTAAATTAGATTAAATGATAAAAAGTTATCTAATTATACTTTAAAAACAATTAAAAATATTATTTAACACTATAAATTTTTTAGTCCAAAAGGGGTTTTCAATTAAAACTCAATATTTTAACACTATTCATCAAAACATGAAAGTTACTACAAAAATAACAAAAATTTAACAAATGTAAATTTATATATTATTATTTAAAATAAGAAGTTTAATTAATCAAATATAATATATAAAAGTGTCAAATACTATATTTAAAATAAGTTTTCCATCAAAAGGCTGTAAAACTGCCTTTAGAAAAATATTGTCTTTTAATGCATAAAATTGGATTCATTTTATCTTATGCCAATAAAATCATTTGGATGAATGTAAAAACACTTTATTAAATATATATTTTATGAATTTCATGATTTTGTTTATAATATTCAATTCTTCCGATTTAATAGCTAGGTTATAATAATATTTCAACATTCATTTAAACTTTGTGTTGTGAGTAATATAAGAAATCAACGATACTAATAATATTTAAGAAGAGACATACTGTAAAATCTTGGGTAGTTACATTCTCCCCTCATTAAATAAATTTCATTCTTGAAATTTGAAATTTTACTTCATAAATCAAAGGTTTATACCTTAAAATTCTTTTGTGGGAAACCCACATAAAAAATAGGATTAATAAAACATCCCCTTAATAAGAGGGAAAGGTAAATGTGAAGGTCACCCAAAAATCAGGCTTTTGAATATGAAATCATTATAATAATGTGAAAAAATGGACATTGTAGATAAATATAACAATCATGTTTTGATGGAGAGTGATATAGAACATGTTCATTAGAATGTTAACCATCACAAAACCAAAAATATTATGATTGGTTAAAAAACCATTGCAATTATAGTAAGAAAACTAAATAGATAATGTTTTTTAATCCTTTTCCTTAAGTTGAGGGATTTTTTTACTATCTGGATAAATATCTCAAGAAAAAATACTTTATTTTTTTCTATATCATAATGGCATACTTTGGATGTGCTTAGATCTAATTTCACTTTATTTCACTCACTTAAAGATGGATATTCAAGATGAATTTTTTTTTCTAAATCACTTATAACAAATTATAATGTCAACAAGTATTTCGTTCATCCTATAAATTTATACTAAAACCAAAAAGGTTAGCACAATGTATCTAATAAATCATAATTTAACCTCAAATAATAATATCAAAAGTTTAACTTAATCCATTCCATAAGTAGTTACCTTAAGTCTCATTCAAAATACTTATTTCCTAATTCAAATACCAAACATTTAATAAAAATACCACTAAATTTCAAAAATTATATTCCCCAATTATAAAAATGTAACTCTTAATATCACATACCAAATATATTAATACCTTAATCTTCAAAAAACTTTAAAAATGTGCATTCTTCAAAATCCTTAAAGAATAAGTACCATAATACAATCTTTATATAATTCATGATTCTTATAATGAGATCACCATTGATGAAATAATTCTTGAATCTAAAAAACATGAGAATTTTAATCATTCGACTTCATTTTTAAATCATTAACTACACTTCATCATCTTATTATTAAATACTTCCTCCTTTGATTTTCTTTTATAGTCTCATCATCATCATCAATATAACCATTACTTTTCTAATGTTTCTAATTCTAATTATTGACCAAACACAGATAACAACATGAGAAACACTAGTCATTGTGATATATTCATGGATAATCATTTATAGGATATCTAAATCATGACATTATTTCCAATATACGAGTCCATATGTTTAACCAAGGTTATGAATTTCCATTTACAAATCAATAAGATGAAATACTATACTTAGTTTTATCCAAAAATTCATTTACAGGGTTATATTCCCTAATCTATGTTTTCCTAAATCTAGTTCCCAAGAATTATACTAAACTTCCTCTGAGAAAAAATGTAATTCCATTACCCTAGAAGTCTGGAGTTGGTTCCTTTATTTATTACATTGTTATAAGATACTGGATACCACACCCCAAATGATCGAATAGTTTAGAATTCATGGTAATCTAGATACTTATTTGAATTTCAAGATTCATTTTGTAAATAAAATATAAAAATTATTTTCTTTAAGAATATCATTATTCTCTTAGCCTCACCCAGCATATCATTCATAATAGACTTCTTAGAATCCAAGGAAAAAATAAAACATAAGAAATGGGTGGGATAAAATACTCGGTAAGGGTAAATTACAATGGAAGATAAATAAAATTAATAATGATAGATAAATGTGGAAAGAATAAAATATGATCCAATAATTTCATACAAATAATCACATGAGATTAAAACTTAACCATGGATATTATAACCAATCTAATAATCACAAGGAATAATAATAAGGATGGAAGAAATAATATGTTACATCTTAGCTATCAAGATATATCCCTAATATAGTTGCTATCAAGATCTATCGTCAACACATTCAAGGTTTGTGGGAAGAAACACGTATGATTTGTGTCAAGATCTATCCTCCTAATAATTTAAAACTAATTGGAAACAAATAAAAATGGTATATTTCCAACTAATTTTATATTAAGAGACTACCATTTCATCGAGGGGCTATAGTGGTCCCCTATCATCACTTACTAAGTACACAAAAATACTCACAGGAATAAATAATTCAAATAAATCAAAACATCTTAAAAAATGAATAATTGTCCATAAGGTATATCAAAAAATTCCTATTAAAAGTGACCATAAACCATTTACTAAACTATATAAAATGGTTTCATAAGAAATAAACCTCAATTATGTACAAGATTGAATAAAGGATGTGGTCATAGATTAAAATACTTTAAATGATATCACTAAAAAATTGGTGAGGAAAATCTCTTATTAAACCCATATGAAAAACACTTTTGTATAAAAATACCATTTTATATTAAGAAACCATTTTCAATACCAAAACAACTTTTTCATTGAAAATATGTTTTCAATACTAAAATACCCAAGAAGATAAAGTTTTTTATATATTTAAGGAAACCTGAAATCTTTAAAATGAATATGAAAATAAAATAATGGTTATGAGGCCATAAAAGTTATTATCACCGTATACGTTAACAATAAAAAATGTATTTGTCATTTGGAAAAAAGTTCTGTATAACAAATGTAAGATGATATATTTTTGATAAAATTTAAATGAAACTAAAAATAGAAATAATATTTACTTTATAATATTTTTTATAAATAAATATATAAAATAATTTTAAGAGTGAGAAAAATATTTAATATTTAAATATTTAAACAATCATGGTGTCTCATACCATATTAAATATTTAAATAATAATCTCCATGAAAGAATAAAATAACATTAAATAACATGATAATAAATTAATTAATGAAATGATGAGTCAAATGGCATGTATGTTAACCTCATAAATGAATGTGGGTGTGTAACATCAAACTATACTTCAATTAAAGGAGATTGAGATGAATTCCCTTATCTTACACTTCCATTAGTCGAACATGATTTAACCTCTTGTATAGTTGTTTTATGCATGTTATTAACTTATGTCAGAACATTATTTACATTTATTATATCAAATATGATATTCTTATATTATTGTATCACTTTTTTATTGATAATATTTCATTATTACCCTTATTTTCGGGTGTCAACTTCATTTTCCTATACATGTTTTGTTATGAATGTCTTAGTTATTTTTCATTGGATGTAGATCCAAAATATCTATAATTATTTTAATGGTATAAATATAATATTTAATAATTAAATACATTTTTAGATCCATTCTTGAATGTTTGTTATGGAAAATTAATCACATCATGTCGTGGAGACGATAGGTCGTACATATGCACGAGTGATGGTATCATTCCCTTATTGGTGAAAGGTTAAGTAATTGGATGTTATATTAATTATCCATAATAAATATCACGTAATAATTAACATATATATATATATATATCCATTATTTACATTATTATACCCATCCAAGTAAATTGTTTATGGAAAAAAACTACACCATAGCGTAGAGTGGTAAGTCGTATGTACGCATCATGGTGCTTTCGTTTTTTATAGGTTGGATAAAAGATGGAATATGGTTATAACATAATCATAACAGCATGTCATCATATATATTATAATATATTTATTCTTTGTTATGGAAATAACATGGTAATATTATGTAGAAGAAGAAATGAGCTTGTATGAGTTGGTAAAACAATTACCCTTTCTTCGGTTGACTTCCTTTAGATCTCTTCTTAAGAGATCTAGAGCTGGTCTCTTTAGAAGACCAAAACCACCAAAACTTTTATTAGGATGTATCAAGTAAAAATTGGTAGGGTTTTGATTATATATATGTCTCAATGTGTCATAAGGAAGTGAGGAAGGAAGTTCTCTTTTATAATTGAGGTGAGTGACACTTTCGTAAATCTTCAAAATATAAAACTATAATAAGGATATAAAAGAGCCAAAGACTTAAAAATGAGATATCAATGAATTGGGGAATAAATTTTAGACCATATATTATCCCCTTTTTTATTATTTATTTTTTTGATTTTTAAATTATTTAATAAGATATTAATTCAATAAAATATCATTATTGTCAAATTTTACACTATTCATTTAATTTGACTTCAAATACATCAAAAAAACTGGGAATTCGAATATAATGATTAAAAAATATCCAATAGATGAAATAGATCTATAAAATTAATTACACACATTAATTAATCCAAGATATATGAAAATTAAAACTTTTAAAATAAATTTTTTTATTTTTTTATTAATTAAATCAATACACTTTTAGAAATTAAGTTGCATTTAAGGTAATTATATAATTTATAAAAATTGAAAATAAAATTATGTAATTAAAATAATTTCATTAATATAAAAATAGATATTTAGGTTCATTCATATCATTCTTTTCCTTTTTGGAAACATAAATGATATTAAATACAAAGAGAGTGACATTTTGTAACTATCTTTGATCTAAATAATATATAAGTTATTTTCATGGGAAAGTTTACATTAAAAAATTCCAATTAGATGTTAAGATGATATGGGTCTAATAATCATAATCCAACAATTATTAGGAAATTTTAGGTCACGTTATTACCCTTCTCTTTCTTCATTAACCCTTTTTTAATCCCTTTAACTCTTATAGTGATAACATGTGTTTTTGCTGATTAAGGGTTAATATAGTTACGATAAAATGTTAAAAGAACCATAAATGGATAATTGATGAAATTTTAAACCTTATCCCAATAATTTTAATTAATTTTAGATTTTTATGAATTTTATATCATTTAACAAAGTATTATTTATTTTAAAATATCATTAATGTCAATTTTGACACTATTCATTAGTTTAACATTTAAAGAATATCAATACGCAATATAAATTATAAAAAACCTTTAATTAATCCATAATATATCTATATAATATCTAAATTTTTTATGTCATTAATTATATCAAATATAATTTATTTTAATATTTTTTAAAAATTTATTTGATATGTCCACTAATTAAACAATTATTGCCTCATTGTTGTGAAATCCTTAAATTTAATTATTTCTTCCCTAAAAATTAAGAACAAATTATCAAAATTAATATAACCATTTTAAATATTAAATTAACATTTATTTTTTAATATATATATTCATAATGATCATTTATAAAAAATGTAACAGTTATTAAAAACATAAGTATGACATATTTGACTTTCCTTAAAATAAAATATCATAAAAAGATAAAATTCATCCAAGTATATCCAAAAGGCCATGAAATTGTCCCAAGGATTAGTTTTTTCAACATTTACTCATTAAATAAAATTATGAAAAGTTTTATGGTAAATTTATAATACTTAGGATATAAGTTTACCCTTAATTACACAATTTACCCTTAATAGTGGTAATTAAAAAAATACTAAAATTACTATTCATATTTTCCATAAATAAAAGGAACGTATTTACTAAATTTTTTCCAACTGATTCCAAATATATAATCCATTTTTCAAAATTCAAAACATGTAATTGGATAAAATTTATATAAAATTAATCTCATTGACGAAACGAGAAAATGTGTTTTTAATGTGAAAAATGTCAAAATATTGAAATGTTTTTATATCCAAATTCAATGTGAAATTTATTTAAATGACATATATTATATTAAATAATAATAAATTGATCTAATTATTCTTTAAAACCCATTAAAAATACAATTTATCACTCTAAATTATTTAGACAAATGAGTTGTATTGAATTAAAATGCCAAATTTTATCACTATTCATCAAAACCTGAATGTTATCAGAAAAATACCAAAAATTCAACCAAAATAAATTTTTATATTATGATTTAAAATTATAAATTTATTTGTTCAAATATAATTTATAAATGTTTCAAAAACTAGATTTAAAATAAATGTG
Organism: Viscum album; assembly: GCA_963277665.1. Lineage (NCBI taxonomy): Eukaryota > Viridiplantae > Streptophyta > Magnoliopsida > Santalales > Viscaceae > Viscum > Viscum album. The sequence continues at coordinate 1,216,452,097 of OY728143.1, forward strand.
TCATCAAAAGGTAGTAAAACTGTCTTTAGAAAAAGAGTCTCTCGATGCGTAAAATTGGATTCACTTTTATCTTATGCCTATAAAATCATTTGTATTTATGTAAAAACCTTTAATTAAATATATATAATATAATTTTCATAATTATAATATTACTATTCATTCCTTCTAATTTAATAGGTATGTTTTGATAATATTTCATTATTTATTTAAGCTAGGTGTTGCAAGAATCATAAGCTATCGTAGAAACTAACTTTTTTTAAGAATGGGAATACCATAAAATATTGGGTTGTTACATAAAAAGATATCTTTCATGTTAGAGTGGTCTCCCCTATAGTGATGGAACTCATCCAAAATAGGCTCACCTCCCATATAGCGCAAACACCCTGGAGGATCCATCTCCATCATCTTTGAATGGACTCCCCTACAGTGATGGAACATGGCCAAAATGGACTTTCATCCCATCCATGGAACATATCCCAAAATATACATCATCAAAAAAATAAATGGGGAACCCAATTTTCCAATATGGTGAATGGTTATCCTCAACCCACTTGCCTCCTTCATTTATCAATCTAGACTCTTGAGGTCACAATTTACCTTCCCTCCATTTTTTCCCATACTCATGTGAAATTTTAACACCCTTGGTGTTTTACCCTCATGCATCCTCAATGATGGTAAAGAAAACCAAACCACTTGAATCATACCAACCAAATTTCCAAGGTCAGGTGTCCTAGAGGTGATTAGTAAAACATTTTGATCCTGATCATTCACCTTATTTCCAACACTCATATAAGTTATCATATGTTGATTGGTATCACGTTTTTCACACTAATAATGACTCACATCATCTTATATATTTATAGTTTTATGTTTTATTAATGTTATGGATATTTAATAATGAAAATTTTTAGGTAATTGAGATTCATTAATATGTTATTTCTTGAATAATAAAAAATAAATAATTGGGAGAAAAATACTTAGAATGGTGCCACTACTTTATTTTCATCAAAATATTCATGTGGATTCGAATAGGGTAAGGAATACTTTAACTCATCCATACCCTATTGAGATTACTCAAGTATATTTTATAACATGTTCATATTCTTCATATACTCATTAGTCATAGTAAAAACCCCATTATCTCATATTTTCACTTGACCCCATTCAGTCCTACAATCCACCAATAATAATACCACTGCCACTACTTCAGTCTCACCCACCACCGGCTGATCTATTAGCTACCTGATGATTTCTTCATTGGTTTTGATGATGACCTCATGTTTATATTTTTTATTCTACAACCAATGGAGTTTGTGTTCTTCCACTCATAGTGTCCTAGTTTATTTAGAGGTATGCTCATACTTGGTATCATTGAACTCTTGTCATTCTGCATGAACTCTCCTAGAAAAGTAGCCCTTATATATCATAGTGAGGTTAGGGTAGTCCATATCTTTTGTTCCCAGGTTCAACAACCAATGGTGGAGGTACCTCATCAAGAATATTTGGTTAGCCCATATAAATTAGGTGATGAGTCTCCATATTCTCATCCAAACCCCGTTTTAAACAACTTGGTTCTCCTTGGAAAAACCATAAAAAAATATTCAAGATATTTTGGTGGAATGGGATGGTACTCAGAGAAGGCCTTGAGTACTTTAGTAGTGGGGTCCTTCTTAGGAAAATTTTTACAAGGAATGAGATCCATTATTGTGGGGATATTGACATTGAATGACCCATTAATAGTAGAAACCTCCTTGTCAGGAAAAGGTTTCTTCACCTCAACAGTCACATCCACTTGTGTGATGGAATACTCCCCCTGGACTTAGGTCAGCTCATCCTGATCAACTACTACTTTAGGGCTAGTCCAATCATCAGAACAATTGTTAGATCCATAGGTCCCTTTGATGTGATTTCCAATTTAAGGGATTCATCCACAAACACTATCGCATACAAAAAACAAATAACTCTATTAGAAACAACAACCAAGGTAAAACATAACCCATATGGAATATTACATATGTGAAGAGAGGGAATTTCAAACATCCATATCCATAAACACTTCAACAACCATGTCACAAGTAGTCTATTCCCTAACCAATATCTCGTGCCTCAAAGTTTCAAAGGTGAGATTCATCACCAGGGACCTCTTTTCATTGGTAGACGCTCTGGTGGTTTCTATAAAACCCTTTAGTATTCAATACTTGGGATATTTACTAAATTAGATGAATAAATATTTTTCAATTTTTTTGGTAATTATATAAAATGGAAGAAACTGAGGTGAATGGAATTTGAAAATTTACATCATCCATGTAAAGGGATCTTGATGGTTATCAATATCGGGTGGTGTTCCACTTTATTAAAAGAATCCATAGATAAGTTTCCTAGCCACTTTTAAATGACTATTGAAATAGAGGATCCAAGATCCTCCATTCCAATTTCCTCTATGGACTATACCAATGATACCTCGAGGAAAAACTCTGAGGTGGGATCCTCAACACTCGTAGAGGAATAATTTTCTCCTCTCATGAAGGCCTCCTTTCCCTCTCCTAATATAATTGATGGAATACTTTTGTGATGATAAAGGGAATGAAATTAAATCATGACATAAAACATGTAAGAAAGAAGTATTCCTCACCAAAGAGGACCTATTTCATGTTATCATTATGGGAAAATTCTCCACTCCCTTTAGGAATTTACTTCTTTTCATCACATCCCCATTACTCCTCATCACTGAAAGTCAAAAAATTGATGTCATGAGTTGAATCTTCTTGAATGTGTTCTTTTCTAGTAGTTTCCCTAAGAGGAACCTCACCATGAATAGCCTACATATTGGGAGAGTAAGTATTTACCTCATTCTATTATAATAAGTAATAAATGTCCTCTAGGTTTGTGAACCTCCCTCGGTATTCCACATAGGAGGCAATTTTGGGAAAACCAACCAATGTGAGCTCAGTCCTATCTCTAGTAATCCACTTCCATAGTCGGTTCACCATCTGGGATAACCAAAACACGTCCCATTCCTATCAGGTCTCAAGGTGGATTGCATCCTCCACATCCTGCACTGGGTAGAACAATTGGTTACCTAGAACATATTTGGATCTACTAGGTGTATCCCTAGAGCTTTTAGAATTATCCAACAACCATTTCTAAGAAATACATAGGCTTTCAGATATTATCAATCCAAAGGAACAATTTTAATATGAAGGAATGATAGGCCCCACATATCCCTTTGTGGTTCCCACATCCCGGACATGATCCCTTCTCTATGACTAATAAACTACCTTGATAGAATCCCACTTCTCACCCTACTATTCTTGGGGTTCCATTGAAAGAACCTCCCTATTTGTTTTCCTTCATAGAACTTCCTAATTATTTTCATAAATTTGGGTTATTCCATCATTTACATTGATGGGTGGTAATATAATAACCTCCATGGAGCCTTCACTAGTCAGCATCCTCCAAGACTAGTAAAGAAATAGGTATTTCTTTAAACATGAACATCTATATACACCTACATCACTTGAAAATGAATGTAGCTATACCACTTAGATAATCTGGATGGAGTGTATAATTTTTATTAGTCATTTTCATTTATCATCGCAATCAACACCCCAACTTGGAATGCCTAAAATACCACATATTCTCTAGTGTCCAATATATTTATAACTACCCTAGCCTCATTGAGAATCACTAACTGCTCCCTAGTATAGTTGAAAAGTGAGGGAGGGAGAAAAACCTTCATGGGGTAATATCATTCAATAATTTATGCCCATAAAATTATACCACAATCTACCTATATAGAAATTGTAATGGACCACAAAATCACTTGGTCTTGTCTCCCATTACGACATGCCCTAGTTGGTTGTATAATGAGAAAATACCAAGACATTGAGGTTGGACTGGTTTCCAAACACCAGGATTGACTCCATCACCAAGGTTCTTGATCACAACCCCATGTGTGTATGCCTGTTCGACAAAAACCACACACTCAGGAAGTGTATCAATAATTCATCACATCGGACCTAGAAGTTCTAATTTTACATATTTTATCCATATTCCCCATTATTATCCCTCCTCTATAGGAAACCAAAATGACTCAGACCTCCTCTATAGCCACACTATAGGTCATTGCATCAATATTTCCAACATCTGACCCCCAAACACCTTGAAGGTGATATATATGTAGAAAAGTGGGTGGTGGGATAGGATATTAATCATATTTCAAAAATTATTATCACCTACATCATAGTTTGGTATACATCCCCCTTGTAATTCGGCAGTAGGAGGGATTCATCATATCGGTAGCCTACCAATGGGATCCAACTTATCTAGTGCGAGTATCATAAACTGACCCCCACCTCCCCATGATGATGATAAAGGGTGTTGGTGTCTAGCAACCATTTCTTAAGGATCTATGATAGTTTCTCTAGGTGGTAATAAACATTAAATTGGGTCATCCATACTACCTCATATAGTTAATATGATGTAGCTCATCCCCATACGTGACACATGTGTAGTTCACCCAGTACATTGATATCTATTTTTCGATGAAATTTCTTCCAAACCTTAGGTCACATTCTTCATACCACCCCATATTATTATTCTAAATCCTAGTTAAAACAATGTCAGAATACTGGGCTTGAAATATTCCTCCACCAGACAATCCCCATTAACTATTTTGGTTCTATTTATAAGCGTGTAAATGGTAGCAGAATCATGTTCCCTTAGTATATGAAACACGAAAATGATATTACAATGTCAAATAACATCATGTAATGAGAACTAAAACCTTAGTATATAAATCTCTATAGCTAGGATAAACACATCATCAAGAAACCTATAGTTGTATAGTAGGAGTCTTCTTAGGAGAAAATACCCACTTTTTTCTTCTTTTTTAATCCCTAAAACTCCATGTTTTTATAAATAAACCTCTAATCTGGATTGATTTAAGTGTTTCTAACCCTCTTTCTCCCTCATAAAAGCATCATCAATATAAAAAGGGATTTAGTATCTTGATTCATTGTTTTTGAAGTGGTTTTTCAAGTTACTGTGGATGTTTCATGAAAGTGAATCCTACCCCATGAAAGTCACCATGCATCATGAAACATCACCATAGTTCACAAATCATACTCCCATAATTGATTCGCTAGATTATGAATGTTGAGTTTTGTAAATAAATATTTTCATGAACATTGAAATGTTAGAGAATGAAAGTTTTCACAAAGGGTAGTATTCTACACATGAGTGACTGACTCTCAATTGTGAAATTTTGGTGGTTGAAATTTGTATTCCCTCACCCGGTTTATTGTGAGGGGACCACATAGGTTGTGCATACAAAATATAGTTGTGTGACCCAAACTTCAATTGAGAAAAATGATGGGAAATATCCCAAAATTATGTGTTTTCCTTATAATTAAACACTTTGCTTCACTGTTATATCTCATTATGATTGGGGGTATTTATTGGTGCTAAAAATGAATCTTCATTCTTGAAATGCATGCTCTTCCTAATATGAGGGTAAAAGTCATCTTGGAGGACCATTCCAATATAATGGAGGAAATTATGCCCAATAGTTGGCATTTACTCACAATTCCATAGTTTTTTTATGAAAATTAATTGCATGTGATTGGAAACATCAACCATCTATAATTCCATGGATTCCTAATAATACCTAAATAATAGAAGTGACTACTTAAAATATTCAAAAAATTAATTTAAACAAAAAAATAGTGTGAGTCATGAAACAAAAGGTGATGTCAAATGGTTGAGTTTTTTAGGCATCATTCAATGACAATGTTATAGCTGTAGAGTTGTTCTATATAGCATTATATTGTTTAACAAGGGAAAATTTTCACAACATAGAATCCCTTGAGATAAAAACCTCTATAAAAAAAAGCATCAACACTCATTTTTGGTAAAAACCTATAGAATCTAAACAATCACTCTATCATTCATGAAACCCTCTCTTTCATGAAACTTATAGAATCAAAACCTTCCATGGATACCAAAGGTGGATAAATTGTAAGGTAACACTCAAATTAGTCCAAATTAATTTAGGATTTTGTTAGAGATGAGTTCACATAACTTCCCTTAATTTACAAACTATTTTTCACAAGAATAAATTCTATCTCATAACTGTAGTAGTTAAGAAACAGTAAATGTTATGTGAAATTGTGCCTCCACCATCCATACCCTTTTTTTATTATAAAGACCATGGTTTTCATAGCTCTAGATATTTTTGTAACCTGAAGGTTGGGTGACACAAAATTTAGATTATTGATTCAATGACTCCTTCTTAAAAACATGGTTTCACACTATTTTAGTGATCATGGGTCACACACCCATTCAAACTGGGTTTATCCATGAAAACCCCATTCATACAATCAGTATCATGGACCCTTATGCCTAATCCCTTTTCACTAATAACGAGGTGGACAACCTCATTTCCTTTTATTCCTAATCATAGGGATCCCCACATTATACCCCTTACATAATGCTGGAAATAGGTAGTGTCCATACCTTTTTATGTCTTAAAGAACATCTGTAGTAGATATTTAATCCCCAACTATGGAATGATCAAGGGTAACTGACCATATATTCCATCAACAAGAATATGAGAAAACATTGTATCCTTCTCTCCTCCCATATTAAATTGGAAGGGGAAGATCCATGCATAAACCCCAACAATGTCTAATTTTTAAGACATTAAATTGTATAACACAATGTTCGAGATATAGATGTGAAACCATATAAAAATGTCCTCAACATACAGTGTTAAAATATGTCCTTACCCTATGGGAAAATAATAGGATTCCCTAGGTGATGATCTTATGAATAATTTTTTGATGAGAATGATACCCTTCGTATATTAAGATTTCCCCCAACACTTGGGAAAAATTCATGCATAAGCCTCTCACCATCGTTGTTTTCATTCCTTCCATGATATAAAAATCTTTACCTCATGACATTAAACTATAGGGATAGGTTCCATCTCATGATATTACACTGTGCAATCAAACTAAATGTGTTTTGATCTTTATCCACTGATAGGGTATATAGGATCCCTCTCTGAGGATCAATCCTGACATACAAATAATACCACAAACATATCTCTCTCATGGGAGGTGGTAACTCTAAATATTTATCACCTACTAGGAGTAAAATCAATGTCTTACCATAAAAAACATGATATCCCCATTGTGACCCATTTTCACCATGTAATGTTAACTTGTACTTAGCACATTTCATGATGAAAGTATATAGAAAGCATCCTCACTATAATTTATACCTTTGAATGACCCATATATGAAGTGAATATGTAGAACCATTCATACTGGAATATAAACATATGAAGTTCCCTCACTCATATATAAACCAATGACACCACATGATACATCAAAATTACATACATAGGTGATGAACTTTGGGCACCTTAGTTGACTTGCCTAGAAGTTTGTGTGATGAGAATACAATATTTATTCCCCACTCAGGTGATGAGCCTGAGTCCTTACCTTATGTAATGAGCATGGAATTATCTAGGTGATATCCTAAAAATAATCATATGAATAGAATAAGTTTATTGATTTGATGAGTGTTATATTCCCCACATGGAAAATAGAAAATTTGAGTCACTTTGTGTGACATGTTCAATATGCGTGAGGTTATGAGCCTTAGATGACTTATTCACTGAATGTAAGTTAGTCTACAGAAATCAAGGGATTCCTCTTATTTTTCACATGTGAAACCTTATGTCAAAAGAATAAGATTCCATCAAACCTTAATGAGTAAGGATTTATAGATTCCTAACACACCCAATGTCTATATATTCCATACATATTCAATGTCATCATTATCATCGACTGCAAGTAGCCTCCCTATAATGAAATAAAGTGGTGTAATTAACCAGTTCCACTAGAATATGGCACTATGAATGAAATTCATTAACATGTATTAGATTAATAAAGGATATTTGGTCGAGGTGAAAAACTCCTATGAGGAATATGATGAATGAATTATGACATCACATCATCCTGTTCTGATTAATGAGTCAATATTATCAACTATGGTAGAGGAGGCCTCCCAAATTTGGAAAGATGAAAACACAGGGTTGCTTGGAGTGGACATGAGTAGTCTAGGGATTAGGAAAACTATAGAACTCAAAATCATTCCTATGAAAATATTTTTAAAAGAACAATAAAAACCCCCTTTTGAGAACATGATCAATCTAAAATATTATCCAAATGAAGAAGATCATTCATTTTAATATAGGAAAGATGAGTTAAATGATACAATAAGTCCTACCATAAAGGATTCACTAAGTTAGAGTAACCACCCTAGAAGATGAATCAGTCATTCAATTCTTTCAAATTCTATAACCTTTATCATCATGTTTGGGTGATGCTCACCACAATGTTGTGGGATCACCCAGAAGACTAACCATAGGGACCAACCTCATAATGGTGGTCAAATCTAGTCCATTTTTCCTACCATGTCCACCTCAAAGGTGCGCCAATGGATGTTCTAGAAATTAGAACTCACAACATGGCAAATAAAAGTCCACTCCCAACACTAGGAATGGAGGCTTTAATAATTTTACATCGGAGGGTCCAAGAGATACCACAGACTTTTCCATAGCTATGGTGCTGGCCATTTTTCACAAAATAGTCCATAAACCCATTTTTAATTTATTGAGACCCTAAAACACTTGCTAAACCAAAAATACCAACTTTAGGATTAATATAAATTAAATAAAAAAAATCAAACCAGAAAGTATAATTCATGATGTTTTAATTATCCCCACCATAATGATTTCTACCCTAGACAGTCTTCTCAAGAAAAATAGTCCATAAATAGATGAGGAAACTTCTCTGTCATCAATGTGTCATGCTCTCACATCTCATGTGTATGCAAACTATACTTGCATAGAATCTATACCAAAGGTATGGACTTCCCATAGAGAAGCTTGACTTTCAAATCAATAATCCAAACTAGCTACTCACTCATAGTCATGTTAGGTTCCATTATAATGTCCTTCCAATTCATAACATGAGATGGTTCTATAAGATATTTCTTGATTTGTGACATGTGAAACACATTGTGGATAAAATTTACATAAGTTATAAAGGCCAAACAATATTTCATCTTCCCAATCCTCTCAACAACATAAGAAGTTATCATGTTTCTTGGTGCCAACTTCCCTTATTTTTTGAGTTATAAGTGACCTAGTAGATTTGATACTCTTAAGAAAACTTGGTAACTAACCAAGAATTTCAAGTGATGTCAAAGATGATCCACCTAAGATTTATACTAGCTATAATCTATTAACATCCTTTGAATAATCATTTGTATCTTCACTACTATCTAATAGTCCAATCTTGGTCCAACCAAAGAAGCATTACCAAACTCCAACCTATAAAGTAGTGATTTAATAGGCCATTCATACAAGGACTCAATGGGTACCATTTTAATTGATGATTGGTAGCTATTTCTATAGGAAAAATCAACCACCCCCAAATGTAAATCCTACATGTAATGACTCAAACTTTTTAAATGATATTTTTTCTTAAAAAAATGTGTGTTATATTATATCATATATATACGAAAAAACATCATCTCATTAATAAATATCATTACAATATCCATATTTGAAACCATTAAAAATTCCAAACATTACAATTGGATAAAAAATATAAAATATAATAACTAAAATGGGGAAATATGAATCACCCTAATATATTATAATCATGTCCCCCATTATGAACCCTATGAAAATGAAGTAAAATATTATTAAACCAATCAACATATTAAGAATCAAAATATAACCTTTGGAGGAATTGTAGTGAATATTGATTGAAACAATGGGGTTGTATTTATAGGGAGTAATGTGATCGTTGGAATAGAAGTATGCCTATTGTTCAAATAAGATAGTTGTTCAATATAACAGTTGTTCTATTTGACCATTAAGAACTATACCTATTGGTGATAAATTTACCATTATAATTAGTGTTTATAAGCAGTAATGACAAAGAATAATTTATTTAAAAAGGATAAATACTAACCTCAACTAGTAGAGTCGTGACGTTTGAAGCCCATTTTTTAGAACTCAGGCGGAGGTAGTGTCACTTGTCTTATCCCTTAGCCAAGGAAAATAAGATATTATATAAGTGAGGCTTGAAAAAAACATCTATGGTATAAGTTTATGTTATAAGATATTACCACTCGATAGCGGTTAACTCAAACACCCCATAAAATTACCACCATCACACAACTTACCCTTAGGGCATACATGGGTATAATAAGGGGTTATGAATTTGAGCATTAGTTCATTAAAGTGCGATTTACTTTATATAAATAAAATTTTTATTCCCACAATTCCATTTTTAGAGTAGATTTTCTTAACAAAACATTTGTTTAATTGAGATAAATTGCATAAATAGAATGTTGGATGCAAAAAAAAATATTTTTTGAAAATATAAACAATTTTATAATAATCTTAGGTATTCTAAATGAATTTTTTCTTATTAAATAATTCTTTTTAAAAAATATTATTTAAATATACATGTTAAATTATTTTATAAGTTACTAGGAAATTTGTTATAAGTGTTGAAAACTTGACTATACCTTAAATTTTTTTATTTTTCAATAAATAAGGTTTTTTATTTCTAAAAGAAAAAATTAGAATTTTTAGATAATAATTTTGATAAAATTAATTTTATATTTGAAATAATTATTCTGATATTATCTTAGGTGGGATTTTTAATAATTTTCTAAAATAGTTTATTTTTTTTGTGAATAGCAGAAATATAGTTTTTTGGTCTTGAGTATGTTTTATGACTTCATATTTATGTCATAATGATATAAAATTAATTAACCACAATAAATGACCTAAAATATGTTATTTTATAAATATTAACTATTTTAATATGTTTTAATCAATTTCCAAACCTATAAGTGACTTTCCAAAATGTAAAATATAAAATTTAAATTTAAAAACACTCTTTTATGAAAAATTTACTTTTATATGTCCAAAGAAGTAATAGATAATGGTTTTTAGTTATAATGGATTAAAATATTATGAAACAAGACTCAGATTTATATAACCATGAGAAATATCTTTGATAATATAATGGTTTTCCATTTACACAACTGAGATTTCCAAGACCTCTATTTGGAAAATTTTAAACAATTCATCCACTTTTTCTATAAATACCCACCCATTTCACCAATACACTTCACTAAAAACCCATACTCCCTAAATTTATAGTGATTTTTCCTCTAAAATATTCCCCACAAGGTATCCTTAAGCAACAAAGGATCCATCCCAAATATTTAGGATCAACTATCCAAGATAAGGGAAATAAATAACTCTCTTTTCCATTGAAGTTACCTTTTGAGGTATGTCTTATAATTGTTAGACTAATTTCTTTTTTTACTTTCTATTATCCCATTAATAGAATAAAATTAATTTTTCAATGGGATACACTCACTCCCTCTCCTTTTTAAATGGTTATTCAACTATATATAAATATCAATTATTGATTCAAGTATTTACGAACATGAAACCCACATTCCATTTACATGGGATAGAAATGTTGTAATGGTGAAGTCATTATGAACTTTTTGTACAATGGTTTTGATATGAACATTTTTCTTTATTTTTCATGGGTTATTAATGAAATGATTTATTATGATCAATTTGGATCACATGAAATTAATAAATATGATGGTTTTACCCTGACATTGCTCCAATGCATTGGGTAAAGAGTTTAATCTCTAGATATGACAAGTTATATAATACCTTGGAAAGTTTCTTTTATTAAAGCTTAGTGATAAAACATGGTTATGTGATTATTAATTCCTTATTTTTATATTTTATCCACATTTCCATGTTATGATTCAATTTATTTTTTTAAGATATGCCTCACATTCTCTTGTTCATCCCATACAATTATTTATCATGTTCTTATAAGTGTGACTCATGATCATATGATATATGAACCCCTTTCTTATTCACTTATTGGGATTCATTCTCACCACTTTCTTTTGATGTATGTCTATAAGATATAATATATAGTAAAAGTAACCTAGGATGAATTTATGAAGACTTGTTCCAAGTAAATTTAGAATAATATTTTATATGTTTATATATTATGTTTATAATTTCAAATAAAAAAAATATTAAAAGATTCTGTTTTTTGTTTCATGTATTGAAAATTTTATGTAATAAAAATTCAATATTACAGTTGGTATTAGAACATAGTTTTGTTGTTTTTGGAAATTAGGACATGAAAACTTTTGTATGAACCCTAAATACAAGTTTAAATATATGAAAAAATCTAATAATTTTGGTGAGTATTAAGTAAGTTGTTTCTAGGAAAATATATCCCTATCTGTATTTTACAAGTGGATGTGTATTAGGAACAAATGTACCTAGGGTTAACACACACAAACACTATATTTAGTTAGACTCAATTGGGAACTGTTGCACGACAATGGTCCTTTATTCACACATGGTTTTACACTCTCAAAGGATATGTTTGGTTAATCCCATCCTTTTTATGAACCATTATAAAGGATATATAGAAAATTAAATTAGTGGAGATTAATGAATAAATTTTTTTATCATGATATTTTAATACTTAAACTTCATTTAGAGTTATAATATTCCAAAATTTTATATTCTTCTCACTAAAGTTTTGTTCTATTAAAACAATAGTGGAAAATATGTAAAACTGTGTAAATGATGAGTGCAAAAGAGGATACATTTATTTCCTTCCTAATATTATGGAATTTGGATTTTAAAACTTCATGAGGATGATGAATAAACAATATCATGTTATGAATAATAACTTGAATAAATTTGAACATTCAGATTCACCTCGAAGGAGACAACTTTCAGTTGAGTGCTTCATGCATTAATGAACACATTATTTTAGTGGATCTACCAACCCATTGAATTATCAATAATGGATTACCTATATAGAGATTTTTTTTATAATACATTGTTTAGAGCTATATAAATTCAGTTTGGATAAATTACTCTTATAAAGGAGAAGTTAATCAATGGCGGATACTGATTTAAAACATATATCATGTAAGGGAGATAGATTATATGGAGTAGGAAGAGTTCAGGGATAATATTTTTCAACAAATATTTTCCACTTTCAATTTTAAAAAAATTGACAGTTGATTCCTAGAGTTGAAGTAGAAGGAAAATGAATCATTGGGAAGCTAATAAAGATCTTTATAATACTTTCTCTATAAACCTCTAAATTTGTTATGGATCCTAAGGGAAATGATGATTAATTCTTTGATGGACTAAGAGCTAATCTGTAGAATAATTTGGAAATTCAGGACTATTAAATCTATTTGGATATATTGAGGAGTGATATGAAGGATTAATTGGAGTTTGGAGAGATTCATTGGCCACATAGGTTGAATGAAAAGAAGAGATAAATGGATCTAAAGATAGAGTGGAATTTTGATCATATAAGAGGAGGAATGAATGTGTAACAAATGTGTGAATAAGAATTTAGGGGACTACATTATTGGGAGAGAAAATTAATAAATGTTTGTAAGATATGGGAATATATCTCACAACTGTCATAGTGAGGTGAAGCCTAAACCTCTCAACACTAATGTTAAACGGGAGATAGTGAAAGTCTATCCAGAATTTCAATTAATAGTGTGTGGATAGCTTGGGAATTTTTCAATAAATTTCCAAATTATAAGAGAAGGGTTGGAAACCACCATCAACATCAGTATAGGACAAGGGAAAAAGGTTCAAAATTTTCTATAATGATGACTAATGTAGAGGCTTCAAATGATGTGGTGGAAGGTACACTCGTAGTGCTCTCAAATCAAGAAATTACTTTGTTTGATTCAGGTTCTACACATTCCTTTATTTTATCGAAGTTTGAAAATAATATAGAATAAACCCACGAGATTATATAAGTAAAGTTTCCATTCAACACTCCTAGAGGGATTATCTCAACATTAAAACTATGTGGAAACTTTAGTATTAAATTTTTGTATTTTAGCCTCATCAAAAATCTTATAGTCATTCCCATAGTGGAATTAGACACAATATTAGCGATAGAATAGCTCTAAAAGTATAACGCTAATATCAAATAGAGGAGAAAAGAAATTTCAATAGTCTTGAATGGAAAACCTATGGTTATTTTCAAAGAAGAGATATCTCTTCCTAAACTTTATCCATAAGCACCTACTATAGCCTTATTTATGGTGATGGTCGGTAAAGAGGGAGAAGTAAATAAAAAAATAAGTGTAACGCCCCGACCCTAGTAACCCAGAGTCGGTGCCTTATTTTAATACATTGGCATGATTACAAGGAATCAAGTCTCGAAAGACCGATTAGTTTAGCAGTCTTGGAAAATAGATTACATACACGAATGTTACATTACACTTCATAACATACAAAACAACATAAATAGTCCTTTATGAATGCCATTATTCCCTTGTCTTAACCCTTCTTATCAATCACAATATACTTCTTGGAATCCTGGGAAAAATAAAACATTGAAAGGGGATAGCTCAAACGCTCCGTAAGGGTAAGCAATACAGCGGAAACATTTATAAATAAGCATAAACATTTAAGGCAATGTATAACAAAAAAAAAGCCTTTTAAACTTGAACTTCAACATAGTATGGAAAAAATAAAATGAAATAATGCCATTTACTTATTCACATGGATATTATACTAATCTAATAATCACATGCAATATCAATAACCACTTTCATAATGATGGAATGCATAATGCCAGACTATCATAACCACATAGCCAAGGCCTCGTGCCAAGACTACAAATAAGATTTTGCCAAGGCCTTGTGCCAAGACACTAGTTTGTCTCATGAGACCTACCGATGCATTTAGGAGCTATATCGGGCTCACCCGTCACATATTAAGTCCAATGAATTCCCATATGAAAAGTTTTAAACATAACATAAACATTCGTATTAAAACTATCATAGGAAATGTCAATACATTCACTATAAACTATGAATGGTATAAAAATAGCACATCCACCGTCAAACATATCACAAAACCTTCAATACAATATAGAAGTTTTGTATCACAATAAATCAACTTCATATAATCATAAAATCCGTCAAAGGATGTTGACATAGATGAAATCAAAACTATTTGAGAGAAATATCTCCTTTTTTTTGAAATAATTTAAAAGTCACACATTTATAAAGGAAGTAATTAAAAGAGTTTTTTGAATCAAAGTGTCCCATACCACTTTGAAACTTTTTAAAGGAATTAACATTTTAAAAACATTCATGTCCATATAAATAAATACTTAAAAACCATTTTGAAGACATGGACATTTATTAAAAAGATTTAGAAAGATAAATCTTTAAAACATTTAAAATTATGATTTTGATAAAGAGTACCTTTCCGAAATTCTTAAAATATTAATTTTGAAATAATTTAAAAGTCACATAATTATAAAATAAAACATTTTCTTTGAAAATATTCTTATAAGCTTGTAAGGGAATCTTTGACGATTTTATAACAGCGGTAAATAGCCGCACCCGCCGTATAAGTTAAAAAAAACATTCTTACCTTAATTCTGTCGAAAAGGTTAAAAAGCACCTTGTTTGGAAAACGACAGAAAGATTCCTTTATAAACCCATAAGGGTATAAACGACTTTAACTCGTATTATTTGTAAATAGTAAAAATGTTTTGAAATACATTTCGAAGAAACATGGATGTGGATGATAAAGAAATCCCAGTAGATAATTACGTATAAACAACCTCGGATAATGAAGAGATTGCGTAATAACCCTTAACTTGTACTTTTCCTTGGTTGGGGTAGGTTAACCTCCTGTATAATGGTGAAATAATTGTTATTAAATTATACAAGAATCATATACATTAATATGATATCATATATGATCTTTTAACATTGATTTGTTAATAATATCTTAGTATTATCGTTGTTTCGGGTGTTAACTTACTCATTTTCATTTATATGTTTTGTTACGTAAGCCATGTTTGTAATGGATAGGTTGTATATTATTCATATCCAGAATGATATCAAGTCCTTAGATACTATTATTAATCATAAAATGAGAATTATACTTGAATGGATACGATGGAGAATGAATCTCATCGCGTTCGTGGAGACGGTAGTCCGTACGTACGCACGAGCGACAATATCATTATTTTGATATTAAAATAATATATAAATGGATGTTATATCATATATACAGAATCATTAACATGTTATATTTCTTATTTACATGAGTTACAAATCATTATTATACCCATCCAAATAATAATATATTGAATAACAATTACACCACGGCGTGGAGACGGTAAGCCGTACGTACGCACGTATGGTGACATGTTATTCAAAGGGGGGATAGAATACTGAATATGGTTGTACCATATTTATAATAACATCACAGTATATATAAGATACTGGATTTAGTATTTTAGAATGGTAATAACAAATAAAGAATAAGTGGAAGAAGAAAGGAACTTGAAAAGGGGTGGTGAAAACTTTACCTCTTCTTCGGGTTCTTCCTTTTGATTTGATCAAAAGGGCTCCTTAGATTGGATTTCTGATCAAACTAAGGACTCTAGGTTGTAGTGAGGGAAGTTGGGAGAGTATTTGGGCAGAGTTTGGCCGAAAAAAAGGCATTGAAGGTGTGAATAAATGAGAAGTAGGAGTGCCCTTTTATAAGAGGGGTGAGGGGTACCTTTGGAAAAGCTAGAAATATTAATTTATAATAAATTAATATTCGGTTTCTAATGGCTCAAAAGTTGATTATTCAAAGGTAAAGGTGGTAATAGGTCGAAAACCATTCAACCAATATAATTTAGACAGGTTTGGGTTACTATATTAACCTTATCTTATAGTTTTAACTCTTAGTTAATTAGTTTGACATTTACCATGTCACTTTGTATTTTTATATTATATAGTTAATAAACTTATTATATACATCCAAGAGACCCCCAAGTGGTCCATTAAGGATACACCTATCATGATATAAGTCTCTTGGCCGAACCTTAGATTTTTAGGAATTTAATATCAATTAATAATATAATATTTGTTTTAAAAACTATTTTATGTCAATTTTGACACTATTCAAATGTTGATTTTTGTGAAACTCATTACAGAATGATTACTTCAAACAAAGTCAATTAACTCCATCCTAATATTCCATATTATCCTATATAATTTGTTTAATTCATTAAAAGTATCAAATTATATTTATTTGGGTATTTAAAATATCAATTATTTTAAATTTTCACTATTATGGTAATTACTGCATCATCATTGTGTCATAAATAAATTAAATTATTTAATGTCTAAAAATTATAAATAAAATTTCATTATGTAGGAAATCTTATTATCTTTCTAATGAATATTTACAATAGAATTTATCTTATGTATAACTCTATATTAAAAATATTTTAGTAAATAAACTTTGATTTTAACTTTTTTAACTCTTCTTTGAATTAGATAATAATAAATGTCCTAATCTAATCCAAGTGGACCTAAATGATAATATTTTATTTCTAAGGATGTTTTTGGTCTAGATACACTTGTACAATATAATTAAGACATGTGTTAGGCTAATATTAATATCATTTTTACCCTTAATTAACCTATTTACTTTTAACCGTGGTAAATAAAAGTAAAAAAGTTACTATTCATCAAAAATTATTTTCATCTCATTGAACCACATTTTACTTCTTGATAGTAACTGTGTCTCTCGGATTTTCGAAATTCCATTCACAGAAGCGGTAAAATTATGTTTTATGAAAAATTCAGTTTTTTTAACTACCACTTAGTAGTTTCACTATTCATCAAAAATTGAAGTTTTTCAGAACAATGCCAAAATTTCACCCTAAGATATAATTGATATTTCAAATTCAAAAATGATATCTATTTTACAAACTTCCAAACATATAAGTTGCATTAATTAATTTTATAATTAATTTTCGCTGTCACAACAAATAGCGTGTTTTTAAGAAACAATATATATCAAAAGATTGACAATTGTTTAGGTCCAATTTCGAAGTGAAATTAATTATAATGAACACCATTGGATAAAATGGTAAAAATATATTCTATTTATATTTTAAAACCAATCAAATTCATAATTTATCACCATTAATTATTTTGATTAAAAAAGTTGTTTTTAATTAAAATTTAGTAATTTTCACTATTCATCAAAATATTAAAGTTATCCGAAAAGTACCAAAATTTCACCTTAGGCTAAATTCAATATTCCGAATCCAAAACTGAAGTCCATTTTGAAATATAAAATATATATAATTTCAAAAATTAGGTATTACTATTCATACCGGCTAGTTTGATTGGTTGTGGTGTGTGTTAGAACTCGAAGTTGCGTACAACACACGCTACTGTATTATTCAAAGGAAAGCGCACCGTGGAAGCTTGGGATGTTTCATTTTAAATTTTTTTGATGTCCCTATTTAGTCAAAAAGTTTAAAATATTGTATTTAAAAATGGTTCACTATTAAAAGTTGGTAAAAGTGCAATACTGAAAATGAATTTGTTCTTACATTATGTCTAAGAAACTCATAATATGGATTCTAAAATTATAAGGATTATATAAAGTTTAAAATTTAGTTAATACTATTCATAACCTCTTTTGAATGGATTGTTTGGTAAGACATAGTGTGCTTGAACTCGGTGTTGCATGTAGTGCAAGTTATTGTATTATTTTGAAGAAATAACACACTACGAAATCTTAGGGTGTTACATTCTCCCCTCCTTCAATAAATTGTGTCCTCGCAATTTGAAATTGTTCTTCGAAAAAGGTTGAAAACAAAAAATATCATTGTGGGAAAACCCACATCGGAAATTGGGTTACTAAAATTTAGTCTTAATATGAGGAAAAGAGAAATGAAAGGGTCACCACCAAATTATGTTGTCGATTATGAGAACATTGGTGGCAATTAGAGACATATAATTGGAGGAAAAATGTAAATATTTATAGGTAGTGATTGAGGTCATCAATCACAAACATGTTTAAAATTTAGGTCCTTAAATTCATCAATCTACAATGATTTAAAATACCATCTATTCAACAAAACATAAGGTATTAGGATAACACATTTTTGACGTTTCAAAATATCTTAGTTGAAATCCCACATCGAAAAATGAATTAATGAGGCCTCTATTTAAAAAAAGAGTGGAAAGTATGAAGATTACCGAAAATAACACATACTAGGGTTCCATGTAGGAAAATATGGATATGGAAGAGAAATATAACCATCAATTATCTGATGGAGGGTGGTAGAGAACATGGCTATGAAAAGGCCAACAATCCCAAAGCCATAAATTAGTGATGATTTAAGGTACTATCTAGGACAACATTTTTGTTCTAAGTTCCTTTTCTTAATATTGAGGAATTTATTTATGAGATTGGCTAAGATCATAAGGAGATGTACATACTTTATAATTAGAGTTTTATCCATTAATAAATTTCTACCACAAACTTATCTTTCACTCGTAAAAAAAATTCTATTTATACTATTCGTACAGTGTTCCAAAATAAAAGAATTTATAATTCATCTACTGGATCTTTTAAAAAAAACTACATTATTTAATCCAGGACATCTCGTGGGCCAGTGGTAGGTGATACACCCTTGTCTCCCTTCGGTTGAGGGTTCAAGTCTCACGGCCTTACCGGTCGCGATGGGTTGCCGCCCGACCTCTGGGTTGTCCTTTTATGGCAATCAAAAATTAATCTCAAACTAGAATTTATCCAAAATACTTCTGTCCAAACTCACAATCCAATATTTATAAGGAAGGTAAACATAATGTAGATCCTTTTTACCCCGTAATATCATATGAATACCTTCATCATGTATTCTTTTAAAACACAGAAACATCCTGAATAACCATAATACTTATTGATTACAGTCATGCTCCCTTATTCCATATAGAATGCTGGATATACTTCATCAATCCAAAAATGTTTTAAACCCAAATAATGATGGAATATACAAATCATTAATCAGCTTCAAGGTAGTCAAGAATATCTAATATAATTTACCCAAATCAATCAAGTATTATTCCAAAATCACTACCTCGGTATCAGAACTATATTATGGTTTATCTTTCTCTCAACCATATATTTTCCAAAAATTTAACCTGCTATTGAGTCACTTTTCTTTGTTCCACACAATCTCAAGTCCTTAATGAAATAGTACTACAGTACAATCCTTATATACTCCATAATTATTATAACAAGTACATTGTTGATACAACACTCAAATGATATAATCAACATAAGAACTCTAATCATTCCTCTTCATCTGTGGTAGTATCATAACTTGATTATTATCTAATAGCATCATTTGCGGCATAGTATGATGACTGGGTCATAGGTTCGCGTAGTGTCCAAACTCCTTACAAATGAAGCATTGTACATTTGAAACCATTTTCTTACTCTTGCAGTCACGTACTTTGAGCCCTTTTCCTCCACACTTATAATAAACTCCCATTCCTTTTAGACAAGTTCCAGGGTGTTTCTTCCCACAGTTATCACATATGGGAAAATTCTTATTTTCCCTCTTCCCTTTTTCCATCGTTCTCTCTTCCATCATTTTCTTCTCTTGCTTCCCTTCAAAGCCATAGGACTCAGTAAAATCTTTACTTATCTTATCAACACATGATATTATTTCTTCATATGATGATAATACATGGGAGACTATATCTCTTATAAATTCTGGCTTAAGACCATGGAAGATATGATCCTTCTTTCTCTTTGGATCATGTGCATTGTTGGAGTTCTCATTCCTTCTACTGGGCGCCATTTCTAAACAATGGCATACACTAGATTAGTTTATGAATAACAATACCTAATCCCAAACTTGTAAGACACATAACATAAATTAAATAGTTTAGGGATATAATCCATAATCATAAAAATTTCTCCTTTGAGGAAGTAAATCCACATAAACCCTTCATAATGGTTTGTAAAGAATGAAAATTATCCTGAGCATATCCCCCGGGAGTGTCATAACCAAGAGTGCAGCAAGGCCCATTGTCGTGCACCAGTTCCCGTTTGAGTCTAGCTCAAAGTGGTGTTTTCGGGTTTTACCCCTAGGTACATCTGTGCCAGAGCCGCCTCTACCTGCTCATATCTAGATAGGGATGTATTGCTCAGAAAACTCACAAAATCTCTACAATACCAAAATTCTAGGAAGTACTTCTATATTAATCCTCAAAGTCCATCTTAAATCTATGTGCTCTAATCAGAGTTTATCTAAATCTAGCTTGCAAGGTTTGTACTAAACTTCCTCTGATACCAACTGTAACAACCCGACCCTAGTAACCCAGAGTCGGTGCATTATTTTAATACATTGGCATGATTACATGGAATCAAGTCTTGAAATACCGATTAGTTTAGCAGTTTTGGAAAATAGATTACATACATGAATGTTACTTTACACTTCATAACATACAAAACAAAATAAATAATCCTTTATGAATGCCATTATTACCTTGTCTTAACCCTTCTTATCAATCACAATATACTTCTTGGAATCCGGGTAAAAATAAAACATTGAAAGGGGTGAGCTCAAACGCTCCATAAGGGTAAGCAATACAGCGGAAACATTTATAAATAAGCATAAACATTTAAGGCAATGTATAACTAAAAAAAATCCTTTTAAACTTGAACTTCAACATAGAATGGAAAAAATAAAATGAAATAATCCCATTTACTTATTCACATGGATATTCTAGTAATCGAATAATCACATGCAATATCAATAACCACATTCATAATGATGGAATGCATAATGCCAGACTATCATAACCACATAGCCAAGGCCTCGTGCCAAGACTACAAATAAGATTTTGCCAAGGCCTTGTGCCAAGACACTAGTTTGTCTCATGAGACCCACTGATGCATCGAGGAGCTATAGAGGGCTCCACCCGTCACATATTAAGTCCAATGCATTCCCATATGAAAAGTTTTAAACATAACATAAACATTCGTATTAAAACTAGCATACGAAATGTCAATACTTTCACCATAAACTATGAATGGTATAAAAATAGCACATCCACAGTCAAACATATCACAAAACCTTCAATACAATATAGAAGTTTTGTATCACAATAAATCAACTTCATATAATCATAAAATCCATCAAAGGATGTTGACATAGATGAAATCAAAACTATTTGAGAGAAATATCTCCTTTTTTTGAAAACATTTAAAAGTCACAAATTTATAAACGAAGTAATTAAAAGATATTTTTGAATCAAAGTGTCCCATACCACTTTGAAACTTTTGAAAGGAATTAACATTTTAAAAACATTCATGTCCATATAAATAAATCCTTAAAAACCATTTTGAAGACATGGAAATTTATTAAAATGATTTAGAAAGATAAATCTTTAAAACATTTAAAAATTTGATTTTGATAAAGAGTACCTTTATGAAATTCTTAAAATATTAATTTTGAAATAATTTAAAAGTAAAATAATTATAAAATAAAACATTTGCCTTGAAAATATTCTTATAAGCTTGTAAGGGAAGCTTTGAAAATTTTATAACAGCGGTAAACAGCCGCACCCGCCGTATAAGTTAAAAAAACATTCTTACCTTAATTCTGTCGAAAAGGTTAAAAATCACCTTGTTTGGAAAACGAAGGAAATATTCCTTTATAAACCCATAAGTTTATAAATGACTTTAACTCATATTCTTTATAAATAGTAAAAATGTTTTGAAATACATTTCGAAGAAACATGGATGTGGATGATAAAGAAATCCCAGTAGATAATTACGTATAAACAACCTCGGATAATGAAGAGATTGCAAAATAACCCTTACTTTGTACTTTTCCTTGGTTGGGGTAGGATAACCTCCTGTATAATGGTGATATAATTGTTATTAAATTATACAAGAATCATATACATTAATATGATATCATATATGACCTTTTAACATTGATTTGTTAATAATATCTTAGTATTATCGTTGTTTCGGGTGTTAACTTACTCATTTTCATTTATATGTTTTGTTACGTAAGCCATGTTTGTAATGGATAGGTTGTATATTATTCATATCCATAATGATATAAAGTCCTTATATACTATTATTAATCATAAAATGAGAATTATACTTGAATGGATACGATGGAGAATGAATCTCATCGCGTTCATGGAGACGGTAGTCCATACGTACGCACGAGCAACAATATCATTCTTTTGATATTAAAATAATATATAAATGGATGTTATATCATATATACAGAATCATTAACATGTTATATTTATTATTTACATGAGTTAAACATCATTATTATACCCATCCAAATAATAATATATTGAATAACAATTACACCACGACTTGGAGACGGTTAGCCGTACGTACGCACGTATGGTGACATGTTATTCAAAGGGTGGATAGAATACTGAATATGTTTGTGCCATATTTATAATAACATCACAGTATATATAAGATACTGGATTTATTATTTTAGAATGGTAATAACAAAGAAAGAAGAAGTGGAAGAAGAAAGGAACTTGAAAAGGGGTGGTGAAAACTTTACCTCTTCTTCAGGTTCTTCCTTTTGATTTGATCAAAAGGGCTCCATAGGTTGGCTTTATGATCAAACTAAGGCCTCTAGGTTGTAGTGAGGTAAGTTGTGAGAGTATTTGGGTAGAGTTTGGCCGAACAAAAAGGATTTTAAGGTGTGAAGAAATGAGAAGTAGGAGTGCCCTTTTATAAGAGGGGTGAGGGGTACCTTTGGAAAAGCTAGAAATATTAATTTATAATAAATTAATATTCGGTTTCTAATGGCTAAAAAGTTGATTATTTAAAGTTCAAGGTGGGAATATGACGAAAACCATTCAACCAATATAATTTATACAGGTTTGGGTTACTATATTAACCTTATCATTTAGTTTTAACTCTTAGTTAATTAGTTTGACATTTACCATGTCACTTTGTATTTTTATATTATATAGTTATTAAACTTACTATATACATCCAAGATACCCCCAAGTGGTCCATTAATGATAAACCTATCATGATATAAGTCTCTTGGACTATCCTTATATTTTTAGGAATTTAATATCAATTAATAATATAATATTTGTTTTAAAAACTCTTTTATGTCAATTTTGACACTATTCAAATGTTGATTTTTGTGAAACTCATAACAGAATGATTACTTCAAAAAAGGTCAATTAACTCCATCCTAATATTCCATATTATCCTATAAAATTAGTGTAATTCATTAAAAGTCTCATATTATATTTATTTGGGTATTTAAAATATCAATTAATTTAAATTTTCACTATTATGGTAATTACTGCATCATCATTGTGTCATAAATAAATTAAATTATTTAATGTCTAAAAATTATAAATAAACATTAATTATGTAGAAAATATTATTATATTTCTAATGAATATTTAAAATCTAATTTATCTTATGTATAACCCTATATTAAAAATGTTTTAGTAAATAAACTTTGATTTTAACTTTTTTAACTCTTCTTTGAATTAGATAATAATAAATGTCCTAATCTAATCTAAGTGGAACTAAATGATAATATTTTATTCCTAAGGTTGTTTTTGGTCGAGATACACTTGTCTAATATAATTAAGACATGTGTTAGGGTAATATTAATATCATTTTTATCCTTAATTACCCTATTTACTTTTAACCGTGGTAAATAAAAGTAAAAAAGTTACTATTCACCAAAAATTAATTTAATCTCATTGAACCACATTTTACTTCTTGATATTAACTGTGTTTCTTGGATTTTCGAAATTCCATTCACAGAAGCGGTAAAATTATGTTTAATGAAAAAATCAGTTTTTTTAACTACTACTTAATAGTTTCACTATTCATCAAAAATTGAAGTTTTTCAGAACAATGCCAAAATTTCACCCTAAGCTATAATTTATATTCCAAATTAAAAAATGATATCTATTTTAAAAAATTCCAAACATATAAGTTTCATTAATTAATTTTATAATTAATTCCTACTGTCACAACAAATAGCGTGTTTTTAAGAAACAATATATATCAAAAGATTGACAATTGTTTAGGTCCAATTTTGAAGTGAAATTAATTATAATGAACACCATTGGATAAAATGGTAAAAATATATTCTATTTATATTTTAAAACCACTCAAATTCATAATTTATTACCATTAATTATTTTTATTAAAAAAGTTGTTTTTAATTAAAATTTAGTAATTTTCACTATTCATCAAAATATTAAAGTTATCCGAAAAGTACCAAAATTTCACCTTAGGCTAAATTCAATATTAAGAATCCAAAAATGAAGTCCATTTTGAAATATAAAATATATATAATTTCAAAAATTAGGTATTACTATTCATAACGGCTAGTTTGATTGGTTGTGGTGTGTCTTAGAACTCGAAGTTGCGTACAACACACGCTACTGTATTATTCAAAGGAAAGCATACTGTGGAAGCTTGGGATGTTTCATTTTAAATTTTTTTGATGTCCCTATTTAGTAAAATTTTTTAAAATATTGTATTTAAAAAGGGTTCACTATTAAAAGTTGGTAAAAGTGCAATACTGAAAATGAATTTGTTCTTACATTATGTCTAAGAAACTCATAATATGGATTCTAAAATTATAAGGATTATATAAAGTTTAAAATTTAGTTAATACTATTCATAACCTCTTTTGAACGTCTTGTTTGGTAAGTCATAGTGTGCTTGAACTCGGTGTTTCATGTAGTGCAAGTTATTGTATTATTTTGAAGAAATAACACACTATGAAATCTTAGGGTGTTACAATAAGGATAGAAAATTTTGCCATCATTCAGAAATACATTGATATATTTCTTGAAGTGTTACGTAAAAATCCCCTAGAAAGAGAGGTATATTAATCCATTGAACTCATAGTTATATCCAATCTGATATTGAAGACACCATATAGAATAGAAAATGTAGAGTTAGAGGAATTAAAGAAAAAAATCAATATCTTTTGGAGAATGGATTTATCTGAACAAGTGTTTCTTTATAGGGATCATTAGTTCCCTTTGTAAATAATAAGTATGGGTCAATGAGGATATTAATTGATTATATAGGACTTAATGGGATCACTATGAAGAAAAATTACTCTCTCCCAAGGATTGATGATTTATTTGACCATCTTCTTGGGGCTCAATGCTTCTAAAAGATTGACATCTAATCTTGGTATCATCAATTGAGGGTGAAGAAATAAGATATTCCAAATACATCATTCCGACCAAGATATGAAAATTATGATTTTTTTGTTATGACCTTAGTCTTGACTACTGGTACATCCATATTTCTTGATTTTATAAATAGATTATTTAAAGAATACCTTGATAAATTTTTGGTAGTTTTTATTTATGATATTTTGATATAATCCAAAAGTTTTGAGGAGCATGAGGATAATGTAAGAGTTATATTGAAAACTCTTAGGAATGAGAATATATTTTCTAAATTAAAGAAATGTGAATTCTTATTATAACAAGTTTCATTCTTCTGAACATTATAACCAATGAATTAATCTCAACTAACCCAACCAAGAAAAAGGTTGTAGAGGAGTGACCTCGTCCTACAAAAGTAACTAAGATTCATTGTTTCCTTGATTTATCAGGATATTATAGGAGGTTTGTGAAAAAAAGTTCATCAATTCATAATCCACTAACAAATTTAACTTGGAAAGAAGAAAAGTTCATCTGCAAAAGGAGTGTGAATAATGTTTCCATGATCTAAAGAAGAGATTGGTTACTGCACCTATGTTAACTCTACCCACTTTTGGAGAAGGTTTGGTTATTTATAATGATGCGTCTCCAAAATGGACTGGGTGAGTTCTCATGAAAAATAAAAATATGATCACTTATGCGTCTTGATAGTTAAATACTTAAGAGTAGAATTATCCGACACATGACCTGGAGTTAGCTGCAGTCATTTTTTTTGAAGATATGGAGGCACTGTATTTATGGGTAGAAATGGGATATACACACATAACACTAGAGTTTCAAGTATATATGTAACACCCCAAGATTTCATAATACATTATCCCTTTAAAGTAATTAAATAGCTTGCGCCACACGCAACACTAAGTTTGAGTGCACCAAAAATTACCAAACAAGTCGTTTAAAAAGCTGTTATGAATAGTATTTATTGTATTTTGAATTTTATATACTACATATAATTTTAACATCCATATTATGTGTTTTTAGACATAATATAAGATCAAATCCAATTTTTCAGATAAAAGAAGCGTTTTTCAAAATAATGTAATTTTATCATCTTTTAATGGTGAACCCTTTTTATATCCAATATTTCACACTTTTATATATGAAATTTGAAAAAATAAACTTCTTATATATAATCAGGACAAAAAACTTTTGTTTGGATAAAATTTGGGTGTTTTTATGATAACTTTCATATTTTTATGAAAAGTGAAAAATACTAAATGTTAAATGTAAACAAATTTTTTAATCAAAATAATTTATATTTTAAAATTATAAATTTGAGTGGTTTTGAAATATAATTAGATTATATTTTTATCATTCAATCCAATGTGGTTCATTGAAGTAATTTTACATTTAAATTGAACATAAACACATATCAATCTTTTGATAGTTTTTTCTTATCAAAAACCTATTTTCTGGTTTTGACATAAAAAATTAATTTTAAATTAATTAATGCTACTTATATGTTTTAAATTTGGTAAAATAGACATAATTTTTGAATTTGGAATATCAAAATTAGCATAGGGCTAATTTTTGGTATTTTTCCTGAAAACATTGAATTTTTGATTAATAGTAAAAAATACTATGTTATTGTTTAAAACCGACTTTTTATTTAAATAACTAATATTTTTATTTCAATTTATTTTAAAGTAATAAATAGATACATAATACCTATATTATTCCAATTTAATTCATTAGAGTTATTTTATAATAAGATTAGATATATAAAATTTTATTGAACTATTTAATGTCTTTTACCCACCTTTTAGGCACATTTGAAAATTTGGGTAAAATTTAAATTTACCGCTTCTGTTAATTTAATTTCAAAAATACAAGAGACACAGTTGAAATTAGTACGTAGAATTTGGTTTAATAAGATGAAAATATTTTTTGGTGAATAGTAACTTTTGAATTTTATTTACCACGCATAAAAGTAAATAGGGTAATTAAAGGTAAAAATAATATTGTAATTACCCTAAATATTTACTAATTCTATTGTATAAGTGTATTTTGACCAAAATAAACTTTAGGAATAAAATATTATCCTTTTTTATCCACTTGGATTTGATTAGGATATTTATTATTATTTTATTTAAACAAGAGTTAAAAGTGTTAAATTCAAATTTTAATAAATAAACCATTTTTAATATAGGGTTATACATAAAATAAATTAGACTATAAATATTAATTAGAAAGAAAAAAAATATTTCCTACATCATGGTATTTAATTTATAATTTTTAGACATTAAATAATTAAATTTATTTATGACATAATGATGATGCAGTAATTACCTTATTAATGAAGGATTAAAATAATTTATATTATAAATATCTAAATAAATGTAAATTGTGACTTTTGATTCCATAAAATAATTTTCTAGGTTAATATGACATGTTAGGGATAATAAAAATTATTTTTTTCTAATAAATAATACTTTTATAACTTTCAAAAAAAACAATTACTAATTTGTGTCAAAATTGACATAAATGAGTTTTTAAAACAAATACTATTTTATTAAATGATATAATATTCCAAAACATTTAAGGTTCATACAGAAGACTTATATAATAATGTATATGTAATTAATGAACAAATTGAGGTTCTTTTGGAATTTTATTGTAAGTTTATTAACCATGTATTATAATAATACAAGGTTACATGACAAATGTTAAACTATTTAACTAAGGGTTAAATATAAAAGATAAGGTTAATATGGTGACCTAAATTTGTCTAAACCCTATTAGTTTAGAGGATTTAGACCCATCCCCACCTTATCCTAGAAATAAATCTATTTTGAGCCATTATAAACCGAAAATTATTTTATAATAAAATAATATTTCAATCTTTTCCTAATGTGACCCTCACCTCTCCTACAAAAGGGTAATTCCCCTTCTCTCAAAATCACACTTCTAAATCCATTTGTCTCGAAAAAACCCTACTCAAATATCTTTCCAACTACCCTCAATTCAACCTAGAGGCCTTAATTTTATCATAAAGCCAAACTAAGGATCCCTTTTGTTCCAATCAAAAGGAAGCAGCCAAAGAAGAGGTAAAAATTTCATCACCTCTTTCAAAGTTCTTTTCTTCTTCCACTTCCTCTTTCTTTGTTATTTCAATACCAAAATAATAACTCTAGTATATTCTATATACTGGGATGTTATTATAAATATGGTACAACCATATTAATTATTCTATCCATACTATGAATGACAAAGTTACTATACGTGTGTACGTGCGACTTTCCATCTCCACATCATTGTGTAGTTAGTTATTCAACACTTCATTATTTGGATGTGTATAATTGTCACGAACCGGATCTAGTCACCATCAAACCGGCACCAAACCCGGCCCGTTCCAAGTCCCGAAGGGCGTTCCTGATCCCCACGGGCTGGCACAAGTGCCCGGGTATCATAAAATGATGTTTGGGAACGATTTACCCAAGTTTATAAACATTAAACAACAATCAAAGTCAATAAAACGAATCTGGATTTTTCAACTAAAACCATCTTTTACAAAATTCAGAACTGAATTACATATTTTAAAACAACTCAAACAGGACTATAAAAAGGGTACAAAATTAAAATTAAACGGCCCAATAACCCTCATGGCATGGGGCACCGCCCTCAATCCATCTCCACAAAACTTCACCACCAAGGACATGCTAGAAACCCGAACCACTAGAACTAAAAACTGTATCCAAACCTGAAACAACAAAATAACAAAATCTACTTACACCCAAGGGTGTAAGTAGGGTGTCAGACAATTCCCAATAGGATACTACCCCTATGAGATTCCATGTGATAAACATTTCAAGACAAAAAGCTTGAAAGTTTTTATAAATAGAAAATGCCAGTTACAATTTCTAAAAGATGAAACAAAAAAAACAGTTTTCAAGTGGGTTATCATTAAGAATCAACACTTTTAAAAATAATGTCAACAATACTGAATTTTCCAGCCAACTATACCGTATTATGACGGTAAGTACAAAGTAAATAATGAGCACAAGCAATAGGAAATAACCCCTAGGCACTAGCTCGTTCTGGGTCCCAAGTACCTCGTATCTCGGTGAGAGTAACCATCACAATATCCATTCTCATGCATGAGCCAATGGTAGGTAACATACCCATAACCTAGTGGTCCCCAATCATCATCATCATTTTTTAGTTAGAGTTGTAAGCGTTAATATTTCTAAATGAAACTGAGGCCAAACCCCACGGATTCACTAGCATCCTAGTACACATCCACCCACCTAGATACCTGGGTTTTCCCCTTGTGCTCACACAAGTTCAACAAGTCAATAAATATACACTACACATGAAAATATCATTTTGACATCACAAGTTCACCAAACAGCCAACATGTATTCCACACAATTCTAAAAATCCACTTTTTCACTCAAATGAATTTTGAAATCATACTCACACCAAAAATAGCCCACAACACACTTTGCACATCTTTCACAATTCAACCAATCTGTTAAAATTTTTATAAAATCATTCCCAAGACTCTAAACAACACATAACATCCCAATCACATGTTACATAATAACCTTTTAATAAACAAAGTCCATTTTGCACATCACACTCACACAAAACAGCCCGAAAACATGTTTCACACCCACATCCCAATTTTATAAATCACCTTGACAAATTAAAAAACATTACTATAATGTTTCACAACATAAATGACCACATTATGTTTCAAAAATTCATTTTAGGAACATACTCTCACCAAAAAAGTACATAATAAACCATTTCACACTTTGTGTAACTCATTAAATCATTTATAATTTTCATACAACCAACCCTAGAGGTGAAACCATGGTTTTCATACAAAACCCATTTCAAAACCCTAATTCAAGACCAAAACAATGCCAATAAAAATCTAAATCAGAATTGGCATCCCTAAAAACATTTATTAAACCACCCCCAAGTTTTATACAAATACCTCAAAGAATACCACAAAAGGTACCCATGAAAAACACATGTTTTCACAACTCACGTTCAAGATGTACAACATGGTTTCACATAATAAAACCATTCAAAACCCCCATTACAAGGCCAATATGACATTAATGCATTAAAAAACCATAATTTGAAACCCCTTTCAACACAAATAAATCATTTTCACATGTTATAAAATACACCCAAATATTTCCCCAAGAGCCACGCATGAAAAGCACTCAATTCCAAGAAAAAATGCAACTACAAAATTAAACACTTAACTCAATCCATCACAAAAACAGTTTTCACACCACACAAAAAATATTTTAAACATACTAAATTAATAATCCAATCAATCTAACTCATCATAAAATGGTTATACATGGAATCACCTACCTTTTGAGTCAAAACCCTTGAATCTTGGAGCGAAACCTCAACTACACCTCCTCCGCACCACAAGGATGTGAAAATGAACCCTAAAACATAATATTTCACCAAAAATGCCATTAATAAAACTCTAGTTATGAACCCTAACTTCAGGACACTCTATAAAGTTATAAAAGTGGGAGGAAACCCTAAAGAGAAGGAATAAATTGAAGAGATAAACACATACCCACAATAAACTTGAAGAAAACGACCCAAAATCCACCATCATCTGAATTTTAAAACATCCAACCATTCATGGGAGATTCGAACAAAGATTAGTATATATTTTAGGAACTGGAATGGGGGAAAAAGAGTAAAAATAGAAGGAGTTATGAAAGCATCAATTTACCTCTCCAAATATGGGCGATTTCTGAAATCCAGAGAAGTTTCTACCATTTTCGCGATTCTATTGAGCTCCAAATTGTAGGAGGAGGGAATGGGGGCGCGCCTTAGGTATGTGGTCTCGGGTGAGAGTTGGCAGCACCGACAAAACGCAAATAGTGAAGTAGATATTAAAGAATTAAAATTTATTTTTAATGATGAAAATGGGCTTTCGGGCAGGCCCCATTCTTTACATAAAAACTCATATCCACCATGATTATGGATTTATAAATGGTCCAAATTATTATGGTGGTGTTAATATGTCAGGGGATGACAATTATGAATTGGAATGGATGAAAAATGTTGAAAAATGAAGAAGTTATAAAGGAATCAAAATTTATTTTTAAATCTGGAATTGGGCTCACGGTTTGGCCCAATTCATAAAAACTCACCAATTCCTCCATAAATGTTTGGGAAACCCTCAAAACAAAACATGAATAGAAATTAAATAGAATTTAACTTTAAAATAAGTCCTGTATGTGACAATTCTCCCCACCATGAAAACATTCTGCCCCGGAAAGCCACATCAAGGACAAAGCAACAACCAAACCCAACTAAGAAACCAACAAGTACTCCTTTGCCAGGTTTCACCCCCAAAGTCCAAAACACATCCAGCGATCAATTAAGGATTAATCTCACAACCAAAACATATAACAATTTCCTAAAATGATCAATCACCTTCATACTTTATACCAAAATAAAACTCCTCAAACACTATCCGAATAAGACTCATGCTATTCACCCAAACGAACAAGAACATTGAGCAAGGCTACACTTACCTTAATTTAACTAATCCATTGGGTGCTCTCCAGTCCCAAAGATTACCGAAGGAAGATGTTGGTAGCTATATAGCTCTGAACAAGACTATCTACACCAATCCAAGACCATGGATAAATGTAAGTTACTGGTAAGGGGGGGACACAAATTCGCTCCCCACCATAAGAGACAACCAATAATTTTTTTTCCGAGACAAAATCAGGACACTAATAGGGGGAGGCCTGAACAGACTCCCTGGTACATAGGGTAGAATTCCATTCAAAATTTCCAAAGGAACATACATGGGAATCAAAGTGGTTCTCCCCACCATAAGAACCAACCATCTTAACCGACTAGCATGGGCCGGCACAAAAAAACCCAAAAATTTAAAGATTTGGGAAGGTATCACAGTTAGTCCGCACAGTTTGTGAAATAGTGAACTAACTGTGCTGATCAATATTCTTGCATGGCTTCCAGGCACACAATCTCTCTTAATCATTCAAAAACCATGTTCTCAGCCTGTCTAGCCAAATTTCCAACCATTCTCCAAATAGTCAATGGAAACCAAAGGGGGAGGTAATGACATTGGGCAATGTCATGGGTACAAGGCCCTCCACCTATTTCCACCAAACGTGAAAAACATAAGAATGATAGTGAAACCATAGGTTTAAACACTTCCTATCTTTCATATTTAGGATATGACTTTGTACAAGGGTTTAAATGACCCTGTTATTTCCTCTATCTACGAGCCAGCTTCTCTCCGAGACCTATGGCTGGAGCTCAAATGATTGAAGCATCTTCGGTCTCGCAGTTTGTCTTTAGAAACCCACTGAATGAGTATTATTCTTTTGGTGCCACCAACAACTACACCGCAATCCCAAATAAGTTTTCCAGACATAAAAAATTCCAACCTCACTTTACCCTATCCCGATATTTCAATGAAATAAGGGCTATGAAGATGCACACACATCACACCTTGTTTCTTCAGGTGAGAAAAAATATAAGTAAAGAACACCTACACTCAACTTCCTCTAAAATGTATTATTTTGAAGTTTTTCCAAGGGATACATTCTCCCAACATAACAGGGACTCTCGGAGGATTTCATGACATTCACCTATATGGTCAATCGAGCAAATGACATCATAAGGGATCACTGAACATGACCATTGAAACTGATATAAACAATGCATGGAGAGGAAACTTATACAACATCCCCAAACAACAAACAATTCTAGAAAGTCGCTAAAATATCCTATTGTGGCCATATTTTTCACACATGTGGTTTTACATGAACTCATGCTTCATAGAAACTTTGAAGAACCCAAAGGTCCTCTTAGACACCATCGAGACACTCATCCACACTAACAACCCTAGACCACATCCACCTTCGATGAATCAGGAATCTTTAAAAACTAAGGTCTCTTTCAACCTTCCACAAGCACTCTCCCATTACAAGAGGATCTAAAAAAACCAGGAAAGGAAGCGGTGTAGACTCAATATAAAAAGTTTAAGAAAAATATTCCTTATATTGATCAACTGGAGGGTCTTCAAATGGCGAAACAATCCGGGTTGTACTTCAGTTGTGCACTAACCCTTAATGGGGTGCAACTTATCCAACGATTGAACCCAAGGACCCAACCAAGATGGTTCATTTGTCAAGATATACCACAAAATAGATCCAAACACATGAAGGGAACCACCGTAAAGGCGTCCCAAAACCTTTTTTAAAAGAGACCACTAACCGTCGCTACAACACAACTTACCGACCAAACACAAACCTGAAACATAGTTCAAAAAGGAGGGGTTATTGAACTCAAATCATCCCACAACATCAACTTTTTCAAAAACACATAATACACACCATCCCAAACTATTTATCAAGACATAATGTTTTTCATTAAAACCACTTCTTTGAAAACAAACAGTTCAACGGTAAGCGTATCCACCATTGGTACCCCATGGTCCTCACACATGCATGTTTTGGTGCCACACCGAGCACCCTCCTCATATCCATTCCGGCACTCATCCAGTCATGTCGTCAACCATACATCAACCCATATAACAACATTCATGTGGTCTCTCATGAAAATACAAAAGGTTAAAACAAATATTCTTTCCACTTTTCAAAACCAAAATGGTCAACGAACACATCTTTTTCACAAAACCACTAACCAGAAGATTGAAATCCCAATTCAAATCTTACTAAAAATTTCAGAAAGACACAAACATTTAGGCAAGAACTCACTATCATGTTATTAACATCAATTTTATATCATCTTATCCCATTAAAACACCCTTTTATTGTTTAGAAAACTCTATTGGAAACACTTTTTTCAAAACCAACTTTTGTATAGTTTCTACTTTTAAAAAAAGGTGTAAGCACACCTGTTTCCATTTGAATATAATTCTGAAAATTCAGTTCCACCACTTCATAAATTAATCCATTCCATATTTATTTGAAATCATTTCACAAAAACTTTACACTTCTTAAAACCAAGTCACTTTAAAACCAAAGTTCCAAGATTTCAAAATTAAGGAACACAAGAAAATGTGAGAGGAAACTAGTTTCAGTGGGTGACTTGGACATATGGTTGGAAGCCATATTCAAATCACTTCACTGTCAAAGAGAGTGTTCTAAGGAATATCCCCAGCTACACATGGATTTCCAGGCCCTGCGGGATCACTGAGACCATTAACCCAACTCTCTTTTCATTTCCCCTAATCATCATTAAACCAAGAAAACCAAAGGACTATGAAAGGTCCCAACTTCCCCTGGAGACCTGAATCCCATCATGAGGTGTGGTGATCAGCCACACTACTCATAATCAAAATTCCATGTCCCAAAATTTCTAACTCCAGACTATCCAGACTGTTCCCCAAATAACATGACTCAAAGAGAGCGAACCTCGTCTGATATCATTTTGCCACGAACTGGATCAGGTCACCATCAAACCGGCACAAAACCCGGCCCACTCCAAGTCCCGAAGGGCGTTCCCGATCCCCACGGTCTGGAACAAGTTCCCAGGTATCATAAAATGATGTTTGGGAACAATTTACCCAAGTTTATAAACATTAAACAACAATCAAACTCAATAAAACGAATCTGGATTTTTCAACTAAAACCATCTTTTACAAAATTCATATCTGAATTACATCTTTTAAAACAACTCAAAAAAGACTATAAAAAGGGTACAAAATCAAAATTAAATAGCCCATGAACCCTCATGGCATGGGGCACCGCCCTCAATCCATCTCCACAAAACTTCACCACCAAGGACATGCTAGAAACCTGAACCAC
This sequence comes from Viscum album, assembly GCA_963277665.1. Classification (NCBI taxonomy): domain Eukaryota; kingdom Viridiplantae; phylum Streptophyta; class Magnoliopsida; order Santalales; family Viscaceae; genus Viscum; species Viscum album. The sequence continues at coordinate 1,216,488,153 of OY728143.1, forward strand.
TAGAACTAAAAACGGTATCCAAACTTGAAACAACAAAATAACCAAATCTACTTACACCCAAGGGTGTAAGTAGGGTGTCAGACAATTCCCAGTAGGATACTACCCCTAAGAGATTCCATGTGATAAACATTTCAAGACAAAAAGCTTTAAAGTTTTTATAAATAGAAAATGCCAGTTACAATTTCTAAAAGATGAAACTAAAAAAAATAGTTTTCAAGTGGGTTATCATTAAGAATAAACACTTTTAAAAATAATGTCAACACTACTGAATTTTCCAGCCAACAATACTGTATTCGGATGGTAAGTACAAAGTAAATAATGAGCACAAGCAATAAGAAATAACCCCTAGGCACTAGCTCATTCTGTGTCCCAAGTACCTCGTATCTCGGTGAGAGTAACCATCACTATATCCATTCTCGTGCACGAGCCACTGGTAGGGAACATACCCATAACCTATTGGTCCCAAATCACCATCATCATAGTTTAGTTAGAGTTGTAAGCATCAATCTTGCTAAGTGAAACTGAGGCCAAACCCCATGGATTCACTAGAATACTAGTACATGTCCACCCACCTAGATACCCGGGTTTTCCCCTTGTGCTCAGAAAAGCTCAACAAGTCAATAAATATAAACTACACATGAAAATATCATTTTCACATCACAAGTTCTCCAAACATCCAACATGTATTCCACACAAGTCTAAAAATCCACTTTCTCATTCAAATTAATTTTGAAATCATACTCACACCAAAAATAGCCCACAACACATTTTTCACATCTTTCACAATTCAACCAATCTGTTAAAAATTTTATAAAATCATTCCCAGGATTATAAAAAACACATAACAGCCCAATCACATGTTACATAATACCCTTTTCATAAACAAAATCCATTTTTCACATCACACTCACGCAAAACAGCCCGAAAACACGTTTCACACCCACATCCCAATTTCATAAATCACCTTGAAAATTAAAAAACATTACCATACTGTTTTACAACATAAATGAACACATTATGTTTAAAAAATTCATTTTAGGAACATACTATCACCAAAACAGTACATAAGCAACCATTTCACACTTTGTGTAACTCATTAAATCATTTATAATTTTCATACAACCAACCCAAGAGGTGAAACCATGGTTTGCATACAGAACCCATTTCAAAAACCTAATTCAAGACCAAAACAATGCCAATAAAAATCTAAATCAGAATTTTCATCCCTAAAAACATTTATTAAACCACCCACAAGTTTTATAAAAATACCTCAAACAATACCACAAAAGGTACGCATGAAAAACACACGTTTTCACAATTCAGGTTCAAGAAGTACAACATGGTTTCACACAATAAAACCATTAAAAACCCCCATTACAAGGCCAATATGACATTAAGGCATTAAAAAACCAGAATTTGAATCCACTTTCAACACTAATAAATCATTTTCACATGTGATAAAATACACCCAAATATTTCCCCAAGAGCCACGCATGAAAAGCACCCAATTCCAAGCAAAAATGCACCTACAAAATTAAACACTTAACTCAATCCATCACAAAAACAGTTTTCGCACCACAAAAAACCAATTTGAAACATACTAAATTAATAATCCAACCATGATAACTCATCATAAAATGGTTATACATGGAATCACCTACCTTTTGAGTCAAAACCCTTGAATCTTGGTGAGAAACCTCAACTGCACCTTCGCTGCACCACAAGGATGTGAAAATGAACCCTAAACCATAATATTTCACCAAAAATACCCTTAATAAAACTCTAGTTATGAACCCTAACTTCTGGACACTCTATAAATTTATGAAAGTGGGAGGAACCCCTAAAGAGAAGGAAGGAATTGAAGATAGAAACACATACCCACAATAAACTTGAAGAAAATGACCCAAAATCCACCAGCATCTGAATTTTAAAACATCCAACCATTAATGGGAGGTTCTAACAAAGATTAGGAGATATTTTAGGAACTATAATGGGGGGAAAACAGTATAAATAGAAGGAGTTATGAAAGGATCAATTTACCTCTCCAAATCTGGACGATTTCTGAAATCCATAGACGTTTCGAACATTTTTGTAATTCTATGGAGCTCCAAATTGTGGGAGGAGGGAATGGGGGCGCGCCTTAGGTATATGGGCTCGGTTGAGAGTTGGCATCACCGAAAAAACGCAAATAGTGAAGGAGATATTAAAGAATTAAAATTTATTTTTAATGCAGAAAATGGATTTTTGGGAAGGCCCAATTCCTTAAATAAAATCCCATATCCACCGTGATTATGGATTTATAAATGGTCCAAATTATTATGGTTGTGTTAATATGTCAGGGGATGACAATTAGGAATTGGAATGGATGAAAAATGATGAAAAATTAATAATTTATAAAGGAATAAAAATTTATTTTTAAATCTGGAATTGGGCTCACGGTTTGGCCCAATTCATAAAAACTCACCAATTCCTCCATAAATGCTTGGGAAACCCTCAAAACAAAACATGAATGGAAATTAAATATAATTTAACATTAAAATAAGTCATGTATGTGACAATAATAATTATTATAATTGATGTAAATAATAAATATAACATGTTAAATATTCTTTACATGTAATATACCATCCAATTATATACGATTTCACCATCAATATAATGATATCATCGCTCATGTGTACGTACGACTTACCGTCTGCACAACACAATGAGATTCATTTCCACGTTCACCATTCAACGGTGATTATAAATATATTTATTATTAATAAGTATGTAATATATGACATAATAATTTTACTATATATATATACATATATCTCATTCACTTACTTCTGTTCAATAGGATATGAAAACGGAAATGACGTTTATGCATACGTACGGCCTACCGTCTCACAAACGGTGTTTTCCATTTCATATATCTATCTATTATACACACTTATATAATGAATATATATGATACATAAATAATATTTCATATTATGGAATCAATTAAATCATGATATAATTTATACGTTCCAGAATAACAATTTAAAACTCAAATGATAAAAAAGAAATTATTACCTGAAATGTTATTTTAACATAGAAATTATTGTTAAATGGGTAGTATAAAGATATAAATGAATCAAGTATGATATCATAAATATTAATATGGTTGTTTTATAATTTAATAACATACTATGGTCATTGTACAAGAGGTTAAACATACCCTCAACCAAACGAAAGTACAAGGTAAGGGTTAATTCCTCAATCTCATTATTATATGTGATTGTTTATGTGTAAGCATTTACTGGGACATTTTTATCATCCATGTACATGTTTCATAAAAAAAATTCAATATAAATATTTTATGATTTTATGGAAGGTTCCCTTTAGAAAGATCATCATTCTAAATTTTTTAATGATTTGTTTTTCTAAATCTTTTTAACCAATATCCCTATTTTAAAAATGATTTTAAGGATTTATTTATATGTACAATATAGTTTTAAAATGTTTATTCCTTTAAAATGTTTCAAATTGATGTGGAAAACATTGATTTAAAAGTATATTTTAAATTACTTCCTTTATAAATGTGTGACTTTTAATTATTTTACAAAAAGGTTTATTTCTCTCAAAGAGTTTTACTTATCATTTTATATTATGTCAACATCCTTTACTAGATAATATTCTTGATTGGGGTTGATTTAATATAATACAATATTCCATATTGTATTGAATGAGTTATGATATGTTTGACTATGGATGTGATATTTTTTTTACCATTCATGTTTTATGTTTAAAGTTTTGACATTTAGTATGCTAGTTTTTATAGGAATGTTTATGTTATATTTTAACCTTGTCATATGAGGAATGCATTGGACTTAGTAAGTGATAGGTGGAGCCCACTATAGCTCCATGATGCATCGGTAGGTCTCATGAGACAAACTAGTGTCTTGCAACAAGGCCTTGAAAAAATTTTATTTGTATTTTTGGTACGAGGCCTTGACTATGTGGTTATAATGTCTGACATTATGCATTCCATCATTATGAAATTAGCTATTGATATTACATGTGATTATTTGACTAGTAGAATATCCATGTGAATAATTAAATGGAATTATTTGATTTATCTTTTCTATATTATGTTGTAGTTTATGTTTAAAGGTCTTGTGTTTCAATTTTATACCTTGACATAAATTTTTATGATTATTTATGATAGCTTCTGTTATATTGTTTAGGCTTACTGAGTATCTGAGCTCACCCCTTTCTTATTTTTTATTTTCCCAGGATTCCAAAAAGTGTATTATGATTTTTATGAAGGTTTAAGCTAAGGTAATAATGGAATTATCAAAGGATTATTTATGTTGTGTTTTATGTTAGAAATTTAAATATAAAGTTCATGTATGTAATCTATTTTCCAAGACTTTTAAACTGATTGGTCCTTCAGGAATTTATTCCTTGTAATCATAAAAATGTATTCAAATAATGCACCGACTCTAGGTAACTGGGGTCGGGGCATTATAGTTGGTATTATAGGAATTTTAGTACAAACCTTGGAAGCTAGATTTAGAAAAACTCAGATTAGAGAACCTTACCCTAAGATAGACTTTGGGGATTAGTATAGAAGAACTTCCTAGAATTTAGGTAAAATAGAGATTATTTGAATTTTATAAGAAATTCATCCATATCTAGATACAAGAAGGTAGAGGTGGATCTGGCACAAATATACCTAGGAGTGAAAACTCTGACAAGAAGTTTCGGTCTCGACCTGGGGTATCCTCATACACAACAATGGGTCTTACTGCACTCTTGATTATGACACTCATGGGGGATAAGCTTAGGATAATTCAATTTTCTTTACAAATCATTATGAAGGATTTATGAGTAAATATGTTAGCAAAGAAACCATTTTTATGATTTTGAGACTAGATGTGTGAAAATCTTCAATTAATGTTGAGAATTTTATAGTTTTGTGGACTATACATTAAGATATGATATAACCTAGTGTATTTTTTATTTTAGAAATAGTGCCCCTTAGAAGGAATAAGAACTCCAGTAATACATATGATCCAAAGAGTAAGAAGGATCATATCATTCCAGGTCTTATGCCAACATTTAAAAGGGAAATGGTCTCCCACGTTTTCTCATCATATAAAGAAATAGTATCATGTGTTAATAAGATAAGTAATGAATTATTTGAGTCATTTGGCTTTGAAGGGAAGCCAGAGAAGAAGAGGATGGTAGAGAGTAATATAGATAAAGGGAATAAGGGAAAATAGGATTTTCCCATATGTGATAATTGTGGAAAGAATCACCATGGGAAGTGCTTGAAAGTAATGGGGGGTTTTTTATAAGTGTGGAGAAAGAGGACACCATGTTCATGATTTCAAGGGTAAGAAAAAGGTTTCAAATGTACAATGATTCATCTATAAGGAGTTGTGACACTTCTCAAATCAATGTACCAATCATCATAGTATACCCAAAATGATGCTATTGGATAATAATCAAGTTATGATACCATCGTAGATGAAGAGGAATGATTAGTGTTCTTAAGTTGTTATTAAAGAATTGTGTCATTTGAGTACAACTTATAATAATTATAAAGTATATAAGGATTTTACTTTAGTACATTTTCATTAAGGATTTGATATTTTATGGTACCAAATAACGTGACACAGTTTCAAGTTAAACATTTTCGTAATTGTATGGTTGGGAGAAATATAACCCTTAATATGTTTCTAAAACTGAGATAATGATTTTGGAGTAAGATATGATTTATTTGGGAAAATTTTATTGGATATTCTTGACTACCTTGAAACTAATTAAGTGTTTGTTTATTCCATAAATGTTGGATTTTACAACATTTTTGGATATAAATAGTATATCTAGTATTCTAAAAGGAGTAAGGGAGAATGAATGTAATCAATAAGGTTTTATGGTAATTAAGGGTGTTACCATGTTTTTAGAGAATACAAGATGATGGTATTCACTTGTTATTACATGGAAAAAGATATCTTCAATATGTTTACCTTACTTATAAATTTTTAGACTGTGATTTTCGACACAATTATTTTTGGATAAGTCTAAAGGTATAAATGGAGTAAGCTGAACACTTGATAATTTGTATGAGGTTAAAGTATAATTTATTGGATACTCTAACCATAAATTTTGGATTTAAATAAACATATAGAGAATTAAGGGAATACTTTTGTACTTTATGATTTATAAAATTTGCATTAGGCATAACAAATCATTTTTTAACATTCATTTCCTAGTGTAAGGGATGAAGTGATAATAGATCGAAGCACAACCAAATGATGATATTATGATTAAGATAGGTAATGAAATCAAGTATTTTTTCATGATTTCTTATTTAGATAGTAAATTAATCCATTCTCTTCAAAAAAAAAATAGTATAAAAAAAATGTGTTATCCTAATACCTTATGTTTTGTTGAACCTATGATACTTTAAATCATCATAGATTGATGGCTTTGAGGCCCTAAATTTTACATTTATTTTTCACTTTTTTGTGATTGATGACCTCAATCACTCCCTATAAATATTTATGTTTTCCTTTAATTATGTGTCTCTAATTTCCACCAATGTTCTCATATTCAAAATCCTAATTTGGTGGTGACTTTTTCATTTCCCATTCCCTCTTATTATGACAAAATTTTAGTAACCCTATTTTCGATGTGGGTTTTCCACAAAGGTATTTTCTATTTTCAACCTTTCATTTTTAAAGAACAATTGAAAGTTATGAGGACACAATTTATTGATGGAGGGGTGAATGTAACACCCCAGGATTTCAGAATACGTTATCTCTTTAATGTAATTCAATAGCTTGCGCCGCACGCAACACCAAGTTCGAGCGCACCACGACTTACCAAACCACCTGTTTAAAAAGTAGTTATGAATAGTATTAACTATATTTTGAATTTTATATAATTCATATAATTTTAAAATCTATATTATGTGTTTTAGACATAATATATGAACAAATCCAATTTTTCAGATAAAAGAAGTGTTTTTCAAAAAAAGCAATTTTACCACCTTTTAATGGAGGACCCTTTTTAAATCCAATAATTGACACTTTTATATATTCAATTTGAAAAAATAAACTTCTTCTTTATAATTGGTACATAAAAATTTAGTTTGGATAAAAATTTTGTGTTTTTTTGATAAATTTCATATTTTAATGAATAGTGAAAAATACTAAATTTTAATTGAAAACAATTTTTTTATGAAAAATAATTTATATTGTTAAATTATAAATTTGAGTTTTTTTGAAGAATAATTAGATTATATTTTTATAATTTAATCCAATTTTGGTCATTGGAAGTAATTTTACATTTAAATTGGATATAATCACATATCAATCTTTTGATAGTTTTTACTTCTCAAAAACTCGTTTTCTGGTTTTGACAATAGGAATTACATTTAAATTAATTAATACAACTTCTATGTTTTAAATTTATAAAAATAAACATCATTTTTTAATTTGAAATATAAAAATTATCTTACGGTGAATTTTTGTTATTTTTCTGAAAACTTTAAAATTTTTATTAATATTGAGAAACACTGCGTTATTGTTTAAAATCGATTTTTTATTTAAAAAATGAATATTTTTATTTAAATTTATTTTAAAGTAAAAAATAGATACATAATACCTATATTATTCCAATGTAATTAATTGGAGTCATTTTATAATAAGATTATATATATATAATTTTATTGAACTATTTAACGTCTTTTACCCACCTTCTAGGCACAATTGCAAATTTACATAAAACCTAATTTTACCGCATCTATAACTTTAATTTTAAAAATCTGAGACACACAATTTACATCATTAAGTAAAATTTTATTCAATAAGTTGAAAATAATTTTTGGTGAATAGTAACTTTTCAATTTTTTTACCCCGATTAAAAGTAAATATGGCAATTAAAGATACAAATGATATTATAATTACACTAAAACATGTCATAATTCTATTGGATAAGTTTATTTTGACCGAAATAAACCATAGGAATAAAATATGATCCTTTTTTATCGACTTGGATTAGATTAGGAAATTTATTATTATTTTATTTGAAGAAGAGTTAAAAGTGTTAAATTCAAATTTTAAAAACTAAACTATTTTTAATATACGGTTATACATAAGATAATTTCAACAATAATTATTTATTATAAGTTTAAAATTATTTCAAAAATTATGGTATTTTATTTATAATTTCTATACATTAAATAATTATATTTATTTAGGACACAATGATGATGCAGTAATTACCTTATTAATGAAGGATTAAAATTATTGATATTATAAATATCCAAATAAATGTAAATTGAGACTTTTGATTCCATCCACGAATTTTATAGGTGAATATGACATGTTTGGGATAATTTAATGTATTTTTTTTGAATAAATTAGATTGTTATGACATTCAAAAAAACCAAATAATAAATAGTGTCAAAATTGATATAAATGAGTTTTTAAAACAAATACAATTTTATTAAATGATATAATTTTCCAAAAAATATAAGGTTTGTCAAAAGGAATTATATAATGATATATATGTCATTAATGAACCACATGAGGTTCAATAGTCATTTTATATTATGTTTGTTAACTATGAATTATAATAATACAAGAAGACAGGATACAAGTTAAACTATTTAACTAAGGGTTAAATTTAAAAGATAAGATTAATATGGTGACCTACACTTATCTAAAACCTATTGGTTGAGAGTATTTTGACCCTTACCTACCTTATAATTTAAATAAATCTATTTGGATCCATTAAAAACCGAAAATTATTTTATAACAAAATAATATTTCAAGCTTTTCCTAAAGCGACCCTCACATCTCTTATAAAACTGTACTTCCCCTTATCTCAAAATAACACCTCCAAATCCATTTTTCACTACCAACCCCTACTCAAATATCTTCACAAAAAACCTCACATCATCCTATAGGCCTTATGTTGATCATAAAGCTAACCTACAGAGCCCTTTTGTTCAAATCAAAAAGAAGCACCTGAAGAAGAGGTAATAATTTCATCACCTCTTTCAAAGTTCTTTTCTTCTTACACTTCATCTTTCTTTTTTTTCCATACCAAAATAATAACTCCAATACCTTCGAAATAAATTGATGTTATTATAAATATGGTAAAACCATATTCATTATTCTATCCATCCAATGAATGAAAAACTCACCATACGTGCGTACGTACAGCTTACCGTCTCCACGTCGTGGTGTAGTTTGTAATTCAACACTTCATTATTTAGATGGGTATAATAATGAGTATGATTGATGTAAATAATAAATATATCATGTTAATTATTATTTATTTGTAATATACCATCCAATTACATATGATTTCACCATCAACAGAATGATATCATCGCTCGTGCATATGTACGGCTTACCATCCCCATGTCGTGAGGAGATTCATTTCCACGTTCACCATTCAATGATGATTATAAATATATATATTATTAATTAGTATGTAATATATTACAAAATAATGATACTATAAATATATATATATATATGTTTGTTTTTGTGTGTGTGTATTTATTTACATTTATCTCATTTACTTACTTCTATTCAATACGATATGAAAACATAAACGATGTTTATGCATATGTACGGCCTACCGTCTCCATAAATGGTGTTTTTCACTTCATATATATATCTATTATACATACTTATTTTCTAAATATATATGATTCATAAATAATGTATTATATTATATAATAAATTAAATCATGATATAATTTATACGATCAAGAATAATAATTTAAAACACATATGATAAAGAAAGAGATTATTACACGATTTTTTTAAAAATAGAAATTATTATTAAATGGGTAGTATAAATCCATAAATGAATAAAGTATGATATCATAAATATGAATATGGTTCTTTTATAATTAAATAACATACTATTTCCATTATACAAGAGGTTAAACATACCCTCTACCAAAGGAAAGTACAAGGTAAGGGTTAATCCCTCAGTATTATTATTATCTAAGATTGATTATGTGTATGAATTTACTGGGAAAGTTTTATCATCCATGTCCTTGTTTCATAAAAATGTTTTCAAAATAAATAGTTTAAGGGTTTTTGGAAGGTACTCTTTAGAAAGATCATCATTTTAAATGTTTTAATGATTTCTTTTTCTAAATCATTCTAATTAATGTCCATGTTTTAAAAAAGATTTTAAGGATTCATTTATATGGACATGATTGTTTTAAAAATGTTAATTCCTTTCAAAAGTTTCAAAGTCGTATTGGATAATTTGATTCAAAAATATCTTTTAAATTACTTCCTTTATAAATGTCTGACTTTTAAATGATTTCACAAAAATGGGATATTTCTCCCAAAGGGTTTTATTGATCATTTTCTACTATGTCAACATCCTTTACTGGATATTATTATTGATTGAGGTTGATTTATTATAATAGAATATTCCATATTGTATTGAATGATTTATGATATTTTTTACTGTGTATATGATATTTTTATACCATTCATGTTTTATGGTTAAATTATTGACATTTTGTATGCATGTTTTAATGTGAATGTCTATGTTATGTTTAAACCTTTTCATCTAATGAATGAATTGGACTTAGTAAGTGATGGGTAGAGCCCACTATATCTCTTGATCAATATGTAGGTATTGTGAGACAAACTAGTGTCTTGACATAAGGCCTTTACAAAATCTTATTTTTACTCTTAGCACGAGGCCTTGATTATGTGATTATGATGTTCGGCATTATGCATTCTATCATTATGAAATTAGCTGTTGATATTACATGTTCTTATTCAACTAGTATAATATCCACGTGAATAATAAAATGAAATTATTTGATTTATTTTTTCCATATTATGTTGTAGTTTATGTTTAAAGGTATTGTGTTTCAATTTTATACCTTAACATAAAAGTTTATGATTATTTATGAAATCTTACGCTATATTGTTTATCTTTACTGAACATCTGAGATCACCCCTTTGTTATGTTTTATTTTCCTAGGATTCCAAAAAGTATATTATGATTTATATAAAGGTTTAAGATGAAGGAATAATTGCATTCTCAAAGGATTATTTATGCTGTGTTTTATATTAGAAATTGTAATGTGAAGTTCATGTATGTACTCTATTTTTCAAGTCTTCTAAACCAATCGGTCCTTCAAGACTTGATTCTTTATAATATGCCAATGTATTAAAATAATGTACTGAATCAGGGTAAAAAGGACCAGGGTGTTACAATATATTCATGAAAAATACATTGAACATGAGACATAGGAGATGTTTGGAGATTCTTAAAAACTATGACAATTCAATTACTTATCACCTTTAAGGAAAAAATAAATATTTTGATGCATTAAGTTGGAAAGACCCTGTTTTGCATGTTTCCCCAAGTTAATAATTGATCAATAAGGTGTACTAAAATTTCCTATAAGGCCATGAGTCCCTTCTATCCCAGAGATAAAGAAGGAGTTGATGGATGAAACTCATAGATATACATTCTATGTACATCATAGAAGCACTAAAATTTAAAGAGACCTTCACGATAATTATTGGTTGGATAATATGAAAAGGTATATTTTCAACTATGATACAATGTGGTTGGTGTGTTAGTGAGTGAAGATAGAGTGACAAATTCCTGCAGGGGTATTGAAACCACTACCCTTACCGATAAGGAAGTGGGAAAACATCATTATTGTCTTCATCACTGGTCTCCCAACAAAATCTATAGGAAAAAATTTGATATGGGTTCTAGTCGATTACCTCATGAAGACTACCTATATCATCGCTATTCAGGAAGATTTATCTCTTGAAAAACATTACATGATATATGTAAAGGTAGTGGTTACTTGCATGGGGAACAAATTTCATTAATTTTGGATCATGATTCAAGGTTCATCTAAAAAATCCCTAGATGTATTTAACATTAACAGAATATTGAATTGAATTTCATTACAGCATTTCATCCCCAAACTGATGGATAATCTGAAAGCACTATTCAGACACCTAAGGACATGGTGAGAGAAAGCTCAATGGAGTTTAAAGGTGGATAGGATCAGAAAATCCCATTAGTTGGTTCTAGTACAATAAAATCTTACACTCTAGTATACAAATGTCACCATATGAAGTTATTTATGGGAATAAGTATAGAACTCATGCATGTTTGGATGAAGTTGGTGAGAGAAATCTACTTATGTCTGATCTTCTGTAAGATATGGCAAAAAGGGTTATGTCATCCCTAAACATATAAAATATTATCAGAGTCAACATAAGAGATATGTTGACAATCATAAAAGGGACTTGGAGTTTGATTTTAGAGAAAACAATTCCTTCAGATATCACCATGGAAGAGAGTCATGAGATTTGGGAAGAAAAGGAAGATTAACCCTTAGTACATTGACCCCTTTAAAATCCTTGATCGAATAGGGTAAGTGGAATATCATTTATAAATTCCACCAAAAATTGATCAATTTCATGATTTATTCCATTTATCTCTCTTGAAGAAGTACATACTTGATCACTCACATTTACAGAATTTAGTGGTGGAATAATTGTAACATGATCTCATTTATAAGGAGTAGACAATGGAGATCATGAAGCCTATAGAAAAATTATTATAGAATAAGAAAACATACAATGTCAAAGTGTTATAGGGGAACCATAAGTACGAAGAGGTAACTTGGGAACTATAGGAAACAATGAAACAAAAGTTCCACCACCTATACTAAACTGAGGATATCAGTAGACATTTTGGGGATTAAATTTCTAAAGGGGGGAAGAATGTTAGAACCCAAAATTTTTAAATAATATTTATTTCCTAAAAATGTGTGTTATATTATATAATATGTAGAGGAACAAAAAAAATAATCCCATTATTATTTATCATTACATTAGTCAGCTTTGAAACTAGTGAAAATTCGAAACATTACAACTTGAAAAAAATAGAATATCTAAAATGAGAAAATATAGAACCCCCAATCTACTTAGATCATAACCCCCATGAAAAAAACTATATAAATGTAACAAAATATTAGTAAACTAGTGAACATATTAATATATCAAAATAAAACATTGGGAATAATTGTAGTGAATAATGAGTGAAAGAATGAGGTGGTATTTATAGTGAGAAAAGTGACCATTGGAATAGAAATATGATAATTGGCCAAATATGCTTGTTAGTAAATATAATCATTTATATATTTTTTTCCATTTGAAAGAAAGCTATTGTTGAAAATTTTACCATTATAATTAGTTTTTAAACTTATTAATGATAAAGGATAATTGATTCAGAATAGAGAAACGATGGCCTTAACCAGTAGATCCATGTTGTTGGAATCCCATTTATCAGAATTTGAGAGGGTGGTAGCATCACTGGTTTTCTACATTGACCAAGCACAGACACAGATTCAAAAAGTGAGGCTTTAATTAAATCACATGTGAAAGAAGTTCATGTTATTAGATATTTCCACTCGGTTTATTTTAGCTAATCTACCCTATGAAACTACCACCATCGCACACCTTACCCTTAGGGAATACACAGGTGTGATAAGGGATTACATGTCCAAGCCTTAATTCCTTAATGTTTAATTTTTTTTGTATAAATAAAATGGTTATTCCATCAATTCCATTTTAATAATATTTTTTCTTAATGAATTATATGTTTAATTGATATGAATTTGATAAATTGATTGTTGGACAAAAAAATGTATTTTTAAAAAATATATATTATTTTATAACAAACATGGGTATTATAAATGATTTTTTATTTAATTAAATAGTTTTTTTAAAACAATATTATTTAAATATAAATGATTAAACTATTTTATAATGGCCTAGGGAATTTTTTATAAGTGTCAGAAATATAATTGTGCCTAAAAAACTATTATTTTCCAATATATATTATTTTTTTATATTTAAAAGATAAAACACACATATTTAGATAACTATTTTGATAAAATAAATATTGTATTTATTATCTGTATGTTGATATTTAGTTAGGGTGAATTTGTATGAATTTTCTAAAATACATTATTTTTTAGTAAATTGTAAAAATCCAGTTTGCGTTTTCAATTTGTTTTATTATTTAATTTTTATTTCTTAATGATATAATAATTAATTAACCTTAATTAATGTCCTGTAATATATTATTTTATTAATATTATTTATTTTAATTTTTTTTATCAATTTCCAAACCAATAAGTTACTTTCAGAAGTCTAAAATGGAAAATTTGAATTTTAAAACATTATTTTGTGGAAAATTTACTTTTTATGTCCAAAGAAGTAATAAAAAATGGTGTTAATTTATAATGGTTTAAAATATCATAAAACGTTACTCAAATTTATAGAACCATGATAAATAAACTATGGCTAAGATAATGGTTTTTCATTTTTCACAACCTAGATGCCCATGACCTGTATTTGGACATTATTAAAAAATTCCTCAAATTTTGAAATAAATACCCACCCATTTCACCATTCTCTTTCAATCACCATCCATCCTCTATTAATTTATATTATTATTTTTAAAATATTCCCATTAATTTTCCCTTAAGACCCAATGGTTCCATCCTATAGATTTAAGACCTACTCTTCAAGGCAATGGAAATCTCTACTTCTCTTTTCAATTCAAATTTCTTTTGTGTGGTGTGTCTTTTAATTATTAAACTAATTTATTTTATTCACTTTATTTTGTCCCACTAATTTAAGTATATTTTTTTATAAATGGTATACCCTCATTATTTTTAGTTTTTCCTTTTCCTTAATCCATATTTTATACCCGTCATGATATCGAATTGTTTTCTCTAAGTTCACTCTTTTACAATGGAAACTATATTTTCCTTTTTATTTGAATACCCAAAAAACTCTTTTATCAATGGGTATTTAACTAGATTTAAACATGAGATATTTATTTGAGGATTTAAATATATTAAACCCACCTTCTCTTTCTTATGGTTATAAATGATGTAATGGTCAAGTCTTCAAGTACTTTTTACGCAATGATTTTGATATTAAACCTGTTATTTATTTTCCAAGAGTTATAAATGAAATGATTTATTATGATAAATGTGGATAAAATTAAATTGATATATGTGAGGGGTTCACTCTGATATTTCTCCAATAAATTTGTTAAATAATTTAATCACTATATATGACATTTTTTATGATGCCTTGGTGAATAACCTTGGTAATTTTCATTTTCTACATAAGCCGTGTTGATGTGCTTAAGAATGCATTATTTTTATGTTGTATCAACATTTCCATATAATGGTTCATGTTATTTTCATTATGTTAGACTCGTATTATCTTGTTGATGTCATACTGTTATGCCTGATGATCTTATTGGTATGACTCATGATCACATTCCATATGTCTCCCTTGATTATTACCTTATTGGGATTCTTGATCACCTATTTCCTTCGATGTATATCCCCAAGATATGAGGTTTAGTAAAATTAAACTAGGGTGAACCCATTAAGACAACATTCAATAATATTTAGAAGATTTTTTTATGTGTTTATGTAATATGTTTCTAATTTCTAGGAAACTAAACATTAAAATATCCCATTTTTGTTTCATGTAATGAAAATTATATGTATTAAAAATGTGGGATGCCATACCACACACCTCCAAAATCATGACACAAGCACGAATCATGTCTTTAGAAATCAATATAGCATGTTCTTCCTAACCATCTATTTGAATATGGTACATTTTCCTCAACTTAACAAGGGATCCCATCATCTCTTAGAGAACTCTCCAAAAAATGAGATATGAAATAGATATTTGTTAAAATGGAAAACATAACTCTATATGGTCTAATAATCTCATCCATATAAAAATTTCATAAGTTCTCAACATTGATGGTATCATGAATAGGAATAAAGTGGTTTTAATTGGTCAATCAATCAGTAACCACCCATATAGAATTATTTTAATGAGGTGTACATTGAAACCCAACAATAATGGCCATTGATATCTCATCCCACATCCATGTTGGCACATTAAGGTGTTTAAGAATACCTAAATCCTCCTAATACTTGACCATGATCTATTTAAAATTCTATCAATGAGAAAAAAATCACTGATGTCCTATTTCATACCAATCCACTAGAATAGAACACTTATATCATAAAATATCATAGTTTTTCATGGTTTAACCAACCAATAGGAATGACTAAAATACCTTAACACAACATTTCTCATATGTGATAGAATGGTGTAACTATTATTGAATCAAATGATTCACTTTGGAGAGAGAGAACACTCACCGATGGTATCCCCACCCTATAAGGAATTCTTGATGCCTTAGAACACATAATTAAGATGATTATTCTAGAATATCATATTAAGAAGATAGTATTCTGACTAAATACTTACAAGAAAAAACCTAGTCTCATCCTCAGATACTCCCAAATGAAATTAAGAAAAAAGTCCCATGAGATTATTCTGCTATTATAATTTTTTCATAATCTAGTTTTGTAGCTTCCTACTGAGAGTATGAACAGTTACGTACCCTTTAAAATATTTTAGGAAATTTTAAAGTCTAAATATTTCTTGTACTCCACCCATTTCCTCTATCATATATTCTTATATTTTTTAAATAATATATTACTCCCGATTTTATGATCAGAGTAAATAGTAAAAATTTGTCTAAAAAGGTAGTTCTACCATCTCTTTAGAAAATCCATCATAATAGTGAGTTATAAATCATGTGTAGGGTAGTTCATATCATTATATTGAAGATGGAATGAATCATAAGACACCATGTGGTCATCCTATATGAGAACAAAAACCAAACTCAATCATAGAGAATCACAAAAGACCATGTAGACCAGGCTTTCTTGTTGAATATTAAACACTAGAGATGAAGTCAAAAAATGATTGAACTCATTGAAAGTATATTGTAATTTTAAAACCTAACAAAAATCCATTCCCTCCTAAGTGAGAAAAGTAAATAGAGAATCCAACATGGTCAAATATTTTATAAACCTGTAGTAATACCCTGCCAAACTTAAGAAGCTTTGAATCTCAAAGACATTCCACAACCACTCCCCTGACATGAAAAATTTCACCGTTTAGGGTTCCTTGAGATACCATGTTTGGATAACACCTGTCAAAATAAAATCACATATCAAATCTGATATTTTCATTTAGATAAAATGTCATAAATTTATTGATTTTTCAAGATGTTCAAAAATTATCTCAAACAAAGTAGATAACCCTATTAGGTTTTTGAACAAAAAAAAATGTCATTAATGAATAACACAATAAATAGAGTCTATATACTAGTGGAAAATTATATATTTCAGTGAAATAAACATGAAATGAGTGTTTACTAGGCATAATTACATAACAAGATACTCATGGTGGCTATAAATGCTCCTAAAATATGGATTTGGAATATTGGACTATAAGATCCCGAGCTGGTGGAAATCAGAATAGAGATTAATATTATAGAACCACTTAATTACTTTAAGATTATTAGACAAATAATTAATGTAGGGGAATATTTACTTTTTCTTTACTGTAACCCAATTTAGTTTCCAGTAATCAATACACAAGTGAATGGTTCCACTGGCCTTCTTAGAGAAAATAACGGGTGCTTCCCTTGGAGACACATTGAGTTGAATGAAGCCTTTGGATATTACACCATAATATTAATTCATTAAATACTTTCTTTAATATGGTCCAATATAGTATGATATAATAGATATAGGTTGAGTTCCCAAAACCAAGTTGATAGAGACCACCACTTCCATGTCCAATGGTTTGCTAGAAATTTCTAACGCGAAAACTTATAAGAACTCCAAAACTATAAGAGGTATTTCACTACAAGTGGATTCCTACTCCAAATCAATAGTAATCAATTATATCATATTACCCAACTCTAAAAGAGGGTATATATATCAACTAGATATCTAGTTACATTATCCTTGAAAGACGCATCACTTTTTATTAGGGAAAGTATATATGACCTGCTAAAGATAATAGTAAATCCACAATTTATGAAGAAAAAACATGTCCATTCTGAGAATTACTTTGAGATATTTCATTTAAGGAACTAAAAATTTCTAAATTATCTTGATGTATGATAAATATAAAATATAAGAGATGTATAGATATGTTTCACTCTCTCTTTACCCTGATAGGTGTTACCATATTCATCACAAAAGTAATAATATACATTGGAAGATACAACATGTTAATAGTATTCTTTGATACAAAATAACCATAAGCACCAATATGAAATAAATAATTTGGTAAAGGAAACAAAAAATAAGTGATACCTCTCAAACTTGTAGGATCCACACCAATTCTCACTGGAGATTCATCAACTCTATGAAGTTACTTAATTCCGGATTCCAACATATGAAACTCCATTTTTCTTAAATTAAATGACTATTCTGAAGTTTCTCTTGATATTTCAGATCTAATTCCACTAAATGAGGTGGTAAAAACATGGAAAAGCTTTTCCATGTGGCATGAATTATCGTAGTAACTACAACTTTTTAGTGCCTTCATACAAGAATGCTATGAGTGCCCAATCTTACCACATTTTAAAAAAGCCAGTAAGCCTTTTCTAGACACTGTAAACGATCTCTAGAAAGTATACTACAGAGTAACACTATTAATATTTCTACCAAAAAACAAATTTTTCTTCCTTTTCTCTATAATTGAAGTGATAAAACTACCGATAAGAGTGGGATGAACTTCTATCAATGTTGACTTACCATCTTGGAAAATTTCCCCCATCAGAACCATATCCAAAACATCATAGAAGGAGGTAAGCTTCAACAAAATGTCTTAAGGTTGGATATATGATCAAATAAGAATCTCAAAACCTCTTCATTTTATCTTATCATTCGATAACACCTTATCTAAAAGTTGATAAAGTTTATAAAAATTATTGTCTTGTCAATTCAATATCCAATCACCTTGGTGAAGGATGAAAAACTCTATGGATGTAGCCAAAACCATCGAATCTAGATATAATTTCTTCTTAAAAATAGTCTTATAGTATTTAATATAAAATTTATCATTCCAATTTACCAAAACTATAGAATCCCTATATTTCCATCTCAGTACCTCATGCTTCATGATGACACATTTCACATTAATATAATCCAAAATCTCTAAGAACTCAAAGAGTTGTTCAATATTTTTTGACCAATTCTCCATCCATTAAGGATAATTCATTCTCTATAAATATGGTGGTTTATAATGAATAAAATATTATTAAATATCTATGTATCCATCCCGCTGATGTTACTTCTCTAGAGCCTAAACTTGGATATGTGTAGCCCCTTATCCATGAGCTTGAAACATGTGTACTACTACCTCTATGAGTTTCTATTCAACCAGAGGGTTCAATTATTTTGGTTCTTTAGTTGATCATTCCAAAATTCTAATCATATGTATTCTTGGGGAAATTTTACTAAACAACATCAATAGATAATAAGAAATCATTAATAAAAAGACACAAGAATATAAAATCTAACAGAAATATCTCAACAAGGGAATACAAATATAATATCCAATTTTGGGAAATAAATACAATAAAATAAAAAAAACATTCCAAAGAAACTTTTTACCAACCACCAATGGTGACATAAGGATCATTATGATAAGAAATATCCATTAAGTCACTCATAACCTACACTTTATGTCCAGAAAACCTTATCTTTTTTCTTCCAAGACATTAAAAATTGCAAACCAATAAATAATAAGAGACCAAAAATACCTTTTATACCAATTTTCCTGAACCAAACAGGATAACCTACTAAAAAAATAACTAAACAAAACTAAAGAAGTCCCAAAGGGTGATCCATATCCCTAATTTTTGGGGAGTAGAAACTAAAAATAAAAAACAACCAAGAGGGAATGATTTCTCCACAAGATTAACCAAAAGAAACATGTGGTTAAGAAAACATAAATAGTTAGTATACCAATAAATTTATCAAGAGAAAAGCATAAAAAATAATACAGGAAAATGAATACAACACAAAAACAAAATATTACATCATCGTAATATCACCTCCTAGCTAGTTTACCACATAGTGTTCTTATTACTACAATATCCCAAAGTGTAACTATCAAGAATATCCACTACCTCCAAGTGGTTCTTTACCTTTACCTGGACCTGGAAAAATAATTTCTTCAAATTACCATTATAAAGTACGGTGTTAATGACACTAGCCTAGTTGGATCTTACCATGAAATTTCATAATCAGTCCATATCAAATAAAGCATATACACATAATTTAACTAAATCATGTAATGGTATTATTTTTTAATTAATAATGATAATAAATACTTTACAAATCTTTTCAATGGAATTTATAAAGTAAGGAAAAATTATAATTTCATCAAAATATGAAATAATCAGAATTTAAATAAAAATAGATACGAGTAAACCATTTTAGAAACACTAGAATGTACATTTCATTTTCTATCATAACACCATGGTTATATTCCCTATATCTAGTTATATAAGGGATTAAGGATCCCCACACATCCTAATGAAGTATGGATCAATGTGTCCACACATCCTTAGATCTCAGGCTTAGTGGTATATGAGTCTACCCTAATTAATTAAATCCCTATACTTATAATAATTTAGTTATCAATTTCATATTTAATCAATTTCTAGTTATTGATATTACATGAATATAATGATTGTCTTGGACTACACACATAATAAACCATTCTTCCATATTCATCAAGAAAATCAATCATACAAGGGGATATAATTTTTTTCAATTAATCTCAAATAATTTCAATCATCCATTTCAATTATCCCTAAGATCATGTTATCAACATTCCATTTCATTTAAAAAATGAAATCAATAGTTTTATTAAAACCCATGACTTTCAAAACAATTCATTTCATTTAATGTCCAAAAAAATTTCTTGCCTTCATTTCTCAAGAACAATAATCAAAATCATTCATTAGAACATTCATCTTATTTCAAGATCATTTTTTGAAAATAAATAATTTATTTCAAAATACATTGTTAAATTGGTTGAAACACACACACCATTCCATTTTGAAAACATTTTTCAAAAGGATGAAATACTTTTTTAGAAATAAATTGGGAATCTATTTCAAATCAAACAATCAACAAAAGTTTTAGTTGATATGGATCTCATTATGTAACCGCCTAACTCAATCATTATATAATAAAACACATGAAATTTAAATCACAACCAATGAGAAATAGGGATGCTACAACAATAAGAGGTGTTCTGAAATGATTCCCTTACAAAGTTCAAGGAAAGGCAACCCTATAACCCTTAAACTGATGTCCCTTCAAGGAAAAATAAGAACTAATCCATAGGGAATAGAATCACCTTGTACAGAAGAATGAATTCCCAAAACCCCCTTTTAAGAACATGATAAATCTATAATATGAGGAAAATAAAGAAGTTGGATTTTTTAATAGAGGAAAAATGAGTTAAAGGATGCCTGAAACCTCCTATAAAGGCTTAAAGTTGCTAGTGTAACCTCCCTGAAAGATCATGTTGTAGTTCGACCTTTTCAAAATTTGGAACCTCCAATACCAAACCTCAATGATGCTCACCATAGTTAGGTGGATTCTCCCAGAAGACTAACCACAGGGTCTATCCAAAGCTTGGTGGCCAAATATATGAATTTATTTCCCAACACACCCACCACCCTAACATGATGGTCACCATGCTAGTCATGGTGGACAATGGAACTCCCAACACACAATGGTGAACACTACACCCAATATTGGGGATGGGGGCTATAGTCATTTTATGTAGGAGTGGAAAATGGACACCATCAATGTGATGATTCAAGTTATCAAAAAAAGTCTAAAAACTCATTTTTAAACTACAATTCTCCTCTAACACTTCCAAAATCATATAAAGAAACTTAAGGCTCAAAATAATGAAAAGAAAACAAAATATTTTACCCTAAACTAAGAGTCGGGATGTTACACTGACCGAAAATAAAAGGGTCCTATTTTCTAAATTTTAACCCATTGATTCTAAATATTAAATTTATTTCTTAAGGTTAAATTTATATAAGTTCAATAAATCCATTTTAAAATAAGCGTAAAAAACACAATAAAAATCCTGTAGATAAAAAATAAATTTTAAGCATTAAATGTGAATATTCTTATCCTATTCCTTGAAAAATGATTAGATGAATATTAAAACATTTTTTGATTATATAATTTAAAATTTTAATAAAAATCATTAATAAATAGTGATTAATTTAATTTATTATGAAAAAAATACTTTATGTGCATAAAATAATTTTTTTAGAAAAACATCTCATTTTTAAATTTGAATTATTTTACTAATTACCAATTAATGAATCCATATTGTACATGTGTAAAAAATACATATTTATTATTTAGTTAGTCTAATTGGTATCCAATTTATCTCTATGATCCATGATTTCTATTAGTTTTTCTTAATATGAATGATGATGATCTAATGGTAAAACCTCTGGTTTTAGTACATGTGAAGGATTAGGGATGTCCTTTCATATAACAGATACATCGAACAAATTTTATACTTGAGAGATATTTGGTGGAAGCACTAAGAGATGAGCTAATATCTTAATACTATCAAGAATTTAGAAGGTACTAATATATATACAAGTCTATTTTACCTTATTTCCAAAAATCATGACATTCTTCCAAGAAAATAATAATAGAAATACCTTATCACAGACCCCAAACACTATATTTCACTAATGATTTTTAGGATAAATATTATTCTAACTCTGAGCTGCCTTGATGTGTTGCTAAATGGTTATGAATTTTTCAACCATTTTTTCATCTATCTCCAGTCCTAATAGATTTTATTATCTAACTTTATCATAACACATTGGAGTTCTACACATTATCCCATAGATTTATTTATAAGGAGAAATATGAATACTCATGTTAAAGCTATTTTTATAATAAAATTCTCTAAGAGGAAAGTGTTGACCCCAATCACAATTAAAATATAGATAACTAATTAATAACATATACTCTAGGGTTTGAATGGTTATCTTAGAATAACCATCTGTTTGACGATGATAATCATTAATAAAACACAACTATATATCTAGAGATCATTGAAGTGTTCACCTAATCTTTAAGTTAAAACATAGATATTGATCAAATTAAATAAAATGTGGTACTCCATGAAACCTTACCACTTATTTAATATATATTCTGAAAAGATGACCAAGAGAGAAATATTCATTGATTATAATGAAATGTGTGTAATTCTTAAGAGGATAAAATACCACCCAAAAACATTTATGTCTTTTATATGTTTTTTGGAGTTCTATGATAAAATCCATGGTTATTTTTCCAACATACATTTTGGTATGGGTAATAGTTGTAATATCCCCTTAGAGTTCCATCTCTCTACCTTAAATTTGTTAACATACTGTGTCCCAAGATACATACTCTGTAATTTCTCTCTTCATGTTTTCCCACCACAAATACTCTTTCAAATATCTATATATATTCATACTTATAGGAAAAATTATAATGATGAGTTATGAGCTTCATCCAAAAAAATATTATTAAAATATGGTATTAATGAGACACATATTTGGTTCTAAACCTTTTCATTCCATCAAAAGTAAGGTTGAACTTAGGAGCATTTATCACCATTTCTTAGCTATTTATATTCTTTGTTTCTTATTTAATCTTCACAAGGATGGATGGATGAACTCAGATTTGAGTAAGATAATATTTATCCCCTTCCTTCCTGATTTCTAGATCCATCTATTCAAAATCCTAAAATATTGGATCTTTTATGATCCTTATGATAAATAATCCATCGTGATCCTTTTTACATAGGGAATCAACTACCTAATTTGTCTTCCTAGGGTGGTAAAGTATTGAGAAATCATAGTCTTTAGTCAACTAAAACCATCTTATCTAGTGTATATTCAAATTTTTATGGGTAAATATATACTTAAAACATTTGTTATTAGTATATATGTGACACATTTCTTTCAAAAGATAATTCCACCATATATTTAATGAAAAAATTACCACATCTAACACCAAATCAAGGTTCGGGTAACTTTTATCATGAACCATGAATTATCATGAGGCATAAGCTATCATTATATCATTTTGTATGAGGATTCATCCCAATCCCATATTTTATGTACCAATATAGATAAAAAACACTTCACCAATATAAGTTAGTGTGAGCATATGCACACTAACTAATCTTACCTTTAGTTCCTTGAAATTTTCCTTACATTCCTCATTACAAAGGAAATTGTCTCCTTTAAAAGAAAAATTGGTGATTATATCATATTACTATGTAAAATTCTTCAAAATGATTCAATAATATCCAGAAAAACCATGAAAACAACATATCTCAATCATTGTGGTTGGTTTGGGCCAATATCCATTAGTGTCTATATTTGATGGATCCACCGATATACACACTCTTGATATTATACGACCAAATAACGAATCATTCTATAACTAAAATTCACAGTTGGTAATATTTTCAAACAAATTCTCTTTCCTTAATTTATTAATTACAATTGTCAAGTGGAATTCATGATCTTCCTTGCTCTTGGAATATATAAAAATATTGTCTATAAAGAATACCATAAATTGATTAGGTTAATATTGAAAAACTCTATTCATTGAATCCATAAATATCAAGAGGTAATTAATAATATCAAATGGAATCACTATAAATTCATAGTGTCTATACTATATAGATAATGCTATATTGTGTATGTTTCCACGTTTTCCATCAATTGGTAGTATATGGATTGAAGAATAATCTTTGAAAAATATTTATCTTGAACTAATTGATCAAACAAATCATCAATATTTGGTTGAATATACTTATTAATGATTTTGATCTTGTTATATTCCAGATAATTAATATATAATCTCATTAATCCATTTTTATTCTTAATAAAATGAATAGGTTCACCACATGGTAATGTACTTGGACAAATGAATCCCCTATCAATATTCTTAGGGATTTTCTTCTTCAATTACTAAAACTCTATTGGGTCCATTATATTTGGTGTCTTTGAAATTGGTGTTGTACCAAGTATGAGTTCTATAGAAAACTTAACTTTACAATTCAGAGAAATACAAGGAAACTCTTCTATAAATGTTATGTGGCCTTTAATTGAGTTTCTTTTCCACATATTCTTATTAATATTTTATTTTTTAATTAATTAAATGTCCATTTTTTGTAAAATAATTTTAATTCAGTAATTTAGTAGTATAATTATTAATTCATCATTTTTTATGCTTAATTTTGTATAATTTCATTTTAATTATTAATTTTATTCACTTATTTTTTCTTTTAATTTTATCTCAAATCATTTTTATAGATTTTATTTTAACTGTATTTGTTTTATTTAAGTATTTAGTAATTTTTTAATTTATAATTACATGAATTCTGAATTTAATTTATTTCACTAATTTTTTTTAATATATTGGTATTTTATTTTTACAACTTAATTAATAATTAGTTGTTATAAATAGAATTTGATTTTATTTTATTGTTCAAATATTTTAAAATTTTATATTTATTTTAACTCTTAATTTTTTAATAAAAATAATTGTTTTTATTTGTTTTTATTTTTTAGTATTTTTAATTTTAATGTTTTAATATTTTTTATATAGTTATTTTTTATTTTTTTATTTTTCTGTTTATGTGTATCTGATCCAAAATTTTAAGCTATTAATATTGGGTAAAGAAACTACCGAATGAATATTTTTTTTGAAGGAAACTAAATAAATTACTGATCAATCAAACTAGACCTACATATCCACTAGGGTAAAGTTTCCGCCCAACAAAGGTCACCCTATGATTTCCCAAAACAAATTAACTGATGAGAATATCGATTACCCCGTCATTTTATGAAAGAAAATTTTCATCAAATGGAGCATTAGGTCAAGGGCCAAATATTTCTCAAAATATGTCCAAATGCCTCAGAATCATCTTCCTTCTTTTATAATGTGTTAATCACTTCCAAGTAGTCAAATTCCACCAAAACATTGATCCAACCTTTTGAGTGGGTGAAAAGAATCCCATAGAGAATGGAAGATGCTTCCGATACTGTAGGGTTCTATGAGGCATTTATTGCCCTACAATGAGCTTCCATGACCTAAACATCACTATTATGGGCAACAAATCCATTACCAACCATAGAATTAGTGGAGATGGCTGCATCTGTATTAATTTTGAAAAAACCCTTTGGATGGGGTGACCAACTAGGATATGCATTTCCATTACTAACCACAGAGGGAAAAACATCATTCGTCGTCCAGAAATTTATCTATTCCAAAGCCCGATCAACCCAAATATAGTCTTGAGTCACTTTATTCAGGAAAATTAATTCATTTCTTCGAGTCCAAACTAGCCAAGAAATTGTGAAAATCATCCCCATCACACTTGCTTCCAACGAAGATTCCCATTTGAGGAAGTTTTGGATCTACCCAATAGATGGATCAAAGAACTTTTTAAATTCTAGCTCCCATTCCTTTCACACCCCTTCCACCCCATGATAGAAAAGAATTTCATGCAAAGTATATTCCACCTCTTGGTGACATAAAGCACAACTGTCATCATCTACAAGATGACATCTAACCAAAAAGCCACGGGTAGGTAGAACACCAGAGTAGAACTACCACAAAAATATTTCACCTTGGGAGGGGAGGAGAGTGACCAGAGACTCTTCCAGCAATTATTAGGGATGACTTGGGCCAAGTTATGGACCCGCATTTTGTATCCTGGTCGAACTTAAAACTTCTTAGAGGATTCCCAAATCCAACAAATATAATCCTTCCTCATAACTGGTGTGAGATTAATAGTCATAATAAGAGTATGGTCAACATCATTAAACCAGTTTGAAATATTCCCCCTATCCCAGTCATCAAGTGAGTCACTGATCAGGTCTCGCACCATTTCATTTTCAAATCCAACAGCTTCAATTCAAGACATTTTTAGATTGACATCCTATTCCAGCTATAGATCATTCCAAATACTCACATCATTTCGATTAGATATTATCCAAAAACATCCTAAATCAAGAATATATTTTTCACCCCACATTATTCTCCACATAAAACTCAGCATCAGCCCTAGCTGGGTATGCACGAAATGAGGGAAATGGAAATATTTAACCCACAAAACCTTTGAGAACATGTTATTTGGGTTTTTTAGAAGGCACCATCATTATTTATCCAGAAGTGTATCATTAAACAATTTTAGATTCATAAAACCAAGACCTCTATGGGATTTCAAAACACACAGTTTGTAACAACCCGAGAATTTATGAAAAATATTCTTTTTAATTTTATTAATGTCTTGTGTTGTACGCTACACCAAAAGAATCTTGCACAACACACCTTCTTGACTTGCCTTTCATTACACGCAATCACGACCTTCCTCGATAGCGTGTGTAATACGCAATACCGAGTTTCACTAAACAACGATATGCTATTAAACTAATATTAAAACTAGCCGTTATGAATAGTAATAACAACTTTTTGAAATTATGTAAATCTTATTTTTCAAAGTGAACTTCATTTTTGGATTCGGAGTATCGAATTTAGCCTAAGGTGAAATTTTGGTACATTTCGGATAACTTTCATATTCTGATGAATAGTGAAAATTACTAAATTTTAGTTAAAAACAACTTTTTCAATCGAAATAATTAATAGTGATAAATTATTAATTTGAGTGGTTTTAAAGTATATTTAGAATATATTTTTACAATTTAATACAATGTTTGTCATTGGTTGTAATTTCACATTTAAACCAGACATAATCAAGTGTCAATCTTTTGATATATATTGTTTCCTAAAAACACGCTATTTATTTTAACAGCAGGATTTAATTATAAAATTAATTAATGCAACTTATATGTTATGAATTTGGTAAAATAGATTTCATTTTTGAATTCGGAATATGAAATATAGCTTAGGATGAAATTTTGGTATTTTTCTGAAAACTTTCAATTTTTGATGAATAGTGAAACCACTAAGTGGTAGGTTAAAAACTGAATTTTGCATAAAACTTAATTTTACCGCTTCTGTGAATGGAATTTCGAAAATCCGAGAGACACGGTTAATATCAAGGACTAAAATGTGGTTCAATGAGATGAAAATAATTTTTTGGTGAATAGTAACTTTTTACTTTTTTTACCGTGGTTAATAGTAAATAGGGTAACTAAGGGTAAATATGATATTACTATTACCCTAACACATGTCATAATTCTATTGGAGAAGTGTAATTCGACCAAAAACAAACTTAGGAATAAAATATGACCATTTAGGCCCACTTGGATTAGATTAGGACATTTATTATTAATTTATTTAAAGAAGGGTTAAAATAGTTAAAATCAAAGTTTAATAAGTAAATCATTTTTAATATGGGGTTATACATAAGATAAATTCGACTATAAATATTCATTAGAAAGCTAAAAAGATTTCCTACATGATGGTATTTTATTTGTAATTTTTAGACATCAAATAATATAATTTATTTATGACACAAAAATGATGCAGTAATTATCTTATTAATGAAATATTGACATAATTGATAATATAAATACCAAAATAAATGTAATTTAAGACTTTTTATGAATTCCACTAATTTTCTAGGTTACTATGATATATTATTGTTGATTTAATAAACTTGGTTCGAACATATATTTCTGTTATGACTTTCACAAAAATCATATATCAAATAGTGTCAAAATTGACACAAAATAGTTTTTAAATCAAATATTATATTATTAATTGTTATGTTATTCCTAAAAATCTAAGATTCGGCCAAATGACTTAGATAAGGATATATGTATTAATAATATACAATTTGGGGTTCGTTTGGCATGTTATAGTAAGTTTATTAACCATATAGTGAAAGAAAACAAAAAGACACGGTAAAAGTTAAATTATTTAACTTAGAGTTAAATCTAATTGATAAGGTTAAAATAATACCCTAAACTTGTCTAAATCCTATTGGTTGATAGGATTTCGACCCATCCCCACTTTAGCTTCGAAATAAGACCCTTTGGAACCATTATAAACCGATTTTGACTTTAATATAAAATAATATTTTGAGGTATTCCTAAGGTGCCCCTCTCCTCCCTTATAAAAGGACACCTCCCCCCCCCTCCTCCTCACACCAATTTGAGCACTCATGCTCGGCCAACCCCTGCCAAAATCTCTTCTCCACTTCCCTAGAAACATCCTAGAGGTTCTAGTCTTCCTCAAAGACCAATTTTAGTGCCCTAAGAGGAGGTCTCAAAGAGGCACTTCAAAGAAGAGGTAATTACCGTTACCAATTCTTTCATCTTTATTTCTTCTTCCACTTCTTCTTCTTAGGTTGTTTCATTATGAAGTAATAACATCAGTATCACTCATATACTGATATGTTATTATAAGTATGAAACAACCCTATTTCACTATCTATCCATCCTACGGAAAAAGAAATCACCGCGCGTGCGTACGTACGGAATACCGTCTCCACGCCGTGGTGTAATCTATTTTCCACCACCACCTTACATGGATGGGTATAATGGTGTAAAGAATAACTATACATAGTTATTACAACAACATATTGATTCTGATATATTATATAATCCACTTCAATTCAGTTCAATATTTATGGAAATGATATCATCGCTCGTGCGTACGTACGGACTACCGTCTCCACGACGCGATGAGATTCATTCTCCATGTTAACCATTTAAGAATGATTATAATGTATATATAAGAAATAATAATGAAATACATGACATTATAAAGCTACTGGATTTATGTATATATATATATACATATGTATGTCATCCACTTACTTCCATTTCAAGACAATAAGGAAAGAAAAACAGCGTTCATGCGTACGTACGGACTACCGTCTCCATGAACGGTGTTTTTCATTTTATTTATCTATCTATTATATATATATATATATACTGAATATATATGATATATAAATCATATTTTATATTCTGGAAGTAAGTAAATCATGATATAAGTAATAATGATTTCAAGAACAACAAGTCAAAACACCTACGATAAATGAAACGATTTTACCCAAAACGCTTCTTTAACATGGAATTTACAAAAGAACGGGTAATATAATGTCATAAGTGAACCATATATGATATCATAACAATGAATATGATTCTGTAATAAGTCAATGACATTATTTAAATCATTATACAGGAGGTTCGGACACATACGAAGCAAATTGGACCTAAGGTAAGGGAAATATCACAATCTCATTTTTATCCGAGATTGTTTATTCGTAAGTATTTACTGGGGTGTATTTTATCATCCACATCCATGTTTCATCAATATGTAATATTATTTCCGTCCACCTACAATTGTTTAAATCCATTTTTACCCTTAGGTGAGTTTTTAGTAAAGAATATGAAAGGAATCTTTTGTCGTTTTTCCGTACGAGGTACTTTTTGACTTTTCCGACAAAAGTAAGAAGAATGTTTTTTTTAACTTATACGGCATGAATGGATTTTTAAAACATTATTTCCAAGAAGCTTCCTTTACCTGTTTTCATGTTTATTTTTAATCAACTTCTTTTAGTTTAAAATTGTATGACATGTTAAGAAAGGAAAAGTGTTTTTGAAGTAGAAAGGATATTTTCCTCAAGAATGAAGTTCAAGTGTTTTATCAAAATTATTTTTCCATCTAAGATAATAAAGGGTTCTATTTCTATCCATATTTTTACATTGATTTAACTATGTTGTGATGGAATTATGTTTATGAATTCCATTATCTTATATGAATGGTTTTATGATGTCATGTTGTTTAAGAATCCCATTTTTATTACATGGGTTATGTAATGATGTATGATTTATGATTTTGTGGCACACATAAGAAATGATTCATTATAAGATGGGTGGGACCTATATCTCCCTCCAATGCATTGGGTAAAGATTTTATATCTCATGAGATAGACATGGCTGGAACGGAAGGTTATTTCGGTTCAGTGATACAGGACTGAAACGAGGAGTGAACTCGGTTCAGAAAGGGACTTTGTCCACTAAGATAGTCTTGGCAATGAGTCATGACTAACAAGAAATGATTTTCCATGATTATGTGTGCATGCCACCAAGTTTCAAGTCTTATGTTATGATTATGGGGATCTCATTTTCACTTCTATGATTTGTTCCATGTTAAGATATTACGATCTCTTTTGCAGGTTATGATTTTCAAAAAGATATGATATGATTTTTATTTCTTTTGTATACCCTTACTGAGCATTTGAGCTCACCCTTTTATGTTTTCTTTTCCCCAGGATATAAAGAAAGGTTTTAGGTAAAAAAAATGGAAGATCTTTATGGGAGATATTGAAGATCTTTCACCAGGATTAGAAGATTATGTTCCGAGTTTCCAAAGACACTAAACTATTACGATCCTTGTGTGTGTGTGTGTTTGTTATGTACTAAGTATTCCGCAAATGTAATGTAATGTCCATGTACGTCAGGATACGGGTCTCTACAGTTGGTATCAGAGGAAAGGTTTAGTCAACCTTTGGAAACTAGGATGCGAAAACGTTAGTGAGATCCCTAGAGATATTTCTAAGGTATGTCTAGGGATGTCCCTAAGGATAAGTATACGTATAGGATATAGTCCTAGAACAACAGTAACGATCTTAGAATTTAACCTAAGATGTTAGATAATGAAGTTATTCCCCCTTTATTATGATTTTTGCATCTCACACTATTCTTTTTGGGTTTTAGAAAATGGATGGAAACAAGGTGATTCACGATAATGGAGGATATGCTGGACAATGGAATGATATTCTTCATGAGAAACCAAATGAAATGGGATTTGGAAGTCCAAACATCATTATTATGCCGAATCAGCAATCTCACAATATGATCAATAAAGTAAAATTTGGTAAGTTTCCTGACTCGACTAATAAGAGAAAGATGGAGTTCCATGATGATCCTAGAGGAATGAAAGTTCAATTTCCCCTATGTAAATCATGTGGGAAGAGGCATCAAGGAGAATGTTTCAAGGGAACTGGAAGATGCTTTGGGTGTGGAAACGAAGGACACAAAGCAAGTAAGTGCAAAGGAAAAGGGTCGATTAACACCATGGATGAGGATAATGGTATTGCTACGACATCAAAAATGGTTATGTGTTTTAAATGTGGAATGTATGGGCATTATGCAAACAAATGCCCTAAGGGAAAGACTCATGAAGAGAATTAGTATGGTCATATGGGTAGTATTTATGTGGATGATGATGAAGAGACTACAAATGATATGTGAGATGAAAGAATTTTTGAAGCTCGGTCAATGGTTTGAGAATGTAGTGGAATGATTACATGTTTATCATGTGTAATTTTGGAATAAAGAGACATTTATGGATTGTTACACTGTTGTCTTTCCTTGTGTTTTGAAAGTGTATGATTAATGTTACCAGTATCCATGAAAGGGTATTCAGATATTTTTGGAATGTAGATGATATGCGCATAATGAAGGGATAAGGAGAAAATTAAATGTTTGATAGTATTCATGAGCTCATGATTGATATAAGGACTAAGTGATATCATGGTTTGAGTATATAGAATATTGAGGATTTTGGTATGTGGAAAGTGTTAACTTTTAACTGCACTCATGTTTTCACTAAGGTATTCAAGAGAATACACGATTAAGGACTTTGAATGTTTGGGATGTGACCAACAAGACATATCTTATGTGGGGATCAACGACAGTATTAAATCTCTGGTAATCGTTGTCACTATATTATGAGAATGGACTGCAGTATTATGAGCCTAAAGATTGGAATGGTTTATGTTGGATATAAGTTAGTATTGTTTAAGGATAGAAGTTTTTTCTATATTATTGATGGGATGTTATAGTAATATAGTTTTAGAAAAAGGACAACCTGCAGGACGGGCGACAGCCCATCGCTTCGGACAAGGCTGTGGGAATCGAACCCACAACCGAAGTGCGACTAGCCTTTATCGCCTACCACTGGCCTACAGGAAGTCCCTATTTAGTAGAAACTAGTTTTATTTTATTAAGCGATATGATATATGAAGTATAAGTTCATTTTTGGAACCATATATGATTAATCTCACTATAAGATGGACTTATAAGTTTTTCTAACCTTTTGTTTGAAATAGATGGAATGACCCATCCTTCTATCACATGATCTGCTAATGCTTCACGAATAACAAATTCAAATTCCTTTCTTTATGATATGAAGTGGAAATTGTTCAATTCACGAACAACAGTGAGATTGTAACAAAATCATGTAAGTATTTCTTTTAATTCATCAACTTTAGGGAAATGATCTTGAAAACCAAAAATGTTGTCCTAGTGCTCTTATATCTGATTAATCAGATGGTACATTAGATCGTCACAAATTTATGGCTTTGTGATTCCTAGATTTTCCATAGCCATGTTCTCTATCACTCTCCATCAGAACATGATGGTTAGATTTCTCTTCCATATCCATATTTTCACCTACGTGGAAACCCAGTGATTAGTTTATTTGGGTAATCGTTACATTTCATACTTTAGTTTTTAAAGCCAAGTTTTGGTATTCCTTTTTACGATGTGGGTTTCTATTAAAGAAACTTTTGAATAGTAAACCATTTATAATCCCGACGAATTTCGAGGGCGAAATTCATTTTAAGGGGGGTAGAATGTAACAACCCGAGAATTTATGAAAAATATTCTTTTTAATTTTATTAATGTCTTGTGTTGTACGCTACACCAAAAGAAGCTTGCACAACACACCTTCTTTACTTGCCTTGCATTACACGCAATCACGACCTTCCTCGATAGCGTGTGTAATACGCAATACCGAGTTTCACTAAACAACGATATGCTATTAAAATAATATTAAAACTAGCCGTTATGAATAGTAATAACAACTTTTTGAAATTATGTAAATCTTATTTTTCAAAGTGAACTTCATTTTTGGATTCGGAGTATCGAATTTAGCCTAAGGTGAAATTTTGGTACATTTCGGATAACTTTCATATTCTGATGAATAGTGAAAATTACTAAATTTTAGTTAAAAACAACTTTTTCAATCGAAATAATTAATAGTGATAAATTATTAATTTGAGTGGTTTTAAAGTATATTTAGAATATATTTTTACAATTTAATACAATGTTGGTCATTGGTTGTAATTTCACATTTAAACCAGACATAATCAAGTGTCAATCTTTTGATATATATTGTTTCCTAAAAACACGCTATTTATTTTAACAGCAGGATTTAATTATAAAATTAATTAATGCAACTTCTATGTTATGAATTTGGTAAAATAGATTTCATTTTTGAATTCGGAATATGAAATATAGCTTAGGATGAAATTTTGGTATTTTTCTGAAAACTTTCAATTTTTGATGAATAGTGAAACCACTAAGTGGTAGGTTAAAAACTGAATTTTGCATAAAACTTAATTTTACCGCTTCTGTGAATGGAATTTCGAAAATCCGAGAGACACGGTTAATATCAAGGACTAAAATGTGGTTCAATGAGATGAAAATAATTTTTTGGTGAATAGAAACTTTTTACTTTTTTTACCGTGGTTAATAGTAAATAGGGTAACTAAGGGTAAATATGATATTACTATTACCCTAACACATGTCATAATTCTATTGGACAAGTGTAATTCGACCAAAAACAAACTTAGGAATAAAATATGACCATTTAGGCCCACTTGGATTAGATTAGGACATTTATTATTAATTTATTTAAAGAAGGGTTAAAATAGTTAAAATCAAAGTTTAATAAGTAAATCATTTTTAATATGGGGTTATACATAAGATAAATTCGACTATAAATATTCATTAGAAAGCTAAAAAGATTTCCTACATGATGGTAGTTTATTTGTAATTTTTAGACATCAAATAATATAATTTATTTATGACACAAAAATGATGCAGTAATTATCTTATTAATGAAATATTGACATAATTGATAATATAAATACCAAAATAAATGTAATTTAAGACTTTTTATGAATTCCACTAATTTTCTAGGTTACTATGATATATTAGTGTTGATTTAATCAACTTGGTTCGAACATATAATTCTGTTATGACTTTCACAAAAATCATATATCAAATAGTGTCAAAATTGACACAAAATAGTTTTTAAATCAAATATTATATTATTAATTGTTATGTTATTCCTAAAAATCTAAGGTTCGGACAAATGACTTAGATAAGGATATATGTATTAATAATATACAATTTGGGGTTCGTTTGGCATGTTATAGTAAGTTTATTAACCATATAGTGAAAGAAAACAAAAAGACACGGTAAAAGTTAAATTATTTAACTTAGAGTTAAATCTAATTGATAAGGTTAAAATAATACCCTAAACTTGTCTAAATCCTATTGGTTGATAGGATTTCGACCCATCCCCACTTTAGCTTCGAAATAAGACCCTTTGGAACCATTATAAACCGATTTTGACTTTAATATAAAATAATATTTTGAGGTATTCCTAAGGTGCCCCTCTCCTCCCTTATAAAAGGACACCTCCTCCCCCTCCTCCTCACACCAATTTGAGCACTCAAGCTCGGCCAACCCCTGCCAAAATCTCTTCTCCACTTCCATAGAAACATCCTAGAGGTTCTAGTCTTCCTCAAAGACCAATTTTAGTGCCCTAAGAGGAGGTCTCAAAGAGGCACTTCAAAGAAGAGGTAATTACCGTTACCAATTCTTTCATCTTTATTTCTTCTTCCACTTCTTCTTCTTAGGTTGTTTCATTATGAAGTAATAACATCAGTATCACTCATATACTGATATGTTATTATAAGTATGAAACAACCCTATTTCACTATCTATCCATCCTACGGAAAAAGAAATCACCGCGCGTGCGTACGTACGGAATACCGTCTCCACGCCGTGGTGTAATCTATTTTCCACCACCACCTTACATGGATGGGTATAATGGTGTAAAGAATAACTATACATAGTTATTACAACATCATATTGATTCTGATATATTGTATAATCCACTTCAATTCAGTTCAATATTTATGGAAATGATATCATCGCTCGTGCGTACGTACGGACTACCGTCTCCACGACGCGATGAGATTCATTCTCCATGTTAACCATTTAAGAATGATTATAATGTATATATAAGAAATAATAATGAAATACATGACATTATAAAGCTACTGGATTTATGTATATATATATATACATATGTATGTCATCCACTTACTTCCATTTCAAGACAATAAGGAAAGAAAAACAGCGTTCATGCGTACGTACGGACTACCGTCTCCATGAACGGTGTTTTTCATTTTATTTATCTATCTATTATATATATATATATACTGAATATATATGATATATAAATCATATTTTATATTCTGGAAGTAAGTAAATCATGATATAAGTAATAATGATGTCAAGAACAACAAGTCAAAACACCTACGATAAATGAAACGATTTTACCCAAAACGCTTCTTTAACATGGAATTTACAAAAGAACGGGTAATATAATGTCATAAGTGAACCATATATGATATCATAACAATGAATATGATTCTGTAATAAGTCAATGACATTATTTAAATCATTATACAGGAGGTTCGGACACATACGAAGCAAATTGGACCTAAGGTAAGGGAAATATCACAATCTCATTTTTATCCGAGATTGTTTATTCGTAAGTATTTACTGGGGTGTATTTTATCATCCACATCCATGTTTCATCAATATGTAATATTATTTCCGTCCACCTACAATTGTTTAAATCCATTTTTACCCTTAGGTGAGTTTTTAGTAAAGAATATGAAAGGAATCTTTTGTCGTTTTTCCGTACGAGGTACTTTTTGACTTTTCCGACAAAAGTAAGAAGAATGTTTTTTTTAACTTATACGGCATGAATGGATTTTTAAAACATTATTTCCAAGAAGCTTCCTTTACCTGTTTTCATGTATATTTTTAATCAACTTCTTTTAGTTTAAAATTGTATGACATGTTAAGAAAGGAAAAGTGTTTTTGAAGTAGAAAGGATATTTTCCTCAAGAATGAAGTTCAAGTGTTTTATCAAAATTATTTTTCCATATAAGATAATAAAGGGTTCTATTTCTATCCATATTTTTACATTGATTTAACTATGTTGTGATGGAATTATGTTTATGAATTCCATTATCTTATATGAATGGTTTTATGATGTCATGTTGTTTAAGAATCCCATTTTTATTACATGGGTTATGTAATGATGTATGATTTATGATTTTGTGGCACACATAAGAAATGATTCATTATAAGATGGGTGGGACCTATATCTCCCTCCAATGCATTGGGTAAAGATTTTATATCTCATGAGATAGACATGGCTGGAACGGAAGGTTATTTCGGTTCAGTGATACAGGACTGAAACGAGGAGTGAACTCGGTTCAGAAAGGGACTTTGTCCACTAAGATAGTCTTGGAAATGAGTCATGACTAACAAGAAATGATTTTACATGATTATGTGTGCATGCCACCAAGTTTCAAGTCTTATGTTATGATTATGGGGATCTCATTTTCACTTCTATGATTTGTTCCATGTTAAGATATTATGATCTCTTTTGCAGGTTATGATTTTCAAAAAGATATGATATGATTTTTATTTCTTTTGTATACCCTTACTGAGCATTTGAGCTCACCCTTTTATGTTTTCTTTTCCCCAGGATATAAAGAAAGGTTTTAGGTAAAAAAAATGGAAGATCTTTATGGGAGATATTGAAGATCTTTCACCAGGATTAGAAGATTATGTTCCGAGTTTCCAAAGACACTAAACTATTACGATCCTTGTGTGTGTGTGTTTTTGTTATGTACTAAGTATTCCGCAAATGTAATGTAATGTCCATGTACGTCAGGATACGGGTCTCTACATAGTTTTTTCCAAGACATCCAAGGGTGTTCTATTTTCCCTCATGGGATCCCCACCAGAATTTGGACAACCGGGAATGGATCTGATCAAAAAGAGTTTATAGAAACATGAATAAATGAATATCATAAGATGTTATTGGTTGGGCCAAATACATAATAATAAATTCCTTTCCTACCTCATAGATCTTCCAACATGACAATAAAAAATAAAAATTTCCACCCTCTCCATAATTAAAGTAAAAACTTGTTTCTTTGATCTTACGATAAGGGTTAGGAGGCCAAGATATTTAGGACTCTTTTCACAAGTATAAATATTCACACCCACATCAATTTATCCCTTTTTACGTGTAAAACACTTTTATTGAAGGATAATTCTGATTTCGATGGATTAATACATTCTCAAGAACCCCTTCTGAACATATTAATGATTTTTAGCACTTGAACACATTATTTCAGGGTATCACAAGAAAAGAGGATACTATCATTTACACATAAGAGGTGGGTGATATGGGTATTTCTACTAACCTTCACACCATGGATAATTCCTTCCTCCACTCCTTTTAAGAGAAGATAAGAGTAAACATCAGCTGTCAAAATGAGGAGATAAGTTAAGAGTGGGTCCCATTGTCATAGAACTTTTTAGGGTTTAAATCTTTACAAGTGGGACCCATTAATAATAATTCTGAAGGAGACTGTCATTACATAGTTTATGATATTTGAGATCCATTTCATTCTGTAGCCCAATTTGGGGAGGACAATTTCAAGAAAAGGCCATTAAATTCTATTATATGCTTTCCCCATATCTAATTTTATTACCATTACACCTATTTTTAATGATAACTGAGTTTTCATAGAGTGAAAAAATTCAAAATCAATAGCATAATTATCATTAATGGATCTATTTGGAACAAAATCACATTGGTTTTCAGTAATAAGTAGTGGGAGATAATCGTGGAGCCTAGCCACCAAGATCTTTGAAAAGATTTTGTAAAAAACATTACATAAAATGATAGGTCATAATTACATGATTTACTAAGGTAAATGGGTTTTTGGTATGAGGGTAATAAGGGTTTCATTAATGAGATCAAGAGAGTCTCTTCCATTCAACAAATCCTTCATCAGGGCCACCACATCTTGTATGACGATATGCCAAAACATTTAAAAAAAATGCATGAAACCCATCAGGCCATGGGGCCTTGAAGGATTGAATATGTTGAATAGCCCCCATAACATCATTCTCAAAGATATCTATCTCCCACTTATAGTTCATATCATCTGTGACTATTTTTGGGATACAGCTAGTTAGGCATGAAGGAGTATCAATATCTTCCTCATTATAGAGGTTACTGAAAATTTTCTGGATAATGGATTAGATATTATTGTTTTCATAAACAACCCTACCTGAGTGATATCCATGTTGATAGATGTGGTTTTTTCCTTTTCTTAGTATACACTCTTTGGTGAAGAACATGATTATTCTTGTCACCCTATTTCAAATGGGATTCCCTTTCCCGTAGAAACCAAAATCTCTCTTTCTCCCTCAATACTACATTAAGGTTCTTTTTTGTAAATGATATATCCTTGGGAACATATGTATAACAAGGAAAATAGTGTATCATATTCAAGTGATTTTATGAAATAGTAATATGTCTATCAACATCCCTAAATCTGAACAAACTCTACTTCTATAGACAAGAGGCAATACTACAGATATTGAAAATTATGGATTGGTTCGGTCCTTGCGAAGTTGACTATCCCACCTTCTAACAAAAACTATTTTGGAGCCACATAATTTCAAATCAAAAGGTTCATAAAGGTCTCCAAAATTCCCCATGATGGGTTATAGAATAAATGATCAGATAGTGGTCAGATGAGACTAGATGTAGTTGAATGGAAGATGAAGCATGGAATAGGGATTTTTATTCATCTGTTCCAAAAAATATTTATAGTCTTTCAGCAATATTATTCTACTGTGATCTCCCTCTATAGAAAGTGAATGTAGTGCCCAAGAACCCATGTTCATGAAGATAATTAAACACAAGAGAATTCCTAAATTCTTACATAGCATCACAACTCCGCACACACCCCATGAAGGAGGATCTCGTTGATGTCTCCCCAAACTAGCAGTGGTCCCAAGAGAGAGGATCTCACTCGACTCAACAGGTCCCAAGAATTTTGTTTATCATGGTGCCTAATCCACCCATAGAATCCAAAAAAAGGCCATGGGAGATATCATGGTGTAAAACCAGTCATGAAAATGTGATTACTTGAGAAATTAGTCACCTAAACACCAAGATCCTCTTTACACAAGAGTCACAAACCACCAAAGTGTCCCTATCTTCCAAAAGGAAAGATGTTCTAGAAACTAATATTTAAACCAAGTAGACCATCATCCTTGAAATCCAACATAGTTTTAGATGAAAAAAACATGTCCGAGCTGTATTTTGAACCCCGGTGACAGAGCGACCAAACCGTTCAGGGGTTCCCAGGTCCCCGACAGTTCCATCATAGGATTTTCATTTCTCCAGGTGTTGCTGGGACACAACTTCCTCTGCCTCCATAACTTTGATAATTTGTATATCACCTACCACTCTCCACCTCTTTGGGAGTCTCTCATGAATTTTCTATTCCTCCCAGCTTCATTTTTGGTCTCCTAGATTTTTTACTTCCTGGTATACTATCTCAATCACCTCCAGTAACCCTCCTCCATGTCCAAGGTTTTTGAATACCTGACAGATTTAATCTAACCATATCTCCTTCTTCCTGGGAAGTGATACCTAGTGATTTAAAATCATGACAAGGAATTGGGTCATGGGGTTACTCTCTAGCTTTCTCCCACCCATCACCCGGGTCTAGTGGTAATTTTCATTTTCGCGATAACCCAAGAGGTGGGAGAGAAGACTCTTTTGCATAATCAGGAACCCAGATTGAGTAAAAGGTCTGGTCCTTCACCTTACCTACATGATTTTCCCCTAATTCTTCCATGACCACAATTCTGCCTAATGTTACTTATTTTTCAAATTGATCAACTGGGTTTCCAATAGGAAACTCTAGTGGCCCAAGCATTATGATTTTATTTTAAACTAGTTCCAAATTCTTCATGAGCTCCTTCGCTAGACTGTCACGATTATATTGTTTTTCCATCTTAGGAATAAACGTTGATTTATATGTTTTGGCACGAATCCAAAGTCCATATTGAAAAATGACACTACCTTGATCATCCTCCTTCTTCAACCCACATAAATTATCTAAATGTCCGAGACACCCACAAAACAAGAAAAAAATTGGGATCTTTTCAAATTTGATGGATATCTAGGCATTAGACTCGTCATATAACATGAAGAGACCCCTCATAAGTGGTTGTGTCACATTGACTAGTGCTCTGATCTGAATGATGGGTCCCCAGTAAATTAGATCAATAACATTCCAAAAATGTACCAATACATTCTCGAACTTCACATATAACTTGTTCAATTCTACCATGAAACGATATTCATTTGATTTGTATCCAGAAAGGTGAGTGGGTCACTAGAATATTTTTAATATCTTACCCACCTTTTAAATCTTCCATGATAATGATTTGGTTATTGAAGGACCATGGTCTACCTTTAAGGACCTTTTCTTTACCTCTTTTATTGAAAAATTCAAATATAAGGAGGCCCTCCCCCACTTCCCTTATGTCGACCCCATCCTCTAATTTCCAGATTTTTTAGGGTGTTTTTAATAGTTCCTTGATTAAAAGATCATTTTTATGCATTTTCCAACGATCAACTGACTTATATGGTATGAAAGAAAAGCATATTCATCCTTTCGTGTGGAAAATGTACTTTTCTTCTTAGTTATCCATGAAAGTTTCTGCCACATATTCACCAGGTCTATTTCCATTTCTACGTACCACATTTTCCTCTTTTCAAATTTCCACTCCAACATGAAAAGAGGGCTGCATGAAGCAGCCCCAGCATTACTCCCTATAACAAACCCACCCTTGTGCGGAAAAAATGTTGCACGAAATCACCCCTATGCAGAAAAAACACTATGCTCGTGGTTCTCTTCACCCGAAGTGCTCTTTGTAAACCCTCCCACGCAAACCCTTCATTAACGGACATCCTATGTGTGTCCTCACATCCATCGTGTACGAACACCCTACGCTACCAGTGCTCTTCTCCCATGGAGCTCTTCGCAAACCCTCCCTCGGGAACCCTTACTTCAAAGACACCATGCACACGTCCTCCCTTTCACAGCGTACCAAAACACAACGCAGTTAGCCCCTCCAAGAACCACAGTCGAACAAAACCC
Organism: Viscum album; assembly: GCA_963277665.1. Lineage (NCBI taxonomy): Eukaryota > Viridiplantae > Streptophyta > Magnoliopsida > Santalales > Viscaceae > Viscum > Viscum album. The sequence goes on from OY728143.1 coordinate 1,216,530,341, forward strand.
TTCTTGGATAGATTCCAAACCACTAGAGATAAAACACAATATAAATAGAGAAAGAATCCCAAGGTGCATGAAATCTGTTCTATCCATGGAAGGGAAAAACAATTCAAATCACCAGTCAGAACGCCATCGCAAACAGCACCTCCACTGGTAACAGGATGCGGCTTTAAAGGAGGAGATCACAAATCGTCACAGGTCACTAATCTAAAACATAAGAACACAACCAAAGTCATGGCTGATTGAAGATCTGATGCCTTTGGGACAAGAACTCACAGTTGAAGCTGTCAGAGTTCACAACTCTTAGATCGAAACTGTCGTGGGTCCATCGAAGGTCCTCTTGGATCAAAAAAGTCTAAGATTGTTGCAGGTCTATCATAGGATAGCTGGGATCAAGGAACCCAAATATCCCCAAAGAAATAAAAATAACCCCAATACTACGTAGGACATTGGTGAAGGTGGAGGAGGATTTAGGCATATGGGTCTTTTTTTAATGGTTCTATGTGTGTTTTATTTTGGAAAATGGGGTTGGTCAATGCCACTTGAAGTGGTGCTGATTACCCAAAACCTTATAGCGCCACTTGAAGTAGCATTGTCCATTTCCCATCGAAAAACAGGTGCAGCGCCACTTGAAGTGGTGCTGATAGTATCCCACTATTGGGATGGGCACCACTTCAAGTGGCACCCAAACAAAACCTCTCATATATAAGTCCCTCCCTCCTCTCCTCATTCTCACATCCCCACTCCCTCTCATATTCTAACTCTATCTTCAATATATCTCTCTCCTCTCCTCACTCTCTCTTCAAGATCTCTCTTTCTCAATGCTCTGCCTCTCTTTGTCTGTGAAGCTGTTTGAAGGATCATAAACTTTCCACCGATTTGAGGTAATTCTAATTTTTAATTTGATTAATATAGCGATTTATTTATTTATTTCTATAGTTCGTAGAAATAATTCACAAATAATGTAAAATATTTTGAAATTGTAATTGATTATTTGTAGTAATTGTTATTAATTAATGGTAATTAGGTTATTAAGTAATACTATTTAGTTAATTGAATTATAAATAGTTAAATAACTAATCATAATTAGGTAATTAAATTGTAATTAGTTAATTAACTAATCATAATTAGGTAATTAAATAATTCTAATTAGGTGATTAATTAATTCTAAATATGTGATTAATTTATTATAATTAGATGGTTAATTAATTCTAGTTAGGTGATTATTTAATTGTAATTAGGTGATCAATTAATTCTAATTATGTGATTAAGTAATTATAATTAGGTGATTAATTAATTCTAATTAGGTGATTAATTATTTGTAATTAGGCGAGTAATAAATTATTATTTGGTGATTAATTATTTGTAATTAGGTTATTACTTAATTATAAGTATGTGATTAGTTAATTATAAGTAGGTGATTAATTTATTATAATTAGGTGATTAATTAATTATAACTAGGTTTTTAATTAATTTTAATTAGGTGATTAAGAAATTGCAATTAAGTGATTAATTAATTATAAATAGGTAATCAATTGATTGTATTTAGGTGATTAATTAATTATAATTAGGTGATTAAATAACAGTAAGTAGGTTATTAATTAATTATAATTAGGTGATTAAAAATTTCTAATTAGGTGATTAACTAATGGTAATTTTGTGTTAATTAATTATAACTATGTGATTAATTAATTCTAATTAGGTGAGTAATTAATTCCAATTTGGTAAATAATTAAAGGCAATTAGGTGATTAATTAATTCAAATTTGGTGATTAATTAATTCTAATTAGGTGATTAATTAATTCTAATTAGGTGATTCATTAATTGTAATTGGTTGATTAATCAAATTTAAATAGGTGATTAAGTAATTGTAATTAGGTGATTAATTAATTCTAATTAGGCGATTAAGTAATTAATTAATTCTAATTAGGTGATTAAGTAATGGTAATTAGGTGGTTAATTAATTCTAATTTGGTGATCAATTAATTCTAATTAGGTGATCAATTAATTCTAATTAGGTAATTAAATAATGGTAATTATGTGATTAAATAATGGTAATTAAGTGATTAATTAATTCTAATTAGGTGATTAATTAATTCTAATTAGGTGATTAATTAATTCTAATAAGGTGATTAATTAATTATAATTATCTGATTAATTAATTAAAATTAGGTGGTTAATTAATTCTAATTAGGTGATTAATTAATTCAATCTAGGTGATTAATTAATTCTAATTAGGTGCTTAATTAATTATAATTATGTGGTTAATTAATTCTAATGAGGTTATTAATTTAATATAATTAGGTGATTAATTAATTCTAATATGGTGATTAATTAATGGTAATTATGTGATTAATTAATGGTAATTATGTGATTAATTAATGGTAGTTAGGTGATTAGTTAATGGTAATTAGGTGATTAATTAATACAAATTAGGGTATTAATTAATTCTAATTAATTGATTAATTAATTATGATTTGGGGGTTTATTTAGTCTAATTTGATGATTAATTAATTCTAATTAGGTGATTAATTAATTATAATTATGTGATTAATTAATGGTAATTATATGATTAATTAATGGTAATAGTGTGATTAATTAATGGTAATTATGTTGTTAATTAACGGTAGTTAGGTGATTAATTAATGGTAATTAGGTGATTAATTAATACTAATTAAGTGATTAATTAATTCTAATTAGGTGATTAACTAATTCTAATTTGGTGATTAATTAATTCTAATTTGGTGATTTATTTAGTCTAATTTGGTGAATAATTAATTCTAATTATGTGATTAATTTATTCTAATTAGGTGATTAATTAATGATAATTAGGTGAACAATTAATGGTAATTATGTGATTAACTAATGGTAATTAGGTGATTAATTAATGGTAATTAGGTGATTAATTAATTATAAATTGGTGATTAATTAATTCTAATTATGTGACTAGGTAATTAATTAAAGGTAATTAGGAAATTAATTAAATATAATTAGCGAAGTAGTTATCTTAATTAGCGAAGTAGTTATATTAACTAGTGAAGTAGTTATATTAACTAGAAAATTAGTTATAAATTTCTTCTAAAATATATCCTTAAATTACATTCTAGGTATGATAATGAATTTATTTTTCCATCTACCTTGACCTTAGTTTTTTAATTGAAGTTATGAACATGAATTTAGTAGTTGAATATATTTTTTGCATATTAAGTGTTAGAGTTTTAATTAAATGAATGCTCTCTTGAGTAAATTATCCTCAGGTAGAGGGGCATTGGTTCGGACCACCTACTTTCCTGGAGGCTTTCCTTGTCTAGGAAATTGAATGGGGTTGGCTATCTGTCGCTCTGGGCATACTCATGTAGAGTTTTTCAATTTCATATTACTCTATGCTTTTACATGACGTGTTCATGTACCTCATGCATATAATTTATGTGGATATGTATGAATATGTTTGACTTCTAATTTTGGGTAAGTAACACAGACTTGTGGATTGTGTAAAGAGTTACACATCAATATGGTCTGAACATATTGATTTGGTAGAGGGACTGCGGTTCCAACATGAATTACTAGAAGCATGCATACATAAATTGATTATCTAATTGGATTTAGTTAATAACAATGGTTTATTTTGGATAATAAAGATGGATGCTACCTATATTTATTGAAATAGTCAAATGATTGATACAGAACAAGGATGTTGTTATATTATACATCTAGAATCTGTTGTGATTCTTAGAGGATGTACAACTTTGGAAGCTATGTGAAGGAAAATTCATCAAAAGTTAAAACTCGTGGGGAATCAAGTGATAGAGTCCATCACATTCAGAAATCTACAATATATTGATAGGTTTTGGCTTGTGGCATATCTGGTAAATGATGATGATGATTGGGAATATGTACTTTCATTATTTATGTATCTACCTGGGAATGAAATTATGGAGTTGTATGTCACTATAGCTATAATGAAGGTTCTATCGACATTGGAAGTTATCATCCCATCTCAAAATCATGAGACTATGTTATATGCTCCTACACATCAAGAAGTTACATTAGAATTAGTAGTTGTTCCATCATTTCTATTGACCACCGTTAAAATGGATAGTCCTCCACATACTTTAGATGCATTGGTCGATGATTTTGAGGATGATGACCATTTAGAAGAAGAAGATTAAAAGGAAGTTGAAGAAGAAGAAGAAGAAGAGCATACAAAATATCAGTATGTGCCTACTCATGTGAGGTTCAACCCACCACTGAACCATCCTCCACTATAGGCTTCATTGTCGACTAAAGGCAGGAATTGCTTTCCAGAATTCGATTGGTCAGTTATTACTCCCAGTTCATAAATTCCAGGAATCATTGGTGGCACAGATCGAGTGTCAGATGACGGTGTTCTGTATATTGGAAGAGAGTTTGAGAGCAAAGAATCAATGAAAAATGTGATAAAACAATATCACATTGAAATACATTACTCTTATGTTGTATCAGAGTCAAAGAGGTCTTAATATTTGATATGTTGTGACAAATATGAATCGAACTATCAAATTCATTTGCGAGCCATAATTTATAACACCTTTTATAGCTGGCGCATCACTATATTTACTCCACACACTTGTTTGAACCCAATATTGTCACAGGAAGACTCTTCATTAGATATTGAGTTTGTTTTAACTATTATTATTGAAATGATTTTAACCTGTCAAGACGTTCCTATGGTTTTTTTGATGGAGCGAATCAAACAAATTTTTGGGTATCAAATATCTTACTTGAAGGCATGGGCAGTATGACAAAAGGCTACTGTGAAGGTATATGGTGATTGGGATGACTATTATCAAGTTTTACCAAAAATGTTTGAGATTCTACACCACAATAATCTAGTGTTCTATCAGATTCATACAATTGAATATATGAACCAACACAACCAAGTTTACAACTAAATGGTTGTGTTTGATAGATTATTTTGGACATTTGTACCATGTGTGGCAGCTTTTAGACATTGCAAGAAGTTTATACAGATTGATGGCACATTTCTGTATGGAAAGTATATAGGAATTTTATTTATTTCTTCCACACATTACGGAAATAAAGCCTTTCTACCTTTGGCATTTGTAATTGTAGAGAAAGAGAAGTTCTCATCATGGTGTTGGTTTTTGACATGCCTCCGAGAGTTTGTTATGGATGTAGAAGGGATTTGTTCTATTTCAGATCACCAATGTGCAATCAAGGAGGCACTACAGTCTGAGGGTATTTTGTGGATACCACCATATTCCCATCATCGATACTGTATTCGACACGTTGCAAAAAATTTGTGAAAGAAGTTCAAGAATGATTCTATGAAGAAGGAAATCTTAAAAATTGGTAAGAACATCCTTTTTCCTTTTGATTTTTTTCTTAGTTATTTTCATATATATTCAGTGGATTTCTTGTTTGATAGAATATGAGCCTAAAAAAGGATGGAGGAGCATCTTCGAGATATTCACATAGTAAATTCCAAAGCAGAAATGGTCGTTGGCATATGATTATGGGAGGAGATATGGTCATATGACGACCAACATCATAGAATGTATAAATGTAGTTTTCATGGGAGTTCGAAAATTAAATGTCACAGGTAAATATGAATATTAGATTATATGTTATTCAGAAGTGGTAAAATTATAATATAATATTAGTATAATGTCTTAAAACTAAATTATAGGATTGGTACAAGAGAATTTATATCAGAGTGTAAAGTACTTTCTGGAACGGGGAAAGCAGGCTGAAGAGGGATTGAACAGAGGGATGCACTATGGACACCATTTCCAGCACGAGCTAGATATAGTTCATTAGGAGGCTGCAACTTATCGTGTAACTGCATTTAATCATCCAGATCAATGATTTGATATTGTTGAGCCTCGTGATGTTGTGGCTTATAGAAATTTTCATGTGCGAGTTGTTTTTCTGGAGAAGCGTTACTGTGAATGTGGCAATTTTCAAGCACTGAGATATCCTTGCGGCCATGTGATTGCATCATGTACTTACATACACGTATCCTAGGAGTAGTTAATTGATCCATCTTATCGACTTGAGAGAATCAAATCCTGCAATAGTACTTTGTGGATGCCAATCAGGGAATATCAGAATTTTTGGTTGTCTGATGGCACACCCATGATTCTAAAGAAAAACACTAGACTTCGACCTAAGGGAGTCCAAAGTCGACTCGTATTCGGAATGAGATGGATTGGACTAGTGAATAACTAGCTAGACGAAGGTGCATTATATGCCGATAGGAACTTAATACAAAGACATGTTTCCCTAGACACATAGGACAATCATCTTATGGTTAAAATGAATCAAGTACTCTATCAGTTACTGTAAAAATTTGTAAATGTAATCATTTTTATCATTATCGCCATTTTTAATAATATGTGTCTTATTTGTATATAGGGAAACATTTAGAAAATGTACTTATATATTATAAACATTTCAAACATAGGTTAATAGAATTACATAAATACAAATTATTACAAAGATTCAAAAAAATCGAAACTATCAATGAATCCAAAACATGGATCGGTTCTTCATCACTCCCAAATTAATAAAACTATAAATTCTATTTTCATTTCACTATTTTCGGTTAACTATTACTTAACATAGATTGCTAAGAAATAGTTAACTGACAGTTGTGAAGTGCACAGAGAATCGGTAGTTTTTTTATTAAATTTGGGAGTGATTCACAACCAATCCATGTTTTGGATTCATTGATTAATGAATCCAAATAAACATCAGTATTCTTCCAACACACTACATCAGTAGAAAAAACAATAGTAATAACCAAAATACTGTATTTAAATAAACCTGCACACTACGCATAAATGTTTTCTTATATAGGCAGATTCTTTTTTTGAGTTGGTTTTGTTTGTTTAATGCTAATAATGTAGTGATAACCATTTATAGTTTCACATTCAAAAAAGAAAACAAAACCATTTGAACTATGAAATTAAAATGATAAATTTCATATCTTACATGAAATTAATGTTTTACTGTTGGTACATTCAGATGGAGCAGCCACTATTATCTACACCAAAGATGCACGTGTCACGTGATGTGTTAGCGCGACAACCTGTTAGATATCTTGTTGTTCGGAGAGCACATCATTCCCATCACGAGGCACCACCGGTAGCTATTTTTTCATACCATAAATGTGCAGGATTTTATGGAGTGGCAATTTTGACTTCAAGACCATTGAACACCATTTTATTGTTGTGTTGGTTGAGAGATGGCGGACAGAGGCAAACGCATTTCATCTCCTAGAGGGGGAAATGACTATTACTTTAGAGGATGTCGCCTAGATGCTGGGGTTACCCATCCATGGACCTGAAGTTACGGGTGCTAATAGTGGAAACTGGGCTGCATTCATACATAGGATACTAGGAATTGATGTCATCGGTGCACGAGGTGTCCTCCAGGGTTTGCGCTTGCACATGAGGTGGCTTGATCAGCATTTTGATGTCATTCCTGAGGATGCAGATGAGGAGACTCTTGTTCAGCACACACATGCATACATTTTTCGGCTTCTTGGAGGCATGTTGTGTGTCGACTACTCCACCACTTTGGTACACATGATGTACCTCCCATTACATGAGGATTTAGATTAGATGGCTACATGCATTTGGGGGTCAGCAGTATCAGCACATCTATACAGCTGTCTCTGTACTAGTTTTCAGGACAATTCACATCAGATTACAGGTTTCATGGTGTTAAAATAGATGTGGGCCTTGGAGAATTTTCCACGCATCGCTCCTCGAGATATCGCACCACTTGCACCAGAGCTATTTCAGGACTGTCCTCGGGGGAGATGGTTTGTCTATGTCATTACTTTTAGTTATTTAGAACTTTTGTTATTGTTTTTTATAAACATACCATATATTACTCTTTTTTAACTAGGTGGAGTCAGTCTTAGAAGTATTCACATACTCTGAGACATGGTCTGCATAGCTTCCGACAGATATTTGACGCTCTAGTGCCAGCTAATGTAAGTTAAACAATACTTTTTTGTAGGAAAATTTGATTTGTTATCACTATTTTAAGTTATTTCAATATAAACTCAGTAACATTATTATGCTAATATATGAATTATTTTTTGAGTTTACATTTCAGGTTTCATAGACTCCGTATACAGGTTCTGTCTACGCATCACTTCCACCATACTGAACAGCTATGGTTGGAGATCGTGCTTCAGTATGACCACTCATCCACCTCCATGTCATTGAGTGGAACTAGCCATACCGGTTCATGTGAAAGTTCGGTTATATAAAGCATATCTTGATGGCACTAGGACAACCTACCAAGTTACATTCGATTGTGCTTATAGGTAGATAGATGACAGACCGGCGGCAGACTCATCCATATTATATCGAGATTTGGGACACACGTGCTCGATTCAGTGTCTTTCCATTTAGATATACCACAACACGCTCTCAGTTAACTGCTTAGGGGTATTATGCAAACTGGTATCGACGTCACACCATCATTCTCTTTACACGTCATAGGATTGTCATTCAGTAGTTGGTATGTTTACTAAGATTTATTATTTTTGTTTAACTCATTTTTGGTATTAATTTAAATGTTATTTCATTTGTAGACAGATGTCATTCGTCATCTTTCACACACCACACAGCCTCAGAAGGATGCATATATTTGGCGGGATGTAGTTTATCAGGATATTTTGGCTCCCCTCGATCATCTCCAGTTGATATGTGATAGTTTTTTTGATGAGGAGCCACAAGAATATCCCAATACATATCCTTTAGCTGGAGATCCAGAGGATGATAATGACCCTGCTGTGCCTGCTGAAGACGACGCACTGCCACCACCACCACCAGATGGACGATAGAGACAAGCACATCAGGAGGGGCAGAGGTGACGACATCGACATCGGAGAGCGTCTCCTGCAGATGCCACCACACCACTGAGATATGATCTGGTTCAGCCGACTGATGATATTGCACAGTAGGGAGATGCTTATATACCACAGGTGTCATCTCCCCATATTACTATAGATTTCGATCTGGGTTTGGTCACACAGCTTATGGTGGCACCCTCTCCCGATGAGGCCTTCTTCAGTGCCCCATTTCTACCATTTATAAGAGCTTCAAATCCGTATGGCACCTCTTATGATTTTGGTTCATCCTCCTCACATTGTTTTGGTCAGTCCTCTACATAGCACCATGGGGAGGCACCAAAAGCACTGGAAGAGGAGGAACCCGCATCTAGGAAACTGGATTGACAAGGACGTCGGAGGCGGAGAGGACGTGAGATTCAGATGTCACGCTATGGTACCGGGGGGGGGGCATCGTCATTGATGTTTTCATATGTTATGTTGTATATATTAAAAACCTATTTATTATAATAAATAATTGTTGTTTAAGACAAATAACTATATAATCAAAAATATAGTAAATACAAATTAATTTAAATTAACTATTAATAATTTATATATTTTCAAAGTATCATAACTGTAACATTATTATGCTTCATGTATGTGACTTTAGAAGCGTATACATTATAAAGTATAAGTAAAATCTAAATAAAATTTGTTACACAGACTAAACATATAATAATTTCTTAAATAATGAAAATAAAAACATATAGTAACCAAGAAATATTTTAGTCAACATTGTTTACAAAATTATTTTTAATTTCAGCTAATTCTTATATTTTTAATCCATGTTTTAAGTTTCATTTATATTATTCATATAGTTTATATTTTATAACCTTTCAAAACCATTTACTTGAAAAACATTTACGTTTCAAGAAGTTGGTTTTCAAAGACTATAAATTATTTTTAGTCAACAATGTTTAAGAATTTTTTTTCTAATTGTTTATTATATGTTTAATCCATGTTGTAAGTTTTAATTTATATTGATCATATAGTTTATATTTTATAGGCTTTCAAAATCATATACTTGAAACAATTTTAAGTTTCATGTAGGAGGTTTTGAAAGACTATAAATATAATTATATATATATATACATTTATTTATATTCTAATATTAAATATATTTATAAATAAATTTTAGACATATATGTAAAAATATTTTCCTAATTATATATTTCTAAATAAATTTATATTTATATAATTATAAATATTTACATATAGATATATGTTTAAAATTATATAATTAAAAATATTTTTTTATTTAAATATTTAAATATAAATAGATTTATATTTATAAATAATTATATTTAATTATATATATACAAATTTATATTTATACACATATATATTTCAAATTATATTTATTTATAATTGTAAATATATATTTATATAAAACAAATATTTTTAATAATTATATATTTAAAATTATATTTATAAATTTATAAATAATTATATATAAATAAACCTTATATTTAATGTTTATAAATTTAAATATAGATAACCATTTTTAAAATTATTTATCTTTATATAAATAAACCTTATTAAATCTTATATAATTATTGTAATTACATATTTATTATAATTATGTAATTATTATAATCATATATTTATTATATTTATAACTATATATTTATAATAATTTCAATTATATATTCATTATATTTATAATTATTTAATTATTATAATGATATAATTATTATATAATATATTTATTATAATCATATATTTATTATAATTACATCTTTATTACAGTTATATATTAAATATATAATTATAATTATATAATTATTATATTTGTATAATTATTATATTTATATAGTTATTACTATTATACATTGAACATAATTACATACTTATTATAATTATTATTTTTATAATTATAAATTTATTATAATTATATAATTATAATTATAATACTTATAATATTATAATAAATATATAACTTTAAATATAATATATGTGTAATTATAATAAATATGTAAGTATAATAAATGTATAATTATAAATATAATAAATATATAATTATAATTATAATAAATATAATAAATAGAAATATAATAAATATATTATTAGTGTGTATTTATTATATTTATAATTATATATTTATTGTACTTACATATTTATTATAATTACATATCTATTATAGTTACATAATTATTAATAATTAAATATTTATAAATATAGTAAATAAAATTACTAAAATTATATAATAAATATATAATTATAAAGATAATTATTATATATTTAAAATATAATAAACATTAACATAATAAATATAAATATAATAAATATAATTTTATATTTATTTTAATAATTATATTTATTATAATAAATAATTTTATTATAAACATATTTATTCTATATATATATATATAGAGGTAGGGGGCAGGGTCAGCGCCACTTGAATTGGCGCTGACCAACAATTTTCTTTAGCGCCACTTGATGTGGTGCTGGATAAACCCATTTTCCTATTTAAAATAAACCCTACCCTATTAAACTAAAAAAACCCCTTCACGCAAATCTGCTGAAGGTGGAAGATACCGAAGCAAACAGTCGTGAAGATCCAATCCACTCTATTGCAGATCTGAGAAAAACCCCCATAGGGAAGATAATGCAACCAGTTTCTTAGATGAGGCCATCTTCGCAACTCACCTAAACCTAGGAAACCCTAGGAGGAATGGCTCTCAGCCGCACGTAAGAGACATACTAAGTGTAAGTATTCCTCCCGAATGAATCTGATTTAAATAAGATGAGATATTTGAAGACATCTAAGTCGGCATACCGAGGAGGGTTACTATTTTGTTGTTGAAGCCACTAGAGGATGAATTTGACATCGAGGTAAGGGGATGTTGTAGATTATCTATTCTCCTCTATCGATGTTAAGCCACTATAGGAGCACTACAACCCTCTCTTCCTTCACATATGAATAAGCCTGATTTTTTATAAACATCTCCACCACGCTGGAGATTTGGTGCAGGAGATGACTGCATGAGGCTGAGCCCCCTTATAGGAAATGAAACCACAGTGGTAAGGGATAATAAAAAAAGAAAATAAATAATAATAAATAAAATAAAATAATTATTTAGAAATAAATCATCCTAATAAAATAATATATGTATAAATATAAAAAAATTATTATAAAAATGTAATAATATATATATTAATAATTCTAAGTTTAATATAATGTATACATATAAATATATTTGTTAATATTTAAATATTTATATTAATAGTTATGATGATAATGTTATTTATAATTAAAAACATTATATTTTTATAAATAATGTTAATAACAATGATTTATTAATTATTCTTTGTTTTTAATGTGCAAATATGAGCTTAGAACATGTATGAATTCATATAATATACATTTCACACATGCTTTTCATATTTTTTATAAGGGTTCTTCAAAATTAACATAAAAGTGATGTTTTTTCCATGACAATTTCCACTTCGCCATTATAGAATTGGCAGCTGATCTAAGTTGGTAGGATATGTTGGTGATGAACCAGTGAATGATAGAGGATATTTTTTGATTAGATAAAAGAGGCAAATAGATTTTTGAATTAGAAACTAGGAGAGAGTGGAGGATGGAGAGTGAACTCTGGAGCCTATAGGATGTGAAATTTGAGTCGAGCATGAGCATGACTTAATTGAAGGGAGAAAAGTGAAGATGAAGCTGAGGTAAAATCATTATCTTTCTCTTACCTTTATCATTTTATGTATCTCAATTTCATCTTCTTGTTCTTGATTCTATAATCTAAAATAAACAATTAATTTTGATCATGGGGAATTAAAATTTTTTAGTTCACTCTTATGTTTTTCATGTTATTTTTTTCATTACAACATAATCGTTCAACATGGTTGATTATGATTGTAAAGAAATGTTTGTGCTTCTTTCTATTGAATTTTCTATTACCGAAATATTTTGAAGAGATTTATTCTAACAACAATTCTTCAAATTTATTTTTTATTAATTATTTTTGAATTGGTGACCTCTAAGAGTCATTCATTAGTGGTTGTTCTCTCGTTGAGGGATTTTGAAATATTTCTTTTGCAAGGATGTGTTTGTAATTAATTCTCTATGAAAGAAGGAGCTATTTTAAATCAAACTATTGAGATTCCCTTTCTTTTATCATCGTCATTTGTTGTTCTCATCTTATTTACATTATTTACTCTTTTTTACTCTTTTTTTATTATTTTTTTTATCTTTTCTTTAATAAAAACATATTCAAAATTTACAACACTTTTTTACCACTATTTTTAAACAGAATAAGATTTTAATAATCACTTAGATAATTCACCTTCTTTCCATTAGGTTTCACCTTTATTACTAGTGTGCAAGAGTGTTGTAAGAGTTATAAATTTATAATCTGACACACATGTCCATGATGGTGTGTGATCATATTTTGGAGATGTTTTATAGAAATTCTTCACATTAAGTTTCTTAGGGATAGAAAATAAAAAAAATGAATATAAAAAAACACAATAAAAAATCTATTTAATTTTTATTCAACAGCTTCTTTCAATTTTAATTAACTCTACAGTTTTTCCTAATGTTTTCCTTGTCAAGTGAACTATTTCTATTAATTCATAGCCTTTATTTTTTAACAAATATTCATAAAATTTATGTTTATAAATTTAGGAACTTTAGGTGATTGATTACTAGCTTCATTAAAGATGATAAAGAACGATTATTTGATCCATTGAATAGGTTTGATGAATTTATAGTTCAATACCCTAATCATAAAATTCATATAATAATACTATTAAAGTGTTTTTATAAAAAATTTAATGATTAACATAGACTTATCTTGGAAAATATCTTAGGTGTATTTCTTATGTGTCATAGTGATGAAAAATTGTGGAATTTTAGTGATGATCTATATTGTGAAGATACAAAGAACTACCAAACCTTGAATAAGATACATTCATCTTTGGAGTCCATTAATGAAAAGGTGTTATAAATAATTATCAGTGAAAAAAAATTCCAAATTTTTTAAATTTGAAATACTAACATTTAAAAAGGAACTTTAACATGAAACTGATTTGTGAGAAAAGTGATAAATTTACAAACTCATTTAAGATCTCTAATGATTCAATTTTTCCAAATACTGAATATGAAATTCAATGTTTAAAAAATCAAGGAGGTCAATTTTTTTCCAAATTTATGTTCATTATATTGAATAATTTTCTCATGTTTTGGAAAAAATCCACAAACCTCAATCCTAAAATTAAAATTTTCAATTATATATTAGTGGCACTTTTTTCATGGAGGTTGAAATGAACATATTTGTTTACTTTTTAAGTTTCTACACTCCTTTTATTTCTTAACTAGAAATAGAGGTTACTAATTTTTTTAGAAGATGAGAAAAATATGGATATAGTATTACAACATATATCATATAGTTAATTTCTTTTGAATGTGGGATCAAAGTACATATTCCTCAAATAGAATTTAATTTTTTTTCTTTTTTCAGCTATATTTTAGTGAAATTTTTGGGTGATTTTAGTAGAGTAAAGCTAGAGAGATCTACCACAACCTTTTTAGAACCTTTTAGTATACTATAACTTCAAAATGAATTGAAATTGGTCAATTTTGTCTTGAATTTTAGAGCGTATATAGAAAATAGTTTTATAGAAAAATAGGATAGCTTTCATTACATCCTTACTAGAATAGTTTTTGAAGTATGTATTGTAGCTTCTGCGGGACTTGTTTTCCTCCCTAGATGGTTTGGAACCCATCAGATTCAATTTATGACTAAAAAATAAGAAAAATGTGGTAGTTATTATATAGTAATCCACATCATCCTAGTGACTACAGTTAGAATATAGAAAAGTCTGTTTGGTAATTTAAAAATAGCACATATTGGGAAGTAACCTATGTTTTAATAAAAAACTTATTTTGTTTCTTTTAATTTATTTGAATAAAATTTCTCATGTTATTATCTTGTTCTCATTCATCTGATCACCTGATATCCTTTATTGGATTAAGGAATCCTATTCACATCCTTTTCTCTCTTTGCATTATCTTGTAATTTTATATTCAATTATTGAAATATATGGATGAACAGAACATTAATTTTGTAGAACATTACTGGAAGAGGAAAACTATACCTTGAAATATTTAAGGATATATTTTTAGGAGAAAGATAGATAAACTCTCCTAAATTCAACCTATGGTATTTATATTTGAATAACCATATGATTGAAATTCAAAAATAAATTTAGTGTCTTTTGAATAAACTTCATTTGATAAATGCTTTAGGAAATTACAAGAGTGATTTTTTAAATTTATTCATTTCTATTTTACTCGTCTTCATTATTTCTAGGTTTTTTCATGTTTATTGTTAGGTGAAATAGAGTTTCTATGATTTTAATTTTTTTAAGTGTAAAATTTAGTGTGGGGGAGTAATATTCCTAGATTTTTATGTTTGAGAACATGTGATTGTATTTTCTAGGTGTTTA
This sequence comes from Viscum album, assembly GCA_963277665.1. Lineage (NCBI taxonomy): Eukaryota > Viridiplantae > Streptophyta > Magnoliopsida > Santalales > Viscaceae > Viscum > Viscum album. The sequence continues at coordinate 1,216,545,714 of OY728143.1, forward strand.
GTATATTATTTTCTAAGCTATTGAAAATCTAATTGAAACTAATATTTAAAATTGTTAAAATATTCTTCACTATGTAGTCATCATCTAGTATACTACTATTTTAACTTTACTAATAATTTATATAGTCTTACTTAATGATAAATCATGAACCTTTATTATTTTTTTATAAAATATTTATTGTGGAAGATATATTGTTTGAACTACATTATGAACCTTTTACATGTCTTTAAACTATTATGTTGCAAATAATTTTGAACAAATATTCATAATATTATTTATTCCACATTTGAATTCATATTTGGGGAAAATTTTTGGTTTTATGTATGGGGGATAGGGTCTTCGTAATTTGGGTTAATCTTTTATTTAACGTGTACCCATCAAATCTCTATAAATTGTTTCAAAATTGATTGTTTTAAAAGTTTTTATCTTCTCTTTTAGTAAGTAAAATTATTATTAATTTTGAAATTTGTAATGACACTTTGAAAAGAATATATCTTTATTTCCTCAAAAATTTAAATGAGTAAATCATTTCCTACCCTCTTGGAATCATTCTTTCATGGTCAGATCTTAAGACAATGTTATAAAAATACCACTGATTTTGAACTATTTGATTGAATCAAACTTATAATACATGGAATTACATGAGATATCAAATGAAAATTGTAATATAGCTTGATCTTATTTTCTTCAATCATTTATTATTTTATTCATTATGCTAAAATTGTGTTCATACTTGGGTACACGGTGGAAGTTGGTGGGTCAGGGAATTAAATATTTTCATCTCTAGAGTGAAGAAATGTCATCTTCTCTAGAAAATTGAACCCCGATATGGTTTGAGTATAACACATGATTTAATCATAGCACATAAAATAAAAAGAACATGTATCTCATTCCGATTTAAATAATACACGACTGTCGCAAGTTTTTGTTGATCATTGATTTAATGATCTGACACTAAATCCCCGTAGAACATCCACACATGCTTCTCAAATCTGTGCCTATGTCGTATGTCAGATTCTGGGTGCTAGCATGGATCTCTGATTGTCTCTTTGATGCTGTGATGATCAACATGATATCCTGCATTCGATCTATAATGGTTTTCTAGATTGTTTTCTTAGATTGAGTGATTCTCTCTCTATGTTTCAGGAGGAGGAGAGAAGATCTAAATTGTGATTTTTGTATATTTACTTGTAAATATATTCTCTTTGACTTATATAGTGGAATTATAAATAGAAGGTTAGGGTTCCTCAACCCACAAATATTTATTGTCCACTAAATAAGAAACAGATAAATAATTATGATGAACTAACTGCATCTAAATATTATTAAAATTTTATCACATACCTTTAATATATAAAAAATATATTACATGATAAATCCTAGTTCTTAACAAGACTCATAATTCCCAAAAATATTAAATGAACTCGAAATATTAACATAATATCCATTAGTTTAATATTAATCCTTGTATTTACTTAATAATCAATAAAAACATTCAATAGAAAATTCAACCAAATTATTCTTTACTTGAATAATAATGAATTTATTTATTTATTGGTGGTCAAAAAAACTTTTACAACTCTCGAACCTCATGGTGGGGCCCACTATGTCCTATATACCTATTCACCTAAATAGGGAAGATTCTTAATTGTGCTATTATGTGTGACCCTCTTGGACATTATCACGATAGTAGTTAATAGATTTCATAGACCACGAGTAGTGTTTATCAACCTAGGGAATCTTCTAAAGAGATCAGGAATAGTCATAACAACTATAACCAACCTATGAACATGCATTGTGTAATATAATATCATTGTCATATGATAGATCATAAATAAATACATACACTTGGTTCATCATCATTTGTTGCATTTTATTTGTTGATCGGTTTGGATAGATTTACCTTCAAATACCATGTATATGGATTTATAAAGGTAATATCACCATGATCAACCAAGACCTAGATATAAAATCCTCAAATCGGAAGTGAAAAAATATATCTTTATCATTCAACCATTGTTATACCACCAATGATGCACCCAACATAGGATACCTTTAAATGAGTTCATTTTTATGTTTTTTCCTTATATCAAAGCATGTGATAAAATGGAACACATTGATAATGATCTCAATTCAGGAGACCAATACACATGTTCGTAGATAGGAATAACCAATGACACCCAAAAGATGTAGTGTTCTACTTGGAGGGTTTGTTCTTGTGATTTTAAATTTTAGATATCCCCAAGTGTGAACTTCATGAGAAGTAGTCTCAATACTTATGAGCCCCGAGTACCTGATAGTCCCACATCATCTGTTTCCTGTCAGTATGATGTATCTGGACCATAAGACATAAAATTAATATTACTAACATTATATCTCTAGGTTATCAATATATTCTAGGAACTATTATAATCTTTTTATATGAAACGTATTATAATTAAATTACCATAAATATAGTGGTTTTAGAAGTATTAACACTATTATTGTATTGTCCTGACCCAGCTGCCACTTAATGGTGCCCCAGGCCGATCGGTCACAATCACCCAAACATGCCTCCCCGTATGCTAGAGGGTGCTGACTAGTAGATAGGGTTTGGTAATTCAGACATTAGGAGACTATACCCTCTTTTATGAAAGTAAAAAACCAATGGAAGAAAATAAAAATAACAAGTGTGCAAGAAAATAAATAACCAGAAAAATACCAAGTCAAATGATAGTCAAAACAAGAAATACAATACTCAACTAAAAAGGGAAAACATGCTATGATAATTAAAGTGTCAAGTTTCTACAATGAAACTGAAAAATAAAGACACAACGACTCCCTATTGGGCCTCGAACCACGTTTGGTTCCCTCACTCGTGCTCTATTCTCAAACAAAAAACTATCCTCAATCCTTGACCTTATCTTGTCCTATAACAACAAAGTCTACTCAAGTTCTGATTAGTCTGCCTGAATAGGGTGTGACTACAACTCAATAGGCTGCCACCAACGTTGTCTAAAACAATTCTAGTCAAAAGATACTATATGAAATTCTATTAATCAATAAATACAATGCATAATCAAACAGTTATCACATTGTCTTTTATTCTTTAATCATCACATTAGACCCAATTTCAAATTATGTATCCCATTTAAATCATAATTCATTATTATCATTCATTTGGTGTTGAACACCTTGTCATGCACCCCAAATCTCATTTAGTGAATATCGCCTTGTCTAACACTCCTCATCACATTTGGGGTAGATATCCATGTCTAGCACCCCACAACACAAGTTCTTGGTTAACTATTGGGGAGAAACACCATGTCCAAGTCCCAACTTCTCAATCAGTCTAGAACGTCATGTCTAGAACCCACATTCTCAATCATTTAAATAATTCATTAATTCACAAAAATTAACCACATCATTCCCTTACTAATCCAATGATTATTTAAACATGTTAAAGTCTATTATATAACCCAAAAATTAACTAAGAACACAACCAATTATTTTATTCATCAATTAATTAATTAACAAGAAAATATTATTCCATAATTAATTCTTCACAATTAATTATCCAAACCAAATATCAAATTTTCCTAATTAATATCACAATTAATTATCATTAATCAACATCATGTAACCTAATTAATTCACCATTAATTATCTCACATATCCAAACATCATCTCATAATTAATTCCTCCTGATAAATTATTTGAAAACCGACCACATTCTATATCTCAATTACAATATATCAACTTATAAAAAATTTCCCAAATCAATTATTACATTGGGAAACCCATTAGTTCTATGATTAAATCATCAATTAAATCACCAATGTAACCACAAGTCAATTCCACATTCTTAATTACTCTTATTTAGAAAATAAATTATCAATGGAAGCTAGAAAAACAATAATCTAACATACAGATATCAAATCCACAACTATGGGAGCTCGATTGAGTCCACTAACCTCAGTTCATTGATGGTTGTTTTCCTAGAAAAAATCCTTAAAATTCATGCAGAATAACAACCACGATCAAGATCCAAATAAAAATTCCAAAACCCAAAATTAAGATCAAAAGCATTAAGATCTTTCAAATCTAGATCTAGATCCACAATCCTAGATCTAGAACTCAACTCATAGGTTTATATCCATTGAAAAAGTGGAGATATTCTATGAAAGGATCAAGTAAAAATAGATGAAATAATTTAAGAAGCAATGAGATATAATCCACTTACCGGGAATAGAGTGGATCTTCAATTTGGGCTTTAGATCTCGAAGAATAGTGCTTGAATCATATTTTTGTCCCTCTAGAAGGCTCTTGGATCGCTTAGAATTAATAAAGAACATGCCTAGGTTGAAAGAGAATGGTCTATGGGGTTTAGGTGATTTAAAAACTAATTTTCAGATAAAAAACCCATGTTCACGATTTCTTGGGAAGGGGCGCATGGTTAGGGTAAACCGTGTGCCAACGGTGCGAACCTCTCTATCTAGGTTTGCAAGGTTCACACGGTTACCTGGGTTTATGTGAATAGGTTTTTAAACCATGCACAAACAGTGCACATCCCTTTATCCTTTAATTGTTCCTAAAAACTCACCCAAGCACAACCCAAACTACAACTCCAAAACAAAGGTATTTAAAAACAACAAAAATTACCTAAAAAGACACCTGATGTGACTCTAGAAAAGACCAAGAACTTACAGTCCCCCCACCTTATAATAGCTCATCCTTGAGTTGAACTCCTAAGTTTCACTAAGATTTCGATCCAAGAATATTGGTCCATTGAACCCTCATATCTTCTTCTCATTCCCAAGTTTCCTCTTGCACATGTCCATGTGGACATAACACCCGAAATATCAGCACAGTATTTCCCTGTAACACTTTCTCACTGTGATCTAGCACACATATTGGATACTGCTCAAAGGAAGCATCTACCTCTAGGTCAACCTCATACGCATTGATTAAAAGAAAAGGGTCATGCTAATATTTTTGTAGTTGAGACACATGGAAAAAAACATGCATAACGTTGTATCTATGTGGAAGAACCAATCTGTACGCCACCAGCCCGAATCTCTCAACTCCCTCAAACAGTCTTACAAACCTGGGTTCCAACATTCTCTGCCTTCATATCCTATAGGGACCCAACCTAGGTGACACCTGGAGGAATACGCGATCACCCTCTATAAACTCTAGGGGCCATATATGTCTATCAGCATATGTCTTATTTCTAATTTTATCCATATCCATATGTTTTCAAATCAATTGCACTAGTTCTGACGTCTCCTACATGAGACCTGGTCCCAACATCTCAGACTCACCTACCTTTATCTAGCATTTTGGTGATCTCAAAGGTCTACCACAAATTTCCTAATATGGTTCCATTTGTATAGTTTCCTAATAACTATTATTATAGGTTAACTACACTAAATCCAAGTTCGTCTCCCAAGAACCACTGAAGTCAAGCACACATTCCCACAATATATCCTCTAGCACCAATATAGTATGCTTAAGCTACCCATATATCTGTGGTTGGAAATTCATACCTAACAAAACATGCATGCCAAGAACAATTTGTAAGACCTTCCATAAGAATGAAGTAAAGCGTGAATTATGATCTGAAACTATAGTCTGTGGCACCCCATGAAAATGAACTATCTCTAGAAAATATATATCTCCCAAATATTCTAATATAAAGGTTTCCCTGATAGGAAATAAATGTGCTACCTTCATCAGTAAATCCACAATGACCCAAATAGAATCATTCTTCCTAAGAGTATCTGGGAGAACTACCACAAAATAAATAGTTATGTAATCCCACTTCCATTCCAGAATAGGCAATGGCTGCAATACACCTCCAAGTCATTGATGCTCTACCTTCACCTGCTAATAGGTGAAACATCTTTTCATGTAACCCGTTATCTGTTTTTTCTTGCCAATCCACCATAACTATCATTTCAGGTCATGGTATATTTTTGTTAGCCCATGATGTACCACCCACTTCGAGGCATGAAATTCTCACATGAGATCCTCTCACAAACTCATAGGCACCACAACCTAATTATTCACATAAATATCCTCATCCTCATCTATCAACCAGTCGGATGGTTTCTCCCCACCTTCAAGGATTTACCTTAAGGCTAAACACTTCGGATCCTTGTACTGTCTGTCCCAAATTTGTTTCAAGAGTGTAGACTACACTGCTACTAAAACTAGAGTCATCTTCTCCTGAACCTCCTGAACAAACACATGCATTCAAGCAAGCGAGGTCATCATCTTCCACTCTACACTCGACTCATGTACAAACTGAGCATGAGTTTTCCTGCTCTAGGAATCAGCCACACTATTCCCCTTTCTGGGAGTATATGCTAGTTCAATATCAAGGAAATGAAAATACTCCACCCATCATCATTGCTGAATATTTAAGTCATGCTGTGAAAATATATACTTCAATATTTTCTAATCTATAAAAACAGTAAAATTTTCACCCAAAATATAGTGTCGCTAACACTTATGAGAATAAACCACTGCTACCAACTTAAGGTCATGTGTGGGGTAATTTGGCTCATGTTGCCTCAACTTCCGAGACCCATAAAATACGAATAAATCCCCTTACATCAACACATCTTCACTTCTGATCCTAGAAGCATCACAATACACTGTGTACTCCTCACCCAACTCAGGTAAGATCAAAATTGGTGCTAATGTAATGCACTTCTTCAAATCCTGGAATGAATTATTGCATGCTTCAATCCATTCATACTATACCCCTTTCTTTGTAAAACCTAAAAGAAGTATTTTCAATCGAGAAAAGTCCCAGATGAACATATTGTAATATCGAGCTAATCCTAAAAATTGTCATATATCAAAAACATTCTTGGGAGTCCCACAAGAAACCACTTTCTGAAATTTCTTTGGGTTCACTTCCACACCTTCTTTCGATATGATGTTCCCCAAAAAGTTTACCCTATCAATCCAAAAATGACACTTAGATAGCTTAGCGTATAACCTGTGCTCTCTCAGTATACTCAGGAAGATGTCAATATGTTGCGAATGATCGCCATGAGACTTGGAGTACACTAAGATATCTTCCAAAAACACCACCACAAACTAATCTAGGTAGAAATGAAAGATAATTTTCACTTAGGCCATAAAAACTATTGAAGTGTTTGTTACCCAAAATGGCATTAAAACAAACTCATAAATTCCATAACTTCTTCTAAAAGCAGTTCTCAGTATATCAGATGTTTGAAATCTCACCTGAAGATACCATGATCTCAAATCAGTCTTTGAGAACACACAATCCCCCTTTAACTAGTCAAACAAATCATCGATACACAGAAGATGATATTGGTTCTTCATGGTCATTTTATTCAACTCCTAGTAATCAACAGACAAGTGTAAACCCCCATCATCCTTCTTTGAAAATAAGATAGGTGATCCCCAAGGCGACGTACTTGGATGGATAAACCCTTTATCCTCCGACTCCTCCAACTACGTCTTGATCTCTTAAATCTCATTTGGTGGAATTCTATAAGGTTGAATATATACTGGCTTAGCTCCCGGAATGAGTTCAATAGTGAACACCACATCTCTCTTCAGTGAAAACACTATGAATATTTAGGAAAAACATCTTGAAATAGTTCTACTACTGGTTGAAGGATGTCTTTCCCACCACTCCTATCTTCCAGCAAAATACTAGCAACTTGGGTTGTGACCTCCCCCAGTTGCGGAGTAATTGTCCCATCTTGGCTTCCTTAGATATCACATTCTCCATGATGAACATATTAGTCACCCTTAGGAGACACAAAGGTCGCTCTTTTTGGTAATAATTGATGTGATATCGGTATCTGATTAACCAGTCCATACTCATAATCAGGTTGAATCCCATCATATTAATGACATAGAGATCCCAAGGAAAATGATACTCTATGTTCTCTAGTGAACATCCCTTTCATAAATAGATATATTTAGATTGTGTTCCGAATGGTTTATCAATATTCATCTCTCTTCTTACGGTCTACACCTCCAGGCTCAAACCATTGTCAGGATTTGTAGATATAAAGGAATAGGAGGAACTAGTATCAAACAAGGAACTAGATAAAATAGAAGATACGAGAATAGTGCCTCTCATTTTTGATGTCTCGGCCTCACTTTACACAACTATAGGTATCAATTCATCTAACTGTCATGTCCCTATTTTCTATGGCATTTCCTGACTCCCCTAAGTCACTCCACTCGACTGATATGGGTGCTCATACCCTGATGCACTACATCCAGTGCCTCTATCGCCTCTACTAATGGAACTATAGATTCCAGACCTAAAAGGTGTAGAATACCCCCTTCTCACACATTCACTCTGTGCAGCTGCTCGCTCATCACTAGCCTGTCGTTGTTCCCTGCAGAACTTTAATAGGTGGCCAATCTTGCCGAAAAACCGGAAATCTACTAGTGGTTGAGGACAATGTGTGTGATAGTGTCCCGTCCTACAACATTGGTGGAAAAAAACATGAGTAAGGTCCAATGAAAATGTTCCTCCTAAATTTCTACCATTCTTTCCATAGTCCAGACTTAGTTTCTCATAATAGCTCTTTCTTCTCTCAGAAGTCACTCTCCCTAATCGTTCAGTGATAACTACCTATCCAGCACTAGAAGCCTCCTTTAGGTTCCCCTCTGAAATGAGATCCTAATTCACCACTTCTTATAAAATTTTCAGCCAAAATCTATTCACCTGGGAATTAGTCTAACACTTAATTCCGTCTTAAAATCATTTTGTTGAAGAAGCCTCATCAGCCGCTAAAGCAGGAGAAAAACGTTATTAATTCGTGAAACATTCAGAATCATCCATTTTGGACATGCTTCCCTGGGTCAGCTGCATAGAATTTGAAGACTTCTCCTATCTCAGTGTCTCTAGATATAAGTCATCCAATAATATATCTAGAATTTCCTTCCATAACATATCATCAGTCTTTCTAGATCATACATGAATGTCTTACCAGTGCTTCACTAACCCTCATAGAATATAAGCAGCCAACTTGACCCTCCTCTCAGATGGAGTCTCCAAATGGTCAAGTGTAACCTCGATGGATTCAATCCATAATTCATCTCCCTTAGGTCCACCCTCTCTAGTAAAAGTTACAGGGTGTTTCAGCTGAAACTCCCTTGTAAACTCAGACATGATTTTCAGAACCCGCCCTGGGTCTCTCTCCATGAATTTCATGAAACAATCAATGTTCTCTTAAAACTAATCCCTTACCTCCTCTACTTGCACCAAATATGCATCAAGTTCCCTACCTGGGAGTTTTTTCTGGGCCATAACCTTCAGTATCCCTCTCAAAAAGCATCGTGGGGGCCTATCTCTACAAATCCAAACACTTGTCTTAGGTCTCATAACGTAACCTTATAACATTTATGTAAGAGGATAAATAAACCCAAACTGTTTCAACATGTCCTTTCCTCATTTCTTTCTATACGGTCAACACCAAAGCCTTATCACTAACCTTAACCATCCTTCTTCTATGTATTGGTTAAAAACATTACGCACATTCTCATTAATTAATTCCCACAATTAATTAATGACATCATTAAAAATTAATTAATTCATAAATTAATTAATCAAATATATCTCATTATCCAATTTTCTCAATAGACACCCATTTATTCTCATTTTTCATCATTCTTTCAATATCACAACTAGTAAAAGTAGTTCAAGTTCAACAACTTACACATAACCTATTTTCCGATGTGTTCCTAAAATGATGCATTTTACAATAACACTGAGTGCATAGAATGATTCATTCATACTCAACTCATGTGCATCCTTAGGCCATGAATCAAAGTTAAATAATTATCTAAAAATATATCACGTCACACCTCAAGTGCATCATCAAAGGTGAAATAATATCCAACTGTAACAAAAAATAACAACCACAATAATCCCACCCTGAGTACCTGAATTTTCCCCTATATATGGGTTTGAAAATCCTAAGCACAAGCTCATTACAAAGGCCCAAATTTTCCTAGTCTCTTTTCTACCTTTTCCTAAACTATAAGAAAAAATAAGAAGGAAAGAAAACTCCTTTGATACCACTTTGTAATGTCCTAACCCAGTTTCCACAAAATGGTTCCCCAAGATGGTTAGTCACATTCCCTCAAGTGTGTCTCCCCATATGCTAGAGGGTGTCGACTAGCATCAAGGGTATGATAAGTTAATCATGGGGAGACTATAACCTCTTTAATCAATGTAAAACACCAATAGAATAAAATAACAATAACAATTGAGGAATCATATAAATAACTAGAACAATACCAAGTCATATGATATTCAAAATAGAAAATACAATACTCAACTAAAAAGGGAAAACTTTTTAGGACAATGTAAGTGTCAAGTGTCTAAAATGGAACTGAAAAATAAAGACATAATGACTCCCAATTAGTTCCCAAACCATGTCTGGATCCCTCACCAATGCTCCATTCCCAAACAAAAACCTATCCCTAGGCCTTTCCCTTATCCCGTCCTATAAGAAAAAAGTCAGCTCAGGTGCAGATCAGGGGGCACGAATAGGGTGTGAGTATAACTCACTTGTCCATATCCAATAGTGTCTAAATTAATTCCATTTAAAAGATAGTGTATGAAATTCTATGAAGAAATAAATACAATTCATAGTTAAACAACTATCATATTTTCATTTATTCTTTAATCATCACATTAGACCCAGTTTCAAATCATGTATCCCATTTAAATCATAATTCCTTATTGTCATTCATTTGTTGTTGAACTCCATGTCAAGCACCCAAAATCTCATTCGGTGTATATCGCCATGTCTAACACCCCTCATCACATTTGGTGCAAATCGCAATTTCTTTCACCCCACAACACAAGCGCTTGGTTAACTATTGGCGAGGAACGTCGTGTCCAAGTCCCAACTTCCCAAGAGTGCCATGTCAAGAACCCACATTCTCAATTATTGAAATCATTAATTAATTCACAATAACTAACCACATAATTCCCCTACTAATACAACAATTATATAAACACATCATGGTCCATTAGTTAACCAAACAATTAACTAAGTACACATCCCATTAATTAATTCATTAATTAATTAATCAATCAACACAAATCTTATTCCATAATTTATTCTTCACAATTAATGACCTAGACCAAATCTCAAGTGGTCATAATTAATCTCATAAATAATTTTTTTAATCAAAATCATGGAACATAATTAATTCACCATTAATAATCTCACATAGCCAGACATCATCTCAAAATTAATTACCACTAATTAATTATCTCAAACCCAACCACATTCTATATATCAATTACAATATTCAACACATAAAAAAAATTCCCAAATCAACTATCTAATTGTGAAACCTGTTAGTTCTACGATTAAATCATCAATTATATCTCCAAGGTAATCACAAGTCAACTCCACATTCCTAATTGCTCATATTTAGGAAATCAATTATCAAGGGAAACTAGAAAAAGAATAATCTCTCATACACATATCAAATACGTTACTATGAGAGTTCGATTTATACTACATACCTCGATTCGTTGACAATTTTTTTCCCTGTGCAAATCCCCAAAATCCGAGTGGCACAATGACGTCGATCAGGATCCGAATCCAAATTCGTAATCCCAAAATTAAGATCAAAAGCATCAAGATATTGAAAATCTAAATCTAGATCCACTATCCTAGATCTATATATATAAACTCATAGGTTTAGATCCAAGGAAACATTGGAGATCTTCCATGAAAGGATTAATGAATGATATAGGAAAGAACATAAGAAGCAAAAAGATGACATCCACTTACCGGGAAGAGATCAGATCTTCAATCCAGGCATTAGATCTCAAAGAACGGTGTTTAAATCACCTTGTAATCCCTCCAAAGGCTATAGAGTCTTCTACAATTCATTAATCCAAATAATATTTCAAAATAGAGGGTTCTTGGAGGGTTTTGTGATTTAAAAACTAATATTTCGATTAAAACAAACCTGCGTGCACAGTTTCATGGGCAGGGGCGCACAGTTAGGGTAAACTGTGCCCTAATCATGTGGATCCATCTGTCTAGGTTTTAATGGTTTTCATGATTTCCTAGGTATAGGTGAATGGTTTTTCAAACTATTTGAAAACCTTTCATGGCCCTCTATCTGTTAATTTTTCCTAAAAACTCACCCAAACGCACCCAAAGCCACAACTCCAAAACAAAGGTACATAAAAACAACAAAAAGTACCTGAAAAGACACCCAAGGTGACTCTAGAAAAGACTGGGATCTTACAATTATGGGAATAAAAAAACATGTATATTATAAAATTATATACATGTAATGGTAATAAAATTACATCGCAAGATGGGTATAGGGAACCCACTTTCAGCACTACCAATTTCACTAGAGACAACTGCTAACATGTCTCAATCCACTAGATCCCATATGAGAATCATGCTTTTTCTAAGATATGTATTTAGTTTGGGGGTATGTGAAATTTTACTATGTGGCTACTCTATTAACTGTGACTTCAACTCTCTGAGTAAAATCACTCAAGAGATGAAACTTCAAAAGTATGTGATTTTTCCTATGGTGTGAAATGCCCTCCTTAGGAAGCACCACTACTACAGTATTATCAAAATAAACTAGAACATGTTCTATAATTCTAGGAACAAAACTAATGTTTATGAAAAAGCTTCATATCCATACTACCTCCTTAGCTACATTATATGATTCTATATAATCAGATTATGTTGTAGAATCAGCAACCATTGGTTTCTTCAAGCTTCTCTAGCTTACTACATAACCATTCAAGCAAAAGAATAAGCATTACTATGATTTCAGATCATCATGATCTTTCTGGAAACTTGCATAAGTGTATAATATCATTAGTGGTTTCTCATCTCCACCATATACGAGGAATATATACTTGGTGTGCCTCAAGTACTTTAGGATAGTTTTGATAGCTGCCCAATTCAGCTCTCCTGTATTAGCTTGATATCTTCCCACCATGATTAATTAAAATTCAACACCAAACCTTGTACATAACATGATATAAAGTATATATCCCACTATTGAGGCATAAAATATTATACTCATTATTTCAATCTCCACATAGATTTGTGGACATATTTTATTGGAGATATTGAAACCATGTAACATTGAAAACAACTCTCTCTTGGAGTGTTTTATGTTATACCTTTTGAGTTCCATGTTAAAATTTGTACATTGAATTATCCAAAACAGCCTTTGAGATCCATATCAATATATCCTAATCCTTATAATGTTGGTTACTTCACCTAATTCCTTTATGGATAAGAATTCATTTAATAAAGGATTAACTAACTATAATATTTTCACTTCGTTTCCATATTATTAATACGTGGTCAAAATATAATACAAGGAAAATGATAGTATTCCCATTACCCTTCATATAGAAACAAGTTTCAATTTCTTTTTTGAAAAAACCAAATTCACATATGGCCTCATCAAAACAACATTCCATGATTATAATGTATTCTTCAAACCATAAATGCATCTCTACAACTTGTACACCTTACTGTAATTATATGACCTAACAAACCCTTTGGGTTGAGTCTTATAGATGTCTTCAACCAACATACCATTTAAAAAATTAGTTTTGAGATCCATTTTCCAAATCTTGTAATCATGGAAGGCTTCTATAGAAAGCAATATCCTAATAGATTTCAACATTAATACTACTAAGAAGGTTTCGTTATAGTCTATTACATGACGTTGTCTGAAACCATTCAGTACCATTTTTTTTACAGTTTTTGACCTTACCATCCATGTCTAGAACTTTCTTGAATACTTATTTTTACCTAATTGGTTTTTAATCAACTGGAGGGTCTACCAAAATCCAAACTTGATTTTTTACATGGATTCTATCTCAGAATGCACAACATATTTCCATTTAGCAGAATAATTTTATTTTAATTCTTCCTTGTACGTTATAGATTCATCTTCTTCAAGGGGTAATGTGTCACCTGACTCGGTGATAATAAAATCATATCACTTGAGTTCTATAACTTCTCAAGTTTACCTACGCAGTACTTGTGTTTTATGCACTATTTTATATCCCACTGTTTCTTATGGATATTATTCCCATACCAAATCATGTGCATCTAGAGTATTAACATCATCAAATTCAATATTTGTCACACTTTTTTCATTGGAAATATGTTCCCTTTCTAGAAATATGTCTTGTATATCCAAAATTACATTTTCTATCAGATGGGTTATATAGGTAATATTCTCTATATTCTTTACAGTAACCTATAAAGACATTCTTTATGCTTCAGTATGACAATGTTTCACTAAGTATTGTCTTGAAAAAATCTTTAGATACCCAAAAATGGTTTATTGGAATATTGGGGTTTTTTCCACACCAAAACTCATATAGAATATCATCTTCCACTTTAGTTGGTACTTGATTAAGGGTATATGTCATTATCTACAAGGAGTATACCCAAAAGGATAATGAAAGAGTATCATGACTCATCATTGATATGACCATGTCAAGAAAATTCTTATTCCTACTTTCACTAAATCTATTCCATTGTGGTGTATAATGAGGAGTGAGTAGGGATATTATCCCACACTCTTTTATGTGATCAATGAAAGATTATTTAAGATATTCTCCACCTCAGTTTGAGATAAGTGACTTAATATTCTTACCAATCTATCTTATGACTACATTTTTTGAATTCCTCAAACATCTAAAAGTAATTTTAATTATACAGTATTAATTTCATATAGTTATACCTATCATAATCATAAGTAAAAGTAATGAATTATAAAAACCCATCCCTTTCTTCTATTGTAAATGGATGAAATACACTTATATGAATTAATTAAAATAATTTAGTTTCTCTTACTTCCTTTCAAAAGAAGGGTGCTTTGGACATTTTCAATTGTAAATAGAAATTACATACATCCAAGGGTTTTAACTCAATTGAGTCTAAATAACCCTATTGATATAATTTCTATAATTTCTTCTCATTTATAAGACCAAGGCTTAAGTTCCATATGTAGGTGTTATATAATCATGCCCGCTAGTTTTTCCATTGATTTCCATTACTGGGTTTTCATGTTAATGTATATATAAAACATTGTTAAGATGCACCTTACCATAACATATTTTATCCTTGTAAAAGATACAAAAAAAATCCAAACGTGAAATAAAATCCTATTGTGTCTAGACTTGACACTGATATTATGTTTATGGTAACCGAAGTTACATAATAACAATTATTCACAAAAGAACCAAAAAACAATGAAAAGTTAGGTGATAGTCTCCCACATCCAAGGCAGCAAGACTTCCACCATTTTCAGGTCGGATATATGCTTCACCTTTAGAAATATTTTTGAATCTACTTGGTTGTTATATATGAATATAGATGTGTGATCCAAATGCCATATCCAATACCAAATGTGTAGATAATTAAATATTTTAATCATTAAAAAAATACCTAAAGTAGAAGCGTCTCCTTGATTCTTACCATATATAGAATTCTTCATCCAGTGTCATTTCTTTCCATAAAGAAAGCAGACAACCTCCTACTCATTTCCCACCTCTGTATCCTTGGATATTTTGAAGGATGGTGCATCGGTGTGTTCGACATGGACTATCCCTTCCACCTTTGATTACCTATTAGGGATGAAGAATTGGTATTCTTCATATCCTTATCATCTTGTATAACTAAAGACCAAAGATATGAGAGTGACTTTTTCATGTTGTAATTAACAATGAAAGTCAAGAATCATGAAAGAAAAAGGGAGAGAATAAGATATATTGCTAGTTCTTGGTTCATTTTGAACCTAAGGTCTTCAAGTATCTCAATATACTCGATCATCATGAGTACATGAGGTCCTATTTTATTTCCTTCTAATATCCCTCACCTGTAAAGTTCACTTTGTATCTCAAACCTTTCTTTATAATCTCTCTACAAATATAATTCTGGGATTTGAGTCAACATCTTGTAGGAATATTCATCCCCATGAATTTCCTATAATTGACTAGATATAGATGATAATATAATGCACTATACATCTACTCCATCAGCTACATGTTTTTTTCATTTGTCTTTATCTACCTTTATTTCTCTAGGATGAGGCTCGATAGGAATTGAGGACTCCAACACATAAATCTTCCTCTCTTGTAGTTGTACTATGCACAAGCATATGTAAGACTCCTTGAATTTATGACTGGTTAGGATATTATTTTAATATATTATGGATCATAGTGATCATGTTCTAGTGGTGTTCACAATTTCCATTTTTACCTATAAAAAATATTTTTTACTAATCATTACATTATCTTGATTACCAATTAAGACATTATTGATTGAATAATTTTTAAAACATTAAATGTCTCTCACTATTTTATTAAACCATAATATCTCTCACTATTAGATTTAGAATACTATGTCTATTTGGTATTATAGTGGAAGGTATCCATGAAACTTCTCATCATAGTCTACAAGATTTTGTTATGCCACTACATAGAGAGTTTCTAGGTAGGATCTAGACAGGTCAACCTCAATAACTTGTGGTTCCTTGAGTTTTTTAGTAAAGTACTGGCTTATCAGAATCGTAATCTTGATTCCCTCAAATATTTTCATCTAAAGTGGTATAAAGGAAGGTTTGGATACTTCTTTTCTAAAAAATTTAGTCAAGTCAACTCATTTCTCTCATAAGAACTCCCAGATAGTAGCAGAAACCCTCAAATTTGGCTGACGAGCACCTCGGACACTCAGTTTTGTTCAGATTTTCGAAAATAATGACTTACTATATCTTTAAGGGATTTTAATTATTTTTTATGAATGTAATCTATTTCTATTAAATATATTCAAACAATATTTTCACCCTCACAACTAGACATGAATTAATATAAAAAACATATGTCGCATCCTTATGCATTTTTTGGTTTATTATTTCATGTGATCTCGTAATAATCATGAAAATGCATAAAATAGTAATCAATACATAATGGAAATAATTTTATCTGACTAGTCTTTATCACCTATTATTGGTTGATCCATTTTATATTTAACAGATCAACCATGACCAAGAGCATAACATACATAAGTCAAGTCCTAACTCATAACATAGGTCACCCCTCGTCTAGTGTATTTGCTTCTTGTCTCGAGTACCACCTTTTCTTGGCAGGGTCCACGTCTTATAAAACATCATCAACAATACATATATACTCACATGTAGGTGACAGGATCTAGGGAGAGAAATATATACCAAATAAAGGGAACATGCATGCCCTTATACATATTTAACAAAAAGACAATTCAAAAACCATTATTTAATTATCTATTAATTACAACAATCACATGCATGTAATAGATATTTAAAGCAATTAACCAAGACATAAAAAGGTACAATCACTATCTCAAGACTAGTTGATATAAAA
This sequence comes from Viscum album, assembly GCA_963277665.1. Taxonomy (NCBI): domain Eukaryota; kingdom Viridiplantae; phylum Streptophyta; class Magnoliopsida; order Santalales; family Viscaceae; genus Viscum; species Viscum album. The sequence continues at coordinate 1,216,563,139 of OY728143.1, forward strand.
ATAAATTCATGATAAAACTTATTACAATAAATTTAAAGTATGAGAGTATTAAAATAAATTAAATGAATTATATAAATAAAAATAATTTATTTTATTCGGTACCTTCATTAATTTAATTTTAATTCCAAAACATAAATTAATTAATTATTTAAATTTAAATTAATTTTTTGGAATATTAAAATATTATTTATTCCAAACCAAAAATTAATTTTAATTAATTCAATTTATAAATAAAATAAAATAAGTTGAATCGGTTAATTTTGGATTATATTATTTTAACTCGGGCCCTAAAAACCCTACATGGGCCCATTTCATGCATGAAATAGCCCCGCAAGACAGTTTGAGCCCACCCGGGTATTCTGGGTCTAGAATGCCCACATAGACTAGTTTTGGGTTAGGAAGACCTATGACTCATTAAAAGGTGAAATGGGTCAACATGAATTATGTAACGATTACCTCATGACTATGATCTGGCGCAAGGGGCTTGGAGTAGAAGGTGGTTTTGGGGTTCAGTTCATTTATGGGAAGAGGCACCAACGACGACTGTCTTGCTTGGCCCGGATCTAGGAGGGGGGTCTTGCAACGACGGCATGATCTAGAAGAGATGTGGTGGTGGGGTTCGAGGCTCAGATGGTGGTTGTTGGTTCGGCCGTAGCTGGTTCTAGGCGTATGGCAGTGTGCGAACCTCGCAGGACAAGTGAGGCGGGAGGGTGGCCCATGGGGATCCTCTAGTAGGAGTGGTCTTGGGAAGTGGTATATAACCCCTTAGGGTACAACGGTAACCGAGTAAAACAAGTGGTCCTATGAACCCCCTTTTTTTAAATAATAAAGGTTTTTCCTTTTTATTAGTCAATCCACCCTTATAATTTTGTGATGTGTTATTTTTTAAGATTTTTACTATCTGTTGATTTATCCACAAACCAGTAGCGTTGAAACCCAATACCTTCCAGCTCAAAATTTTCATTAGCCTATTAATATGCCTTATCAATAATTACCATCTAAAACACTATTCTAGCTGGGAACTTTATCATAATAGTTGTGTGTCACCGAAATAATCTCTAAAAAACCACACATGCACACATACATGTACACACACAAATATATAGTGTGTGTTCGTCAAAAACATAATATCTAACTTTTTAAAACCTGATAAAAACCGTGTCGATCAATTAAATTTTCTTTTGGATGGTCGTAACATGGTCATCTAATATCGGATCGATACATGATCAGTTCCATTGGGATCAATTTACAACCCTATACTTAAATTTAAACAAAAATAATTTTCATGGCTTTGAAAATCCACAAGTTCAGTATAATACCAATTTATTGTATTGAGGAGTGCAATGGAAACTAGTGGGATGGGGATTTAAAATTGTTTACCATCAGAGTAAAGAAACATTATTGTCACTAGCGATCTAAGCCTCCATATGTTCTAAGGAACTCACATTGTTTAATCGAATCAGAGGAAAATAGAATATGTTCCACATTCCAATATGAATCATGCACATCCATCACAAGTCAACGATAATCATTTCTCAAAGGATTTGATGTCATCCACCTCTATATCATCCACACATGCTTTATAAATTTTCACGTATGTTGTACGTCAGATTTTGGCTACTAGAACGGAGCTTCGATGACCACTTATATGTCATAATGATCATAATGATCTCCTTCCTTCAATCTGTGAAGGCATTCGTGGATTGTTCTCTTGGATCAAGTAATTGTATCTCTTGGATTTTCGAGGAGGGAGAATCTCAATTTTGACTGATGAATTGTCCCATGGAAAGAGATTCTTTATAAATTATATTGTGTAAGTCTAAATACCTCTTTAGGTTCTCTAGCCCTAATAAATTTAATGTTCAACAGTTAATTAATTAATAAATAAATATAATGGAGAGATAAATATAGTTGTCTCTCTTGCTCTTCCTCCATCTGCGTTCACTCCCTCTGATGGGGTTGGTTCCTCCTCTCTAGAAGTCCAGTGAGGTTCTCCCAAGTGAGCCCAAAGGGGAGTCCTTCAAATATGTTCATTGCAGATCGAAGGCTCTAGATGCTCCATGTTGGGCACCTCCTCAAATGGTGCCCACATGGTTTCTGTATTAATAAGGTGTTTTTAATGCGGGTCAAGACCACATGAATTAATTCACATGGAGACATGTTTTTAACATGGTGAAACATTTTCACATGGATTGTTTTTCCTCCTTAAGGAGGCAACGACAAGGTATTTCAACACACTAGCACCAATAATAACAAGAGAAAATCCCATTTGGTGACTGCCTTTCTTTGACGATCATCTTTCTTGCTCTCTATCTTTGATTCAGTTCTTTATTCTTGAGTATTACATTTGAGATCCCTTCCATTTTTGGATAGTCTCTACCATGTAACTCTTGATTTTAGTGGACCCCTCTTTCTAGACTAGGTCCCATGGTTTTTCTCTTCTGGGTTTTCCACGTAAAAATTTCTGGTGTCAACTTTATATTCTATATATATTTTGGTCACTACACATCCCCCTTTATTTTGAGGGAAAGATTTTATTTCTGATGTGTATTTTCTTTTCTTTTATTTGTGCATTTTTTGCTTTGACGTCTTTCCCTGCATCTGGTATCAAAGGGATTGGTCAATGTACTTGGTTGCAGAACACGGTGGAAGACATTTGGTTGAGTAGTTTTTCAAGGACTCAAAATATGTTATCAGAAGACAGTAGTGGTCCTAGAGGTGTTTCTGGGATATCGATAGTCTGATTGACTAGTAGGAGTCATGAGGCATGTTCTGTTGTTGATGACTGTCATAGTTCGGTTTTGGATTTGAAGAATGTGGTGGCAAACCTCTGGTGGGGCAATTATTTAAGGACTCGAAGGACATTATTGGAAGACAGCGGTAGTACCGGAGGTGTTTATGTGATATCCAAAGTCTGATTGACTATCATGAGGCATGAGGAATGTTCCGTTGTTGATGAAAAAATAGAGTTTGGTTTTGGATCTATAGTGTCAACTTTTGTTTTATGCAGACATATTATTTGGGTCGAGTTTTTCAAGGAATCAAAAGGAATTATTAGAAGAAAGTGGCAGTACCAAAGGTGTTTCTGGGATATCGAAAGTCTGATTGTCTGTCAGAATTCATGAGGCGTGTTCCTTTGTTGATGATAGTTAGAGTTCGTTTTTGGATTTTCAAAATGCGGTGGCATACATTTGGTGGAGAATTTTTTTTAAATATTTGAAGGACATTATTGGAAGACAGTGGTGGTACCATAGGTGTTTCTAGGATATTGAAAGTCTGATTGACTAGCTGGAGTCATGAGGTGTGTTCCATTGTTGATGATAGTCAGAGTTCAGTTTTGGATTTGTTTTTGCCAGGGAGGATGATGTTTTTTTATCATAATTGCAAAATTTTTGGCAATGATCCCCACTTGAGTCGGAGGGAGAGTTTGTTTGGAGCCTCCTCAAATAGTGCCCACATAGTTTCTCTATCAATGAGGTGTTTTTAATGTGGGTCAATACAACGTGAATTAATTCACACGGAGATGCATTATTGATGTGGTTCACATCTTCATGCGGATTGTTTTGCTATAAAATGAGGAAGCAACATGGATTTTACAGGACATCCACAATATCAAGAGCAGATCCAATTTATTGATCATCTTTCATCGATGATCATATTTCATTTTCATACAAAATGCAGTGGCAGACATCTAGTGGAGTAGTTTTTCAAGGAATCGAAGGACATTATCGGAAGACTGCGGCGGTACCATAGGTGTTTCTGGGATGTCAAATGTCTAATTGACTAGCAGGAGTCATGATCTGTGTTCCATTGTTGATGAAAGTTAGAGTTCGGTTTTGGGTTTATTTTTGTAGGGGAGGCTGATATTTTTTTATTCGAAGTGAAAAAAGGATGACAATGATCCCCACTTGAGTTGGAGGGGGATATTGTTGGGTTCCTCCTCAAATGGAGCCCACGTGGTTTCTCTATTAATGAGGTGTTTTTAATGCGGGTCAAGATAGCGACAATTAATTCACATGGAGACGCCTTTTTGATGTGGTGATACATCTTCACACATATTGTTTTTTCTATATAAGGAGGAAATGGTAAGGCATTACAACACATCGGCACCAATAACACCAAAAGAAAATCCTATTAGGTGATCACCTTTCTTCAACAATGATCTTTCTTCCTCTCTATCTTTGATTCATTGATTTATTTTTGAGTATTGATTTTTGAGATCCCTTCCATTTTTGGGGAGTCTCTACCATGTACCTCTTGATTTTAGTGGATCCCCAGTTCTGGACTAGGTCTCAGGGTTTTTCCCTTTTGGGTTTTCCACATAAAAATTTCCGATGTCTACTTTATATTCTGCACTTGTTTTTGTCATTGCTCATCTACAATTATTTGGAGGGAATGATTTTATTTCCGCTGCGTGTTCACTTTTCTGTTGTTTGTGTGTTCATCACTTTTTCCTATTTCCCAAAACTCTAGTTGGTGGCAAGACATTTTTTTTCTGACCTTGGGTTTTTACTGTGTATTCTTCCGATTACGGTGGGTTTCAAAGTGGCTGAAAAAGTAGATGGTTTACCTGTGTTGAAGCTCTTGGATCAGGAGGTAAAGGATGCATCATCTTTGCATGACCTAACCATGGTGGCGTGGCTAGGTCGAAAAAAGCCTACATTAGGCTTCTTCAAGGAGTTTTTTGCATCATGGTGCCTTCTTCGGCCGGTGGTGGTTTCCGAGATATTTAGGAAAATTTTATTTGGCTTCAAAGGAAGAATTTGCAATGGCATGGGCTAGGGAAGGACAAAGGTGTTGGTCACGACACTTCTCTTTGTTTCGTTGGTCTTGGAAGTTCCATTATGGTAGAGAGTATTCTTTGGAGGCGATGTGGATTTTCTTGACTGGCATCCCTCTTCCATTCCATAATATGGAGATCCTGAAATTAGTGGGTGATTCCTTGGGATCTTTTCTATAATCTGATGATGGCATGACCCGTCTCCAAGCTGCGACCAATCCTCACATTTTTGGGGAAATGGAGCTTTCGGAGAGCCTTTTGAAGATGGTTTTGTTGCGGTTAAGAGATGGTCTAAATTGGTGGAAAAGTCTCTTCTACAAATATACCCCACGTTTCTACATGGTTTGTGGCCTTCATGGACACTCAGAGACCATCTGCAGACAGAATAGGTCGGTGGCTAGATCTTTGGGATCGGGGTCACAGGGTGCAAGGCTTGACGGTCCTTCAGACTCCTTGATGAGTCCGGCAGTGGTGGTGACCGTTGGGGGTGATTTTTCAAATACAAATTCCCCTGGTGGAGTCCACGTGCCTGTGGGGTTTTCTGACACTACTGGCATGAAGGATTCGGGGGAAATTTTGTCAGGTGGATCCTCTGTGTCTGCAAAGCTGATTTCGTTGTTGCCTTCCATCGATAGCAATGTAGCATCTTCTGTTTTCGGTTCATCCTTGGTCACAACAGGAGAATCTTGGGATCAGTGGGATCTCTCTCTCTCTTTCATCCTTCCAGGGCTTAATTCTCACCACCTTCGTCATTTTTTATTTTTTCGCAGATTTCCCTAGAGTTCATTTATCGCTCTCTTATTCCTAGCATGTTGGATTCGTCTAAGAAGGATTTGTATGTGGAGTTAGTTTCAGATGGTGTGGAGTAGTAGGTTAAAGCATCACGGGCCTCCCATCATCATCTCATATTAGTCTCTCTTCTCAAAGAGAATATGGTGGTTCCTTTGTTGTCTCTGACCCAGCTTACACTACTAGAGGATTCAGGAAGGTCGGGTAAGAAGAAGGTCCTAATACCACTATAGGGCATGTCTTCTTAGGGGGTTGCAGGACCATTCACTCATTTCAAATCGAAGAAGGTAGGTTTTATTTTCTCATTCCCTTCATCAGGAGCTTCTGAACTAAAGGTCAGGAGAGGTATCCCATAATGATTTCTCTGATTATTGGGAATGCTTATGGGATGGGGCACAATAAAATTGTGCCTTCATGGTTTTTGAGTCTTGGAATCACCATGCATCTGTTGTGTCAATTCTAAAGGTCAAGACGGTCCCAAATAAACATCCTTCCATGGAAAAGAAAATGGGGTATCCAATGTTCTTACACGGTGCTTCAGAGAATTCAAATATCTGGATTTGTTGGAAGAAGAACGTCCAGGTGGAGGAGTTTAGCCTTATGTCGCAATGTATTAACACAAATATTTCTTATGATAGGGGAGAGATGTGGTTTTCCCCTGTGTAAACCAACACTGATGAACAGAGTAGGATAGACCATTGGTGGTTTCTGGGGTCATTTAAATCTGGAAACCTTCCTTGGATTGTGGGTGGAGACTTTAACTCGATTGTGGATATGACAAAGAAAAGGGATGGTTTAATCATATTTAATGGCACAATTCAAGACATCCATGACTTCATTAATGCGATTGGGCTTCAAGAATTGGGGTACAAGGGTAGCAGGTTCACTTGGTGGAATAATTGCAGAGGAAGTAACCGTATTTGGAGCCATCTTGACAAATGCTTCGTGAATATTCAAGGCTTGGATTCCTTTGCTCAGTCAACAGTCGCTAATTTAGCCCATTCCCTCTCGAATAATGCTGCATCACTTATAGAGGTTAGAAGTGATATCTCTAGGAGGAAATCCTTCCAATATTCCAATAACTAGAACCGGGTTTAAAGTTTAATGCAGATGCTGAAAGACTCTTGGGAACATGAGGAAAATGAGGGTGTGTGGCGTGGTCTTGATAACCACCTGAAGCCTCTTAAGAGGGATATTAAATGTTGGTTGGAGAATAGGACTAACGATGTTTCAGGTGTGAATATTATTTAGGAAGTCATCAAGAAACTTGAGGAGGATCGTGAGAATAGTTAGGATGAAAATAGATTCATTTTCTTGTGTGATAAGCGTATGTTTCTTGCAAAGAAGCTATTGGAAATTGAGGGGGATTACAAATAGAGGTTCTATGTGAGATGGTTGAAGGAGGGGGATCACAACAGTGTCTGCTTCCATGCTATTTGAAAGAAAAGAGTAGCATGAATCTCAATATTAACCTGAGTAATGAAGTCTTCACTTCTGAGGTGGATGTTGTGGGGCGGTTGGCACATGATAATTTTTAAGGTCCACTGGCCAAGGGGTTTCTCCTAGATTTGAGGGAGTACAAGGTAGTGCAGTGAATATGGCATTTTGGGGGTACATACACCACATGGTAAAGGGTCTAAAGAATGATCTTTTTGTGGCTATTCTGCGTGGGGAACAGATTAAGGGTATGGTTCTCGCGATGTCTCATGATAGTGCCCCTGGGCCGGATGGTTTCCCAGGTTCTTTCTATGTGGACACATGGGACATTGTTGGTCCGTAGGTAGTTGAGGTGATGCATGACTTTATTTGTGGAGGTACTCTTAATCAGGGTGTTGCTTCTTCCCGGGTGGTATTAATTCCCAAGGTTAAGGACCCACCTGTCTCAACCAATGCAGTTCTATCTGCCTCTGTAATGTGTCATATAAAATATTGGCAAGTCTTATTGTGAGAAGATTGAATAGGTTCATTCCAAGGATGGTGTCCAAGGAACAACATGGGGTTGTCAAAGGCATGGGCATTCAAGGGGTGGTGGCAATTTCCAGTGAGATGGTTTATGGTCTCAACAGAAGGGCAGTTGGTTCAAATTTTATTTTTCATATTGATATGGATAAAGCCTATGACAAGGTGGAATGAAGTTTTATAATCTGTGTGATGAGGCAATTTGGGTTTAATGAATGGTTTTGTGACCTTTGTTTTAGGTGTTATTCCTCCACTTGGTTTACTATCTCCCTCAAAGGAAAATTCTTTGGCCTTTTCAAATATGTCCTTGGAGTCAGGAAGGGTGATCCCCTTTCCCCAATCCTTTGTATCTTGGCTTAAGAGGCCTTATCAAGGAATCTGTATAGTGGAATTGAGAACCAAATTTTGTTTCAATATCTCATTAGGAATGGTAGGGAAGTCCTGTCCCATTTGATGTTCATCGATGATATTCTGGTCTTCATTAATGGAAGGAGGTGATTATTGGGGGGCCTCATCACCACCACAGAATGGGGCAAGGGCAACTTTAGGTTTTATCAGTGCTAAATAGAAAGTGCTGATAAAAGGGGGGCCTTTATCAGTACTATAAAAAAGAGCTGATAAATATACCCTTTATCAGTGCTAAACAAAGCACTGATAATGGATATATCTGTTAGTGCTAAATTTAGCGCTGAAAAAAGTTTTAATAAAATATATTATTAATTTATATAAAATTATTATATTTATATTCAAAAATAATGTTTATTTGTATACAACAAATAAAAAAACGCATGTTTATAATTAATATATATTTTTTAATAATTCAAATTAATATATAATGTTTAAAAAAAGTGTTTCTAAGATTATAATTTGATATATATATATATATTTATATATATATATATATAATTATAAGATTATAATAAATTTCATTAAATAATGAATATATTTATTAGATTTATTAGATTTATTAGATTTATTAGATTCATTATATTTTTTATATTTTTTATATTTATTATATATTTAATATACTTAATATATTTATTTCATTTATAAGTAATATATTAATGAGAATTATTAGATTTATTAGATTTATTAGATTTATTATATTTATTATATTCATTATATTTGTTATATTTGTTATATTTATTATATTTATTATATTTATTTTATTTATAATTAATATATATACAAATAACCTTAAATATATATATTTATATTATAATTATTAAATATATATGTGTTTCCATTGAATTTGGTCTATAAATATATTGATCGGTCATGCATGCATATATGTTATGTATCATCATGAATGTTCATTTGTACATTAAACCCATCTTATTATTAACAATGTTCATTGATAGCTCATTTTTTATTGTGTATATTTTATTACTAGATATATATGATTAATACATGTTACCCATATATACTATTATGTTCTAAAAAATACTTATAAAATTACATTAAATATATTTAAATAATAAATATATTTATTATATTTATAATTATTAAAATTTATTTATATATTAATACTTTTTAATTATATTTATTTTTAATTATTATTATAACTATGTATATTCAAATAATTGTAAAATTAAAATAAATACATATATTATAATTTTATAAATAAATAAATATTTATTTATTTATTTATATACAAATATTCATAAATATATTTATTTATAGTTATAATTATGACTATAAATAAATAAATATATATATATATATATGTAAATAATTATAAAATATAATAAATATTTTTATATAGTACTAATTAAGTTAAAAATATATAATTAAATATATATATATATATTTGTGAATAAATACAAATATTTATAAATATAATTCTAAATAAATGTACATATATTTAAAAAATTAATAAATATGTCAATTATATATATTTATAAAATTATAAATATATTAGTTATAATTTTATAATTATATATATATATACAAATATAAATAAATATTTATTTATTATAATTTTAATTTATAAATAATTATTTATTTATTAGTTATAATTATAAATAAATATTTATTTATTTAAATAATTATAATATTATAATAGATATATTAATAAAATAAAAAATATTATAAATATAATTTTTTTTTTATAATTTTATAATTATTTAAATAAATAAATACATATTCATTTATATTTATAATTAAAAATAAATATATATTGACAAAAATAATTATAAAATTAGAGGAAATGTAGTTATATATATCTATAATCTTATATATATATATATAATTAATATGTTTATTTTATATATTTCTAAGATTATAAATATAATAATTATATTTCTTATAAATTTATAATTATTTAAAATATAATTTTATAAATAAATATATATATAGTTACAATTGTAAATAAATAAATATTTATTTTTTAAATATATAATATTATAAATATATATAATAATAAAAATAAATTAGTAACATTGTATCTTTATCAACGCTTTTTTAGCGCTGATAAAGGCATATTTTTATCAGCACAAAAAAAGTGCTTATAAAAGGAGTCTTTGTTATTAAAATATTTTTTGTGCTGATAAAGATAGGCCTTTATCAGTACTAAAAAAGTGATGTTAAAGGCATGTTTTATTAGTGAATTCTATTTTAGCACTGATAAAACATACCTTTATTAATGCTTTTTAGCTAGCGCTGATAAAAGGTTCACCGAGTTTTATAAAAACACCCCAACTTTCTCCCCCTTCCTCGCACCCCTCAAGCTCTCGCAAAAACCGATCACCGTTGTTACGCCTCTTCCTCCCCCTCCACCTCCTCCTCTCCCGCCGCCTATCCTCTACCATTAACCCCACCTCCATCATGCACCTCTCCTCAGCCGCGAACCAGACCGCCGTGTTCCTCTCCTCTGCCATGCGCCATAACCTCATCATGCATGAACCAGACCATCTTGCTCCTCTCCTCCGTCATGTGCCACACATTGCTCATGCGCCAAACATCTGTCGGGTGCCACTACTCTGTTGTGCGCCTCTCCTTTTTCAGTGCCTCTCCTTTGTTGCACGCATCTCCTCTACTAGAATACTCCTCTGTCGCGCGTCTCTTCTCCGCCACAAATGCACTTCTGTTGCGCACTGAACAACACCTCTATAGTGAGTTTTCTCCTCTTTGTCATCTATTTCATATTGTTCTCATGTAATTATAGTTTAATATTGATGGTATCTTGTAAATTGTATGGTCTAAACACCCTACTGAAAATCGTGGTCATTGGTGGTCCTCGTTTGCGCACTAAATGAATTGCATGTTGGTCGGTGTTCCTCTTCATATTGTTTGCATTGATTTGGTGTGACTCAGTTATAGATTTGAAGTGTGATGCCACTAAAACATAGTGTAATTTCTTTTTATTGATGAATATTTTTGTCATTAGGGGTCAAGTAGTTTGTTACATGACATATTTATGTGTTATCCATTAATGTCATCATGTTTTAGCTTTGATTTTGTTTGAGTGAGGTAGGTGTTTATTTGGAACTCCCTTTTAATACATGTTATAAATTTATTGGATGTTTTAAATTATTTCTTATGAAATTATAATCATATTTTAGGACTTTTTTTGGGTTTTAGTTGGCTTGAAAATGGTTTAAATACATGGAATAGACTTATGTCACATGCCAAGTGTTTTGTAAAAGACCAGAGTGGATTTATTAAAAGAATTTAAATATTTTGAATTTTTTGTCCTAATTTTTTTTTCATTAAAGTGAATATGTGATATTTTAAATCCATGTTTTGAAAAACAAATGGAATTGACCTTAAACCTATTTAAATGGTTTTGAAACCCTTAACTATCATGGTGGATTAAGATGTTTTCAAAAGGACATTTAAGCTTAATAAAATGGTTCTTAGCACATATTCCATAAAAAATAAAAGGGTTTATTACTTTAAAATTTTATTTATTGAAAATGGTTGGGTTCCCAATTGTTCTTTCTAGTACATTTTTATAAATGGGGTTCGAATGAAATTTGAAATGTTGTTCTAAAATGGGGTGAAAATGGATTGTCTTCTAGAGAAAATTTTTAAAATATTAGTTGATAATTTAAAGGAATATATTTTATAAATATGGGAGACCATAAATTTATCTCCATGAATTTATATCTCATGTTGGGGCTTGTGACCCCATTGGGGATTATTTATATTCTTATTCTTATTGTGAATCTTATAAAAGGATGTGAAAGGGGTAGTTTCTTGTTAGGGTGTAGAAGGTGGGGTGAGGTTAAATTTTAAATTATTGAAATTATATTTATGTGATGATATATTATTTCATTGGTTGCTCACTTACACTATTGAAATGTCATGGGTTTCCTAGGAGACTGGTAAGGATCCAGATAAGTGAAATCCCTAGTGTGGACTGTGTTGCCTAGTGTAAGGACCCAGTTAGATTGATTGAGTTTCTAAGATTTTTCAGTGTCCTAAGAATGTACTAGAAGGGACCAGGGTTTCTTTTGATCCCCTGATCATGACAGATCCTAGTGAGTTCTATATAACTATGTGTATATGAAAAGTTAAATAATATCGACCTAGGTTCCTCATCTCTAATTCCGGATATAAATACATGAGTCTTGGGAAGTTTCACATGATGGTTACATCATTCTTAGGACACTTTAGAGGATTTATTTTCTTGGATGGATTGTATTCCCCTGGTTTTTTTATTATATGGAACCATATTTTGGTTGTTTGTTGGATTATGTTTCCTTTTTTCCTTAGTTTCTATGTATGATCATGGTTTCACATTGAGTGTGTATTTTATTACTTTCAAATTGGTTGATTTAAATGGTTAAAAAGTTTTATTTAAAAAAAATATTTGGTTATTTGTTAAATGAGTTTTAAGAAAATGGCTTTTCATTATGGTTATTTATGAAAAAATGTTTTTTAAAAAATGTTTTAAAGAGGGATAAACTATGATTTTACATGTCTTATATGGTTTTAAAGTCCCTCTATCCATTTTTTAATATTTCTATTTCTAATTTTTAGTCATCCTTGTTTTTATATTATAAAATGGGTGGTTGTTTGAAAATATGTAGGTTTATTGTTTTTACACATATTCTGTAATTCATGTGAAAATATAATTTATAGATTATGTACAAACTAGCACTTTATGAACTATAATATGAAGGTATCCAAAGATAATTCTTTATGAGATCATATGAATAATTTTTAGCTCACGCCTTACATATGAACTGGTGGACAGGAGTGTATGATGCTCTTATATCTCCTTTTTCAGTGCCCTATTTTGTTTTGTTCTTGATGCTCATATTGGTCCATGGTTGGACGATGGGATGTGGTGAGTTACCGGGGGTCATTAATGTTGATGTTGGAGTTATTTAGGTTTTGATTCCATTTTAACTTTTCTTTTAGGATGTTTTAGTAATAATGAGTTATGATTTTTTTAGGAATCAGGTGATTGGTCTGGAGTGGGTTTTTAATCACTACCCTTTGTAACAACACTTAGGTTTCCATAGTCTAGTTATAGTCCCTACATTAATGGCTTGGATAAGGCATGGTTGTAGATAAGACTCTATGTGAGATGGTTGAGGATTCCAATATGTGATTTGAATTCAATGAGATATGGATGAACTACTAACTAAAAATTCCCATCTATGATAATACCATTGAAATAGGCATGGAATTATATGAGAACTGATCTAAGTTAGGTAGCTGAATATGATTATTTAGATGTTAAGGAGTGATCCTTCTAATATCTTAATGGGAGATTGATGAAAACAACAATCTTAACCATATATTAGTCGGGTAAGAAGTATGGGTTCTATTGCGATGTATCAGAAGTTAGGATTTGAAAAGTTTCAATCTAAGATGGTCATGTGGTTGCTTATGGGTCCAGACAGTTAAGAACATGTAAGAGAATATTCCTAAATCCTTTCCTAGATTTGTAAATAGCAGTTGTTTCCATGACTTGTTATTGGAATACAGAAAAAAAGGTGATTGAAAATGTGTTCAACATACCATTTTTTTGGTATTAAATAACTGTAAAATGATTTAAACACTTTACATGGACTTAAGTTTCATACAAAATTTTTCTCAACAAACCTGATTGGGTTTCATAATGGGATGTGAATGTTTTGGAAGCGTGTGTAATGTTGGTTTCATTTTCACAAGGGGTGTGTGGAGTTTTAAATGAAAATTTGTAAAATATAGAGGGTTTTTTCTCATTTTAAATGATTAAAATTATTGGATCAAGAATTTTCTATGAATGATTTATAAAAAAAAGATTTTGGTTTTTGATAAAGAGTGTTTGAAACCTATTGGTTTATTTTAAAAAGGGTGTGTTTTATTAAAGAGGAATTTGTGTAAATGGTTGTTTTTTAATGGGATTTCAACAGGGATTTTATAAATAGTTTTCAAAGGAGACATAAAGTCTATAACTATTTTTATCCTTGGTTAATTTTTATATCAGTATTTTTTCTATTTATTTTATAAAAAATTAATATCTCAAATAAAATAGGATGGATATGGATAAAGACTGGATGGATTCCTATTGTTTGATAATAGAGTATGAAGATGGAGTGAAAGAGTTCATCAAATTTGAAAAAGATCATGCATATGACCCTTATAAAAAACTTTTTCAGTGTTTACATTGTTTTTATTCAATACGTGTTTGTCCAGAGGATCTGGAAGAACACATGATTTGTCACAGAATAGATCAAAGTAATAAATGTTGGAATAAACATGGGTAAAAAGTGAATGTAGCTAGTGGATGGGATAACAGTGAATTTTTTGGATAATATGATTTGATTACAAGTGTGGAAAATGAAGAAGACCACATCGAGGATGTTATTACATATGTGAATGATGATGAATATCATATAGAGGGAATGATAAGGATTGTTGAAGATGAACTTCATGATTTCCAAAAATTGTTTGAGCAGTTAAAGAGTTGTGCAAAGACTCTTTTTTATTGTGGTTGCACTAAATATACGACATTGTCAGCCATACCGAAGCTGTATAATTTGAAACTAGGTAATGGATGGAGTGACACTAGTTCTACAAAATTACTTTCTCTCTAGAATGACATGCTCTTAGAAGATAATGATCTCCCAAGATGAACATACAACATAAAACGAAAGCTACATTTTATGGGTATGATCTCTAAAAAAATACACGTCTTCTCGAATGACTATATAATGTTTCTCAAGGAGAAAAAATCACTTAGAGAATGCCCAAAGTGTGGTGATTCTTTATACAAGAAAGATTAATCTGGTCTTATGAAACTTGCATGGTCTTTCCAATCATTCCAAGTTTTAGGAACCTATATAGAGGGAGGATACTACATGGAAATTAACGTGGCACACAGACAGAAGAAATAAATATGGGAAACTACATCACCCAACCGACTACCCTTAGTGGATGAAAATCAATCTTGAGTATCCTAATTTTGGAAATGAGCTGAGAAAACTTCTTCTTGTATTATCAACATATGTAGTGAATCCGTTTGGTTTTCAAAGAATCACTCAAAGTACATGTCTGGTTATGTTGGTAAATTATAACTTACCATTTTGGATATTCATGAAATGAAAACATGTCATTTTATCTATTATTATATCAGGACCGAAACAAATGGGTAATTATATTGATGTTTATTTGGCTCCATTGATAAAGGATCTAAAATTATTGTGGGATTCCGGTTTTATGTTTTACGATGCTTATATAACTAAAGATTTCATGTTGAGATCCATGTTGTAAAGAAGAATAAATTACTTTCCTGCATATGGGAATTTTTGATGATATAGTATTAAAGGAAATCATGTGTGTCTCATCTGTGAACAAGGTACATAGTCAATTTGGTTGAAACATTCATCAAAAACCGTATTTCTAGGACATCATAGATTTCTACCCTGGCTACATAAGTATCGATCTTGGATGAAATCATTCGATGGAAGATCAGAAGAACGTACAACATCATCTCCACTAACTGGTGATCAACTGTTTACGAAAGTAAAATATGTGGATACTACTTTTGGTAAACCATTTTTGAAAAACCTTATTAAAACCAGTTGAAAGAAGAGATTAGTTATTTTAATTACCATACTAGAATTGTCTGTATGTTAGACACTTTCTTAAGGTTATGCATGTTGAAAAAAATGTATGTGACAATGTCATCGGCACATTTCTAAATGCACCCAGAAAAGAAAAGGATAAAATTAAGGATATGTTGGACATAAATGACATGGGAATAAGAGAAGAGTTGGCACCAGAGAAGGGTGAAAAACGAAATTTTCTTCCTCCTACTTCTTACACTCATTATAGGAAGGAGATATATCAGTTTTGAAACTTCTTGAATGATGTAAATGTTCTAAATGATCATTCATCGAATATCTAGAACATCGTTTCAATGACCGATTTAAATTTAATGGGTCTAAAATAACATGAATACCACATTTTGATGAAAGATCTAATTCCTATAGCTTTATGTTGAATTTTTACAAAGAATGTCTTTTATACATTAGCAAAGCTCTGTTTCTTATTCAAATCAATATGCAGAGAAGTTATAAACCTGGAAAAATTTCCGAGTATGGAAAGAGAAATTGATGTCATATTATTTGAATTGGAAATTTTATTCCCTCTAAAATTCTTTGATATGATGGTTCGTTTGATGGTTCACTTGGTGTGTGAGATTTGACTATGTAGTCATATAAACTATAGATATATGTAACCCATTTAACAATATATGGAGATTCTGAAAGGGTGTATCAAAAATTGAAGTTTCTTAGAGGGTTGTAATATGGAGTGATATATTGTTGAGGAATCCATTGGATTCTGTACCGAATACCTGTCTAGTGTTGAAATAATTGGTCTACCGAAATCTCATCCCCCTGGGTGGAATGTAGGTGAAGGATTTTTTGGAAGATAGGTTTTCACAATCAATATTATAGATCAGGAGTTGTACCACCTTTACGTTTTTTCATAACAGTTTAGATTTTCACCCATATGTTCAAACCCACAAAGATATTATTAGGAATTTGAATCCATCAAGGGATAAAAAATTGATATCAAATACACATAATCGAAAATTTATAGGATGGTTTTGGGACCATATATTTAAAGAGTCTGATAAATATTTGGACTCAATTTCAGAATGACTTCAATGGATCGTCAGAGAACCAAGTGTGTATGTATTATCTTATAATTCTTATTTAGTTAATGGCTATACATTATATACTAATGAACATGATGAATACTACACCATAAATTTTTTTGGAGTTTCTCTTGTGACTGAAGCGATGGATGTTTATGGTGATAAGGATAGAAATCCAATTTATACGAATATGTCATACTTTGGAATCATCAAAAAAATACGGGAGTTGGATTATACGAACTTCCAAGTGACGATTTTTCAATGAATGTGGGTTGATAATCAGAGTGATTTTAAAATAGATGAGTTGGGATTCATGAAAGTTGATTTTAGTAAATAATGATACAAAGATGAACTATTTATAATGGAATCATAAGTTGTACAAGTATTTTATGTTCCAGATCCCGAAAACTGAAACTGGTCAATTGTTATATCATCCACCAAATCCACTGAAGGGTTAGATAAAAATTCAATGGAGGATGACCCTTTCATTGGGACATCTCAATCCTTTTGTAGTGTTCCCAATGTAGACGGTGATTTTTATGTAAAAGGAGACCACAAAGAAGGGATTTGGATAGTCGATAGAGGGGTCAAATCCCTTCAGACTTTAAAAAAGTGTGTTTAATAATCATGTTATATTTTTTTGTAATATAAATTGTGTTACCTTATGTTATTATCTGTTTGTTTCTGATTTTATGTAATATAAATTAAATGTTGAACCACTTCTGTAGATAATGACTTATGCATGTGATGATGCTCCCAATCCCTAGGTATAATAGGTCTCTCAACCAAATTCTACTTGCAGTTCAGAGGAGCAATAGGTTTCTCAACCTGTTGTTGTTTCTTATCCTAGTGAATAGGTACAACCACCACATGAACATGCCAATTCTAGCACTCCAAAGAAATATATTAATGATGTTGAAACTAAAGAAATTGTAAGCACTTAAACACTAGCGGCACAAAAATATAAAAGTGTTGTATTTTGATGGTGTTTTCATAAATCATTAAGTAAAAAGTGAAAAGCATCAAATATGAGGTCATATGGAATATTATGGTCCAACATCTTAACCCCAAAAGTCCACGTTTAGTAGTTACATTGGAATCGTCACTCGACAACACGTTCTGATTAATTTACAGTTGTGGAAACATGTTTCCATCGGGCTTAAGACACTAATGTTGAGAGATATTATGGTAACATTATGATATCATTTCTTTAATTTACTAAAAAAATAAAATAATGAAACATTGAATTACTCTTCTTCATCCCTTTTAGAGTGAATTTGTAGCGGACGACTCGCATAAGGACTATGTATTTAGGATTGCTGGAAGGATTCATGGAGGCTTCCACACAATTCTAACGGAAAGTAATCTTAAATATGATGAAGGGAAAATAAACATGCACCCATCTCATATTTATGAACACCTGATAACCCAAGGATGTGGGATGTTTTTACTAGCCGTCGTGAGGAGTAGTCTTTTTAGGAACATTTTGTTTGGTAATATGTTGTTTGAAGATATGTGTATTCATAACTTTTATTGATAGTTTTTTATTTATGAAATAGAAACTGAGTTCTAAAAATAAGGAATGATAAGAAAAACCAGTGTACTCCTACTACAAAGCAATAATGTGGTACGCTTCACTTGAAAAATAATTGGTACGTATTTTAAATCTATCATAATATTTTTATGTAACATACTACAACACCATAACCATGTTCCTCTATTTATATGCAGATTGATGAATCCAAATCCAATGTCACTTACATCCTACACCATGTTTTATGGAAGGAGGTGTGTGTAAATAAAGATGGAATACAGATAGATGAAAGCACACAAAAAGTGTAGGAAACGTGTGTAAGTATGGCATAATAAATATTTGTTTTTCTTTAAATCGATACTACATAACAATGATTACTTATTTTCTAATATTTTCTATCTAACATAGTAACATGAATTAGAAACACCCAAACCAAATGTGGACATACTTTTGGTGGCCTTAAAGAAGCCAAAAAATTATGGTTGTATCAGAGGTGCAGGTTTTGGGATGACATGCTGAACATTTTTTGCGAAAAAAAAAGAGGATCAAAGAGAATAAATCAAAATTATAAGAAAAATAATACCCATACTTTAAGAACATAGGAAATTGCAGAGAGGGTTCATGGAAAATATGATGCAGGGGGTAGAGTGAAGAAAAAAATCATGAACAACCAGCGCCTGAAGATCCTGAACCACCCCCACTAGCTTTGAGGTGAGACATTCCCCTAAAAAAATATATCTTAGATAAGGTAATCAATGTTCTAATAGTTTTTTCTGTGAATTATGAATCATATATACACTGGTACCTTTCCTGTACTGATATTTTATAGGGTGAAAATGAATGTGATTTATATCTATCAACACCCACTCATCGCCTTGTATCAAGGGATATTGTGTTCAATATCCACAACATTATGCTACACAACAAACCACTTCCAACCATTCATGACAAAGTGATGATTAACGTATCCCGTGATCCGAGCACCAAGCTACATATTCCAATTAATGATGAAGATATTCATAAGGTCGAACAAGCTCTTAGAACATTCATCGCATGTCCATCACAGCTTGTAAAAAACATATTGACAAGGAGGTATTCATTTGTAATTTTTTTGAAGATAAAACATTAGCATTTAATGAAAAAAGGTCTGAACCTATGAATGTTACTGCAGATGGACATAAGGTAGGGGTGAAAAGAAAGAGCATCTCAAAACCATCCCAAGGATCAACCAACCTATAAAAATGATATACCAAAAGCACCTTAACCCCACCCATTCTATATCTGCATTTATTATCATTATAGGTTCCTGTGAATATGAATTTGAAAGATGGTGGGGTTTACACAATTATTTTTTATGAAAATATGTATTGCGGGGAAGATCCAGATTTCAATAGTGTTGAAAATGTAAGTGAAATCCTAATGTATGATTGGCTACGAGGCTCAATTGTAAATTTATACGTGAGGTATGTTTTCATTAGTTGATTTTCCAAATGCTGACATACTGTTATAATTATGACTAAATACATTTCATATTTTTCACAGGTGTATATATGAAAAAAAATAAAGGGATTTTACCATGAATAAAAATTTGTACTCATTAGTCCTCACATCACCTCTATAGAACAAACAAATATATAATCTAAGAAAGAGGGTTAAATAGTGGTAGGCTAGTTCAAATCATTTAAGAAAAAAATTATGAATGATAGACTCTTCTTAATACAAACGATTCATGGGTAAAACTGTGCAATTTAATCATATCAAATATATTTTAATTTATTTCATTACTTATTCCTTTTTGTGTTTTTAGGTAGTATTGGATGCTCATTGCAGTCAATTTGGATACCCCAAAGATTTATATCTTGGATTCAATGCATGGATATCCAACAAACCCATAACAAATGATGTTGTTTTCAATTTGTAGTAAACTAAATCCAACATTTTAGAACTAAAAATCTAGTTATATAATTTATATTATCTTTTAATGAGGATTATGTTATGATAGGGTGGTGTGTGAATATCATCTACATCATGGAATGAGGCCTGTGGAAAAGGATTAGAAACATCACAAGTTTTATTACTG
Source organism: Viscum album (assembly GCA_963277665.1). NCBI lineage: Eukaryota > Viridiplantae > Streptophyta > Magnoliopsida > Santalales > Viscaceae > Viscum > Viscum album. Next base: position 1,216,583,387 of record OY728143.1, read on the forward strand.
GATAAAAATAAGGATATATATAATAATATTTCACTATCCAAACACATAAAAAATTTACATATTTTTCTCAATGTTTCTGCAGTTCCCGAAATAAACAAACGATAAAGAGTATGGTTATTATGCTTTTAAATTTATGAAAGATATCATATTCCATGAACAAGAAAACATCCTTGATGAGGTATTTTTTAAGATAATTATCATTTCATTTAAAATATATCTTAATCCTTGATGTATTTATATTTTTACAATAATACCATTATTGTAAAAAAAGACTCATATTCACAAGAGGATATAGATTTGTTTAGAAATAGATGGGAAACATAATTAATGGAAGAATGTACAGAAATAACTTAAATATGTGACCAGTATGAAGTGATATGTCTATTTTTATTTAAATTTGTGAGTATTTTTAGTAAAAATATGTAGTTCTATACTAAAAATTGCTAAAACACATTAGGATAGTTTTAATACTTTATGAAAATGATCTATATGTCATTTTTGACATGTAGGAATCAACCACACCTAAATACGACACATGGTGTGACTGTTATGACTTTAAGTGTGTATTTTTATATTAAATTAATAATAAATTTTGCAAAAAGAAAAAGTGACATACTGAAAAATGAGAAAATGAATTTGGATTGTTTTGATACTTTAGGAAAATAATCCAATATTCATTTTTTGATGTTTAGGAATCAACCACACCTCAATCCAACGAACGATGTGACTGATATGACTAAAATTGTCTGTTATTAGTTTAAAATTGATATATTAGCTCAAAATGCATCACTCCCTAAAAAACATGAAAACTGACTTTGATTGTCTTCATAATTTAGGACAAGTAGTCATAAGTTATTTATGACATGTATGAAGTAGTATCATGCCAAACCAATGCACGATGAGACCAGTATTACTCAAAATACGTGTTTCTAGTTTGAAATTATATTTTTGTAATAAAACACAAATCAAATACTAAAAACAGATAAAATTCATTCATATTATTTTGATACTTTAGGAAAAAAATATAAGTCATTTTTTTGATATTTAGGAGTCAATCGCACCTCAATATGAAGCATGGTGTGATTGTTATGACTCAAAGTGTATCTTTTTATTTGAATTTGAAATTAATTTTAGTAAAAAAAACACAACTGGTATACTGAAAACCAAGAAAACACATTTGGATTATTTTGATAATTTTGGGAATGATCCATGAGTCATTTTTGATGTGTAAGAATCAATCCCATCGTAATACAATAAACAATATGACTAGTATAAATATGTGTCTTTCTATTTATTATTAACATTAATTTATGTAAAAAAGAACAACTCATATACTAAAAACCAAGAAAACATATTCTTATTGTTCTGATACTTTAGTAAAATGATACATGCGTCATTTGTGATGTGTAGGAATCAACTGTACATCAATCTGATGCACGGTGTGATGAGTATAACTCCAAATGTGTATTTTTTTATTAAAAATTGACATTTTATTAATGTATTTTTTCATATTAATGTTTAATTTATTTCTTTATAGTATTAATAACATAATATTTTTTTCTTGTATAGATGGGACCTTTTTCTTGAGTTAGGATGATTTGTTCCATAACTAATACCATGGACGAACATTTTTTAGAGGGTATCATAGATGTCAAAGGATGAAACATTAATTTTTTTAAACTTTTTGTTGGATAATAGTAAATGTAATTATATAAAACATTGTTTTAAATTTATATAGAATTATTTTCCAAACCCTTGTTTGTGATGTTGTGTGCGCTACTTTTTTCTTCTGTGTGCTGTGCGGGTGCTGTTTTGTGTAGGTGGTGTCTGTGTGATGTGTAGGTGATACTAGCAGTTGTTATGTTATATAAAAATCACATAATAGGTACCTAGTCCTTTATCAGTGCTATTTTGAGAAGTGATAAAATCCCCCTTTATCAATGCTAGTTCAAGCGCTAATAAAGGAATCCTTTATCAGTGCTATTTCGAGCGCTGATAAAGGAACCATATTTGAGCACTAATTAAAGAACTGATAAAGTGGTATTTTATTAGTTCTATAAATATCACTAATAAAATGTCTTTTATCCATGCTAAAATAGCATGGATAAAGGGGGCCCTTTATCATCACTTTTTTTAGCATAGATAAAGGACACCCTTTATCTGTGCTTTTTTAGCACTGTTAAAGGGGACCTCCTCCCCTTTATCTTTGCTGAGATTAACATCAATTTCCTTGGACTGTTAAAAGTTTTTTATAGTGATGATAAAATCAATATATGTGGTAGTGAATGTAGATTTGTTTTTTCGATTTATGGTTACTTGAGTGGGAAGTGTATCAACACAAGGAAGATCCACGTTTTTATCTCTAATAAGTGTCCATGAAGTCAATGCAAGGATATCCAAGACATCTTGGGTTGTCAAAGGAAGATGTTACTATTCTTTACCTTAGATATCCACTTTCATGTGACCACATTAAAAAAATAATTTTTTATGATGCTATAAACTGGGTGGTGGGTCCCATTTTTAATTAGAAGAAAAAGCTTATTTTATTTAGAGGGAGAGTGGCCTTGATAAACAATGTGATTTCCTCCTTTCCTATGAATATCTTCTCAGTCATTAAACCTCTAATAGGAATTATTAAGAGGATGGAAAAGTTATTAATTCTTTTCTTTAGGATGATAATCATATGGGTCACTACCATTGGGCTACATGGGCTCGTTTGGCTAAACCGGATGAGGAGGGTGGATTTGGGATACGTGAGATTAAGGAAACCATGTAGGGAATTCATGTGAGACTCTCAAGGTACATAATTGTAGGGGATTCCTTATGGTCTTTGTTCTTCAAATATCAATATGCATAGAAATGTGTGTACACTGATTCCAGTAGGGCACAATTGACCGGACTCACGAGGAACATGTTCTCGTATCTAAAAGAGTTGAAAGGATTGTCTTATTGGATCATCAGGAAAGGAAACATTAACTTCTAGGAAGGAAAGCATCTCTTCTTCCCAGGGTGTCCTGCTTGGAATATTACCTTTGAAGAATCCAACAAGCATCCTTCCTTGATTCAGACTATTATTGATCAAGACCAGAAGAAGATGTATAGGAAAATTATCATAAATGTAGATAAGGATTGTTGTTGTTTTACAGGGGTGAGCTCGGGTAAGTAATCTTCCTAGGAATATAGGAAGATGACACATGTGGAGTATGCTCTTGAATAATGTGATATAATGGTTTGGTGCAAGAAAATCCCCATGAAAACGAACCTCCTGGTTTGGTGTATTAAAAAAAGAGCTTTCTGATGGAAGATAATTTTCAAAGTAATGGTATTCACTTTTCCTCACTGTGCATTTTCTAGAAGAATCATCGGATCGAATCTATGATGCACCTTTTCTTCCAGAGTTATTGGGATGCTTATATTTGGTCTCATTTTACTCTGCATTTGTGCCTCAGTGTCGATCATTTTTTCTTCAATGACTTCCTGGTGGCATGGTTCCAACAGTCAAGGGTCAGGGTTATGGAATTCAAGGTGAGATGCATTATTTTTTCCTCGATTTTCTCGGTTATTTGGGAGGATTAGAATTAGACAAGGTTGGGTGGTCTCTACTCCCTTCCCTATCTCTAGATTCAGTTAAAGGCCCTCATTTTTGAGCTAGTCCCTTTGTTGAAAGGGGGCCAGTCACTCTTGTTTTACAGTTTTCTCAATCATTCCTACATACATGTCATCCAGAGAGACTAGTGAGTCATATGGAATCCACCGATCATAGGTTTAAAACTTTATATTGATAGTTCTCTTATGAACAAGGTCATGAGATGTAGAGGGGTGATACGTGATTTGTGTGTCTTGGTTTTGATGGTGTTCAATGAGTTCTTTGGTCTAGGAATCTATTTGGGTGCGTAGGTTTGGGAATTTTATATGGGAATCATGGTTTGTTAGAGGGTTGGTTTTAAGTGGATGAGGTGGAGTCAGATTCTAAAATTCTGGTAAGAACAATCCAAGGGGTTTATAATCCACCTTGGGATATGGTCTATGTGATTCGAAGATGTGCACTTGAAGCTAATCTCGGGTGGATTGTTAACCATTGTTGGAGGGAGGCCAACTTTTCTACCGATGCCCTTTCCTGTATTGGAAGACCGGTGGGGGACCTCAATATTTATGATATCTTTGGTTCACTTCCTTTAGAGTGTAAGGAAATTGTCTATGGGGATTCTGTAACACCCCAAGCTTCCATGGTACTCTTCTCTTTCAATAATGCAATAACTTGCATTGTATGCAAGTTCAAGATTCTCACACACTACAACCAATCAAAGTAGCCGTTATGAATAGTAATACCCGCCTTTTTAAATTATATAAATTTTATATTTCAAAATGGACTTCATTTTTGGATTCGGAATATCAAAATTATGCTAAGTCGAAATTGTTGTAATTTTCTGAGAACTTCCAATTTTCTATGAATAGAAAAAAATACATAAAAACAACTTTTTTAATCAAAATTATTTATAGTGATAAATTATACTATTGGGTGATTTTAATGTATAATTGGATTTATATTTTTACCATTTTATCCAATGGTGGTCATTAGAATTAATTTCACTTTCAAATTGGACATAAACGAGTGTCAATCTTTAAATATACATTGTTTCTTAAAAACACGCTATTTGTTTTGACAATGAGAATTAATTATACAATTAATTAATGAAACTTATATGTTTGGAATTTTTTAAAATAGACATCATTTTTGAATTCAGAATATCAATTATATCTTAGGGTGAATTTTTGGTATTTTTCTGAAAAACTTCAATTTTTGATGAATAGTGAAACCACTAGGTGGTAGTTTAAAAACTGATTTTTCGTGTAAATGAATCATTACCACTTCTGTGTATTGAATTTCAAAAATACGACAAACATGGTTTTAATTAGTAAGTAAAATTTGGTTCAATGGGATTAAAATAATTTTTGGTGAATAGTAACATTTAAATTCTATTAATCGCAATTAAAGGTAATTAGTGAAATTTAAGGTAAAATGATATTATAAAAATATGAAAATATCATGACACTTTTCATACCCTTATTGGATGACTCATGGCCGACCAAGACAATCCATGGGTCAACTTGGGGACCCCATGGAGCCACTTGGGTAAGAAAATGACATTAATAACTTTTTATTTAAAGTAAAAATAAAATTGGTACAAACATGTGTTGTTTTACTAAAACAATTATTACATGGGGTTATATAAGTTAGAATTTTGACTATAAATATTAATTGGAAGTATAAAAATATTTCCAACATCATTATGTTTTTTATATAATTTTTAGACATTAAATAAATTAAAATTTTTATGACACCATGATGATAGAGCGATTACCTCATTAATTAATGATTTAAAAAAAATGAAACGATAATGTAAAATCTAAGACTTACACTTATAAAAAAACCTATTGGATGGGTATATTTAGAACCCTTATCACCTTATACTAGAGATATATAATTGTGGGACCTTTTAAATCCGAAAATCCCTTCATAATAATGTAACATTCCATTACTTTCCAAGAGTGCCCCTCCTCTCCTCTTATAAAAGGCCCCCACTTATATCACCTTATTCACACCATCAGATCCATTCTGGCTCAGCCAACCTCTGCCCAAATACAATCTCAACATCCCTCTATTACTCCTAGAATCCTCACTTTGGGCATAAGTCCTCCCAAGGAAGCCTTTGGCTCAAATCAAAAAGAGCTACCCGATTTTAAGGTAAAGTCTTCTCTAATGTCCTTTTGTTTTAATTTGCTTCTCCAACCCCCTAAACTCTTTTTATTTATTTCTTTTGTTACAACACCGTTATCTTAAATATACTAGGATGTTGTTATGATAAGTACTTGATTTAACTTTACACACACCTTCATCGAATGGTTAAAGAATATACTGTTCCTGTGGGTGGTGAATTACTGCCTCACGAAACGATGATTGTTCAATCTTCTTTTGACACCTCTCATGGTGGCCATTATGATGACACTATTTATATATATGATATATATATATTATGTTTATTTTTTCTTTATTCTTCTGTATTTTTCATTTATTTCATACCTTTATGATTTCCATTATGGGTAAACGCGATAATTTCATTTTAGGAAGTGCGGACTACCGCCCCCTCAAAGTGATTTGAATAGTTAATGCCATATGTGGGACGTGTAAAGGATGGAGTAAATGATATAATATATTATATTATACTGGAATTATAATACACCTTTATATCATTATGATCTCATTCTATTAAATATGAAATAGAGATGAAAGTAGCGTTCATGCGTACGTACGGCTTACCGTCTCCATGAACGGTGCATTTCATTTCTTACCTCTAAATGTTATGTAATATTATAAATGCATATATATACTGGATATATATGATATATATGATATCTAAATAATGAATATACTTCTGGATATAATGTATATTTTACCACATGAACAACTTGTAATTATAAGAAGTTTATTTTTTACTCAAGTACCAAAGATCGACAAAATGACTGTTATTAACTTAAATAATTACATAATGTTCATAACATGATAATAAGTGATATAAAAGGAATAATGAACTTGAAAAATGTTCTTAATCAAGTAGAAATTAACTCTATTATATTATTCAGGAGTTTAAAGAATGATCGAGTCAAGTCGGACATGAGGTAAGGGAACTTCTTAACCCAATTTCCATTCTTTGGGTAAATATCCTACTTTCAAATTATGTCATGATATTATTATGTCCTATCTTTTATTTGTAATTTTTTATGTTTAATTACAGTTAATACACATTATAGATCTATTTTATTTAAAAAATGATATTTGTAAGGTACTTCGTCTCAATCTTCTTTCATTGATACATATTTTGTTTTATACACAACATTCTTTTATACGGTGTATAAACCCCTTTGACTTTTACATTTATTCAAAAGGAATCTTTTTATAGGAATCATTTTTACTAAACGAAAAAAGGAATCTTTTGTCTTACGTATGCGGCGACAATGACGTCTCCATCTCCGTGACCATTATTTGAGTTTTGGCTTCCTCTACAAGCCATAAATTTTTTAAATGAAAAATAAATACCATGTTTTACTTTTCTTTTATTTTGGTATTGAAAATGGTTTTGATAATGTTTTTATTACATCAATGTGTTGTATTAATATCTTGTGATTGAAATGTGAAAATTTTATGTTTCCTTTATGCATGTTTTATGTGATACGATTATGTTATGGTTTATGATATGTTTAAACCTTTTCATATAAGGAATACATTGAACTTAATAACTGACGTGTGGAGCCCGATATAGCTCCTCGATGCATCGGTAGGTCTCATGAGACAAACTACTGTCTTGGCACAAGGCCTTATCAAAATCATATTTGTAGTCTTGGAACGAGGCCTTGGCTACATGGTTATGATAGTCTGACATTATGCATTCCATCATTACAAAAGTGGTTATCGATATTGCTTGTGATTATTCGACTAGTAGAATATCCATGTGAATAAGTAAATGGCATTATTTCATTTTACTTTTTCTATATTACGCTGAAGTTCAAGTTTAAAAGGCTTTTTTTAGTTATACATAACCTTAAATGTTTATGTTTATTTATGAAAGCTTCCGCAATATTGTTATCCTTAATAAGCATCTGAGCTCACCCCTTTCAATGTTTTAATATTTTCCAGGATGTGAAGAAGTATTTTTATGAAGGACCTGCATGGATAGTCAGAAGGGGATATGAGTGTGGACTATGGAGACCATGTTATTTTAGTTTTTCACTTTATGATGTAATGTAGCTTTTATGAATGTATCTAGTGTTTCCAAGGCTACTAAACTAATCAGTCATTCGAGAATTGATCATTTGTGATCATGACAATGTTACGTAATAATGCACCACCTCTGAGTAACTGGGGTCGGGGCATTACAGTTGGTATCAGAGGCATTTTAGAACTAACCTTAGAAGCTATATTTTGATAAACTCTGATTAGAGCACATATACCTAAGATAAACTTTGAGGATTAATATAGAAGAACTTTCTAGAATTTTGGTATTATAGAGATTTTGTGGGTTTTCCAAGCAATACATCCCTTTCTGGATATGAGCAGGTAGAGGCGGCTCTGGCACATATGTACCTAGGGGTAAAACCCAAAAACACTGCTTTGAGCTAGACTCAAACAGGAGCTGGTGCACGGCAACGGGCCTTGCTGCACTCTTGGTTACGACACTCCCGGGGGATATGCTTAGGATAATTCTCATTTTCTTTACAAACCACTATGAAGGGTTATGAGTATATACTTTCTCAAAGAAAACATTTTTATGTTTATGGATTATATCCATAAATAGTTCAATTTATGTTAAGTGTTTTGCAAGTTTGTAATTATGTATTTTGATTCATAAACTAATCTAGTTTATGCCATTGTTTAGAAATGTCGCCTAGTGGGAGGAATGAAAACTGTATCAATGCATGCACTCCATGTAGGGATTGCCCTCCTGCTCAATATAATTATAGTGGAGCTAGAGATAAAACTGGTTCTGATCAACTTATCACCATACTGAGACAACTCACTCAGGTAATGAATAATAACCTTACTCGTATGGAGCACCCTGATCCGCAACGTGGAGGATCAATGTTAGACCGCTTCATGAGTCAACAACCACCAACATTTAATGGGGGTAAAAATCAATTAGTAGCTGAGAAATGGATAAACTCCTTAGAGAAAATATTCCACACCTTGGGGAGTAGCAAAAGGGAGATGGTTGTCATAGAAATTTACCGCCTCACTAGAGATGTCGATCAATGGTGGTCACTGATTTAAAACACAAAGGAAGATGAAGAAGTATCAAGTATGTAATGGAGGGAGTTTAAGGAAATTTTCTTAGAAAAATACTTTCCATATGAACATCTAGTAGATATGGAAAGGCAATTTCTGAGTCTAAGGCAGAAGGAGGATGAGAATGTCACAAAGTATGAGGCTAACTTCCCAAGGTTAGCGAGGCATGCTACAGATTATATATGTAACCCAAGAAGTAAGATTGGTAATTTATTTTATGGGTTAAAACCATTTCTCCATCAAGCATTAGTCTCACAAACCTTCTCTTCATACAAAGATATTGTTTCGTGTGCTATAAAGACGGAAAAGGAATTCTCTAAGTCTTATGACAAAAAAGTAAAGCAAGAGAAGAAGAGAACGGTGGAACAAGAGATAGATAAAGGGAAAAGGGGAAATAAGGATTTTCCATTATGCGATAATCGTGGGAAGAATCACCCTGGTACTTGCCTAAAAGGAATGGGAGTTTGTTATAAATGTGGAGAAAAAGGTCACCAGGCTCGTGATTGCAAGGTAAAGAAAGAGGCTATCAATGTTGAATGCTACAATTTTAGTGAAATGGGGCATTATGAAAATGAATTTCCTAAGATTCAGGGAAACATACCTCCGAAAAGGCCAAGGGATCAAGGACAATCTTATGTTGTTACTATAGTTGAAGTGGAATAATTAATTTATTGGTGATTTTGGACTCAATGATTATATTCTGGTTATAATAATAATGTGATATATATAAGGATTGTACTGCAATACTTGTTGTTTTCATTAAGGTTTTAATATGATGAAGGTAATCATATTTTTAGTATGTGATAATAAGAGAAACTTTACTTTGTTTGGGGAATCTAATGTTACAATTTATTTTGTAATTTAAAGACATTTTAGAGAAAGTCTGGACATAGGTATTTTGGATAACTATAAAGGTTGGAATGTATTAAGTTTAACTTTGGATAGTATTGTTTAAGGTTAAAACATTTTTGCAGATTATTTTTAGAATATTATTAGGAAAAGGACAACCTGCCAGTTGGGCGATAACCCGTTGCGTCGAACAAAGCTGTAGGAATCGAACCCACAACCATATTGCGACATGGATTTATTACCTACCACTAGCCTACAAGAAGTCCCTGGTTCTTACACAATAGTTTTCCTAATCTAAATGGTATGTTTTAATATTTGGAACCTTATAAGATTAGGATAAATATAATATTTTTGAGTTCTATTATCTTTTTGAGTGAAAGATGGGTTTGTGGTGAAAATTTATTAAATAATGAAATTCTACATGACAAGTATGTATATTTCCTTACATTCTTAGTAAATCTCCTAAATAAATTCCTCTACTTTATGAAAGGTAACTTAAAACAAAAACGTCATTGGTCAACTTTTCCTACTGGGGAATCAATGATCATTTAACCAATCAAAAGTTTGTGATTTTCTTGTAGTTAAACTTTCTCCTAATCATGTTTTATACAACTCTCCATCAGACCTTGATGGTCTGTTTTCCCTCCATATCCATGTTTTCATAGAATCCAAGTATTGGCTATCTCAGGTGACCTTTGTACTTCTCTTTCTTTCTTTTAAAGTTATATTTTTATTAACCCTATTTCTGATGTGGGTTTTCCACAAATATATTTTCTATTTTCAACCTTTTATTTTCAAAGAAAAAATTCAAATTGTGAGGATGCAATTTATTGAAGGAGGGGAGAATGTAACACCCCAAGCTTCCATGGTACGCTTCTCTTTCAATAATACAATAGCTTGCGTTGTACGCAAGTTCGAGATTCTCACACACCGTGACCAATCAAAGTAAGTGTTATGAATAGTAATACCCAATTTTTGAAATTATATATATTTTATATTTCAAAATGGACTTCATTTTTAGATTCGGAATATCGAAATTATCCTAAGTTGAAATTTTTGTAATTTTCTGAGAACTTCCAATTTTCTATGAATAGAAAACAAATACTTAAAAACAAATTTTTTAATCAAAATTATTTATAGTGATAAATTATACTATTGGTGGTTTTAAATTATAATTAGAATATATTTTTACCATTTTATCTAATTGTGGTCAATATAATTAATTTCACATTGAAATTGGACATAAACGACTATCAATCTTTTGATATATATTGTTTCTTAAAAACACGCTATTTGTTTTGACAACGAGAATTAATTATAAAATTAATTAATGCAACTTATATGTTTTTAATTTTGTAAAATACACATCATTTTTGAATTCAGAATATCAATTATATCGTAGGGTTAATTTTTGGTATTTTTCTGAAAAACTTTAATTTTTGATGAATAGTGAAACCACTAAGTGGTAGTTTAAAAACTGATTTTTTGTGTAAATAAAACATTACCACTTATGTGTATTGAATTTCAAAAATCCGACAAACATGGTTGTCATTATGATGTAAAATTTGGTTCAATGGGATTAAAATAATTTTTTGTGAATAGTAACTTTTAAGTTCTATTAATCACAATTAAAGGTAATTAGTGAAATTTAAGGTAAAAATGATATTATAAAAATATGAAAATATCGTGACACTTGTCCTAAATTTATTTTATGACTCATGGCCAACCAAGAAAATTCATGGGACAACTTGGGGACCCCATGGAGCCACTTGGGTAAGAAAATGACATTAATAACTTTTTATTTAAAGTAAAAATAAAATTGTCTCAAACATGTGTTGTTTTATTAAAACAATTATTACATGGGTTTATATAAGTTAAATTTTCGACTATAAATATTCATTGGAAAGCTAAAAATATTTCCTACATCATGATAGTTTTTAAATAATTTTTATACATTAAATAAATTAAAATATTTATGACACCATGATGATGCAGCGATTACCTCATTGATTAACGATTTAAAAAAATAAAAAGATAATGTAAAATCTAAGACTTACACTTTTCAAAAACCTATTTAATGGGTATTTTTCGAACCATAATAACCTTATACTATAAATATATAATTTTGGGACCTTTTAAATCTGAAAATCACTTCATAATAATGTAACATTTCATTACTTTCCAAGAGTGCCCCTCCTCTCCTCTTATAAAAGGCCCCCAACTCTACCACCTTATTCACACTTTAAAATCCATTTTGGCTCAGACAAACTCTACCCAAATACTCTATAAAATTCCCTCTCTTACTCCTAGAAGCCTCACATTGGTCTGAAGTCTTCCCAATGAAGACTTTGGCTCAAATCAAAAAGAGTTACCCGATTTTAAGGTAAAGTCTTCTATAATCTCCTTTTGTTTTATTTTGCTTCTCCATCCCCCTAAACAATTTTTATTTAATTATTTTGTACAAACACCAGTATCTTCAAAATACTAGGATGTTTTTATGATAAGTACTTGATTTACAATTACACACACCTTCGTCGAATGGTTAAAGAACATATTGTTTTTGTGGGTGACGAATTACTGCCTCACGAAACGATGATTATTCAATATTCTTTTAAAACCACTCATGGTGGCCATTATGATGAAACTATTTCTATATATGATATATATATTATGTTTATGTTTTCTTTATGCTAATGTATTTTTCATTTATGGCATACCTTTATGATTTCCATTATGGGTAAACGCGATAATTTCATTTTAGGAAGTGCGGACTACCACCCCCTCAAAGTGATTTGAATCATTAATGCCTTATATGGGACGTGTAAAGGATGGAGTAAATGATATCATATATGATGTTATACTAGAATTATAATACAACTTTATATCATTATGATCTCATTCCATTAAATATGAAATAGAGATAAAAGTAGCGTTCATGCGTACGTACGGCTTACCGTCTCCTTGAACAGTGCATTTCATTTCTTACCTCTAAATGTTATGTAATATTATAAATTAATATATATACTAGATATATATGATATATAATATATCTAAATCATGAATATAATTCTTTATATAATGGATATTTTACCACATTAACAACTTGTAATTATAAGAAGTTTATTTTTTACTCAAGTACCAAAGATCGACAAAACGACTGTTATTAACTTAAATAATTACATAATGTTCATAACATGGTAATAAGTGATATAAAAGGAATAATTAACTTGAAAAAGGGTCTTAAACAAGTAGAAATTAACTCTAGTTTATTATTCAGATGGTTAAAGAACGATCGAGTCAAGTCAGACACGAGGTAAGGGAACTTCTTAAACCAATTTCCATTCTTTGGGTTAATCTCCTACTTTCATATTATGTCATGATATTATTATGTCCTATCTTGTATTTTTACTTTCTTTACGTGTAATTATAGTGAATACACATAATAGATCTATTTTATTTAAAAAAATGATCTTTTTAAAGGACTTTGTCTCAATCTCCTTTCATTGAGGCATATTTTTTTATACACAACTTTCTTTTATATGGTGTATAAACCCCTTTGACATTTACGTTTATTCAAAAGGAATATTTTTATAGAAAGCCTTTTTACTAAATGACAAAAGGAATTTTTTTTCTTACGTATACGGCGACAATGACTTCTCCGTCTCTGTGGCCATTATTTGAGTTTCAGCTTCCTCTACAAGCCATAACTTTTTTAAATGAAAAATAAATAACTTGTTTTACTTTTCATTAATTTTGGTATTGAAAATTGTTTTGATAATGTTTTTATTATATAAATGTGTTGTATTGATATCTTGTGATTGAAATGTGGAAATTTTATGTTTCCTTTATGCATGTTTTATGTGATATGATTATGTTATGGTTTATGATATGTTTAAACATTTTCATATAAGGAATGAATTGGACTTAATAAGTGATGGGTGGAGCCCGCTATAGCTCCTCGATGCATCGGTAGGTCTCATGAGACAAACTAGTATCTTGGCATGAGGCCTTGACAAAATCTTATTTGTATTCTTGGCACGAGTCCTTGGCTACGCGGTTATGATAGTCTGGCATTATGGATTCGATTATTATGAAAGTGTTTATTGATATTGCATGTGATTATTCGACTAGTAGAATATCCATGTGAATAAGTAAATGGAATTATTTCATTTTAATTTTTCCATATTACGCTGAAGTTCAAGTTTAAAAGGCTTTTGTTTTTGTTAAACATTTCCTTAAATATTTATGTTTATTTATGAACGCTTCTGCAATATTTATATCCTTACTGAGCATCTGAGCTCACCCCTTTCAACGTTTTAATATTTTCCAAGATGTGAAGAAGTATTTTATGAATGACCTGCAGGGATAGTCATAAGGGGATATGAGTGTGGACTATGGAGACCATGTTATTGTAGTTTTTCACTTTATGATGTAATGTAACTGTTATGAATGTATCTAGTGTTTCCAAGGCTACTAAACTAATCAGTATTTCAAGACTTGATCTTTTGTGATCATGTCAATGTTACGTAATATTGCACCGACTCTGGGTAACTTGGGTCGGGGCATTACAGATTCCCTTGGTTTGCATTATTTTCAGCCTCCTTCAGGGTCCTTGCCTTGGTGGTGTTTTTTGGCCACTATTTTGTTTTTATAATAAAAAATAAATTTTCAGTCAGTATAATGGACTTACTATGCCATGAATATTATTTATATTTTATCAAATAATGGTAATATATTTTAAATATATTATGTGATAAACTCAAGTCCTTAACTTGACTTGAAATTCCAAATAATATTAAATTAACCTATAATATTAACTTAATATTCATCTGTTTAATATTAATCATTGTATTTACATAAACACATGTAAGTATACTTGGTATAGAAAATGCCTCAATAGGGTAGTAGCTAGTAAACTTGACAGAGCTTTTACTAATGCTGCTGCCCTTGACAAATGGAACTCCATTTATAATATCACCTTACCCAGGATCAACTCTGACCATCACCCCATTCTTGTCAACCTCGTCACCACTGGAATAAAATCTCCTCTCCCTTTTAAATTTAACAACGCTTGGACTGCAGAAGTAGATTGTTCTGCCACAATAAAGACTTTTTGGGATGGCATGCATCGACAAAATGATTCTTTTGCCTACATTGCTAAATAAAAACTTTAGAAATATCATCTCAAGGGTTGGTGCTTTTCTAAAACAAAAAAACATGATGCATACATCTCCTCTTTGTAGAATGACATCATTCGCATTCAAAGCTCCAATACTTGCTCTGATTTATCTCTTGATCCTCAACCTGAAATTACTACTTCTTTGAAGCTTAACTCTCTTTTGAAGCTCAAAGAAAACATGCGAAAACAAATCTTTAAAACCAAATGGCTCTCGGATGGTGATCGAAACATTAAATTTTACAACTCCCTCCATAGAATCAGGAAAATCAGTAGGCCTCTTTCGTTTCTTCTAGCTGATGATATTCTTCTTGACACTGAGGATTCCATTGCTAGCCATGTGGTGGATTACTTTTATAATTTGTTCAACGGTCCGGAGGCTGGAAAGAATGTTCTCCCTGACATCATCCCTAATATGGTCACTGCTGAGGACAATGATCACCTTTTAAGCATACCTATGGATCATGAAATTAAGGACATTGTGTTTAGTCTCAAACCTAATAGTGCCCCGGGACCTGATGGTTTCAACAACGGCTTCTTCCAACATTATTGGGATCTCATTTAGGTGGATGTTTGTAAACTGGTTAAATCTTTCTTCTCCAATGGTGTTCTCCCTCATGGGATAAATGCTCAATTTCTTACTCTTATTCCCAAAGTGGAAAATGCCGTTGAGATCCACCTTTTTCGGCCTATTTCTCTCATCAACACCCTCTATAAAATTATCACTAAACTCCTTGCTAACAGACTCACCTCTATTGCTAATAAAATTGTTTCTTGGAACCAATTTGGCTTTATCAAAGGCAGAACAATTCAAGATTGTATTTTCCATGCCCCGGAATGCACGAATCTGCTGAATAAGGTTACTAGAGGAGGCAGTGTGGCAATAAAACTAGACATTAGGAAAGCTTTTGACACCATGGATTGGGGTTTTATTTTAAAATTGCTTGAAGTCTTTGGGTTCAATGATAATTTTATTTCCACGATCTGCACCTTACTTAATTCGGCTTCAATTTCTGTTCGTGTAAATGGGACCCCGAAAGGATTTTTTAAATGCACCAAGGGAGTTAGAGAAGTTGATCCTCTTTCTGCCATCCTTTTTTCTATTGCTAAAGACTATCTAAGTAGACTTCTTACGAGCCTTGCGAATCAAAACAATATTAATCCCATTCAGGCTTCTAGAAATTTAAATGTTCCTACATATCTTTTATATGCTGATGATATTATTTTATTTTTAAAGGGTGATAAAAGGAACATCCAAAACCTCAAAAGTGCTCTGGCTCATTATGAAGACATTTTGGGTCAAGCAATAAGTTGGAACAAATCCTTTGTTTTCTTTGGGAAGAACATTTCCCCCACTAGAAAAAGTCACCTCATTAATTATCTAGGAATCAAAAAGGCTTTTTTCCTTTCACATACCTGGGTGTTCCCATATTTTGGGGAAGACCAAAATCCAACTATTTTCACAACATTGTTGATCAAATTACCAATCAACTTTCAGCTTGGAAGGGTAAATCTCTTTCTATGGCTAGAAGAATTTTTCTTGTTAAATATACGGTGGTCTCCAAGATGGTTTACTCAATGATGGTGTACAATTGTCCTGCCAGCCTTCTCATGAAAATCAATGCCTATATTAAAAATTTTGTTTGGTCTGGTAGTACGATTGAAATAAAACTTTTCACCATTCCTTGGGTCACTTGTTGCAAACCTTTGGACAAGGGTGGTCTTGGTATCAAGAACCTTAAGCTTTTCAATGAATCTCTTCAAGCAAAGATGACTAGGAATCTGATTCATAACAACTCTGATTCTCTGGACTTCCTCAAGAAAAGATTTGTTACCAAGCTTCGAAATTGAAAATTTGGTCACATCAACTCTTCCATATGGCCCTCCATTAGAAATTCTTTTCTTAATATCATCAATTACTCTAGATGGACGGTTAGTGCTAATTCCTCTTTGAATTTCTGGATGGACAACTGGACTGGTGTCCCCTTAATCTCAATGTTGATGTCCACCACTTCTCCTGGCAACACCAACTACACTATCAGGGATGTTATTAACTCCCAAAACATCTCCCTTCCAAATCACATCAGTCACATCGTTGACAACTATCCTTTCTCTAACATGGACGATTTCCTCATTTGGGAACCTACTTTTAATGGAGTCCTTGACACCAAAAGTTTCTACAAAAATAATTTCAACCATTATGTTTATAATTTTGTTTGGTTGAAAGCCTTTAATAAACCTTGGATCAAGCCCTCGAGACTTACTCTTATTTGGCGTGTTTCCCATAATAGGGTCCCCACCGATGTGTGCCTTCAATCATTTGGGATTCCTCTTTGCTCTAGATGTCATATATGCAATCAACATCGCGAGGATGCTAACCATTTGTTTTTGTCTTGTGCTTCAGCTGCAGCTCTTTTGAATTTCACTTTTGACATTTCTGGTTGCAGATGGTGTATTCCCGCTACTATCAACTCCCATTTGAAGCTCTATGTTAATTGGGACTCTTCGAAGAAAATCAAGAACATTTTTCTGACTGTAGTGGCAGAACTCCTGCATGTGATCTGATATGACAGAAATAACTTCATTCATAATAATTGCGCTTTCATTTTCAATGCAGGTAAAACGCGTATTCTCATTACCATCAAGTATGCTTCTCCTCTTCATAAAGATCATTGTGACAACTCTATTGGCGATTTTTATATTCTTCACCGCATTCGGATTGCGGGATCTTATAGGCAACCTCGACGCACCTTTGAGGTCTTCTGGAAAGCTCCACTTCCAGGATGGATAAAAGTGAATGTTGACAGCGCCTCTAGAGGAAACCCGGGTCCGGCAGGTTGTGGTGCCATTTTTAGAGACTCCCTTGGCAGATGCCATGGATTCTTCTTTGGTGGATGTGGCACGACCTCAGCTTTGGAAGCAGAAATGATGGGTGTTATTCATGCGGTGGACTTTTCCAAACAAAAGGGTTGTCACAAACTATGGATTGAATGTGATTCAACCACTGTTTTTCAAGCTATTTGGAAAGGGGTGGTGCAACACGCATGGCTACTTACCCCTCAATGGATGAAATTCCTTGCTTCGCTCATGGACCTCGATTACATTGCCTCACATGTGTTTCGTGAAGAGAACATGGTTGCTGATAGTATTGCCAACAAAGGGGTCAATCAGGATGTTACCTGGCTTGATGAGTTGCCTGATGTTTCGCTCCCCTTTTATGATAAGGGTTGTAATAAGATTCTGTCTTTCAGACTTTTGTAACTCCTTTCTTTGAGAAATAAATACTGCCTTGGTCTTTGACCAAGGCTCCACCTCTAAAAAAATGTAAGTAATTTTAATAAATTAATTCAACCTAATTATTCATTACTTGAATAATAATGAATTTATTTATTTATCCATGATCAAAAAAACTTCGACAACTCTCGATCCCCTTGGTGGGTTCCACCATTTCTTATATACATATTCACCTAAATAGGGAAGATTATTGAATGCTCTATTATGTACAACCCTATAGGCACTTATCTCGATAATAATGAATAGTAATCACAAATCAAGAGTTGATTCTAGAAACTCATCAAGGCCCCTAAAGAGATAAGGAAAAATCAGGGCAATGAAAACCAACCTACAAACACATTTTTTGTAATATAATCTCTTTGTCATATGATATCTTATAAACTAGGACACATAATTGTGTCATAGTCCTTTCTTTATTTACTATTTATTGATCTCTCTGGATGAAATTACTTTCAACTACCATGTCTATAGATTTATGAAGGTACCACCATGATAATCATCTAGGTCTCAGATATTACATACTCAACTCAAAAGAGAAAAATTCTATCTTGATCATTCCACCAATTACATACCATCAGTGACGTACCAGACAAAATTTATCTTTCCACAACTTTATTGTCATGGTTTTTTCCATACATCTAAGTATGTGATCAAATTCAACACATTGATAATGATATCAATTTAGGAGAAAAATACACATGTCTATAGATAGGAATAATGAATGAAAACCAAAACATGTGGTGTTCCTATTGTTGGGTCTGTCCTCAGGATCTAAACTACTAGATATCACCATGTACGAATTTAATGAGAAAAAGTACTAATATTAATAATCCATCAACATTGGATTGTCGCATATAATTTGTTTCATATCTGTATGATGTATCTGGACCATATGACATAACATTAAAATTAATTTTTTTGTATTTATATTTATCATTATAGAATGAGAACTGCTATAACCTTTTGATACGACACATAATCTAAGAAAATTATAATAAAGATTGTGGATGTAGAAGTATTTCCACTATTCTGGTAAGAAAAATCTTGTTTATAATCAAACTATATACATATAATGGTAGCAAAAGTACATCATAAGTTGAGTCTAGGGTAACCACTTTCAAAAAATTATTGGATGTATTATTTATTCAATTAGTAATTATTGAACCCTCTCATCCAAACAGTTGTGTCTAATTATTTGAGTGATAATTTATATGTGGCTGATCACCTAGAGGTAAAGTGAAGTTTGTAAGTCTTAGTTAAATTCATGTTGATATTTATATAATTTAAATAATTTTTTTCAAATGTAATCATTTTACTATAACAGTAGTGAAATCTTACAGTAATACAAAATTTTGTTTAAAATAATTCATGGGTGAAAATCATTTTTTCTTAATAAATTCTTTATGGTATTACATTAGTTCAATTTTGAGATTTTTTATTTATTAATGAATTTTATTTTTAATTTCTTGAGGGAAATAAATTATTAAGTATGTAGGAATTTTATGTGGCCTATAATTGAGTTGTTTTTACACATCTTTTTATTAATATTTTTTTCGTTCAATCAATTACATTTTCTTTATTCATTAAATATTTTTACTTTAGTAATTTAGCAGTGGAATTATTAATTTGTTATTTTTATGTTTAATTATGTATTATTTTATTTAAAGTATTAATTATATTTTTTTATTTTTTCATTTCATTGTATTTCAAATCATTTTTAAAGATTTTATTTTATGTTTATTTTTTGTAGTTAAGTATTCAGAAATTCTATTAATTTATAATTAAATTAATTTTGAATTTAATTTTATTTCACTTTTTTTAAGATATTGGTATTTTAATTTTAAACATTAATAAATAATTGGTTTTTATAAATTGAATTTTATTTTATTTAATTTTTCAGTAGTTTTAATATTTTCTTCCTATTTAAGATTCTAATTTGTTTATCAAAGTAATTAATTGTATTTGTTTTTTATTTTCATTACTTTTAATTTTAATTTTTTAATATTTTTAATTTTTTAATTTTTTAATTTGTAATTTTGATATTTATGTTTATCTTCTCTACCATTGGACTTTGTTACTGTTGAACTGAGCAACTGCTAGTGCAGGGTATCTACTGCTGGGAGTAGATCTACTGTCAGCCTACCATCCACCAGAGGATGAAGTTGATACCAAGTGTAGGGGACACTATAGATGATCCGAGCCAAGGCCAACCTACACTCATATATTGATGTTGATCCACCACTGGAGCACCGTGAACCTCTCTTCCTCTATAGATGAAGAAGCTTTATTTCTGATGAACATCATTACTGTGATGGAGATTTGGAGGAGTAGACCACTGCATGAGGCTGAGTCCCATTAGAGGAAATGAACTCGCGGTGGCAGAGGATAAGGAAAAAGAAAATAAAAAATAAATCAATATTAAAATAAAATAATAATAATAAATAAAATAAAATAAATATTTATAAATAAATAAATAAAATAAAATAAAATAAAATATTTATAAATCTAATCATAATTATAATTAAAATGATAATATATATACATATATAAATATATTAATATTTATAAGTTTAACATTAAGTATACTGTTGGCCCATAGGATATTGTTATCCTCTATCTCTGACTATAATGGTTTTAATTATCACAAATCATGTCATATATTCACATATATCTTATCTCATGATAGATCCTACATTTTGTCAAAGCTTATCTTATATATCAGATCATTTCAATCATATAAATAACTATGTCTGTTTAAGTCTAAACAAACTTATAACTGATTATCTATGTGTAATTATGGGTATTAACAATTTATGACTTTTTTGTACTATAAGATAGACATAACATCTAAAATTATTTGTATATGAGTCACTGACACCGACAGAAGAACTGAGACACTGATAGAAAAATGACTCACTGATGTATGTGACTCACTGACAAACAAATGACCTATTGATGCATATGACTCACCAACACACAAACGACCTACCGATGAATATGACTCACTAACGTAGACAAACTACCAATGCAATCAACCTACCATCAGTCAAAGTGACCTATCGATGCTTGGTGCTACCGATGCAAAGACTCGCCATCAGCTAAAATGAGTTACTGATGGGTTGATTCACCGATAAAAGAAGATACTGACAGATGAGTCATCGACTGATTTCTCACTGACAGGATGAATAACCAATATATTTACTCACTAACAGACGATTCACTGATAGACTATTTAAATGTTTTTATTAAAATTATTCCTAATATTTATATTTGAGTCATTTAATGAGACTAACATATTTAATAATATTTTGTAGGAATTTTAGGTGACAGTATGAGGTACGATGAACCTATTGACGTGGAAAGAACATGATATTTGTTGGACCTCAAGATTAAAAAGAATTTTTCAAAGAAAGAAGATACAAAGAAGAGAAGTTTGGTGTACCCACATGTAAGATAGACACAAGAACATCTGCAGCTCTCATGATCCCACTGTTAACTTAAGAACAAAAAGAACAACACACAAGGCAATCCCAATCAAGTTGTGCATTGAACCAAAAAACCACTTGAGCCTATCAAAGAAGGAGAAAGATATACTTGTAGAACCATAATTATACCTATAATCCAGAATACGACCCTCTGTTTTTGTGTCAAATTCTATAAGAGGAATCAAACATTATCTCATCTACATATCAAGAGTCCATAGCTGCATCTCAAAACACACAGAGCCTTCTAAATCCTTTCTCATCTTTATTTGCTCTGTTGTGTTCTTTTTTACATACTTCTGAGCAATGTGTGTATCTGTCTTTAAAGCACACATTGTCTATTGTATCAAAATGAAGGATACAAGATATCCTTCCACTCAAACATTCATAAATCTATTTATTCTAACATATAAGTGTGGAAGAGGTCCTTGTGTGACCGGGTAGTTTATACCCATGAAGAAATGTGGTAGAGGTTGTGTGACCTAGACGCCTTGTGTACTGTTGTGAACCCAGATCCAGTGTGTGGATCTAACTGTTTATTAATTTAAACCGCTTGGTGGAAGATGATCACCAAGTGGAGAGGATTAGGTTTCTTCTTGAGGCTGAACCCCTTGTTTCATTTCCACTATGTATTTTAATTTTAGTTTTACTTTTTTTATCACATATTTCATAAAATTAAATTGAACTCAGATAGTTAGTCTTATAAAGTGTTTATAACAGTATTACCTTATTAGGTTAGCTTCAAACATTGTATTAATTACCAAATTTATATAACTAATAAATAATCAACATTTTGAGAAATTAATCAAATAGTTAATCTCTTATAAATTCACTACTAGCTAACTTGTCAATTGAATTTTAAAATTGGGGTAATTTCAAATTATAAATTTTAAAAGAAATTTTTATAGGAACTCAATTCACCCCCCTCTTGAGTGTCCTACACCGACCAACATTTGGTATTAGAGGAGTTTGGAATTTTAAGTTTCCAAATATTTTTCAAACATTTCAACTATGATTTTAGTTGTAATTGAAAGATCTTAAAATTTCTATTAATACTAAATTTTTATCTCTTTAAAATATTTTTCTAAAATTTTCTTATGTAAAATAATCTATAAGGTTCTGCAACCAACAAACCTCTATTCATTGATGGAACCAACTATGTAGAATGGAAAATTAAAATGAAAATTCTCTTAGAAAGTATGGTTTTTTAAATTTGGTCTTAAATTATAGATGAATATAAGATTTCTACTACTACTAAAACTATTTGGGATGACCCAACTAAGACTACTTATAATAATAATTTCAAATCCATGAATGTCTTATATAGTTCTTTAGGAAATGATCAATTTAACTTAATTTTTTCATATAAAATAGCCCATGAAATTTGAGACACCTTACCTTTTTCACAATAAGGATCCTATGGTGTTAATGAAATGAGACTTAACACATATACCATTAAATATGATAACATTAAAATGAAGCCTGATGATCCTATTTATAACATGTATCTCAAGTGTAATGAAATAGTGAAAACTATGATCTCTTGGAGAAGAGATGTTACTTCCAAAGATAAAATTATGAGGATCCTTAGATTCTTACCAAATATATGGAGAGTAACTTCTATATCCATTAGAGAAACGTGTGACATAATTAAACTACCTATCAATGAAATCATTGGAAAACTGATGATGTATGAAGAAGATAAAAAAGTCAACAAGGAAGAAGAGGATGAACCTAGGAGAAAATCTGTAGCTTTTAAGACTACTATCTCCATGAACAAGGAAAAATAGAAGGTTATGGCCTCTATTGAAAGCTCCAATAATGAGGAGTCAACATCAGATAGTGATAGAGATATGGCTCAGTTGTCCATAAGATTTAAAAAAATTATAGGAAGAAGAAGTTCTTCAGGAATCCCAATTATAAAGGACGATATGATAACAATGAAACTAGAAAAATGACTGGAAAATAAATGAAAAATCAGAGAAGATTGTCATCTATGAATGTATGAAGAGAGAAAATTTCAAAGCTAAATGTTAAAAATTAAAATACAAAAAGAAGTATGAAAACAAAGACAAGAAGTGTAATAAATCTATAAAATCTGCCTAGAGTGCCTCTGTGGATAGCTCCAGTGAGTCAACATTATCTCATGAGGAGAGAGATGACATAGAAAATATGTGTTTTATGACCAACACATATGGGGAAAGTTGTCTGAATATCTCCTGCAAGATTCAGTGGTACTTGAGCAGTGGATGTTTAAGACATATGATAAGATACTATTCAATATTCAAGAACCTAATAAATATTGATTGTGGATATGTCACTTTTGGTGGTAATACTAAAGGAAAAACAATTGTCCTAGGCCAGATTAATAACTCTAACTTAGTTTTAATTTCTAAAGTACTTTTTTTTGATAGATGGATATATAATTTTCTTAGTATTTCACAATTAAGTGATGATGGATTTAATGTTAATTTTTAAAATGATGCTTGTAATGTTTTTAAGTATAAAAATGAATTAGTATTTTCTTATTTTATGAATGAAAATGTATATCTTATTAACATAGATTCTTTAGAATCTAAAAAGGTTTCTTGATATATTGCCTTTCACAAAGAGTCATGTCTTTGGTATAGGATATTAGGACATTATAATGTACACTCTCTTAGAAAGATTACAAGAAAAGGACTAGTCAAGGATCTACCCAAACATGATTTTTCAAATAAAAAAGTATGTAATCCTTGTCAAAAGGGTAAAAAAAATAAGATATCTTTCATATCAAAGTAATAAGTCTCAACTTATGAACCTTTAAATATGGTTCACATGGACATGATAAGACCATCTTTAGATTCTAGTTTAAATGGGAAGAACTATGTCTATGTTCTTGTAGATGACTATTCTAGGTATACCTGGACATATTTCTTAGCTCAAAAAAGTGAAGCATGTACTTACTTCATCAAGTATGCTAAAATAGTGGAAAATCATAGTGGACTTAGAATTAAATCCTTAAGAAGTGATCATGGCCTTGAGTTTGAAAATAAAGACTTTGAATCTTTTTTCTCACACAATAAATATAGTCATAACATCTCTACCCCTAGGACACCTAAACAAAATGGATTTGTGGAAATTAGAAATTGAACCTTACAAGAGATATCCCGAAAAATGCTTAATGAATATGATCTACCTGTTTACTTTTGGGATGAGGCTATGAATACAACTTGCTACATAATTAATAGATTCTTAATTATACATATCCTCAAGAAGACTTCTTATGAGTTGTGAAACAATATAAAACTACAATTTAGTTGATTTAATGTTTTTTGTTGTAATGTCTATATCCTTAATACAAAGGAAAATATTGAAAAAATTTCATCCAAGAGTGATGAAGGAATCTTCCAAGGTTACTCAACCTCTAGTAAGACCTATATAGTCTTTTAAAAAAACAACTAAGTGTGCGGAAGAATCTGTGTATATCAAATTTGATGAAACAGATCCACCTGAACCTAATAAATCCATAGACAACCTTAAATATGATATGTCAAATATGGACATAAATGAAGAATCATCTAATCCTCTTGTCAAGCAATCTGTTAAATAAAACAGTTCTGTAAATTCTTCAGACTCAAGACATGATGAACCCGAACCTATAGATGAACCTGAAATTAATATACCTCTTTTTATAGACCAACTAGAACTCTGAAGAACCAATCTTTAGATGCTGTTGTTGGAGAATTAGATAAAGGCACACAAACTAAAGCTTATCTTAGAAAATAGGTTGAACATCAAGAATTTGTTTCATAGACTGAACCTAAAAACATCAATGATGCAATTAAAGAAGAATTTTGGGTGATGGATATGTAAGAAGAACATAATCAATTTTAATGAAATAATATTTAGATACTTGTGGATAGACCCAAAGACACATTGACCATAGGCACCAAGTGGGTGTTTAGAAACAAAGTAGTTGAATCTAGTAATATTGTAAGAAATAAAGCTATATTGGTCACACAAGTTTTTAGTCAAGAAGAATGCACTGATTATGAAGAAACTCTTGCACTTATTTCTAGACATTAGGCTATCAAAATCCTGCTTGATTATCCTTCCCATATTAATTTCAAACTTTATCAAATGGATATTAAAAGTGCATTCCTAAATGGGTATATAGTTGAGGATTTTTTTTGAACCCCCCCCCCCCCCCCGATTTTACAAACCCTTATTTTTTAAATCATATTTTCAAATTAGCAAAATATTTATATGGTTTAAAACAAGCTCCAAGAGATGGTTATAACAGACTAAGTACTTTTCTCATTACAAAAGGTTTTATAAAATGAATTTCTAATCCTACTCTATTTATAAAATTAATTTTGAATGATGTTTTAATCATTCAAATCTATCTAGATGATATTATTTTTAGATCTTCAAGAAATTATTTCTTTATTGATTTTTCTAAAATGATCCAAAGTGAATTTTGAAATGAGTTTGATGGGTGAAATCAAACTCATTCTTGGATTTCAGATTTTTTAAACTAAATAAGGTATCAATTTATATAAAAGTAAATACAAAAAAGACATTTTAAAAATATTTGGCTTTGATATAATTAAAAGTAGTGATACTCCAATTAGTACTACTTGTAAGTTGGATCTTGATGAATATAGAAAATCTATTGATCAAACCACTTATAGAGGAATTATTGGAAGTTTTCTCTACTTGACCGCTTTTAGACCGGATATAATGTTCAGTGTGTGTATGTGTGCATTTTTTCAAGATAATCCCAAAGAATCTACCTTAAATGTTGTTAAAAGGAGTTTCAAATACCTCAAACATACTATCAATTTAGGTTTTTTTTAACCTAAAGGACAATAATTTGATATAGTGAGTTATTATTATGATGCTTTTAGTGGATGAAAGTTAGATAGAAAGATTACCTCTGGAACATGTCACTTTTAGGGAATGTATTTTTTTTCATGGTGTTGTAAGAAATAAAATTCTATTTCATTATTCACTATTGAAGCTGAATACAGGGCTGCTGGTAGCTATTGTACTTAGGTTTTGTGGATGAAACACACTCTGTTGGACAACAAATATCAATTTAGACATGTACCTATAAAATGTGACAATAAAAGTGAAATTATCATTTATAAGAAACCAGTTTCTCTTTATAGAACAAAACATATTGATTTAATACATCACTTTTTGAGAGATCATTATAAAAGGGGTGATATAACTTTATATTTTATTGGTACTAAATACCTGCTTGCTGACATATTCACTAATCCATTGAACTCTAAAATAATTAATTACATCAGATATGAGTTTGGAATGATCAATCTATAAGACCTTGTGCCATTATTCCTTTGATCTTTTTAAGTGGAGTTGTCATGCCGAAATTGATTTTGTGTCATGCAAACACAGTGGTCACGCTGACACTGATGCCTTATTATGTCGACACTATTAGTGTTATGAAAAATCTGCCATGCCACCACTGATGAATCACTATTTTTATATGGTTTATGTTATTATCAAAAAGACACTATTTCATTAATTTTGTTGAACCTAGTTCACAATTTCACGATTGTGTAATTTCAAAAACCCTAAATCATATAAATTTGAATCGATCCAGTCTACTCCTTTACCTCTACACTCTACCTTCCATTGAAATATCTTTTCCCATGACCTTTTACCTTCTAACCTTCAGGCTGAATATATTGGAATGGCATGTGTGAAGAGAACTCTTCACGATATAGAGTCTTTTGCTTCAAATAAACAGAAAGGTGAATTGAGAAAATATTCAGCACCCATAAATCCTACTTTGGAAAATCGTTTTTTAACTCTAGAAAAATAATTTCTTGAGGAATGTATGTTAAAAATAATGTATCTTCTTCTCAAGGTACTACAAGATCAAGGTTGGATTGAGTGGATCTCAAATAATAAACCACCCTTTTACCTGAAGCTAGTTCATCAGTTTTACATGAATATGGAGTTTTTATTGGTCGGAAGTGATTTCTCCAAGATAAAATCCATAGTGAAAGAAAAGAGAATCTCTTTATCTTGAATACATTGGGATGAATGTCATAAAGTTACTCATGAAGGTGTATTTTATGACTATCAAGGTACCTCTCCACCAGAGAGTGATATGTTTTGATTTGAGGTAGCGTTAAAGGAGCTTACTAATAATAAAGAGAAAAGAAGTCTCATTATTATAGAGTTAAGTGGAGAATGTATAATCTTGTTTAAGTTTATACAACATCAAATCTGTCCTAGGAAAGAGGAATTTTCTTCCTTAAAATATCAAGATGTCTACTTGGTTAATCTGTTGAGAAAAGTGATCAATGTAAATTTGTGTAGATAGCTTGTTGTACACATGAATGAGATGATCAAACCTTCCTAAAAAAACTAATTCCATGTTCTATCCAAGGATGATATCGGCTATGCTGAAAGAAAATAGTTGTGTTGATGAAGGTGAAGAAGTTGTTTCTGAGTGCAGTGGGATCTGCCTCAGTAATGAAATTTGTAAGAGGATGAAAATCAAATGGAACCCATGGAAGAGATAATGGTATAGAGATGAAGATAATATCTATGAAAAGTTGAATCCATTAGATCATCCAACTAGACCTATAAATACGGCTGATCCTAGTCTGGGACCAAATGAGGAAGATATTTATTCTTTAAGAGAGGAAGAGGCACCTATCACTCCGGTTAGGGTTTAGGGATCACCTACTGATGATAAGAGTGATCCTAACACTACTAGACCTCACATATGTTTTTCCTTTAGACCTACTAGTCCTCCTCGTACCTTACCCTATGATGAGATCACTCTTGAAGATGATGGGGATGAGGAGACATAAGTCTCAAGCAATTCAGAATATGTAAGCATATCCAGTGGCTCTAATGAAGAAAAAAAGAAATTGAAGATGGTGAAAGTGGCAGTGGTAGTGAAAAGGAAGAAGATAAATAAGATAGTGATAAAAATAAAAATGAAGAATATATCTCTAGACATGATGATGATGAAAGTAATGGAAGTGATGTTGACCATCATAAGTATGATCAAGGTGAAAATGTTGAAATGATAGAAGCTACATATCAGGCTAGGTTGGATGAACCTCTTAAAGTTGTTGTTGAAGTGAGAGAAGATGCTGAATTTTCTGTTAAAGTGGAATATTAAGAAATTCTAGTACCTCATTTGGTTTATGAATGAAGAAAACCTCATTCTGAAGATGAGCAACCAGTAAGGGAAGCTCAGATTGAGGGGGAACCTCAAGAAAGAAAAAATCAATCTGAAGAAGAGAATCAACATGGAAGGGTATGTCTAGACACTCTAACTCCTCTGGATGATGATATAATGGATGAATGGGTGAGTAATCATAAGTATGTGGCACTGAGATTAGATTATAATGATTAAGATAATGAAGTATTTATACCTTTTTAAATAGAACCACTGGATAAAACCCTTTTTAGTGACTATGTCACTAAGGAATATTTGAAAAATTTGAATGAAGACATATTTTCATTAGTAATACATTTAGTAAAATATTATATGAGATATGAGATTTATGTATCTAGGAGAGAAAAAATTGAGCTGACAGATTACTTGAAAGATATCTGGTCTGTGGTTGAAGTTGTAAGGAAAATTGGAACTTGTAGTTCTACTCCTAACTCAACCCGTTTATCTCAAGCTGATGTTGTTTCAGTATCACAGATGGTGATAAATGAAGTTCATCTCAATTTGATTTCAACTAATGATAACATTTAGGCAAGAAACACCAATCTTGGCAATGAGATGAAGAAGTTAACTATTGGAATCAATGATTTAACCATTGTGTATAAAACTGAAATGGTGAGTGTCATCAAAGGATTTGAAGATCATGTTTATCATCTTAAAGTTCATGATTTTCCAAACTGAGAAAGAAAGGAAATTTTTCAATCTTCTTCAACCTCAACACCAACTACTCTTCCTTCCACATATGATAAGACCTATCGTACTATGGATACTAAGAAAATCATAAATGTTGTAAAAGAGGAGATTAAAGATCTATTTGATACCTCTAACTCTGGAAACCTAGAAACGATTGATAAGAATAGTTATAGTGTGCATGATATGGTCATATTATATACCAAGGAATCATATTAAACTCAGGAAGAGCTTAAAAAGAGGATCAATTCATATTTCTCCAATATTTACTTAAAGCACTAGTCGACGAGTCATTTTAAGTATTTTGGAAGAAATTTTACTTTACCTCTATTTAAAAAAGCATTCAAAGAACAAATCAAAATATTAAAGGACTTTACTCCTCTATTAGATAAATTTTCAGAGAATAAGGATTAATTTGAGAAAGAAATTAAATATGGTGGTGATAGTATTAAGTATTTAATCAAACTATTAAAGCCATATCTCCATGTTCAGAGTGATTCCATTGTTGTTCCAACTGGTGCTTCTCTTAAATCTACTCATACAGTGTCTTCCTCTATAATGTTAATTGATCAAGCCTTGACCCAAATCCAATCTGTTATCATAGAACAACTTTATCCTCAGATGTTATCCCAGCACAAACCAAGCCTAGAACCAACTGTTCTAGCAGGAATTCCATTACCTCCATTGAAGATCCATTCAGATGCTCCTGTTTCTCCACCATCACCTACTAGACCCACCATTGATCCATACGTTAATGGAAATTCACCCCTTCACCCTAATAAGTATTGTGGAGTGATTGTTATTTATAAGACTAAGTGCTTGTATTTTTTGTTATTCTGTGTAATTTGATTATGACTGCCAATTCATTATTTCTCCTTTTTTGTTTTAGTTTTTATCCTTCCACTTTTTTCCAATACCAAAAGAGGGAGAACATTATTAATCATTATTATTTGTTTATGAATTATTATTATTTTATGTTACACTAATACTTTTCACTTCCCATAATTATTTTTGTGCCTATTCATATTTATAGTAGCTAATAATCAGATTATTTTCTTTAATCATTCTTTAAGGGTACTTAATAATGCCATGATTTGTGATCATTTAAAAAGTGGAGATTTTTGGCCCATAGGATATTGTTGGTCTCTATCTCTGACTATAATGGTTTTCATAATAAAAAATCATGTCATATATTCACATATTTATTATCTCATGACATATCATTCATTTTTTCAAAGCTTATATTTTAAATCATATCATTTAAATCATCTAACTAATTATGTTTGTTTAAGTCTAAATAAGCTTATAGATGATTATCTATGTGTATTTATGGGTATTAACACATTATCAATTTTTTGTACTATAATACAGATAGAAAATCTAAAATTATCTAAGTATGAGTAACTGACACCGACAGACGAACTGAGACACTGATAGAAAAATGACTCACTGATACATATGACTCCCCGATAGACAGGTGACCTACCGATGCATATGACTCACTGATAGACAGATGACCTACTGATGCATATGACTCACCGATATAGATGACCTACCAATGCAATCGACCTATCATCAGTCTAAGTGACCTACCGATGCATGGTGCTACCGACGTAATGACTCACCATCAATTAAAATGAATTAGTGATTCGTTGAGTCACCGATGGAATGAGATACCGATACATGAGTCACTAACTGATGTCTCGCCGACAGAACGACTCATCGATAGATAGAATCAGCAATAGACGAGTCACTGATAGACTATTTTAATTTGAATTAATTAAAATTATTCCCAACAGTCATATTCGAGTCATTTAATGACACTGTCATATTTAATAATATTTTAGGGATTTTAGTAGATAGTACGATGTACGATGAACCTATGCACATAGAGATGATTAGGTTTCTTCTTGAGACTAAATATCTTGTTTCATTTCCTCTATGATTTTACATTAATTTTACTATGTTTTATCACATATTTCATAAAAATAAATTGAACTCTGATAGTTATCCTTACCAAGTGTTTATGATAGTATTGACTTATTAGATTACTTTCAAACGTTTTGTTAATTATCAAATTGATATAAATGAGAACTAATAAATATTTTGAGAAATTAATCGAACAATAAAACTCTTATAAATTCACTACTAGCTAACTGGTCAATTTAATTTTAAATTTGGGGGAATTTTAAATTATATATTTTAACAGAAATTTTTATAAGAACTCAATTCACCCTCTCTTGAGTGTCCTACTATGACCAAAATATACATATAAATATTTTTTTATATTTATATATTTATATTAATAGTTATGGTAATAATGATATTTATTGCTATAAAAGGTATATTTTTATAAAAATGTTAATAATAATAAGTTACTAATTACTCTCTATTTTTAATGAGTAGAAACATTTCCAAATTCATCTTAAATAGAGTTCATGTGTGCATGTTGCAGTTGTACAAGTGTTCTTCAAAATTTATGTGCATAGAATGTTTTTAATCTGAAAAGTTCCACTTGTACTTTGAACAATTAGAGGACAATCTAGTTAGGTGAAAGATGGTGGTGATGAACCAGTGAATGGAAGATGGTATTTTTTTAAGAGATGACATAGGCAGAGAAATTTTTGAATTGGAGACTGGGAGAGGGAGGACAGAGAGAGAGATATGGAGCTAAGAGTAGAAGACATTTGAGTTGAGTGCGAGTTAGAATTAATTGAATGTATAAATTTACAGATGATACTAGGGAAGAAGATTTATATTTCTCTTACCTTTATCTTTTTTTATGTCTCAATTTATTCTTCTCATGAATAATTCGAGAATCTGAAATTAACAATTAATTTATATCTTGAGGGAATATAATTTTTTTGGTTCAATCTTAACTTCTTCACATTAGTTTTTTCCATTGCATTTGAATAGTTAGGCATGATCGATTATGATTGTAAAAAATTGATTTTTCTTCTTGCTATTTTTTTTTCATAACGTTTTGGCTATATTGATTCTGACAATGATTCTTCAAATTTATTTCTTATGAAATACTTTTGAGGTGTAGATCTCTAAGCATCATTCATTAGTGATTGTTTTCCATTGAGGAAGTTTTAACTATTTTTTGTGAGTATGTGTTTTCAATTATTTATCCATGAATGAAGAAACTATTTTAAATCAATCAATTGAGATTACATTTCTTTTATCATCACAGTTCATAATGCTCAAATAATTTACTTAATCTCTTCTTTCTTCTTCTTTTAATATTGTTTCTCTTTTTCTCTCTTTAATAATTTTTTAAAAAAATTGCTACTCTTTTTTTGATTTTTTTAATAGAATAGAATTTTAATTATCCCTTAAAACATTCATCCTAATTCCCTTGAGTTAGACCCTTCTTACTACTTTCCTAGCATATTGTAACGTCCCGAATCCAGATTCCACTCAATTGGTGCCCCATACCCTGTTGGCCACATGGCCTCAAACACATTTCCCCAAATTCCAGAGGGTACTGATTAGTAGTGAGGGCCTAGGGTGTGATAGTGGGGAAACTATGACCTCATTGGCAGAGTGTAACATAACGGAATAAATAATATACAATATTAGAAGTAGTAAACAACATACAACTGAAATAAACAGTGGAAGACTGATAAGATAAATAACCAAGAATTTTTTCATAAAAGAAAGATGTAGCATGTTATATATTCTAATAAAGTATCCAAAATAAGTACACTATATAAATACAAAATATATGTTTCAAAAGCACAATGAAACAAAAGAAACTAAGAATCATCATAAGCCTCGACTCGGTGCCATGATCTCTGGCTCCTAAACAGTATCTCAAGTACCTGTAGAAGGGTGCTTTCCCTTATCGACACCTGCAATCATATAATCTATTTGGACCCAAAAAATGTACCAAACAGGGTGTGAGACTAAATACAAGCAGGAAAACACCAAAGATCAATGTTATCTTCCATTGAAAATATGAAACAAGCAATAAACATTAGGGAAAGTATTAAACTAGGAAGGACTCAAAAGTAAGCAATCCCGCAAGACCGGTTTTCCATTTTGATTCATTATGTTCAATTAAACCCTTCAAATAAATTTAATTATATAAGTCCCAAGTTCTGTCTTAAGCCCATCAATCCCCCATATAAGAATACTCAATAGATACCTCAGAAGGCTATCTAAAAAAATAAAGTGGAGACTAAATCCAAGCTTGTGCTTTGTCTTGGCAGACGCGTCGTAAGTCATTCAATTTTTGTATTCAATTCAATATCTTGCCCGTAGGCATCACAAAACCCCACCTATAGGTATAATCAATCCTCTCCCACAATCCTAACAAATCCTCACCCACAGGCATAACAAACTTTTGTTGGTAGTTATAACAAATCCTCACCATCAGGTATAACAGTCAACATCATAATGCCCGGTATATCAACATTTCAACATAAATGAAAACACATATAAATTACACTATTACATGGTTAACATAATAACATATCACTTTAGGATCATACATATGAAGCAACAAGTAGTGAATTAAACTATTACAAGGCTTAAATGATAATCGACATATCATGGGGCAAAGGGGCAGCCACTAATCCCAAACCCTTAATCAAATCGGTCACAATTTATCACAATTTCAATTCCATAATAATTTTAAATCATACTTAACAACCCAATAATGGAAATAAAGGAATGATTTATAGACAACCTCGACCAAACATCAATAAACGATCATTCAAGGGAAACACACCCATGGGTGGCCGTTAATCAAACAAACAAGCTTAAACATGCTCAAATTAATTTAATTCATGCCCTAATCACTATTAGGCAATAAAAAGGGTTAATTTATATTCAAGCCTACACCCTAAACATTGGATAATGGCACTACATCACATATAAACAACATTACATTGAGCGAACGGCATAAGACCACCTACCTCGTGCTAGTATGACTCTCCTCATCCAACGTAAAGCATTGATTCGACCTAGAATGGAATAGATATACAAAAAGGGTATAAAATATTGACCATAAATAACTAGATTTAGTGAATAAACCAAGAATAAAGGATCAAGGGGAATCAAGAGCTCATCGATCGAGCTCAAATTCAATTGATGGCAAAAGAATTGAGGTTCATATGATCAATCAGAAGTGAAAATCCCATCCATCACTTTTGTTTTCATATCGAGGCGATCCTTCTATCCATTTTAGGAAAAACGACACTAATTCCCTATTTAATCATTAAAAATTTAGATGGAGTGTACTTGGGACAACTTTTTGTGTCTGTACAACTCCTATCCAGACCATCGCATGGCTATGTACTGGGATTAAATGGCATGTAGCCTACCCTACACCGCATGTACAAAAAAGTACATGACATTTAGTCCTCAGTCACATCATGTAATAGGCATGTATCTATCCCTTTACCTCTTTCCCCATTTTATTAAATATAAACTAAAAATGAAGGATCCATACCTCAAAGGAAGAACGAGTTTCTTAAAATTTCTCCCTTAAATAAATTTGTTCCTGAATTTCCCTTATAAGGGTGGTGAAGAAATATATGAGAACAACTCTGAAAACTATGATCATAATTCAGACTCCCTCTCCCATGTCTTTTCCTACACTCAGCCGTGCTTCCATAACACCTGTACCAAAGGAATAGACCAGTCACAGATAACCTTCATGCTACAATCCACATTACGAATGTAATTCTCCTCAAAGGACACGTCATCGAGTAACTCCACTTACTCAGCTAAAAGGTGTGATAAGGGACGGAAAAGTAACGTCGTAAATGAGAAATGTTGAAGACTTCATGCATAGACCTGTACCTATGAGGTAATTGAAATTGATAGGAATCTGGCCCGACCCTCTCCAGAATCTTAAACAGACCAACATATATCGGAAAAAGATTATGCTATCTCATGATCCTCTTGTGTACCAACCTCAGTGCAACACGTAGGAAAAATCAATCCCTAACCTCGAACTACAAAGGGAATCTATAGAAATCAGAGTATAATTTCTAATGAGACTGCACAATAGCCATCCAATTCCATATCAACTGAAACTTCTCAATGGTCTCCTAGATAAGAAAGGTTCCCAACATTATTTGTCTCCTACCTCCAGCCAACATAGGGGTTATTGGCATGGTCTTCCATACAAAGCCTCATATGGAACCATATGAATAGTATCTTGGAATATATTATTGTAGGATAACCAAGAAAAAGGTATGTGTGCCTCCCAAGAACCCCCAAAATTCAATATGCATGCCTGAGGCATGTTCTCTAACATCTGAATCATGCGCTCTAACTGAACATGTGTCTAGGGGTGTTAATTTGTACTCAGAAGTACCTATGTACCCAAATATTTCTATATACCTTACTATAAATGATAATTAAAATGGGAATCCCTATCTGAAATGATATAATGAGGATCCCTATGCAGTTGTAAAATATCAAGTACATACAACCTTCCAAGCTCATCAACATTGAAGGTTTCTTTGATAGGCAGGAAATGTGCAACCTTTATAAGCCTTTCAACCACAACCCATACTACATAATTACCCTAGAGTGACCTTGGAAAAACTAAATTGAAATCCATTGTGACAAAATTCCATTTCCACTCTATAATGTGTAACTTCTGTAAATGTCTGGCTTGTCACTGTTGCTCCGCCTTCACCTACTGACAG
The DNA here is from genome assembly GCA_963277665.1 of Viscum album. NCBI lineage: Eukaryota > Viridiplantae > Streptophyta > Magnoliopsida > Santalales > Viscaceae > Viscum > Viscum album. The sequence continues at coordinate 1,216,619,601 of OY728143.1, forward strand.
TTGGAACCTCTCATTACAAAACTAGCTACATCACTCGTCATACCTAGACACCAGTATTGATGGTGTTAATCCAGATACATCTTGGTGACACCATGATGCACCTCCCAAACTGAATCATGAAAATCCCACATCATCTCCTAACGCATGTCTGTTGACACCCATAAATGACCTTGTAACCACAGAACACCATCCTCACCTATGGTCCAACCAGGATAAGGGTCCTCACCTACCACACTATCCCATATAATAATTCTTTTGGAATCTGATAGTTGAATCATCCTTACTATGTCTTTTAAGGTATAGTTAATCTCTAAGGATGAAAGAAAAGTTTTTCCCTACCTTCCGTGCACCTTTAATTGCATCTTAGAGAACAACACCATAAGTTGCGACTCACTACTGGCTTGTCACACTAGATATATCTAAGTCCTCTTACTCTATGAATCAGCCACTACATTTCCTTTCCTAGGTGTTTAGGAAAAATCAATGTCAAAATAATTAATGTAATCCACCCACCATCACTTCCTCAGATTCATATCACATAGATTAAAAATTGACTTGTGTCTTTTGGGGTTTCTGTACACCACAAAACTCCCACCCAGTAGGTACTGTCTCCGACAACATAATTCATTAACAACCGCAGCTAAATCAAGATCATGCATCAGCTAATTCCTCTCATGTGGCCCCAACTACTGAGATCTGTATGTAACGACTTGACCCCCTGCATAATAACTGCTCCTAGACTGATACCTAATTCATCATAGTACATAGTATAACTCCTGCCCGACATTGGAAAAATCAGTATCGGTGCTGATATTAATATCCCTTTAAACTCCTAAAGGCCATCTCACAAGAATCTGACCATACGTACTTCACACCCTTCTTTGTCAAGAATATCATTAGCACTATTAAATGTGAGAAGTCCTATATGAAACACATGTAGTAACCACCCACCCCTAGAAAAATCCACACCTCAAATATGTTCTTTGGTTCCTCCCAGGTAACTACTTCTCTCACCTTCTTTAGGTCCACTGATACTCTTCTCTCCAAGATGACGTGACCTAGGAAGTATATCTGATCCATCTATAAGTTTCACTTTGAGAGCTTAACATATAACAGATTATATATCAGTGTACGCAAAACATTCTCAAGATGTGTGGAATGGTCGTGTTGATTATGAGAGTATACCAAGATATAATCCACAAAAACCACAATAAAGGAATCAAGATAAGGATGGAAAACATGATTCATCAATTCCATAAAGACCTCTAGAGTGTTTGTGAGACTGAACGATATAACCACATAATAATACAGACTATATCTGCTTCATAAATATATGTGAGGTAATTCTGATGATTTAACATACACTTGATGATAACCAGATCTCAGATCAATATTAGAGAATACTTGAGCTCCTCATAGTTGATCGAAGAGATCATCTATCCATGAAAGAGGATATCGGTTCATAACCGTCAACTGGTTCAACTTCCAATAATCCACACATATCCTGAGGGTATCATCCTTATTTTTTGTAAAAAAGACCAGAAACCCCCAAGGATAAGTATTGGTCCAGATTAAATCCTTATCCACCACATCCTCTAGCTTCCATTTGAGCTCTTGAAAACCCTTCTTAGCCATCCTGTAATGAGGAATTGATATCGGTGCAGCTCCTGGAACTAGCTTGATCTTGAACTCCACCTCTCTCACTAGGGGTAACCCTAAAAATTTGTCCTTGAAAACATCCATATAAGAATCAACCACTGGAGGAAAATATATATGATGTATTCCCTGGTCATGTATATATAAATTGGAAATATTTTTTGTTATCCCACTCAACCCCAATTGCTCGGGTCATGCTCTGCTTGCCTGGACATCCCACTCTCCCTTGTATAGAAACGATCCGCCTTATGGTGACATCAAACTCACCCAACGGTGATAGCAATATAAAATATCATGAAAGGAGAGTAACAAGTCCATTCTAAGTATGAAATCAAATCTTGTCATCTCTAAGACATATAGATCCCTAAATAAGTGAGACCCACCAACCTCAAGGGGGAACTCCTTACACTGATTCACACCTACCATCCTTATCCCTAACGGAGAGTCGAGCATCATAACATCATTAGAAGAGAAAACAAAGAACCCAAGGCTCTCTACAACATGCATAGATATAAAACTATATGAAGACCTTGTATCAATGAGTGTCGAAGACAAAATAGAGGCGACTATAATAGTACCTCAGATAGTAGAAGGTATGTGATCCTGCTCCTACTGGGTCTTTTTCACTACATAAGTTTGGCCTGCACTGTAGCCTTGAGACACAGTCTAGAAACCCTATGCTGATCCACCCTATTGTCACTGAAAACATGGGTTCTAGCTACCACGTCCATGACCACAACCTCAGCCTGATCGACCTGACGTATTCTAGTTTCTTAACTAGTTAGAAGTTGGTGACCCTACTCCTGAATGTGCAGTTGGTGCGGAACCTCTCTCACTAGATGCTTGTGGAAATGCCCTGCAGAAGCATTGTAGATGGCACATCCTTCCACAAGCTTGGCACTCGACTAGGTCCATCAGACACTAAGGTCTCATACACCTAGTTTTGCCACACTAGTACCACCTCACCAGAATATTGGAAGAAGCATTATGACTGCTCGTATCCCCACAAGAAATCTCCACATGATGCTTATTTCTCCTGGTTGAGATAGTAATAGATATTAGTGTTGAACCACCCGAGTTTTCACCACCAACTTCCCAAAGATTACACTCGGTAATCAGTGCTTGATTCAAGATGACATATATATATATGGTAACCTAAAAACATTCACCTATGATTGGATTTCATTGCTGAGACCATCCTAAAATTGCTTATCCCTCGATGTCTCTTCACCCATCATAATAGGTGTGAATCTCTGAAGCTCTGTTAAATGGGAAGAGTATTCCATCACTGACATAGTGCACTACTCCAGATGCATGAACTCTTAGGATTTATCAGCCTTCAGCATCTCTAAATAATAGTATTCATAGAATAACATTTGAAAATATCCCCATTCCATGTCCTGATGATGCTCTATCCGTGTGATAACATCCCACCCCTTCTTGGACAAATCACGCAGCATATAAGTTGCAGGCTTGGCCCTCCTCTCAGGAGGTGTCTCCAGATGCTCAAAGATTGTATGCATGGACTCCATCAATAAATCTGTAGCCTGTTGTCTACCATCCACTGAAAACATAGGTAGATACTGCTGCTAGAATACTCACATCAATTCTTCTATAGATTTGGAAGGCTAAGGTACTCTTAAGAAGGTATGTATAAACCTCATAAAGCCTTCACGAAATTGTATGTCAGCACCTGCATCTGATATAACAGCTGGTACCAAAACTGGCATGACTAGAGGATCCTCAGGTAGCCCATGGCCTACCACCTCCAGGGTATGATCATTTCCACTCTTCTGGATTACTACTGGAGGTCTTCATGGTAGAATTTCTCTCTAATTTCCAGCACACACACCTCAGTATAAGCTTATTTATCAAGGTACGCAGTTCAAGAGTGAAAGAACTATGCAAAAGAAGAAAAGCCTCAAAATATCACAAAAATATGTGTACACGGTGTGTATGAACCATACACGACATATATACTTATGCCCTTACATAGTCATTTACTCTTGCCATCTTGGGCATGTAAACACCCCAAGTACACAGTGTGTCCCCTTAAACTCTCACAAGGGCATGTAACTCTACCTGACTTGGTCATGTAAACATCCTAGGAACATGGTGTGCCTGGATGACATACAACATGTACTCAATTATTCCCTCCTAGCCATGTAATTTTACATGGAATGATCCTCACAGGTCTGCATATGCCAAACTACACATGGTGTACACAAGGTACACAGCGTGTTCTGATTCAAACTCAACAACTTGTGTTTTTCTCTCACACGACTTGTGACACAGTCATCTTCCACATGGAATGTACTCCGAGTAAACAGAGTGTACTTGGAAAAGTTCTTTTCTTCCCATACATAAGAACACATGGCATGTGTTCATAGGACCACATGTTGTCTTGTATGGGTTTCTAGATAGTAATCCTCAAAATCTTCTCTGGAATGATTTTTTTGCAAAATAAAGAAACGGTGTGTCAAATTCTGATACGTGGGGGCCATAATCTCCATGAATAAAAGTTTTGAATCCACATATAGAATGTACCAACACAATCTATATCCCATGAACGAAACATGATCCACCAAATTCTGATTCAAGAGGGGATATACTCCTTAGGGTCCAAAGTTCGACATCCATCCAATCCAACCATAACATGTACCAATTCACATATCACATTAGCAAAAATATATATTGTGGTACCTATCACAACATCATTCAAATATAGAATGACCTCAATCTCGACAGCATGAAATCTGTAATTCTCTCTAAATGGCATGGCAAGAATGCATGGCATGTGATTTCTAATAAGTGCCTATAAGATGCATGAGATTACATACCCTCATCTCATCGGGTTTCAACAAAATAGAACCACAATGATATCAATAATAACAACAAAAAACTATTTTTTCACCCAATGGTGAAATAAAATAAACTGTAATAATTCATAAATCCAAAAATTGCAATTTTATTCGAGATAATTTGGATTTTATCTGAACACAGGGTATCTATTCTTGGGCAAAACTAATTTTCAAACTCCATTTCATTCCTTTCCCTTTCTCATGTCACCAAATAGTAAGATGAACTAGAAAAGAAAACTCCTTTGATACCACTTTGTAACGTCCTGGATCTAGATGCCACTCAACTGGTGCCCCATACCCTGTTGGCCACATGGCCTCAAGTGAATTTCCCTAAATGCTAGAGGCTTTTGACTAGATGTGATGGCCTAGGGTGTGATAGTAGGGAAACTATTCCCTCATTAGGAAAGTATAACACAATAGAATAAATAATATACAATAGCAGCAATAGTAAATAACATTCAACTAAAAAAAATGTGAAGACTGATAAGATTAATAACCAAGAATCGTTCCATAAAAAAGATGATACAACATGTTATATGTTATAAGAAATCATTCAAAACAAGTACACTATATCAATACACAATATATGTCTCAAAATCACAAATAAAAAAAGAAACTATGAAGCATTACAATCCTCAACTTGGTTCTATGCTCTCCAGCACCTAAAAAGCATCTCAAGTACCTGTAGAAGGGAACTTACCATTATCAACACCTACAATCATATAATCTATTTAGGACGAAAACATGACCCAAAAAGGGTGTGAGAGTAAATCCCAGTAGGAAACCACCAAAGATCAATTATATCTCCAAGTGAATATACGCAACAAGGAGTGTACATTAGGGAATGTTGTAAACTTGGATATACTCAAAAGTGAGAAATACTACAAAAACTATTTTCCATTCAAATTCATTATATTCAGTTTAACCATTCACCAAAATTTAATTATATAAGTCTTTAAATCCAGCCTAATCCCTTCAATCCCCCATATAAAGATGCTCAACAGATACCTTATAAGTTTATCTAAACAAATAAGATGAAGAGCGAATCCAAGATTCTTCTTTGAATTATAAGACGTGTCATAAGTCATTCAATTTTAATATTCAACTCAATATCTTGTCTGTAAGAATCTCAAAACCCCACATGTTGGCATAACCAATCCTGACCCACAAGTATAACAAATCCTCATCCATAGGCATAACAAACTTTCACCTGCATACATAACAAATCCTCACCTGTAGGTATAGCAGTCAATAGGGTCAAGCCTAATATATTAGTATCTCAGCATAAATGATAACAAGTGTATATTACACTATTACATGGTTAACATAATAAAAACTCATGTGGGAATCATACATATCAAGAAAAAGTGAATTAAACTATCACAATGCTTAAACGATAATCGGCATATCATGGGGAAAAGGGGAAACCACTAATCCCAAACCCTTAATCAAATCAGTCGCAATTCATCACAATGGAAATTCTATAATAACTTTAATTAATAATTAATAAACCAATAAGGGAAATCAAGTCATGCCTTATAGGAAACCTCATCCAAACAGTCATAAACAATTATTTGAGGGAAACACACCCATTGGGTGGCCCTTAATCCAAGAAACAAGCTCAAACATGCTCAAATTAATTTAATTCATGATCTAATAACCATTAAGAAAAAAAAGGGTCAATTTCCATTCATGGATACACCCTAAACACGGGAGAACATCACTACTGCACCTATAAACAACTTGACATTAAGCGAAAGGCATAATAACACCTACCTCATGCTTGTATTACTCTCCCTGTCCATCTTCAGGCTTTGATTCAACCTAGAATGGAGTAAATATTCAAAATAGGTATAAATTATTGACATTAGATAACTTGATCGAGAGAAGAAATTATGATGAAAGGATCAAGAGGAATCGAGATCTCACTGATCAGGTTCAAACATAACTGATGGTGAAGGAATAAGGGTTCAGACGATCAATCGGGAAGGAAAATACTATCTAACGATGTTGTTCATGTCATAGGGAAAGTCTTCTATCCATCTAATGAAAAATGATACTACTTCCTGATTTAATCATTAAAAAAAGTAAAAGGCGTGTACTTGAGACTACACGCCATGTATGTACAACTCCTAGCCAGATCATCACATGGTCTTGTTATGGGATTAAATGTCATGTAGCCTTCCCTATATGGCATGTACATAAAATTCCATGGATTTTATTCCCCATTCACATCGTGTAATAGTCCTACAGCCATAACCTGACCTATTTTGCCCCATTTTCATAAATATAAACTGAAAATGAAGGATTCATACCTCAAAGGAAGAACCGAGTTCTTACATGTATAGTAGGACTTTTAAATTTCTAACCTGACACATTCATTAATGAACATGCATGATCAAAATACATAAAAAAATCATTTAAAATATACATATCTTCAATGTTGACTTTCTCGCCAACAATCTAAGATAAATATCCTCTTTTAATGGGAATAATGACCCATTAAATGGTTTTAATTTCCATTGGATGTTCATATTTACCCTCTCACTGATAGACAGTCATATAATTTTCTAGAATATATATTATGACTTCCCTTTCTTGAAAATTGATATGATATTTTTATAAGGAAATCCAATCCATGACCATGATAACATTAAATTCTACTAGAGAGAGGATAATGAGATTTGTAGGAAGCATATTCCCACTAATGAGGAATTATAGACATGAGATGAGATCATCATACCATAATAAGTTTTCACTACAATTTCAATATATCTTCATTGAGGTGGTATTATGATACCCTTATCAAATTCTTCATATATAAATTAGTGGGTAGCTCTAGAATCAAATAAGACATTAACAGTTCTAGAGTGGATGGTAATTTACCTTTAACCACTTGATTATTGTACACTACATTGGCAATAGTGGTAACATGAGATTTCTATTTATCTCTAGGATTTAGTGGCTTATAATATCTTTAATCATGATTAATCCTTGGATTTAATCATCAGTTATAAAATTTCCCAAAACTCATTGAATTATAAACCCCAGAGTAAGGATGGTTCATTCTATGGAGATTTCTCTCTATTCACCTCACTATCTAACCTCTTCCCATTACTTCAATGTTTTATTTTTCATCGAACAAAATTTCGACACATAATGAATTTAATAGTCTCTTTAAAAAAATTTCTCTATGTTTCTTTCCAAACAAATAGTATCAAGAAAAACTCAACTTCTTCCCTCTTTGGTTTTTATTATTAGAATATCCTTTGAATTTTATCATTCTTGTCTTATCAAAACCTGAAGATTAATGGGAAACTCTAATATTTATGTCTACTTTGGTAGCATAACATAATATTTAATTATAGCTGCATAATTCCTTTTTGGTTAACACCCTTCATAGATTTTTTTAATATATAGAATAATTAATCAATCTAACTTTTTGGTTCATCAATAATATCAGAAGCACACCTCACAAGTCTTGTAAAATTTGACTCATATATACTAATGAATTCATTATTATTTTACTTTATCATAAGGAATTCCTTCTCCATTTTTATATGAAGAATATGAGGAAACTTTTTGTTGAAAAATAACCTTCTAAACTTATCTCATTCTATAGAGTGAATTTCATTATGTTCCCTTATGTTCTTGATGAGTGTGCCCCATGGATCCGCTTTGGCTCCCAAATGATAAACACCCAAAATAATTTTTTGATGATCCAAAAATTTGTTATGGAAAACAAATTTCAGTGGTACCGATGCATTTATCAGAAAATAGTGGATGTGTATACCCCCAAAAAAGATTGATTTTTCATCATGAGGGACTCAAAAAAATACTTTTCCCTCCATATCTAATTTGGAATCTCATTAAAATTCATGGTTTGAGAAATTTATATAAAAATAATAATAATTTTTTTTTCTATATCTTAAAAAATTTAGTTTCTAATGAGGATAACCATTTCATTATCTATCACATTCAACAATTACATGATTCCTTCTTATTACAACCATTGAATAAAACAAAAAAATATTGTTAGTAGAAATAATCAAAGTGAGAAGTCATATAATAATGAAAAAACATTAAAAATATGTCTAAATCATGAAATATTATTTTAATCAATTAAAACGTAGGTTTAACATTGGTCATGCATTTTCACTATTTATTCAAATCCTTTATAAAGGTTTATAAAGAAAATGTGAATTAACTCAACAATATCTCCTGAGACACTGCTGGAAAGAAACTTTTTGTGACTGTTCATTTGTGCTGGGATCCTATGAAAAATATCCCATTGTGGAAAAGGGCATCGCAAATATTATCTTTTTCAACAGTCTGTCACAAAAATTTATTATTTTAAATGGGCAATTGCACCATCGCTATAGGTTCGATGGTTTTTGTAAAACCCCTATTACGATGGGTCGACCACCCATTACAAATAGTTTTCCCAATATTTTTATAAACCTTTTGCAATGGATCATTGAATATACTGTGGGAAAATACAAAAATAATAAAACATTTTTTTAGTAGCCCATCAGAATTAGTAATTACAACGGGCTCGTCACAAATAGTTGAAAAAATAAAAAAAAATAAATAAGATTATATTAATAATAATATAATATTAAAATAAATGAAATCATAATATTGATATTAGAATAATAAAATTATTTATAAAATAATAATAATAATAATAATAAAATTTTAATATAAATAAATAAATAATATTAATATGAGTAAAATAAAATTAATTAATTAATAATTAAATAATATAATAATATTATTATTATTATTATTATTAATGAAATAATGATATTAATATTAGTAATATAATAAAAACCTCTCTATTAAAAAATATATAAAAATATATTAATTAATAAAATAATAAATATAATAAAAAAATTAAGTAAATATTAAAAAATGTAATATTAGAAACAACATAAAACCTACTATTTTAAAATTTAAATATTTAATTTTCAAAAAAAAATACATTAAAATGTTTCATTATAAAATTAAAATACATCACTGAGAGGAAGGACCATCTAGATGAGGTGGAGAAGATGGTGTAGGGAACTCCATCCCTAAACTACGAGTCAGATGCCGCATGTACTCTATTTGCTCCGGCTCCTGTGGATGCCACCATCGACGCATCTCATCCTGCATCTCCTGCTACTGTTACTGCTGCTGATATCATAGGAACTCTTCCTGCGGCTGCAACTTCCACTTACGCATCTCCTCCTACTCCCTACACATAGTCTTTAAAAGCTCACTCTGAGCTCCTAGCTGCTTCTAATACTATGCATGAGATGATTATGACTCTCCATGAGCTCCTCACAAACTGGATGCCAACATCACAGATGTCACAACCCTTTCCTAGGGCCTGTTATGTGACTACCCCAAGCCCGCCTTCCATAGACCAGGGGATGGCGACTAGCACCGAAAGGCGTATTCCGTAAAATATGAAGGTGTTGCCTATAAACCTGTATAAACACATGGTCCGAGAACATAAAAAGAAGCAACTGTGAAGTAAACTGCTTTACTAAAAAAAGGAGTGTTGAATGTAATAGGGGTCAGAATACAAGCCCAACTGAAAGTACTAGTACAACTGAAAGTACAAATTCAACTGAAAGGAACAATACAACTAAAAAATGGAAAACAAATATTAAATCATCCTATGGGGATCCTACCTTAAGGATAGGTAGAGATTTCCTCCTCAGAACTCCGTGTCCGCATGTCTCCTCTGTGTACCACCTAGTCCTAACTCCCTCAAGCCTCAACCCAGCTACTCGTCATCTGCACAAGACAGAACAAGGTGCCGGTGAAGCCCGTGCAGGGATGAGTATAACGATACTTAGTAGGGACCCTGAGACCCCAGAAGGTCTCTCGGAATTTCACAAGGAAAACCACAAGGAATGATATCAATCACAAAGCACAAAGAAATATACATATCTCAATTAGAGTCTCAACTCAAACCAAGTATACAACTCAGAGAAATAGGATATGATGCTGACCCACAGATGATCGCTGTGAATGCTGATAGCTAGCCGTAGATTCTGTAGGCCTATGAACAAGTAACATTCCCAGTCATAATGTGGAACACCTAGGATGATAGAGAACTCCTCCTCTATTGAGTACATTGGGCCTGCCACGTCACACAGAGGCACTTCCCACCAACCTTGGACTGCTAAGGTACTCCTCCTGTAGAGTATCATGGGTCTACTATGTCACACAGTGGCGCTCCCCACCATGGGTCTACCGGGTCACACAGAGGCACTCCCCCTCATGGCTTGCTCAGGTACTCCACCTGTCGAGTATCGTGGGTCTATCACATTACACAGAGGTTCTCCCCACCATGGGTCTTCTGCGTCACACATAGCCACTCCCTTATGGGTCTGTTGAGTCACTCCATGTCGAAACAGTCAGTAGTCATCAAGTCTCAGCCAACCGTAGGGTTCAGTACGTAGTGCACTTGGGAGAACCGTTCCCCAAGCCATCAGTCATATTCCTACTAGTACTTAGTCTCACAAGAAAGTAACTCGATGATCCACCATGTCATATGGGTTCCAAAACAACAAACAGCGTGTCAACCGGATGCATGGTCTGTGCATTATTGGCATTTCAATGCTGAGGTCCCAGTATGATTCAGGTGTGATCCAACCAATTCGAACTCCATGTTTTCCCAAAACTCTAATGGATTAAGTTAAAAGGATTGTCTTGCTCCAAGTATCGTAACACCGTAGACGGTTCGTCAAATGGGCGTCTGGTTTAGGAGTTAGGGCATGTTTTGTGTAATTGGTTGGTATTGGGTCTGGGTCCGGTCCACCTCAGTCGGACCGGCCCGACCTGGTCAGGCATGGGCCGACACAGATCGACCGAGGTCGACTCGTCCTGACTTAGGTCCAACCCGACCGGGGTCCACCCGTTAGTCGATTGGTCCACGTTCTTCATATTATTCAGGAATAGGGAAAAGGAAATCTTAAAAGGAAACATAAATGAATAAAACCCCTATATCGAATCGTCAGAGAAATGTTAGCGCTTGAAGGTAGGTTTGTGTTTTTTGTTCCTGCAACATGCTTCTAACAACGACGCTCACATGTCGTCCTTCGGTTCGTTGTTCGGTGTCACCTGTCGCCTCCCACTAGGATCGGCTCCATCTTCTAAGGGTCCGGCATCGCGGTGCTCCTTCAACACTTCGTTGCTTGGCGAAGCTGTGCTGATACCCCTCCCCAAGCTCCATATATATAAGAGAAGAGGAGGGTAAGTAACGACATTAAAATTTAATGGGGCTCATCAATTATGAAGTTTCCTAATTCCCCAACGACTTTGTTACTTAGGGTTGGTAGGTCAAGCCATTTATTTGCTTGACAAGTTGCTGGCCTCACCCCTTTACTTGTCCGTTGGAGGATATGAAATAAAATAATAAAAATATATAATTTCTTTTCTTTTAAAAATTCACAAAACTTAACTTTTTATCTAGACCTACTTCGGTCAAAGTAAATACTCCCTTAATCAAATCCCAACGCTATAGATTCAACGGTGCCCCCAGATATTTAATCTGAGCAATGGTTCAAAAGTTAGAAAAAGTCACTCGTGTGTTTACTGAACGTACTTGAAAAAAAGATCAATAAATTATTAGCATTCACCCACCACCTATGGCCTGTGCTGGCCAATGTTAGTATCAGCCTAGGGAAAGCATACCATCACAAGTTCAGTTGTGGTCTCGGATTTTCAATCTGAGTTACCATTCGTGAGTTATAAGCATTTGAAAAATAAAATAATTTTATTTAATAATTTTATTTACGGTTATGCCATTTTCATGTTTTCTCACAGGACACCCACACTGATGAAACTTAAGTCATGCCTAGGGTAAACCCTCCATCCTGAGTGCAGCGATGCCCTCATATTTCTGATCTGGACATCTATTTAAGAGTTATTATAATTTTTTTAGGAAAATTTCTTATGCCCGCTATTTAAAGTTTAACAATACTTGGACGGATCATTACTGGAACTCCGGGCTTCAGAATCATGCACCGTCAGATTTCGAGGTCTTGAAATAATTCGATATAATTATAAAAATTACATTGAAAAAATATGGGTCTTTACATTCTCCCCACCTTAGTGTGTTTCGTCCCCAAAATCCACAACATAGAATATGAAAACAGATGGGGGTACTGAGCACAAATCTAAGCCTCCCGCTCCCATGTGTTCTCCTGGAGGTTCCCGTGCTACTATAGAATGCGCACCAGAGGTATCGACTACCCACAAAGGACCCTCTTATATTGATCCTCAATTTCTATTGGAACCTCCGTAAATGTCACCCCATCGTCTAAGTCCATCTCTCCATGGTTGGTGACATGAGATGGATCATGCACATATCTCCTCAGCTGGGATACATGGAAGACATTGTGCACCTTCTCAAACTATGGTGGAAGTGACAAGAGGTATTTCACCTCGCTTATCCCCTGAAGTATCAGAAATTTCTCGATAAGCCTCGGTGATAACTTGCTTCCCCGGCCAAATCTCTGTATTCCCCATCGAGCGGAGACTCACAGGAAATTGTGGTCCCCCTCCTGGAACTTCAATGGTCTCTGTCTCCTGGTGTAATATGACTTCTGTCTGCTCTGTGCAGTCTTCATCTGCTCCTGGATGGTCTGCACCTTCTCAATGGTAGCTCGTACCAACTCTGGAACCATAAGTGCTAACTCCCCTGGGTGTGTCCAGCATAGAGGTGATCTGTAAGGTCGACCATATAGGGCCTCGAATGGTGCCATACCGATGATGGAGTAATAAATTTTGTTGTATGAAAACAATACCAAGGGAAAGTTATCCTCCCAACTGTGGTCAATATCTAGGATGCTTGCATGTAACATATCCTCCAATTTCTAAATGGTTTGCTTCGTCTAACCATCCTTCTGAGGATAAAAGATGGTTCTCAAATGCTGCTGAGTCCCGATCGCCTCTTGCAATCCCTTCAAAAAACGGGATGTGAAATTTGCATCACGGTCGGAGACGATAATCGATGGCACCCCATGAAGTTGCACAGTCTCTTGCATGTAGAGGTGTCACAGGCCCTCTACTGATCCCTACTCTCGGATAGGTAGGAAGTGGGATGACTTGGTGAGTCAGTCGATGAAAACCAATATAGAATCATGTCCCCTAGACATTCATGGAAGCCCTGTCACAATGACCATAGAGACCCCATCCCACTTCCACTCTGGCACCTTTAGTGGCTGAGCTAAGACTGTTGGAACTTGAAGCTCGGACTTTACTTGCTGACAAGTGAGAAATCATGAAAAAAACTATGCTACTTATTTATTCATCCCTGGCCACCAGTGCTGACACTGGAGGTCCGGGTATATCTTCACCACACTAAAATGTACCGCTAGAGGGGATTTATAGAACTCCCTCAACACCTCCTCCCATAGTGCCAGCGGTACCATGGTACGACCTCTAAAGAGGATGACGTGCTCCCCACCTTCATAAAATCCATCACGTGCCTTACCTGAGGATATCTAAGCACGTCGAGACTCACAGTCGCTGTCCCCAAGCTGCGCCTCCCTGAATTGATAAAGGAGTGCGTGAGTGACTGTCATAGAGTGGAGGTATGCTGCTTTATCTCTATCCATGAAGGATATCTGCAACGTGGCTAGCTATTTTGTTCCCTCATTCAGCAAATGCAGACCAGACCTCCTACTGAGTGCATCTGCTACCACGTTCCCCTTCCCAGGATTGTAGACTATCTCAAATTCATAGTCCTAAAGGGAACTCTAGCCATCACCGATGTCTCAAGTTCAGGGCCTTTTGAGAGAATATTTACTTGACACTCTTTTGATCAGAGTACATGGTAAAGTGTTCGCCCATAAAATAATATCGCCACATCTTTATAGAGAAGACCACTGCTACTAACTCCAGGTCATCAGTGGCGTAGTTCTACTCGTGTTTTCTCAATTTTCATGAGCCATAAATGATCATTGCTCACTCCTGCATTAGTACACACCCATGTCCGTTCCCTGATGCATCACAATAGACTACATACCCAAAACCCTATTTTGGTAGCCTTAATATGGCGACACTCGTCAGTCTCCGCCTCAAATCCTAGAAGATCTGCTGGAATCCCTCCATCCATACAAAGTTATTCCCCATATTCGTCAATGCTGATAAGGGTGCTGCAACTCTAGAAAATTCAAGCACGAACCTCCGGTAGTACCCAGCCAACCCCAAGAAACTCTGCACCTCCATCACGCTCCTGGGTGGCTACCAAACAAGCACATCCTCTATCTTTGCTGGATCCACTACAACTCCAGCCTCTGAGATAACATGTCCGAGAAATTGGACCTCTCGTATCCAAAACCAGCACTTAGAGTGTTTACCATAAAGATGGTTCTCTCGAAGTGTATCTAGAACTACCTACAAATGATAGGCAAGATCCTCCTCCATCGCCGAGTATACCAAGATTTCATCGATGAACACCACCAAAAAGCAATCGAGGTGTGGATGAAAGATCTTGTTCATGAGTTCCATGAACACTTCTGGGTCGTTGGTCATGACGAAAGGTATAAACAAGAACTAATAATGGCCATACTAACATCTGAAGGCCATCTTCGGTACATCCTCATCTCGTATCTTGAGCTGATGATAGCCTGATCTGAGGTCTATCTTCAAAAATCAACAAGCTCCCTTCAGATGATAAAAAATATCATCAATCCTTGGAAGTGGGTACTTGTTCTTAATGGTCACCTGGTTCAGGCGTCAGTAGCCCAAAAAAAGTATCAAAATCCCATCTGCCTTCTTGGCAAACAAAATTGGGGCTGTCCATAGAGAAACACTGGGTCTTATGAAGCCCTTTCCCTGCAAGACCTCCAACTGTACCTGTAACACACGAAGCTCCGCAAGTGCCATCTGATATGCTGGTATAGATATCGGTGTCCTTCTGGGGTATAGTTTGATGTAAAAGTATACCTCTCTACATGTAGTTAGTCCCAGAATGTCATCAAGAAAAACATCGGCATAATGGTCCACCACTACAGGATAGTTTAGACTCTCAACATCAGCAAATCTGAGGGTAAGGCTAGCCAGCTGATGAGTAATTGGTTGCACCGTCTTCGGGGTATGTCCATCCTATGATGAATAGGTTCCCTTCATGTCGGTGAAAGAAAAACCTGGTCCCATCCATGAAGACAAATCTCACTTTGTGCCAAATATAGTCAATCTGAGCATGGACTGTGGATAACCAGTCCATCCCCAAGATGACATCGTAAGGCCTCGACACCGCTACTAGGAGATCCCTGCCAAAGCTATCACCTCCTAGTGTAATCTCACACTTCTGGAACCAGATTGTAATTGTCAAATTCGCTCCAGTAAGAGTCTCTAGGTGTTAGGATTGAGCCAACAGCTCCACCAGAATCTCAAAGCTCCAAACGATGATCATGGCATTAAAAGAGTGACTGGCACCTATGTTTATATGTACTACAACTAAGGTGGAGTAAAGACAGATCATACCTCTAATCATCTCTAGAGCGTCGTGGTCGTATGCCTGAGATGCCTGGAGCTGAGCTTGTCCTTTTCCTCCTGCTCCCTATGGTCAGGGTGGACCACCTAGCAGTGGTGGTGGTAGAACCTCGAAATGTTTCCCACCGCCTACTGCACGACCAGCTCCTCTTCCACATCCACCACCCTATGGACTACCTTGCTTGAACCTCTAACTCTACCTTGGGGGTCCCTAGATTGTCTTCTGGTCGTCCATATGGTGGGTCGGGCAGTGACGATCCATGTGACCTTGCCCGCCGCACGGGTGACACTACGTGTCCCTCACCTATCTTCCTCTACCTTGCGAACCTCGCACCTCTGAACCTACATCCCGGGGTGTTCCACCAGAAGGCCTGGTCCGCTTGGACCCCTATTTCATCTGCCTGCTGCCTGCTGTCGGTGACTCTACTACCTGATTCTTAGTGGTGGATCTCGCTGTGGGTGACTGGTCAGCTAGGAAGCTCCCCACCAATAGCGCTCGCTCTAGCACCCTAGCCTGATTCGGTATGCTGAGCGATACCATCTATGCTCTAATCTCTTGTTAGAGACCCTGATCAATGGTCTATGCCCTGAAGAAGTAGTATTGTACCATGTCGGTGGAGTAACAGGAGAGATCAGTGAACCTCACGGAGTACTGGGCCACTGTTATGCTATCCTACTATAAGTGTAGAAGCCCCTGTATACGCTTAGAGTGTAAGGTCGTTGGGATGAAATCAGCCCTGAAAAGGCCCTCAATGTCCACCCAGATGAGGGTCACCTAATCATGTATCTGGAGCATCAGGCTCCACCATCTCCCTTCTGTTTCCAGAAAAAGGTCAGCTGCTAGGATCACCATAAAATCAGCTGGTGTCCTAACGAAGCGGAAAACTCTGGCCACAACATCGAGCTAGTCCTCAGCCATCTGTGGGTCCATCTCACGTTGGGACCTCGCAGGCCTCTACCGCTAGAACTCCTGCAATGCGCTTAGTCAGTGTGCATCCTCTACTGGTGGACCTGGTGGTAATAAATTCCCAATAGGTAGTGGTGCTGCTAGTACACCACCCAAAGGTGCCAACGCCATAAGAGGGCCCTACACCGAGGCCTCATCGCTCGGTAGGCCATCATCATGTACTCTCTAAGGAATCCTAGATAGCTGTCTACAAGGAGGCATCCAGAAAGAAGACAAGTGTTCCATGGTCAATAAGTTATACCTAGTGAGCTAACTCAAGAGATCAAAAAGGAAACTTTTCTAAACACATGCAATCAGTGTTTTCATGCATGGAGTCGGAAATCAGAATTCAAGGTCCTGGTTAATGGATACGTCGGTCACCACACCAACACTGGACTCCCTGAACTGAAAACCACACTCATAACACTTAACACTCTTACTTCATAGAAAATATTAGAGTCCTAGTTATTCAATAGAACCAAACTCCTCTGATGCCACTTTGTCATGACCCGTCCCCTGGGGCCCGTTCCTTGACTACCCCAAGCCCACCATCCATAGGTCAGGGGCTGGAGACTAGCACCGAAAAGTGTATTCCCTAAAACGGGAAGGCGTTTCCTTTAAACATGTACAAACACATGGTCCAAGAAAACAACAAGAAGAAACTGTGAAGTAAACTGTTGTAGTAAAAAGGAGTACTGAAAGTACAAGGGGCCGGAATAAAAGCCCAACTAAAAGTATGAGTACAACTGAAACTACAAATACAACTAAAAGGAATAATACAACTGAAAAAGGGAAAACACTACTAAGTCATCCTCTAAGGATACTACCTGAAGAGTAGGTTCAGATTGCCTCCTCAACTCTCCATGTCCGCCTGTCTCCTCCGAGTACTGCCTAGTCCTGGATCCCTCAAGCCTCAACCTAGCTGCTCCTCATTTTCACAAGAGATAACAAGGTGCAGGTGAAGCCCGTGTAGGGGTGAGTATAACAGTACACAGTAGGTACCCCAAGACCCCTGAAGGTATCTCATAATTCCACAAGGAAAACGAAAAGTATTGATCTCAATCACAAAGCACAGAGCAATATAAATTGATCAATTAGAGTCTCAGCTCAAAACATGTATACAACTCATAGAAATAGGATATGATGTTTACCCGCACAGGATCACTATAATTGTTGATAGTCAGCCATAGATTCTCTAGTACTAGGAACATGTAACATTTCTAATCACAATGTTGAACACCTCGGTTGCTGGAGAACTCATCCTCTATCAAGTATAGTGGGCATGCGGCATCACACAGAGTCACTTCCCACTAACCTTGGGCTGCTGATGTACTCTTTCGGTCAATTAATGTGGGTCTATCATGTCACACAGAGGATCTCCCCACTGTGGGTCTACCGTGTCACAAAGAGGTGCTCCCCCTCGTGGCCTACTAAGGCACTCCTCTTATCGAGTACCATGGGTCTAATGCATGACACAGAGGCGCTCCCCACCATGGGTCTGCCTTGTCGCATAGAGGTTCTCCCTACTTGGCCTGTCGAGTCACTCCGAGTCGAAACAATCTGCAGTCGTCAAGTCTCAGTCAGTCACATGGTTTCGTACGTAACACACTTGGTATAACTTCTCTCCAAGCCAGCAGTCATATTTCAACCAGCACAAGGTCTCATAAGAAATTAACCTTATGATCCTTCATGCCATAAGGGTTCCAACGCAACAGATGGTGCGTCAACCGAATGCATGGTCTGTGCGTTATTGGCATTTCAGTGCCGAGGGACTGGTTGGATTTGGGTACGATCCAACCAGGATGTACTCCAAGTATTCCCAAAACTCTCATGGAGTAAGTCAAAAGGACAGTCTCTCTCCAAGGATCTCGATGTCATAGACGGTTCATCAAACAGACGTCCGATTTAGGAGTTAGGGCCCGTTTTGTGTAATTGATCAGTACTAGGTCTGGGTCCTGTCATCCTCGGTCAGATCGGCCCGACCCAGTTCGACATGGGGCGACCCGGATTGACTTGGGTCGACCCTTCCCGACTCGGGTCCAACCCTACCTGGATCAACCCATTAGTCGGTTGGTCCATGTTCTTCGTATTATTCCATAATAGAGAAGAGGAAATATTTTAAGGAAATTTTAAACAAATAAACCCCCTACCTCGAATCTTCGGAGAAATGCTCGTTCTTGAAGGTGGGTTGGTGTTCTTCATTCCCGAAACAGACTTCTAATGATGCTTCTTGCATGTCATCCTCTGGTTTTTGGTTCAGTGTCACTCATCACCTCCCACTGTGGTTGGCTCCATATTCTAAGGGTTCGACATCTCGGTGCTCCTTCAGCACTTCGTTGCTCAGAGAAGCTGTGCCGATACCCCTCCCCAAGCTCTATATATATAGGAGAGGGGGAGGGTAATTAATGACGTTATAATTTAATGGGACTCATCAATTAGGAAGCTTCATAATTACCCAACGATGTCTTTACTTAGGGTTGGCAGTTCAAGCCATTTATTGGCATGAAACATCGATGGCCCCACCCCTTTACTTGTCTGTTGGAGGATATGAAATAAAAAAATAAAATTATTTTATTTTATTTCTTTTAAAAAGTCACAAAACATAAATTTTTCTCTGTACCTACTGTGGTCAAAGTAAATCCCCCCTTAAGCGAATCATGATGCTGCGGATTCAACGGTTCCCCCATATTTTGAATCTGATCATTGGTTTAGATGTTAGAAAAAGCCGCTCGTGCGTTTGCTGAACGTACCTGAAAAATAGTTCAATAAATTATTAGCATTCACCCTCGACATACGACAATCGAGGTTAGGCTTCCCCTAATGATAAAATTCCCCAATGAACCCAACAATACTCTCATATTTTCAATCCGAGTTACCGTTTAGAAGTTATGAATTTTAGAATAAAATAATTTCCACTTAATTATTTTATTTACGGCCAAAAACTAACTTTCACTGGTGGCCCATGCCATCCAATGTTATTATCAACCTAAGGAAAGAATAACCTCACGAGTTCATCGGTGGTCTTGGATTTTCAATCCAAGTTTCCATTCATGAGTTATAAGCATTTGAAAAATAAAATAATTTTGTTTAATTATTTTATTTACAGTTATGCCATTTTCGGGTTTTCTCAAAGGAGGCTCACCCCGACTAAACATAAGTCTCACCTAGGGTAAACTTGCCATACTGAGTGCAACGGTGCCCTAGAATTTTGGATTCAGGCAACCGTTTAAGAGTTATTCCACTTTTTCAGGAAAACTACTTACGCACGCTATAAAAAGTTTAACAAAACATTGTCGGATCATTATGGGCACTCTGAGCCTCATAATCAGACGCCATAAGATTTCATGATCTCAAAATAATTCCAT
Organism: Viscum album; assembly: GCA_963277665.1. Lineage (NCBI taxonomy): Eukaryota > Viridiplantae > Streptophyta > Magnoliopsida > Santalales > Viscaceae > Viscum > Viscum album. The sequence continues at coordinate 1,216,639,931 of OY728143.1, forward strand.
ATAATTAAAAAAATTACATTGAAAAAATCTGGGTCTTTACAGCAGAGGTTCCATAGAACCCACAGGGTTCAATCGAGAGATGATACCAACAACTTGGCCTTTCTTAAAGGCATACTGGGTCACCTGCATCCATGTTGCCTCATCAAATTGGGAAGCACTAGTCTAACCATCGGTCTCAGCCTGACTCTCACTGTGTGTCTAAGACGTTGTGGACTCCTATGAATCCTTCAATTGAAATTTAAAATTAAAATTGTTAAAATATTTTTGTAGTTAAATTTAAAACTCAAAAATAAATTTTAATGACCAAAATATGACACTAGCAAGAATCTCTAATCTCTCTAGTGGCTGGATCACTGTATATACTCCTATAAATGTCATACTTTGTAATATCGGGCTATGCAACTACCTATATTAGTATAAAATAATCCATTTACATTTAAAGTTATATATAATATTTGAAAAAAAATGTACTTACCATATACGCCCTATGTGTACTAAATGTATGACTTTCGGCTCGATGTGTCACCTCTTGTCTCCCCTAATTTTTCCAATATACTGATGATATACTCTGAAACTGCCAACTCAAACAGTGTGTATATAATCCATCCCAAACCTGACATGAAATATAATCAGTTTGGTGGACGCGACATGTCTCATCAAACTCTATCACTCCTTCTTTCTCCATTTATTTTCTTTCCAAATTGTGAAAATACTGAGTGCAATGCGGATGCATTACTCCCTGTCATACCTTCCGAATAGCCTCACGCATTCTCTCATCAATGAGATACCATAAACCTTACAAATCATTTATAATATCAAGTTATTAATTAAATTAATTAAAAAATAAATTTTATTTATTTATGTACCAGCCAATGCTCGAACATGCGGTGTTGTACATCAATGGGAATCTGATCCCATGAAATCCATGCATCAAAAAAATAATTGCGCAACATAGCACTCCCCTGTCCAATAGCTATTTGCGTAATGTTTTGAAAAAATAAAATTTAATTAAAAAATTAGAATATAAATAAATTAATAAAAACAAACTAAAATACATATGTAAACATACCTCTGCATGTGTGGATCAAACCAAATATGTGGGTGTCACTTAGGGATATGGTCAAGAATCATCAATTGGGAAATACTACGCTCCCTCCATGTTCCCCATGAATCGCCAGCAGTCTGAGGGTCAGATGATCCAACATCCTGATCATCAAAAGGTAGATCGGCCTCCTGCAACAGATGATACATATCCTTAACCATCTAAAACATGAAATGATTGTTGTTAGAAAATAGTTAAAAACAACTATTATATCTAGATATATATATTATATATGATTATAAATAGCATTTAACTGTGTCAATTTCAATCTTCATTCACATCTTCATAGTTGTTGATGTCAATGTCTTCATATTTCTCATCAACGTCATCAATTTTAATATCATTTTTAGTTTCATCAGCTCTTGTCATTTCAAATTCAGTTGTAACATCATTAACATCATCATCACCATCATCTCTTAACTGTGGGGTGTCATCAATGATATTCATGTATCTTCATGAAAAATATGGATTCAGAGAAGTATCTTGATAAATTTCAATTACTTACACTTCAACAGAACCACATTCACTTTCAGTAAACTGATTCTCTCAAGATTTAATTTTTATAATTCTACACCAATCACTCAACTACCTTAAAGTATCATAGTAATTTTTATAAAAAATTTGATGGGTCTGATGAGCCAATAAAAATGGTTCATTTACTACAAAAAGACTTTTATATTTAATATCAATGGTTACATGGATTAGATGAACACACAAGCCTCTCTTAGTATCCAACAATGGTCATTTAAACATAATTATGTAATGTTTCCCAGATAACACAGTTCAATTATTTCTTCCAGCATTCTATAAAAGTCAAATTCAATTTCTCTATGATGAGATCCTCTCATGAAAACACCAATATTCCTTGTTTTTTTATTCCCCATGTTCATTTGTATGAAACTGAAAACCATTCACTACATATACATTATAATATTTAACCATTTTGTATGGTGGGTTACTCAATACACACAATTGATTATAAATTTTATTAGCATGTTGAGATACCTGAAAATTTGTTAAAATTTTTTCACTATAACTAGTATTAAATTTATTTTTTATGTGAAGTAAAAATTAATTTATGTTCCCAGTTTTTAAAACTAGTAGAAACTTTTTTTTGACAACATTCTTCAAGAGCAGCTATAGTAATATGTGGAAACTTATTCTTGATATGGTTATCATATAACCTACAAATGTAATATGATTAATGTACTATTAAAAAATTATAGAATAAGTTATAGGAGCAATCATATTACAAATAGTTCCATTTCTCCACAGTTAACTAGAATATATGTATGAGATCTATGATGTTCATAATCTGATATCAATCATTCATGAACTCCACCAAATCCAAGTTCAGGCTAATTTGAAATTGATAATTAATTTCTCATGTCATTATCAGCATTTCCCTCTTTACGGATCATGCAGTTGTGTTTTGAGGGATATTAAAATTGAATGTAATGAAAGTAGAAAAATGAAATTTCCTTCCACAAATAAGCTTATACAATTGAGCATTCAACTAATGCTTTGTTACGTACTTTTTTTTCATTTTCTTCATGCATCTCTCAAATGGGTACATCTATAGGAACTATACTGGACATCCATATTTTTTTTCATGTGGAAAATTTAATATAAAATGTTCCATTGAGTCAAACAAACATGGTGGGAATATTTTTTTCCAGTTTATATAAAATCAAAACAACATCTTCTTGCAATTTTTTTACTTCATTGTAGTCTATTGTCGATGCACAAATGTCTCGGAAAAAAATATGACATGTCTGTTAGCACATCCCAAAACATCGGATTTAAAAAACCTCTTAATATAATCGGTAGAAGTCTTTCAATTAAAATTTGACAGTCATGACTTTTTAATCCGATAATATGTTCATTTCTGACATATCTTTCCAAATTCGAAGCATAACCATCTGGAAGTCTCAAATCTACAATCCAATAACAAAATAATAATTGAATATATTTGGACAGTGTATAAGATCCTTTTGGATTCATTAAATTTTATGATATGTCTTTTTCAAATACTTCAAGTTTTGGTCGACTTCAAATTTGGGAAAGATCTAATCATGCCTTTACTTTATCTTTGGTCTTACCTGATGTATTGAAAATAGTACAAAATAAATTATCAAGACATGTATTATCAATATGCATTACACCCAACTTGTGATGGACCAACAAATCATACCAATATGGAAAATCCCAAAAATTGCTCTATTTTATCCAATTGTGCTATTTTCCAAAACCATAAATTTTCTATTAGTTTATTGTTCGTCAAAATGTGATGGGAGGTAATAAAGAGACAATTGATTTTAACTCAGTACCTGAGATCATTATTAGAGGCCCATATTTTTCAACTATTCCTTTTTTGAAATTATATTTGTTTCTTCAAAAAGGATGATTGGTTAAAATAAATATGCGATGAAAGTAAAAAAACAATGTTTTTATCCATTAATAAAAATAAACGCTTTTCTATCTCTCGTAAATTATGGACATGATTTTGGAACATGGGTACACCAGCAGATAACATGTCATATGCGGGTAAGTCACTAATTGTCCACATCAATTCAGCTTTCAGTAGGAATTTGGGTTTCGTAGCAACATCATATGTACTGAAACCATTACTCCATAGTAAATTTAACTCATCAATCAATGTTTTCAAATAAACATCAATATTATTTTTTGGATGACCAGTAATTAATAAAGTCAAAAAGATATATGTATCCTTCATCAACATCCATGGGGGTAAATTGTACGGAGTTATAAATACAGACCAACATGAATACTGACTACCGTAAAAACCAAATGGATAGAAACCGTCAGTTGAAAGACCCATTCACACATTTCAGGCTTCTAGAGCAAAAGACAGATGCACTTGGTCAAAATGTTTCCATAAATCCCTATCAGAGGGATGATTTAAGCTTTTACTGGTTGAAATGCTAGTTTTATTCCCTGACATTAATGATTATATGTTCTGAGACATAAATAAACACTGCAATATGGGTGTGAGTGGGAAATATCTCAATTGTTTTATAGGGATAAATCCAGACATACCTGGTTGAGCTTCTTTATACCTTCATTGTCCACATTTAAGACAACTATCCAACAACTCATTTTCACCATAATATAAGATGCAGTCATTTGAACATGCATAAATCCTTTTATAACCAATACCTAGATTACAAACCAGCCTCTTGCTCTCATATAAATTTTTAGGAAACACTTTTCCTCCATGTTGTAGTGTTTTTGAAAAAGAGAATATACAATCAAAACAACTATTTGACATTCCATTATCTAATTTAATATCCATAAATTTAGCTACTACTTCAAAATTTCTTATCTCATAACCAAAATGTAAGGCATCCTCAGCAGACCTCAACAACCCATATAAATAAGATGGTTCAAAATCAGGATTTAAATCAATATCATCCTAATTTTCAGTTTGTTGAAAAGATAGACCTACCACATCATGTACTAAATTTTGAAACTATGCTGGATCTGAAACCAAATTATTAGTATTTATCTGGAACTGTGTCCACCATGTTGATACCAAAAAATATAATCTGGTTGAAAAAATGAAATAAATGACCTCTAACATTGTCAAATGTTTCATATGTCCTCAGAGAACATTTGTTACAAGGAAACTTAATTGTCACATATGATTTTTTTTTTGTTTTTGATGATTAAAATGATAAGAAACCTTAAACACCCTCAATATATACATATTTAAACCAGAACCATTTGGATTCCTGTGCTAATTTATCCAAGAATGATCATCTAATAATGACTATTGTCGACATCCTTGTTCCATATTTTAATAAAAAATTATGAAATAATTAGCCATTTTATATAATTATATATAAGATAAACACTATTCAAAGAAGAGAAAAAAATCAAATTATCTTTTCTATCAATTTATAATAATTTCTATTATTTTATAGTTATATATAATATTTTTTATACTAATATACAATCATTTATAAAAAATTATTCTAATCACAAATTATTATTAATTACATGTATTTTTTACTAATTATTGTTAATTACCGGCATCACAATTTCCAACGGATTGGCGGAAACTCATTTGCCCGATGACTCGTCCCCTTGCAACTTTTTGTGACTAAAATCACTATGAAAAGTCTACTCCAACGTATGAATATCAATTTTTTTAAGCATAAGGATGGAGATAAGGGAGGCCTCGTCGTGCGGCTCTCCATGCTCGTGCATATGAAAATTGATATTTATACCTCCGAGCATATTTTTCAAAGTGGTTTCAGTCAGACAAGTTCCAAGGAGATGGTTCATCGGCCAAAAGAGCCTCCTTTTTTATGGATCGCCTCCTTGAAACTTTCTCATACATAAATCACTATTAAAAATCTGCTCCAGCATACGTTAGAGTGGATTTTTCAAACTGATTTTAGTGGGATAAAGTTCCAAGGAGTTGAGGTGTCGGTCAAAAGGAATACTGCCAATTCACTAGAAATTATGCAGTTTTATCAGTGTACTCAAATGTATTCCATTTTATTACTAATTAATCATAATTATTACTAGTTAATCATAATTATTACTAATTAATCATAATTGTTACTAATTGTTACCAATTGTGACTAATTGTCACTAATAGTTACTAAATTTTACTAATTTTTACTAATTGTTACTAATTATTACTAATTGTTACTAATTGTTACTAATTAATACTAATCAATCATAATTAATCATAATTAATCCTAATTAATCTTAATTTTTACTATTTATTAATATTTTTACTGATTATTACAAATTAACCCTAATTATTACTAATTAATCATAATTATTACTAATTATTACTAATTACTACAATTTTTTACTAATTATTACTAATTATATTAATTTATTACTAATTATTTATAATTATTACTAATTATTTCTAAGTATTACTAATTATTTCTAATTATTACAAATTATTTCTAATTATTACTACTTATTACTAATTATTACAAATTGTTTCTAATTATTACAAATTATTACTAATTATTACCAATTATTATTAATTATTACAATTTATTACCAATTATTACTAATTATTGATAATTATTAAAATTTATTACTAAGTAATCTTAATTATTCAAAATTATTACTAATTATTACTAATTATTACTAATTGTTGATAATTATTACAATTTATTACAAATTAATCTTAATTATTGATAATTACTAAAAATTATTACAAATTATTAAAAATTATTACAAGTTATTACAAATTATTAAAAATTACTTCAAATTATTACAAATTATTACTAATTGTTACTAATTATTACTACTTATTTCTAATTATTACAGCTGATTTCTAATTATTACTACTTGTTTCTAATTATTACTAATTATTACATATTACTACTAATTATTACAAATTATTACTAATTATTACAAATTATTACAAATTATTTTTAATTATTACTAATTATTACTAGTTATTACAAATTATTACTAATTATTACAATTTATTTCTAATTATTACAATTTGTTACTAATTATTTCTAAATATTATAAATTATTTCTATTTATTACAAATTATTAAAAATTATTACTAGATATTACAAATTATCACTAAATATTAATAATTATTTCTAATTTATCATAATTATTACTAATTATTACTAATTTTTACAAATTATTTCTAATTAATCATAATTATTACTAATTTTTACTTATTATTATGAATTATTACTAATTGTTACTAATTATTACTAATTATTGATAATTATTACAAATTATTACTAATTATTGATAATTATTACTAATTATTACAAATTATTACAAATTATTACTAATTATTACTAATTATTACTAATTATTACAAGTTGTTACTAATTATTACAATTTCTTACTAATTATTACTAATTAATACAAATTAATACTAATTAATACCAATTAAGACTAATTATTACTAAATATTGCTAATTGTTACTAATTAGTCAGAATTTTTATTAATTAATCATAATAATTACTAATTAATCATAATAATTACTAATTAATCCTAATAATTACTAATTAATCTTAATAACTACTAATTATTTCAATTTTTTACTAATTATTTCAATTTCATACTAATTATTAGAATTTATTACTAATTATTACAATTTATTACTATTTATTGCAATTTATTACTAATTATGACTAATTAATTCTAATTAAAACTTAGACATAGTTATTCATAACAATAAATACTAAAAACAAATATCTATTTCTAATTTAATTTAATTGAATTCAATTAAAAAAATAAATAAATTAAATTAACTAAACAATAAAAAAATAGATAAATACCTTGAAAGTGAAGCTTTCGGAGTATAAAAGTCGTGGATTGTGCTCCGATTTAAAATGTTAAACTTTTAAAATTTTAGAAGAAAATTTTCCAGAATAGATAGAAAGAGTAGTTGAGAAGGGAGTAGAATGAAAGAATAAACGAATTAGGGTATATATAGGTTAGATTATTTGCGATGGGACCCGTCGCAAATTCCCACTAAAAACATTAATTACGGTCGGTTGAAAAAATTTATTCATGATGGGTCCCTTCGCAAATGGGTAGCTGATGGCATATTATTTCCGACAGGACAAGTATCTCGTTTCAAATAAGAAAAGTCGTTGTTGGGCATTTGCAACTGGAATAGGAACCCGTCGCAAATGCCCATGTCCATGGTTTGGTGCGCATTTTGCGTCAAACCTTTTGTAACGTGTTCTTAACCCCCATCACAAATATCTATCATTTGCGACGAGCTGATTGTCCCATTGCAAATAACCCATCACAAATTTCCATTTTTTTGTAGTGAGAGTTTCCAACCATGTGTGAAGCCATAGTTCCACTCATTGTGCATCAGTGATAACTTCATCTTAGGATTGGGCTAACCACCCTTGTACTAACATCGATCTTTGAAAAATCTCCCATGTACACTCTTATGGGATTAGGATAACCTCTAGTGTACACAATTTTGGGCTTGTGATAACTTCATGTGTACCATCTTTAGATTTTAGGATTACCTCTCATAAACCCTTTGAGCTCCTAAAACAATAATATTTATCGGATTCATTAAAGGGATATAACAAACCCACCTATCACATTATCATAATCTATTCATATGAATTCCACAATATCATGGAAACATCTATCATTTCCTTATGTTATAACTAGTGGAAAAGTAATGGGTTTCACCAATATTTCAAAATCATAATTATAAACTATCTCAAGAAAAAATAAGGATGGTTTCACAGGATTATATCCTCAATGAAGTATAAGTAACATTAAGGGATGTTATCATAGATGAAAAATTCCATTAAATATCACTAAAAAAATTCTAGAGGAAAATACAATTCCCATTTTTAAATAAATTATTTAAAATATAATAATTTATAAAATAATATGGAAAATTTTGTAACATCCCTGACCCAAATGACAATAAATCGGTGCCCCAAGCTAGGCCGTCACATGACCTCAAGCGTGCCTCTCTGTATGGAAAATGTTTCCGACTACCAGCAAGGGTCTAATGGGTCACGTGGGGAGACTATACCCTCTTTATTAGAGTAATCCACAACATATCACAATATAACTAGCAGGAAAAAAAGGAAACAACTAATAGCATGCAAAGCCAAACATTCCCAAACTGGGTACAATCCACAAGCAACAGTTAATATGTCATGTCATGCTACAATTCCAAGTGAACAAAACCCAAAAATATTTTCAAACATTAGAATCCCCAAAATGGTCGTGATTCCAAGGCTGAACCTCATTTATGCATGTCCCATGCCCAACTCAACTCCCTAGCATAGGGCCCTTACCCTTGTCCTGACCTGAAAGCGTGAAATTTGTTCGGGTTCCCAATGGAGTCCCAAACAGGGTGTGATTACAACTTTGTAGGCCACCACCAATGGGGTCTATAAAATATCCAGTCTAACAGATAGTGCATGAAAGCATAAATAAATTAAAAGTAATGGAAAAATAGTTTGGGGGCCACTCATTAACATTTCTCTACATTACTATTACTATTAGGATTATTGTGCCAAGTTCATTACGTAAATCAACTCATAATTTAGTTCTTCATCAATATGTAACCCATGAGTAAGACACTTACCTTATTCAGACAATATTCATGGAATTTATCATTATGTATAAGAGAACAAGTTATGTCCCTATCTCACTAGGGATGATCATATCAAGTTATCACCACACTTACCTTAGAGCCTCAGTCTAGGTATTTTCATTGAATACAACCATTGTGGGCTTAGAGCATCAGTCCCACACCCCAACCCGTGCATTCCTGGGTAGGTTAGATCATCAGTCCAACCCCACCCATGGGAGGAGAATTATTCCTTAATCCCACCACCAAGCCATGTGCACACGATTAATTATCCATATCACAACCAATACAACCAATAAAGATAACAATCATGATTCACAACAATCAACATGCGATTCAATGTTATGCTATAGCCTGTTCAAAATTCCATTTTACAATATAGAACCCATTATCCCAATTCTCTTTCCCATGTCTCACTCTATTAACCACATTCATCAATTCACAATCCTATAAGGGGTTTTTATTATAATTCATTATCCACAAGGCCCAATCCCCATTTAACTAATTTAACCCAATCCCATTATCATTCCAAACAATTACTTAATCCATTAATAAGCATATGTACCTTCCAATAATTCATTTTCACTCCCATTCCACATGTCAACATGCTTTTCAAGGGCTCTACATTATTGCAAGACAACCTTACTCATTCTTAGCTAATTTCTAAGTCTGAAAAGTATCAGTGCACCCCATGGGTGGCCCTAAAAAGGAAAAGTCATCCTATATGTGTCCCACGAGGACTATGAAGGTTTCCATTTATCATTTATACACCCATTACACCAAATCTCATCAAAGGATCAAAATAACAATAAGGGGTAACCAATAAATAAACCCAAGCAAGCACAAATCGCAAATAAAACCATAGGATATAACTTATAGACCACCTACCTTGGATATGTTTGCAAATGCACACCTAATTGAGGCCTTAGATCCTAATTGAACACCCATTTGATGTCTCACCCAAGATCCCACTGAAAAAGAAGGGTTTTAGAGATTGGGAAGGAGATAAGGAATAAATGTCAATCCTAAACCAAAAAGAGAAGAAAGAGGGGGGTTAGCCTTACTCGGATCTTTGATTTTCAACTGATAGTACTCAAAATGACCAAGATATGATGGAGAATCACCCTTGAATGATCTTGGAAGATTTGGTTTATCACTAGGGATTGAAGGGAGAATAAAGGAAGAAATCCCAAGTTGGTGTTTAAAATCCCATAATTGTATTTTTGTAAATTTCTCAACATTACTGGGATAAATGGTTTACCCAAATGGTTTTCCAAACTGTGCCTAAACTGTGTGAGAGATACTATCCTAGAATCACCCCTTTCACACAGTTTCTTGGAAATTATGCACAATTTGATTAACCATGCGATAACTATGTGAAATCCCCTATCCAATGTTGCATGGTTATATGAGATTATCCTCACGGTTTGTATTAACCATGCGCAAACTGTGAAACATGCCCAGAAACTCGTTTTTCCACTATTTTTGTGTCTTGAACCCTAGAACACCCTCGACCCTTCCTGCTAACTTTTGGAAACACTTATTTAACTAAAATATTGGACTTAAAAATGAAACATAAAAAACATACCTTAAGAAAAAAAATCCTAGATCTTAAAACCTTCCCACCTTATGATGGTTCATCCTCAAGCTACACTTCTTGAGTCTCATTGGGTTTCCGAAGCAAAGAGGTTGGACCACTAGGTCCAAATTTCTAATTCTCACTCGCAATTTTCTTCTTGGTCATTTCCATGATTTCATAGAACACTAACCAAAGGTACAATATTTCCCCACAAAACCTTCTCACTATGATACACAATACAAACTAGATGATCCTAAAAGGATGCATTAGGCTCAAGCTCAAAATCATTAACATTTATCACATGAGATGGATTTGGATGATACTGTCGAAGTTGTGAAACATGAAAAAAATTGTACATCCCACTATATCGCTATGGAAGAGCCAATTGGTATGCTACTAGTGGGATCTGATCCACAATCTCAAATGGCCCTACATATATAAGCAATTACTTGCCCTGTCTCCAAATTCGATGGTGTACCTACCTTTGCGACACTCGAAGAAACACACTATCCCCACCAAGAACTCAAGAGGTATACGATATTGATCCTCATATAAACTCTTCATACTCTAATCTATAATCATGTGCTTTTAAATCAAATGAACTTTATATGATGTCTCCTATATAAGAATAATTCCTAATATCTCTGACTCCCTAGCCTCTAACTAACACAATAGAGGTCTACATAGTCTCCTATAGAGTGCCTCAAAAGGTGCCATATGAATCATAACCTGGAAACTATTATTGTAATCAAACTCAATGAGTGATAATTTATTTTTTGGTGAACCACTAAAATCTAGCACAAAATCTCTCAAAAATTCCTTCAATACCTAGATCGTACACTTAGATTGTCTATTCTTCTATGGGTGATAAGTCGTACTCAACAAAACCTGGGTACCAGGCACCTTCTGCAACCCTTTCCTAAAGCGCGATGTGAAACACAGGTCATGATCCAAAACTATGGTTATCAACACACTCTGCAATCATAATATTTCCATAATATATAACTCAACCAACTGGTCAAATGTGTAAGTCTCCTGGATTAGTAAGAAACATTCCACTTTAGTCAATCGATCTACAAATACCCATATTGTGCCATTCCTCTGAGGAATTTTTGGAAGGACCACTACAAAGTCAATTATTATATCATTACACTTCCATTTCAGAATGGGAAATGAGTGTAACAAACCATCCAGACACTGATTCTCATCCTTCACCTATTGATAAGTAAGGAATCATTCCAGGAAACCCACAACTTCTTTCTTCATCCCCGACCAAAAATACTACCTACAAAGATCCCAATATATCTTAGTGTTTCCTGGATGCACTTCCCACTTCGATGTGTGGAACTCACGCATCAAATATTCCTGAAAACAAACTGGTAATACAACATGATCACTATCAGAGATGGTTTCATCACCATCTACGACCCAACTAGAAAGTGAATCCACCCCTTTAAGACTATCCTTTATAGTCAAACACTCTAGATCCTCCAGCTGGCTATCATTGAGCCAGCTCAAAAGTGAGGACTCAATCTCTAAAGACACAAGATTCATGTGTTCATTCCCATCCATCACCTCCAGGAACATCTTCGCAAACAAAGCCATCATTTTACATTCAGAGTTGGATTCATGAACCATCTGATTCTGAGTCTTCTGGCTTAGAGCATCTGCAGTACTATTCCCTTTTCCTGATGTATAAACCAACTCAAAATCGAAGGATTTTAGGTACTCTAACCACCTTTGTTGTCAAATATTTAGATCCCTCTAGGAGAAGATGTGATTTAAACTTTTTTTATCAGAAACATCGTGAATTGTTCTACCAAGAATTAGTGCCTCCAACACTTTAAGGCACAAACCATAGCATATAGCTCAAGATCGGGAGTGGGGTAATTTATTTCATGTGGTCTCAACTTCCTCGGACCATAAGCCACAACTCGATCATCCTGCATCAACACTACCCCGAGTCAAACACTAGACACATCACAGAACAATGTGTACTTCTTATTAGGTTATGGTAAGATCAGAATCGGTTTGGTAGTCAACCACTACTTCAATTCCTGAAATGCAATTTCAAACGCATATGACCACACAAACTTAACACCCTTATTGGTTAAGCTTGAGAGTAGTGCTTCCAAATGATAAAAATCCCTAATGAACCACCAGTAATAATTGACCAAACCAATAAAACTCTGAACATTGGAAACACTCTTAGGCTTCTCCCAAGACACCACAACCAACACATTCTCTGGATCCACTAACACACCCAACTCAGAAATGATATTTCTCATGAAATGCACTTCATCAATATAGAACTAAAATTTTGATAACTTGGTGTAAATCATATGCCATATTAGTGTACTCAAGACAATATCAAGATGTTGGACCAGATCATCAATATTTTTTAGTACACCAATATGTGATAAAAAACGACAACCATGAACTAGCCCAGATAAGGGTGAAATGGAAACTGGTTTTTCCCCTGGCAGCAACTCGATTGTAAACTCAACAACTCTTTTTGGTGGTATCCTTGAGAATTCCTTAAGAAACACATCTTGGAACTGATCCACCACATGAGTAAAGAAATTTTCTCCACTTCTCCGTCATCAGGAACAAGGCGTGCCACTTGGGATGTGAGCTCTCTCAACTAGTGACAAAATGGTCCTCCATGGCCTACTCGAACATTCCACTCACCACGAATGATATAAGTGTCTCCATCAAGAGACTAGAACATTACCCAATAATGGTAACAATAGATATGGGCATAATAACACACTAGACAGTAAATACCCAATATTATGAAAAAACTTGAAATCTCTAGAAGAAACAGGTTCCACAAAAAATGATAACCACCAAACTCTAAAGCACAACCTCTACACTGTCCTATATCCTCAACTCGCACCACTATCAGAGTATCAATTGACATAACTCCACAAAAGTTTTCCACATCTAGTCCCAACACAACCACAAACTATGCATAGATAAAAGAGTGTGTGGAACCTGTGTCAAATAGAGCATTTGCCAGTGTAGAAGCTACTAGAATTGTACCTTTAATGAAAGAAGGTATAACATTTAGACATCCAGGTGTATACTAGACTACATGAATATGGTCTATCCCTTTACCCTGAGATCCATCCTGAGTACCCAGTATTGAACTGTCCTATTGGTATGAATGGCCCCTCCTCAAAGTTCCACGCCCACCACCCCTACCAGTGCGGCCTTTGGAGATCCAACTACCAAACTGATATGAGGTAATAGATCCCCTAACTTCACTCTACACTAATATCTATCCTACAATATTTTTCAACTATTGTGGGTTCCTACAGAACCATTTCAAATGGTCCATTTCTCCAAATGTTCTGCACTCAACTGGTGATCGGGAATAGTTACTTCACACGTTTCCTAGCCCGCCACCCTGATAGCAGCAAACTCAATCGCTAACCTAAGAGACTGGTTCCTTTTTCGGGTTATGTTGTCCACCACTTCCCTAGTGGAAATTCTCAAAATGGTGCTTCCTAATATCAGATTTCACACCACTATTTTTTATACCATAACTACATGTCTTCATCTAGAGTCATGTTCGATGTTTCTTTCTAAGATGAGGGCCTGATCCATCACCTCAAAAAATCCTCTTCAACCAAAAGACATTTGACCTGGATCAGATCTCATACTGAAGTCCATCCTGAAAGATCCTTGAAATTTTTACCTCATATCCCACTAAAGAAGGTAAAATACTTTGTAATTCTATGAACTGGAATGCATACTCAATTACTAACATCATTCCCTATGTCCAACTCATAAACTCTGTAGCCTTCTCCTACCTTAAGATTTCTCGGTAGTAATTCTCTAGGAACTTTTCCTAACAATGGTTCCACATCTTTCCCTCTACTTTTTCAGTCTGAGCTATGATATCCCACCATATCTTTGTCTATCCCTGTAATATATAGGCTGCCAACATAACTCTTTTCTCAAAAGATGTCTCCAGATTCTCAAGAATTGTATGGATAGACTCTATCCATAACTCAGCTACCTCTAGACCACCCTTTCTGATTAAGGTCGGAGGGTGCTGCAACTAAAAATCCCTGGTCAACTCGAACATACTCGGTGCCGCCCTCCATGGGTCCCATTCCATAATATTTATAAAAAGAGAAAATTTCTCATGGAACTGCTCTTACCTATCATCCTGAACCACTGGTTATTCTTAATCCACTATTGGGGGGGCATTCTCAACAACATCCTCTTGTCACCCAACCAACACATGCCTTTGTGGTGGCATTTCTCTATAATGCTAAACATGAACTTTTTAGAACACAACCATAAACCTTTCACAAGGAATAAGGAAAGGCTCATCACTAGCCATAAACAAAACCAGTTCACATACAATTACTATTCTAATTTATTATATCTAAAACCCTACCCTTAACCATCCTTCCCAAGGCCATGGCTAACACAGGGTAACTAACTCAAATGGTTACAATACCTAACTTTTACACCTTTTTAAAAATATTTCCATATCCCAAGTTACATCCAAAACATTTTAATTCACGTAACTTTCTTTATCAAGCATCATTCTTTAGTTATTACTTAGCATTCTCATTTCCTTTTTACCCATTTATATCATCCCATTAGACAAAATTTCACTACATTCAATAAAATCAAATGCATCCTACCAATTAGGTCCCACACACCCATCCCATGTGTGTGTTCCTAATATGATGAATGTCACTTATATATATAAGTTCCTAGAATGATGCATGAATGCACAACCTTGTGTCATTCCGTCCACGAGTAAAATGTCGTAAAATAGTCACATTACACCACATTTGCATCACCCAATTGTAAAATATCCTCAAATTTAACAACACACATCATGAACAATAATTCCTTCCCTGGGTGACTTGGGTTTTCCCCTGTACTTGGGTTAGCTAATACAAGTAAAGAACTCATTACCAATCCCAAACACTTCCAAAATTCCATATCTACCATCACCAAATAGTAAGGAAGAGAAAATAAATCCTTTGATACAAATTAGTAACATCTCTGACCATGGTTCCACTAAATCGATGCCCCAATCTGGGTCATCACATGACCTCAAGCACGTCTCCCCGTACACCAGAGGTTGCTGACTAGCAGCAAGGGTCCAATAGGTCACGTGGGGATATTGTACCATCTTTACCATAGTAAGACACAATAGATCTCAATATAAATAGTTGAAAAAACCAAAAACTAATAACATACAATAACAAACATCTCCCAAACTGGGTAAAATCCAAAAGCAACAATAAATATGTTATGTGATGCTACAATTCAAAGTGAACAAAACCCAAAAATAATGAAAAAAGAGGAATCCTGAAAAAGGTCCCAAATCAAAGTCTGAAACCTCATCTATGCATGCCCCATCCCAACTAAACTCCCTAACACAGGGCCCTTACCCTTTTCCTAACCAGAAAGCATGAAAACCTCTTGGCTTCCCAATAGAGACCCAATCAGGGAATGAGTACAACTCAATAAGCCACCACCAATGGTATGTACAAAATATCCATTCTAATAGATATTGTATGTAAGAATAAATAAATAAAAAGTAAAGGAAATATAGTTTGGGGTCCACTCATTAACCTTTATATAATTTACTGTTACTATTATGATTATTGTGCTAAGTTCATTACGTACATCAAATCATCATTTAGTCCTTCATCAACATGTAACCCATGAGTTAGAAATTTACCTTTTTCACACAATATTCATGGTATTTATTATTCTACATAAGAGAAAAGGTTATGTCTCTATCTCAGTAGGGATGAGCATATCAAGTAATCGCCACACTTACCTTGGAGCCTCAATCCAAGTATTTTAATTGAATACAACCATTGGTGTCATAGAGCATTAGTCAGACTCCCCAACCAGTGCATTCTTGGGTAGGTTAGAGTATCATTCCAAACCCACCCGTGGTAGGTGAATCAGTCCTTAATCCCACCACCATGCCATGTGCACATGATTATTTATCCATATCACAACCAATACAACCAATAAAAATAACAATCATTAATCACAACAATCAACATGGGATTCAATGTTATACCATAGCCCATTCAAAATTCCATTTTACAATACATAACCCATTAGGCCAATTATCTTTCCCATGTCTTATTCCATTAACCACATTCATCAATTCAAAATCCACTTCTAATCCCATATGTTCAAAATTTAATATACCCCCACCCTCTTAGAGTTTTCATCATAATTCATTATCCATAAGGCCCAATCCCCATTTAACTAATTTCACCCAATCCCATTACCCTTCCAAACAATCCCTCAATAAATTATTAAGCATTGTTACATTTCAGTAATTCATTTTCACTCCCATTCCACATGGAAACATGATTATCAAGGTAACTACATTTTCAAAAGACAACCTTTCCCATACTTAGCTAATTTCTATGTCTAAAAAGTATCAGTGTACCCCATGGGTGGACCTATAAAGGTCATGCCATCCTCATTGTGTTTCATGGGGACGATGAGGATATAAATTTATCATTTAGACACCCATTACACCAAATATCATCAAAGGATAAAAAGCACAATAAGGGGTAACTATGAAATAATCCCATGCATGTATAAATCTCAAACGAAACTATGGGATATAACTTGTAGACCACCTACCTTGGATCCATTGCTGATCTAACACCTTATTGATTACTTGGATACCAATTCAACAACCCTTTGAAGCCTCACCCTAGATATCACAAAAAAATAATGGTTTTAGATATTCATAAGGATATAAGGAATAAATGTGAACTCTAAACCAAAAAGAGAAGCAAGAGGGGGATTAGCCATAGTCAGATCTTTGATTCATAACCGAAGACACTTAAAACAACCAAGTGATGAGGGATAATCACCTTTAGAAGCTCTTGGGATATTTGGTTAATCACTAGGGTTGAAATAGAGAAGAAAGAAGGAAATCCTAAGTTGGGGTTTAAAATCCTGTAATGGCATTTTTGTAAATTTCACAACATTACTAGGTCGCACGGTTTTCCAAACTATGTGAATACCACGTGAGATAAACAATCCCAAAATAACCCCCTTCACATGGTTTCCTTGGAATTATGTATGGTTTGATTAACCATGCAATAACTGTGCCAAATCCCCTATCCAATGTTGCACAGTTACCCGGTATTATCCACACAATTTTCACTAACCGTGTGTAAACCATGAAACATGCCCAGAAACTCATTTTTCCTCTATTTTCATGTCTCGAACCCCTGAAACACCCTAAAAATTCCCATGAACTTTTGAAAACAAGTATTTAACTAAAATAAAGGACATAAACTGAAATATAAACAAAAAACCTTAAGAAAAAAATACCATATCTTAAAAATTTTCTCTAAAAATAACAATTAAAACATGGAAAAGAAGCATTAAATCATTGTGTGATCAAGACGGTGAGAAGTTCTATTCATTCCATATATGTTAAGACAAAGATTTATTTAATATTTTTGGTAATTTTTTATTATGTAAAGAAAAAAAGGGTAAACAATACTTTATAAAATCATAGGATAATAGTAAAATGGTTTTGAAAACACAATAAATTAAATATAGACATGAAATAAAAATATTCCCAACCAATTAGTAAACAAACTTGGTTTTCCTTAAAAAAAATATTTGGGGCATTTGAGTACATAAAGAGAGGAAAATGAAAGTTGAAAAAGTAATATTTATAAATACCTAAAAAATATAAATAGACTTAAAATTTTGGAGTGAAATATCATATAATTTCATCAATGTAAATTTATTCTTAAACAATCTTGGTAAAATTGAGATTATAATGTAAGACTCTTACAGCTTTAGTAACTTTTAAATCATAAAACCTATGAAAGAATTAAATTCAAATGAAATATTAAAACCATGAATATAAAAATATTAATGATATATGATATCTTGGTGGTAGTATATACACTACATTAAGGAAATAAATGGTTAATATGAAATATGTCTCACAAAAACAAAAGTGAGACGAGAAACCCTTACCCGAAGTTCAACTTATTATGTAACTGATCTAAAATACCAAATAATAAATTTATATTTATTATAATTAAATACTAGAACCAGTTTAATACTTTTAATATCATATATAACATTTAAAAACCAGTTTAGAAAAAAATATTTTTTAAAATCATCATTGTCGGGTGTTAACTGTTTCATTTTCCACAAAGGTATTGGTTTGACCATTCCAGTCCTTGTACTTTGATCATGATTGATTCATTAATATAATGTTAATAATTACATAAATATAATATATATTCATTCTTTAAATATTTAAAATAATATATAAAATTTAGACATAGAAAAATGAATTACACCATTCATGGAGACGGTAGTCCGTACGCACTCATGAACGTTGTTTTTATTTTCTAATGAAAAGGAGTCAAGAATAAAAAATATTTTATAATTAAAAAAATCATTATAACATCATAAATATCATATTTTTGTTTATTCAAATCATTATTATAAATAACCATTAAATATGGTGATGGAAAATGAATCATATCCCTTCCTGGAGTGGAAGACCATATATCCACAAAAGCGATCCTTTATTATCCCATTTGATGTAAATGAGGTGGAAAATGGTAGTTACATAATAATAATAAAATCCATGTGAATTTATGATATTTGAGTCATCATTTTATGATGGATAAAATATATTTAGGGAATGTGGAAGAAGAAATAATATTGAATGTACTCGGTTAAAATTTATACCACTTTATTGAGAAACATCCTTTGACATACACCTTAAGCCTTGAAAAAATGGTATTATGATCAAACAAGGGCCTCTAGAAAATGTTAAGGGAATATATCATGATATTATAGAAGGAATTTTTCAATATATGGATAATAATTTGGGAATAATGGAGAAGAGAATGCACCCTTTTATATGTTTGGGGAGGGGCATCCTTGGAATTACATGAAGTACTAAATTAATAAAAATAAGTTTTCATGTTCACATGGCCCCACATTGATTTATTTATTATATATGATTATTATTAATATATTTAATCTAATACAATAAACATTTTATAAGTTTACGTGTTTTTTTAACCCTTATCTCTTAGTTTTAACCCCTATTAAAACTTTTGACGATTATATCAATATCAAAGTATTTTACTATTTAGTGGTCATGAAAGTCCATATAAAATTACAAGTGACCCATAAGTGTAAATTGGTTGATATTATTGACCACATCCCATTAACTTGGTGATTTATAATTTTTTAATTTATTTTAAGGAATTTAATAAAATATTATTTAAAATAAGGTACCATTAATGTCATTTATGGGACTATTTACATAGTTTGACTTTAAAGACAATAGGAATGAAAAATAATTAAATTATAATATTTTTAAATATCACTAATATTTTATATTTATACATAAAATTAATTAAACATAAAAATTCATTCATTTTTATTTAAATTTAATATTTTTAAAATTATTTATTTTATTTTTTAATTAGTTGAACAATTACTGTTTCAGCATTGTGTAAGTATTTAAGGTAATTATTATATCATTAAAAATTATAAAAATTACCATGATAATAAAGACACTATATTATTTTTTAAAACCATTTATAACTGAACAAAAAATATTTTATTTCCCATGGAAAAAGATTAGATACATTAAAATAAAGAGGGTGAAATTTTGTATAAATAATTTATTTAAAATAATATTAAGGTCTCCATCAAAGAAAAGTGAAAATAAATTTTAAAT
Source organism: Viscum album (assembly GCA_963277665.1). NCBI lineage: Eukaryota > Viridiplantae > Streptophyta > Magnoliopsida > Santalales > Viscaceae > Viscum > Viscum album. Next base: position 1,216,660,483 of record OY728143.1, read on the forward strand.
AATTTAAGGAAAATATTTGCACGGTTGAAATGAATATATATAATGAAATAAAGGCATGTTTTTAGAGATTTATTGGCCTTATCACATATTCTCATCCTTGTTTTACACATTTTACCCTTTTGAAGTTGAAACATATTTACCACTGTTACTATTCATAATGAAAAAAATAAAAACATGAATATTTACCAAATTTGATCCCATTTATTCGGAATATGGAATCTTATTATCAATATTAAATTTATAGAAGTGGTAAAATTAAATTTTAAAATAATCATTCAAAACATAACAAAAACCGTATTTATCAAAATTTGTTTTTAATCATAAAACTAGATTTATAATTATCCCATACCAAGTAAAAAAAGATGAATGTTAAATAATTTTATTGAATATATAATATAAATATTGTAATAAAATCATTCATCAATAGTGATTAATTTAATTTATTAAAATAAAAACACATTTCATGCATTAAATGGGTTTTTAGAAAGAATCTCATTTTTATGTTCAAATGATATCATCAATTGATATCCAATGAATTAATTATATACATGTTTATAAAATAATTTTTTATATTTAGTCATTTCTATTCATTACCACCAATATTATGGTGTACCATCATGTATTTTCAATGAACACTTATATAAATTTTTGTTCAAAAATATAAATAAAAATGGTAAATGTTTTTTTTATTTTTATAAAGAAAATATTTATCACCTACATTATTTGTTTATATATATTTAAAAGAAAGTAGAAATTTATTTAATAAAATGGTTTTATAAATATGTGTTTCTCTCAAGCCAAGCAAAAACCCATCACATCCATCATGGCCATGGGCATCGAACCCATGACCGAAGAGACACAAGGGAACAACACCTTCCACCAGCCCTTGTGCTTCCCTACATCCATATTACAAAAATTATATATATATATATATATATTTTATTATATACATACTTATTTTAAAATATATAGTTTTATTTTATAACTGAATTACTTTTACTAATAGGTTTTTCTTCACATCCTCTTCATAATGAAGTCATTATAATTTAATGGCCAACAAAGTATGATGCTTGATTTCATTATAAAAAATGTATATCATATAACTATTGAAGGTATTATTATATGAAATGTTATGGGAAACATGATAAAATGAATGCTAAATCATAAATAATATTTTATTAATCATTTATAATTTACATTATAGTTCATTTAATTTCTAATGTTTTTATTTTATCTTATTCATTGTATAGTTTTATTACATTTAAATTTTCCTTTTAAAGGTTAAGCAACATGTTTCACAATAAAAATTAAATAATGATTTATTTCCTTAATTGAGAACAATAAATTTTATAAATAATCATATCCATTAAAATACTCATTATTACAATAAGTATACACAGAAAAATACTATTACATTTCACAAGAACATCTCACAACATCTTTTACTATAGACTATTAAAACTAGAAATATTAAAGGGATATAAACAAATTAGAATAATACATTTACTAAAAGAAACTACATTAAATTAAATTCCCCCAAAATATAACTCATTCTTTATATACAGAAAAAATAAAGAGAAACATGAGGAAATTATAGACATTATCAAAGGATTTGTAAGAACCTTTTTAAGTGAATTAGTGAGTGATGAAGTGAGAATGATGATATATTTATAGAGAAAATATAGTCATTTTCAATTTTTATTATCATCCAATACGGTTTATGTGAATTTTTACCGTTAGTCAATAAGATAATTGGAAATTATTATTATTGTCATGTAGGCACATTTAATTGTCTGTTAGGTTTTTTAAGATATAACAAACAATTATATTGTTTTAGTAGAATATAAATATATTCAATTAATAATATGTTTTATGATAAATTTATATGTTTTAAATAGAATTAATTTTCAAAATATAACCTTTTAAAAAACTTTTTAAATGATAATAAAGTCATAAACAATGTGTGTAATGGTCAAAATGTTTATTATGCTATAGAATATTTTAAATTTCAGAAAATTGGTATTATTATATTTAAAGCATAATATTATCCCATTTAGAAAATTATTTACTAAAATAAATTTCATTTTTTAGACTAATAATATTAAAATTATCTCGGGGTGAATGTTTATGAATTTTATGACAAAATTTATTTTTTGGTGAAAAGTGAAAATTTACCATTTTAGGAGTACCGTGATTTAATAATCTCATTATAATGTTATAATGATTCAAAAATTAATGAAAACATTTATTCAATCAATATTTCATTTTATATGTACAAGTATTAGATTTAAAATATTAATTTTAATTTAGAAATTTATACTTTACATTTAGAAAAAAATATGGATTTTTTAGAGAATTTTTTTGGATTATATGCATTAAATTGGTTGGTTGGAAGGTTGTTTTTGAAATAGGAATAGTTTTAAAATTTAACTAAATCTCATTAAATAATGAACAATATAGATGATTTTTCATAATTTATTTTACCCACAAGTGGTCGACTTATATAATAAAATAACCAATATTTTAACACTTAAAACCATCCCTCCACAAGTATAAATTTAACCTTTTCTCCCTATAATATCCACTAAAAACCCATTAATAATGAATTTTCTCCCCCTTATCACTCTCTAATGACCTCCCAATTTTTTCCTTGTATTTTAAGGTGTCTCTCTATTGCACTAAAAACCATCCTATCATGTTAAGGATTCCCAACCCTTCTCTTTCATTTTCAATTTCAAATACTTTATTAAATTATATTTTATGATTGTGTTTAATATATAGAAATGAATTTAATTACATGATACTGCCATCCATTTAATGTATTTTTAGTGATATATTACTTACTCCATATTATTGTATCCCATTTCTAAGAAGTTGTAATTCTTGAATTATCCAGTTTTTAGAAAAATGATATTAAATTTTTGCTGAAGTAATTTGTGTGTGGTTTTCTATGAAAAAAATCCCCGTATAGATTAAAACAATTATACATGGTTTTGAAACAAATGAATCTAGGGATAATAACCCCCATCAAGTGTTGTTTTATTGTATCTCAGCCACCATTCTTGTGCATGATGAATGCGCCATAACTATGAACTTCGTTTGAAACTCCCAAGGGATATGTTTTGGATGATTTAAATTCTCTTTTAAAAACCATTATGAAGGATTTATCTATCATTTAATTGGTCTTCAACATTTTAAAATACATGTATTCAATTACCTAGACACTTAAAGCACCATTGTGTCTATAAAAACCAAATAACTTAAATATTATATTCTTCACTTGTTAAGGGTGTTTATATAAAAATTGTGAATACCTATTTATGCCTTGGAAATTTCACCTATATATCATTATAGATTTATTTATTGGGAAAAATAATTTCATACCATATAATCATTTGTTTTATACGCTAAAGGCTTTTAGGATATGCGTTCTTGATCCATTATCCTATAAATTTCTGTTGTTCATTCTTCGAAGCTTATGCCATGTAATCATTTATTATGTGATGGAATAAATTGGAAATTTTATGTGATGGGTGGGTCATATAATTATATAACCCCTTGGTGTACTAGTATATCTCATAAGACCACTAATATAGGTTAATGAGAGAGGCATAAATTATATATAAGATGTATTGAAACACAGTATTGTCGGTATATTTATGATTTCCGACATTATGTATTCCCATTACCCTATGGTTATTTGTCATTATATAGGAATTTGTACATTTTATATTTTTTATGGATTTATTTATACTATTATATTCCTTTTTTATGGGATAAATAATTTTATTTATTCATGTAATGATATATGTTTTAAAATAGCTCGCATTGAACACTACCCCCTTATTGAGCATATGAGCTCACCATTTTATATTGTTTTCTTTTTTACAGGAATCCAAGAATAGTAATAATTATCAAAACCAGATTTCAAGATGAATAAAAAAGTTTTTCATGTATTCAGATGATGTATTCTTTGTTTCAATGTAATTTTAAACTCATTTATGTATCTAGTTTCCTTGGACTACTGAACTGTTTGACCATTTTCATTTTTATATATGCACCAATGTAATAAAATAAATGTTGGATCCAAGGTATAAGATATGAGATTGATACAAAAGGCTTGGAGATAAATGTCCCATTGAATAATAATAATTCAATTGTATATTTTTTTTTCTAAACTCATTGTTCCATGTAAATAAATCTATTGAATACTTCAAGTTTATTTCAAAGGAAATAAATATAAAGTCTAATGGTTTTTCTATTTTAAATTTCATAATAATATTTATATTATAAATATCATATTTAATCATCAATACAATTTTTAAAACCAACCATGAGAGGTTGTATAAAAAATGGAAGACCTCACTTTGTGGAGGTGGTAGTATGGGCAACACATTAATGATGATTTTTTTATTAGTGGATGGAAAGGAAAAAATAATCGATATTTCATTAATATATTAAAATATAAAAATAATGATGTTATTTTTAATTATATATTTATGGATAAAATTTATTTTGAAGAGGAAGATTAATGAGAAAGGATTATGAAGAAGGTAACACTTACACTAGACACTTCAGAGACATTCTTTGAAAAGTAGGCAATGAAATAACTTCTATGAACTAGGTAAATATTGATGAAAAAATTAATTCTAGTATAGGTAATTTTGGATTAGGTTTAACATTAAATAAAATGGTAAGTGTAGCTATGGATGGGAGGAAGTGATCCTATTTTATAAGTGAAGAAAAATACAATTTTAGGAAGACCATTTTCTCTTACATGATATCAACACACTATTCCTTGGTAAATTACTCCAAAAGTTTATAATAATGGAGTGTGTAATTATCTATTATTAATAAATCCAAAACCAATACTTCAAAAACATGTTCTAAACATGTTTTCTATATTTTAACATAGGTTTTTAAATTTTAACATTTTGATTTTTACTCTGTTAATTAGCTTTTAAGTAAGTTGTTTATATTTAATTTTAAAATATAAGAAAACATATAATACCAAATTTTGATATTATAAAAAAAAAATTTAATCTCCATTTAGTCAAATTCAATTTCTAAGTATGAGAATATTAAAATTTTAAATTAAAAATATATAATACATAAAAAATAGTTCTTGTAGAAAAAAGTCTTTTAAACATTATGTGTTTTTAATCTTATTTAGTAATGATTACCAATTTAATTAGTGTTAATATAATTATATATAGGTTTAAAATTAATATTACAGTAAATTTAAATTAAATAAATTTGATTTATTAGATAAAAATTAATTGATATAAATAAAATAATTCATTAAAAAATAGTTTTACCATTATCACGATAATTAACATTAATCTTACTAATATTATATTTATTACTAAAAATAAAATTGAACTTCTTAAAAAATATTTACAATTTAAATTCAATTATAAAATATTTTTTAATGTTTACTTTTTAGAATTGATAAAGACTAATTTTTAATATAAGAGTGTAAAAAGATTTTTAATTTGAAATATTACTTGAGTATGAAAAATAATAAACATATATTTTATAAATTAAATATAGTATTATAAAATGATTTAAATTAATTATTAAATATATATATATTATATAAAGAGGGTTTATTAAACTTTTATTCCATTCTTGGGTTATAAACGTGACATTTTATAACAAATTTGACATTTTTACTATTCACCAGAAAATCAATTATTATATACCATTTATTAATTATTTATATTATAAAATTTATGTTTTACAATTCAATTGATATTGAAATATTTATTTATGTTTTATATAAACATGAAATCATATTTTAATAATAATAATAATAATTATTATTATTATATGTAACACATAAATATATATATATACATATATATTTATATGTAACATATATATATATATATACATATAATATTATAATATCATGTTTTTCATTTTATTATGTGTTATATTTACTAACATTACATGAATTTATTATACCTATTGGATGTATATCCAACAACCATATATGTGAAGGCTATATTTTCAATGATGATCTACACAATAACCATATTTTCCATGACCATATTTTGTTCCAATATATAGTCTTACTAAACTTATTCTATTCACACTTATCATTCCATAGTCTCCATTTTATATCTAACAATATGATTTCTCCATTCATGATGTTCTTCCTCATTGTCGGTTTTCATTGCCTATTGGGGATCCTCATAGGTTAAGATGATCCAAAAAATATCCTAATGTTGAATATTTTATTCTTTTGTTATTTATTATTCCCATTTGATTTTTGAATTTTTATGGATGTACTAGTCTATAGATATTAATAATCCATTGTGTGTAATACTTAGTTTCATATTATTCTATTTTAATATCTATTTATGAATGAATAAAATGTTATTAGTTTAATACTTATCTTATGTGAATTATTTCCTAATATATTTCAATTCCTTGGATATTCTGTTTTTTTATTATAATCATATAGATTTTGGAAATAAAAAGATTTCAAAAAACCTAGGTCATTTTACATAAACACATGATTACCAAGGGGAAAAACATAGGATTCACTCATGGATGATCCCAAGAAAGATATTTATTGACGCCCAACATACCTAATAATTTCTAATGATTCTTGAAAACTCATACTCTCTAACTAATTGTTTTATCTAAGCTAAGGTATCATGTTATGTAATTACTCAATTTCCACACCAAGATGGAATCTAGAACGGGATAAACAACATGTCCTAAATTGATGAGTGATACCTAGACTATCAAACAAACAATATAGAGGAATCCATGAAAAAAGAAATGATATACTATTATCCTAGTCTGATTAATGAGTTAACACCATCTACCCTAATGGCAATAGGACACATGTATTTGGGATTTGGAATGTAGTACCACTTTATATTGACCATTTGAGGCACATACCAATGACACAAGGGGGGAATTCCCAACAAAAAGTGTCAAAAAATGGAAAACATGATGTGACTGCCTCCTCCTTTGATAGTGAGTGGATGAGTAAAGTTGGGATTATCCATATTAAGACATAATAGATGTTGGTTATATAGGTCATAAACATCATCAAACCTGTACTTATGGTGGAATTAAATTTTTTTTACAGAATGAAATCCGATTACCATACTTATCTAGTTTCCCCAAACATAAACAATCATTGTTGGGGTAGGAGAACCACTCATATGTAAATCCAACATACCTACACCCAATAGGTGACATCCACTTATCCCATTGATCTTGGGAGACTTCACACCATTCCCCCAAAAGATTATTTACAATGGAGGGTCATTGTTTAATTTGTATATTATTATGTTATAGGAGTCTTCACAACCTAAGAAATGGAATATGAGGACTTGGAAGATGCAACACCACATCAGTGCCATAAAAAGATTAACGAAAGGGAAAATATCCCCCACTATGACGGAAAACTGTTATAAGATTCATTACATAGAATTAATTGATGACACCACCCCCTACATCAAGGTGGTAGGATATATTCAAGCTAATGTATCCACAACCATTACCTAGGAGTTTCCAAGGAGGACTCTGACCACTAGAAAATTTGAAAAACATAGAGTGACTTAACCATAATTAAATAAGTTTGATCATACCCTTTATTTAGATGGCCCAATATAGACTGTACAGTTCCCATATTGGGAGTAATCTACTAATCCTACTCCACAAGGCATTTCTTTGGAAGATTTTTTTCCCCCTCCACCATCGATGAATCCCCTTTTTCCTAAAAACTATGCATAGAGTTTTTTTAGACTAGGATTGAGACCCCACCCACCCACCAAGAATGCTGAGTCGATTCTCATGGTTTCTTACACTACCACCAACCTTCATGGGGGTCCTCACCATTCTAAAAATCTCCACTAACTTGAAGGTATTCTCTTTGGTAGAGGAGATATCATCTAGCATATAGGTCTAACCTAGAACATTAATAAATATCTTGATGGGAAAGATCACAATGACTCAGAGAACCTAGAACCTGAGGAACTCCCATGCCTATATTTAAGGCATGATAAGGAATACTAATACCAGGAAACCCCTAATCGTTCAAAATCCTTGATTACCAATGATTCAAGAGATATATTACAAACTCGACAACCAATTATGGTGGTTGGAACCCATAGGTTGGGGATATCCATTCCTAGAGGTAAAGACCACAATTTCTTATGGTCCGTTCACAGATACCTCTATATAAAGAAATTATGTATTTCTTCCATGTTGAAGACGTGCATCAATAGCTAAATTCATTGAAATTTCTTCTCTATCCCTCAATATTGGATGTGGGGGAGATGTTGTGGTATGGTTTGGAACACTAAAATATAGGATAATATTTAATCTATCCATGATAATTGGATGAATTTTCTCATAAGAAAGAGTTCACATAATCTCTATCTTATATGGATATGGTGTTAACGTTTTTGTAACCTCTTGATGATTTTTTCTCATCTAAAGGAATGATGTATCAGATGGCATCCATTAAATCATAATCAGAGGACCAGTAGAATGGTAGGTCCACATCACTTCCTCCGATGGATTCTCTTTATCCTCATATTGAATCTTGGTTTGATCTAGATCAACATCACCCTCTTGATCAAGAGTAGGATGATAAAATCTAGTTATATATCTTAGCTACCAAATAGTTACATTTCATGTTCTATACACATGAGACCATGTGATTCTCTATCTTATAGATTATTGCTGAAAGTCACACAACATGAATCTAAAATAATCTATGGGATACATTCAACCACTTTCAGAGCCATCAGCTGACCTACCCTAGGAGATCCGAGCACATTTAGTCCCTCGAATAGTAGTGCCGAAAAGTTGACCTCACCACACTTATGGTGGCTCAAAAACTTTACTTATATGGATACCTCTAAATAATATAGAGAGACTATATAAAAGTATAATTTTATTATGTTAGATTGTTTAATAGGTACCTCTCCACTTGAAAATCAGAGGCTAGGGATAGGTATGTCTTCATACAGTTTAGTCCCCTCTTCTAGTGAAGATAAAACTATTAATCCTATCCACTCAATGATGTCAGTGAATCTCCCTTATTGAATACTTAAATAGGGAATGTTATCATAACCAATTCCCTCAATGAAATATATCACAATTCTGGTGATGTGGAATGAGATAAGGACATTCCTCAAAAGAGTGGACACTAGCATGTGATGTTATGATGTAAGATTTTATTATATAATTTCATCTTATTAAATTAAATATGTTTGATACCATGCACCACATGAAATACAAAAATAAAATGTAACAATTATATTTTTAGACCATTAAAATCTATACATTGAATTATTAGTAATGAATAAGAGTAACTTAATTATGAAATATATTAATATAAAGAGGTTATTTAATATTAGTTTATAGAAATCATTATTTTATTTAAGAATTTATCTTTTTTTAAAACATACATTTTATTAAATTAGATAAATTATATTTTCATTAAATTATTATTTTAATAAAATATAATATTTAGTGATTAATTCAAGATTTATTATAATAAGACATTATAATGTTATTTTTCCTATAAAAATGATTTCTCATTTTATTTTATGATTTTACTTAAAATTTAATGTAAAAAATAATTTAAAATTAGTTCAAAAAAATAAAATTAGTTTTTTGATATATAATTCCAATATTAGTTCCATATTAGTTTTTGGTTTTTTTCTAAATTGTTTTGGTGAATAATAAAAATATTGATTTTTCGAAAAACTGTCACTTCTATAATACTAGAATGACTTAAAAGTTTAAGAAACCCCTTTTCTATAAAAAATATATGTTTAATAAGTAATATAAATTATTTGAAATTACTATTTTGAATTTACAAGGAACATGTTTAACATTTTTGAAACTCAAGTAATATTTAACACTAAAAACTATTTTTACATGATTATAATAAAAATTATGATTTATAAATATTAGAAATTAACTATAAAAATGTATTTACTATTTGAGTTCCACATTTAAATATTATTTAATAAGTTCAATTTCAATATTATGCATAATATAATATTAGTAAGAGTAAAGTTAATTACCATGATAATGGTAAAAAAAATCCAAATGAATTGTTTTATTAATATCATGTAATTTTTATATAATCAATAAAACTGATCTAATTTAGATGATGAATCTATTATTATGTTTAAAATTATATATAAATATATTAACACTCTTTCAATAGGAAATCAACAAAAAATAATGTTAATAATACGTAATGATTAAAAGACATGTTTCTATAAAACTATTTTTCATATCTTATATAATTTAATTTCAAATTTGATTAACTCATATATATAAATTGAAATATAATAAATTTATATTAAATTTAATTTCAAAACATGAAAAGTTTCAATATTATTTACCTAATATGTTAAAATAAAATATAAATTTCTTTGTTAAAAACCTGTTACCTAGGTAATAATCAAATTGTTAAAATATAAAAATCCATGGTAAAAAAAATTAAATATGTTTAAAACATGAATGGAAATTATTTTTTTAGGATTTATAAACATATTAACATATTAAAAATCATTATTGAGAAAATTTGGTGTCAACAAAAAAGTACTAGTGCAATGATATCATGTAAGAGTAAAGGGTATTTGTAAAAGTTATCTGTTCTTCACTTATAATTGGGGATAACCTCCACCCCTCCATGGTTACACATAAAATTATATTTACACTTTTAAATATACCCAATATTCATCTAATATAATTAATTTCCTCATTATTATTTCCCTGATCTCCAGAATTTAGTTTAATGCCTTCACTTCTAAGGAGATATCTAAGGGAAGTCAAGTCTTCAATGTAAGTATACCTTCTTCATAATCTTTTATCCTTAATCTTCTTCATAAAAAAATCCTATATCCATAAAAATATAAAAATATGAATAATATTATAGTAATTAAATTTTATTATATTAATTCAATAACCATTATTTATTTCTCTCCATCTACTAATAAAAACACAAACTTCCTTTATGTGTTGCGTGAGCTAACGCCTCAAAAAGTGATGCCTTCCAATTTTAATTACCACTATTAATGTCTGGTGAAAAGAATTTTATGGATGAATTTATATGTTTCATATAATATAAATATTATTCTAAATTTTAAAATTACCATTTACCCTTATTCCCTCTCATTCAATCTGAAATGAAAACATTAATCGTGCATACATGTGAACTACCACGTCCACAATAAATGAATTTATTTTTTCATGACCATCCATACTGCATGGATATATTAATATATTTAATATATAATAAATAATTACATCAAAATCTAAAAATTATGCATATTAAAAAGCTATTTTAATTTTTTTGACAATGGTGAACATATATAAGGAGTTTCAAAGAAATAGACCTAACAACCTCAAGTAACCGACATATGTAAGAAAAATATATTATAGATAAAAAACATATAAATGTAGAAGTAATTTTAAATATGATATATAGTTGAATAATTTTATAAAATATGTATTTAATAAACTTAATTTGAATATTAATTAAGTTAATAACAAGTAGAGAGAACATTTCGACACTTGGTAAGGGATCCTTTTTACCACCCTTGTTAAAATTCAGTACACGTTATTTTTATTTATATCCCTTTTATGAAATATTATTCTCATGAATTTATAATATATATATATATATCACTTACATATATACTTGATTAAATATCTATTTCATTTCCATGGTTATACATATTTTTAATTCAATTCAAAATTCCATATTTTACGTAAACTTTGTTTTTTGGAACTATAATATTTCTTCTCTCATATTAAGAATCTCCCAAAAAATAATTTTTAAATAATTTATATCTTCTATAAATCATAATTATTTTATTAATAACACTCTTGGTATAATTTTTTAATTATAAAAAATAATATGGTCTTTTCATCTTTAAAAATACTCTATACTTATATAAAAAATAACCACCTAACTGGTTCATTTTTATTCTTTCTTCTCCAAGATCCTTCCAATGAATTTTTTATATTTTAACTCCATATCCAATTGATATATCCATTTTTAAATCATAAATGATAAAAAACTTTTAAATCATTCTTATCTTGGGAATCCTTATGATTTAGCCTTCGATTATGACTTGAATATGAATTATGGAACCCACTTCCTTATCATGGGTTTGATCATGCTTATTAATTATGTATGGTTTATTTTCAACATGTACCATTAATATATATAACTTTACATTATATTATTAGTGGGAATAGAATAATATAGACCTAAAATACATTGGGTAACTATTTGTATCTCAAGATATGTTATGTAAGAGATTAGGGACATAACCTAATCAAACATAGAGTATTGTCTACTATGTTTATGGAAATGAGGAGTAAACTCAATCTACTATGAGAAATATCCAATTTTAATAGTAGTCTTAGGAGTGACCTTTGATTTATGTTTATGATACCATATTTTATTTTTTTTCCTTATGTTTTTGATCTTATGATATAATTTTTTTATAACAATTTTCTTTTCTTATAATCATCCTCTTTATGATATCTTGTTATTCCACTTGACTTTCATATTATGATAAATTATAATTTTTATTCCCTTAATTGGATTTCTAGATCATCATTTTCTATATGTATTTTCCCCAGAATATTATATAATGTTTTTAAATATCTATGGGAGTTAGTAGCACTATGTGTAGATTTATAAAATGATGATTTTTTACATATAAGATCATAAATTTATGTATCTAATCTTTTATATACACTAGAACTAAAGGTCATCAGTATGTATTTGTTAGAAATGTTTGTTAATAATCATGAAATAATATTTTTTATGGATTGGTTCATTGTAGTTGGTATCAAAGGTGGGTATATTTATTTTCAAATATGAGGATAATAGAAACCTACTGAAACCCCTATATATTGGTTTAAGTATAGGATAAAATTATGAAGATTTGTTATTATTTCGAGTATATAGTCTTTTATGCAATGAAATCCCTTTCTAGATACTATAAAATTGATATCGATGTGTCAAAGAAGAACTAAGGTGTAATCACACTTAAAAGGGTTGGTTGATCATTAACTCAATCATCACTATGATTCATGATGAGTAGCCCTATGACTGTACACCTGGATAGACACTCCCAATGGATATGCCTTGGTTGAACATATTCCCTTTATGAACCACTTAGAAGTATTTATTTCATAGTTAAATTGATGGATTATGTTGAGAAGTATATGATAAATAAAAATAAAGTATCCTAGGTGAAACTATTATTGATATAAGTTGATGTAAAGGAACTATAAGACAATGTGATAATGTAAAAGAATAATAATTTTAGTAGTGAATTCTATTTTTGATTTTGATAATTACACCGTATTTTTAATGTTTCATTTTTTATTTTAACCCATTTTCTTTTAGTAATGTACTGAACTAGGAGGAACCATGTGTGAAATGAACAATACAATGATTACATAAACAAAAAAACCCATAATAATGTGAGATGGGATAAGAAAACTTGTGATTATACCAAACAAGCTATCACAAAAATATGATTAAAAATGTCATCATAATTAATGTACTAAACACAAAATACAACAGAATGATAGAGTCTCATGAAATTTCATGTGATAAGGATAATTATGGAATTAATATTCAAACTCAAAAGTGTGAGGGAAATGAGGGAAGATAAACAAATTGATGCATAAATTGCAATTAAATTGGAAATTATTCAAATAAATGGCCTAATCAAAGGGATAATAAAAAAAATAGGCACCAAAAACCTCTTAGACCATGATAAAAATTAAAATCCTAGGAAACTACTTTTATTGATGTAGAAAGTGATTATTCACTTTATATTTGTGTATCTATTATGTTTCATACATTATAAACTATTAGATATTGTATTATAAATAAACAATTTTAATATACAACTATTATATCCAAAGTATAAAGATCTTATTTAAGATTTTTTTAAAGTTAGTTATTATGTATTTATCTATTAATTACTTATTATAATTATACTAGGAATATACTACCTCTTTTTACAAATGGCTCATATCAAATTCAATATACGGATATATCACTTCATATCATAAATCATCGCATGATTGAATACCAGTGTATGGTTAATTAGGAGTTCCCTATAAAAAATTCTCCCATCATATAAGATTAAAAATCATGTGGACACAATTTGTTTAAGGGGGAGAATGTAATGACTATATATTTTAATACATGTTTTCCTCTAATTAAGTCAAATGTGTTTGATAGACTATTCCACACGAAATAAAAAATTGAAAAAAACTTGATATTTATATAACCTTAATACCTAGACATTGAACTGGGAGGTATGAATAGTTGTAACTAAATTATGAAATATATTAATTTATATATTTATATATAAATTATATTGTATATAAATTTACATAATTTTTTATTGGGCTAAAGAATCTATTTTTTATTTTATGTAATTTTTATTAAATAAAACTAAGTATATTAATGGTAAATTTTTTTTATAATAAAATATAATAATTATCGATTAATTCTAGAATTAATATTTTTTTCTATAAATTAATATTTTTAATAAAAAGTATATTTAAAACAGAATTTCTTAAAATAAAATTTATTAAATTTTATTATTTTATTTAAAATTTAAAATATAAAATTATATAAATTTAATTTTTAAAAATAAAATTCATTTATTTATTTAGAATTACAATATTATTTTATGATTATTTTCTAGGTTTTTTCTAAAATAATTGATTTTTTGATGAGTAGAAAAATATAGATTTTGTCTAAAAACTAGAACATTTATAATTCAAGAATGTATTAGAAATTTAAGAAACTATTTTGATACAGAAATATATATATTTGATAATCAATATAAATAATTTGAAAAAATATGTTTAATTTATAAAACACATGTTTAACATTTCTGAAATTCATGTAATATTTTACACTAAAAATAGTTTTTACATGGTAATAATAAAATATTGATTTCATAACTTTTAGAATTTAAATATAAAAAAATATTTCATATTTTATTTTAACATGTAAATATTAGTTTAAAATTTAAATTTCATTTTTAATCATAAATATAATATTAATAATATTGATTACAATGATAATGGAAAAAAGGTTTTCTAAAATGAATCGTTAATTAATATCATATTGTTTTTATATAAAAAATGAAATTGATATATTTTGAATGATGACTATAATATTATTTTTAAAACTATATAAAAATCCATTCACAATCTCTAAATTCCTAATCAATAATAAATAATATTAATAAAACATAATGGTTAAAAGTGATTTTTTTACAGACAATTTTTTTTATATTATATATTTTAAATTAAAAGTTGATTTCCTTATATTTATAAATTTAATTTAAATAAATAGATATTAAATTTAGGTTCAAAAAATCAAATTTTTTTAATATATGTTACATTAAATTTTTAAATAAAATATAGATTTTTTAGTTAAAAAATAGTTACCAATGTAAAAATAATAATGTTAAAATGTAGAAACCTACGATAAAAGACTTGAAACATGTTTAAAAAACATCTAAAAAGACTGGTTTGAGGAATTAATGAACCAATACCATTACAAAAACCATATTTACAAAATTTTATATTCATTTACCAAGGAATAATGAAATGATTTCATGGAAGGGTGAATGGTACTACCAAAATTTCATTTTTCATCACTTATAAAATGACATCATTTCCATCCCACTATTTTTATAGTAACCATTAGATTTTACAATGAAAATATACCTAAAATAATTCTAATATAATTACTTTTCTCAACTATAATAACATGATCTATATAAGTTATCTTAATGCTTTCACTTCCATGGATATCTATAAGAGATGACCACGTATCAAATTTAAATATTAACTTATTTGTATTATTTTCCTCTTAATCATGCTAATCCAAAACTACTATATCCATAACAATAAAAAAAATCTGTATCATTATTAAAATAACATATTATTATATTAATATAACAACTATTATTTCTCTTTTTCCATGAGCTAAGACAGACAAAAGCATCGTTAGTTCATTGGATAGACCACCATATCCATAAAGCGACATATTTCATTTTTCATCACCACCATTCACTGATTCTAAAAAAATGTAATTGATGAATAAATAATATATATAATGTAAATATAGCAAAAAAATTAAAAAAATTCAATTTCCTTTATTCCCTCTCATTCGTTAAGAAATTAAAACAATAATCATGTGTATATGTGAGAACCACCACCTCCACAAACAATGAATTTCATTTATCATCACCACCCTTCATGAATGGTTTTAGTAATATATTAAACATAAAATTATTATCTCGATAACACTAAAAATATTATATATTATTAAACTAATTTATTATTATTTCTACCATGGTCAACATAGATAAAGAGCTACATAAAAATTTTCAGAATAATCGCAAGTAACCGACATAGGAATGAAAACTATATTATAAATAAATAGCATATTATTTTTAAAGGAAATTTACATATGAAATGTTATTTAGTAATATTATAAATTAGTTATTTAAAAAAATTAATTTTTATATTCAGGCAATTAAGTTCTTCTGTAGAGAAAATTCAAACATTAGTTAAGTGATCATTCATACCAACCTCATTACCTTTGAGAACATGTTCTAGTTCTTTTTCTGCATTTTTATGAAATATTATTCTCATAAACATATTCTATTGTGTTAAATATATAATTTCTATATATACCTTGTTAAATATCCATTTCATTTGTAGTGTTATAAATATTTTTAGTTCCCTTTGAAATTCTACCTTTTATGTAAACCAGATTTCAGGGAACTTTGCTATTTATTGTTTTATGTTTAGAATCACCCCATAAAATGTTTTTATACCATGAATATATTCTCAAAAACATAATTATTTTATGTATAACCCACTTGGTTAATTTTTTGTTTTATTTAAAATAATAAATTATTATTTCTTTAAAAATATGCTTTAACTATTTTATAAAGAACCACCCAAGTTGTTCATTTTTATTCTTTCTTCTCGTAGGCCATTCTAATGAATTTTATAAACTAGAACTCCTTGTTCAAAAAATATATCCCATTATAAATTATGAATGTTCCAAATGATTTAATTCTTTATTATATTGTAAATACATAATATTTATCATTCAGATAAGAATTGAATCATAATTAGAAAACCCACTTCCTTCTCTTGGGTTTTATCATGCGTTTGATTTATGTATGGTGTATTTTCCTTATGTGGAATGAATATATATGATTTTAATTTATGTGTATAATGTGAATATAATTATATAGACCTCTAATTCACTGGGTAAAACATTATATCTCATGGGATGAAATTATGGGATCAAGGATTAAACCTAATCCCCCATGGAACATTCTCTACTATGTTTATGGGAATGGGGAATGAACTCAATACACCACGATAATCTTTACACATTATGATGATGGTATTGGGAGTAACCACTGAATTGTTTTTGTGATATTATGATTTATGTTATTAGAACATTTATATGATATTATTAAACCATTCCCTTATTTAATGTATACATGATTTTGAAAATCCTATTTATGATATCATGTTATTCCTATTGACTCTCATTTTAGGATTTGTTGACATGTTTATTCCCTGTTTGGGATTTCTGGATGAAACTCTTCCATATGTATTTTCCCCAATATATCTTATGCAATTTTAGAAGATAAATGTAAGTTATTATAACTATGTGGATTTTTAAATAAAGATGGTGTTTTTATATTTTTGATGATGTATTCATGTATCTAATATTTGCAGAGACACTATACTGCTAGATACTCAGCTTTTATTTGTTTAAAAAGTATTCTCTGAATCATGAAATAATATAAGATTATGGATTAGGTTACTATAGGTTAACCATTTTAAAGGTTTTCAAACATGTTAACAGAGGCAGGTCATTGAAATCAATAGTCCTACTAAGGCAGCGCATCCAAGAACTATCAATCAAAACATTTAAAAAGGTAGAGAGGTGGCCAAATATTTCATTTCTCCAATATACAATGAGGTAACTATGTTATATGCATGCATAGCCACTTTTCTCCAAGTTCCCACAATAATAAAATATATCAATGAGGATATCTTATTAGGATATTTTTCCTAAATGATGGGATGACTAAGCTTACTAAATCATGATCCATTTAGTACCTCAACAACTGGTATTCCTCGATCAGTCAACTTGGGATGAAGAAAGTCGTTCTTCCAATTGAACCAGAACAAAAAATGGTAACTCTACAAACCTAAGAAACAATACAATCTTCTTTATGTCCAACTATATAGTAGATTAATGTGATTTCCCAAAATTATACCACATCAACTCTACATTGTGAGCCTACTGACTTTCCAGGTGGTAGAGGAATGTTGATGCGTCTCGTGTTCACTTGATAAGTACTCTAACCACTCAAATAGAATATGTAGGGATATAGAGATCTAAAATTATTCCTAAAAGGAATTTATAAAATGAATTAGTAGAATACACTACTCTAGAACTAGATTTTGGAAACATTATCTTTGCCTCCTTAATGGTATATGCAACCCAGAGAAACACCATTTACATTTTTTCTATCGGCGTGGCTTGATTATAGGAATCTCAATTTAGAAAAATGTAACCAAAGTTTCGGGATATTTCTTGACTCTATAAAACTATTACTTTGTTTGGTATAATAACATGGTTCTATAATCAATACATTGTTAGGAGGATCTCCATCATCAGTTCTTTTACCAGTTCATCTCGACCTCACAAAGGAGTTGTGTCCCTAACCTCTTCAAGTGGAAGCAAGGATAGAATGATCATGTTTACATATTCATTTCTCTATTAATGGTATTGAAATACTCCCTCGACGTAAAAATTCCATTAGAATAGATTTTTGGGATGTGTATAGAGAATATTTTGGATGAGTTTGTCTCGACCCTTATCCACCTAATGTATCCAGATATATTTTGGGAATTATCCAAGAAGTATATATGCTTTGATGAGGATATGAAGCATACCAAAAAAAATCTCACCAATTTCCTCCATCATTTACATGAACTCTATAAAGAGAATAAATAATTTCCATCACATAGGCCTTTTCCCCTTATCTAATATAGTTATAGGTAGACCCATAGAAGAATCCCCATCAGGCATCGAATTTAATTGGAAATAATGCTCATGTCTTTAACTAATTACTAGAAATTACCCCCTTTACATAGTGGAATAAAACGGTTTATTTATTCAAGAATTAATAGGTCTGCTGTTTCTTTATCATCATTTTAGAGAAGAACCATATCAATCTCCTAGTGATTATGAATTTTCATGTGACCAACTTGAAGTACCATGGAAACTATTATCCATATAATAGATTCCATGGACACATAATGAAGGAGTGTTTTGTCTTTAAAGACTGGACCAAAAACGTTTTAGAACATAGTGTATTGGAATTTGGTGACCCTTTGGTAGATTTCATGTTTTCCCCACTACTGTTTATGATGTTAAATATATTATAGAATGATAGAAAGTCTCACAAAAAGTAGTAAAATTTTTTAATGATTGGATAACTAAAATGTTTATCACTTAACCCCATTTGATTACTCATTCCCAGTGGAATCAACTAGAACCATCCAAGGTCATCCCATCTTCTCTACTGGTTTTCTGACCTCAAATCCCCCTATGAATTTAAATAATCAACTCAGGATTAATAATAATAATCATGACCCTTATAACTTCAAAACTTGTGTGCACTATTAAGAACCTCATGCCCCATACATTGGGAGGAAGTTCCATGGGCCATCTGACTCAGTTGGACTCCTATTCTAAAGATTAGTGTTATCTTATGTCAATGATATCATGTTGGTGGAACACTGTGCAAATATTATGGAAGTGGAATGGAAGTAAAAAAAATTAAATCCCTTATTGATATGATCTAAGTATTGGAAAACCCTCACATGACAAACAAAACACTTAGTTGTTATCTTTGAAATTTTTCTCTACTATGATAAGACCATAATAGAATATATTTTATAATATTAATATAGAAATTCATTGAAAACACCATTATTTAGTGAATATATATAACCTAATATTCTTTTTGACCATATATCTCAGTCACAACCACCCAAGCCTCAATAAAAAAACAACTGATAGAAAAAAAATTAGAAGGCACCAGTCATGCACTATCACCTCAATTAGATGGATCATCCATACTTCCTATAAACAAGAATATAAATGGAGGAAAATATATTCCTCTAGATTATAATTATGTTTTTATTCAAGAGAATCACTAATATACATACCCAAATCTCAATATTGGATGTGTTCCTTATATTAAAGGGGCTTCCTGAAGCCCTTGTTGATTCCATGAATATCCCTCCCGAGTTTTTTAATGAAATAGATTCTGCTAAATTTTACCATATAGATAAATACAAGGCTGTATATTTCTAGACCATCATATCCATCTCTTGGGAAGATGAAGTTGAAATCATCCAAGATAGAATACTCCCTATTTATTTTTCAGGTAAGATCGCTGGAATTGTTGTCTTTTGATGTTTGGTGGACACTAGATCTGAGAGAAATCTCATCCTGTCATAGACACTCTATAAACTAGGATATAAAAAGAATTATCTAGACTTGTACAAGTTAAAAATTCATCTATATTACATGATAGATAAAAGAAACATGTAAATATCTAGTTTAATACTCACCGATTTGGTATCAAATACCAAATTCATGGTCATCTCATCATACACCATTTTCAATTCCTTACTATGAATCCCCTAGCTTCCATTTCATGTAGTTATACCTTTATCATATCATTAGTTCCAAAACAATATACTCAATAGTTTATTATGGGTGATCTATAGTGATTCCGCTCCCTTTGAATTATGGGAATCCCATTACCTTGATGTTTGGTGTTACAAAATGGATGGAAAGAAACCCCAGGTCGAAGGAACCAATTGTTTCAATGATCCCATTGGCATAATAATTAATAAAAAATATCCCTTATAAAACTTGAATAGAATTTTCATCCTACCTATCCACTCAAAAAAATCAATAACAATAGAATTCATTCATTAATTCATCACTCCCAAGAAGAAGGAGTTCACTTAAATCACCTCATTAACCTATGAAGTATTGGTTCCTCTAAATCCCCTAAAGCATACATTCATCACCTATTATAAGGTACAACCAATTATTAAAAATCAGCACATCCACCATATCTATCCATAATAGGATTAACCCATTATAGGTTGACCAAGATGAATTGATATGATATATTAGGTGGACACCAATGGAAAAAATGAATAGGTTTGGAGCCACAACCTCTTTCACTATTGTCTTCATGGATCTAGAAGGATAATAATACACTTTTAAAGACTCTGATGATCCTATCCCGGAATATAACAATGATGACATACTGTAATTTCTTATGGCTGAACAGTCACCTCTTCCACTATTCCTCATGGCATTAATGAAGAGTAAATAGATACATCCACTAATTTCTATGAATAATGAGTTTCCACCACCATTAAAGAAATTATCCAATAAACCTCAACATCAAGGAATATTTGAGGTTGACATTGATCATTTCATCTATGAATTTTGATGAAGACAAGTAGTATTTTTCGTTCTTAAATCAATACAACACTTTATTTGTGAGAAACTATAAGATGATACTAGTTTATAATCCCTAGGTCATAATTCACTATCTTAGACTCCCCTTTTCCCTTTGTGGATTCAATCAAGTTTCTAGAAAAATAAATACCTCCCATGGAACCATGGTTATGGCTAAATTTGATAATATTATCATACAAAACTCTATCAAGGAAGCTGATAACCCCAAGTGGTTGGGCCACATTTTCCCTGCCTAAAATATAAATAGACATATTAGAGTATGCATTAACTTTATATACCCCAACCACCACTACTTGAAGGGAGACTGTCCTGTCTTAGTTATATAATTTCTAATTGATGAAAATCCTAGATTTTATTCTCTATCCTTCGTGGATAGATATTCTAGGTAAAACAAAATCTATATGGGTCATAAATATGAAGAGGCCACTATATTTTGGAACCATAGGGAACTTATTAATGAAAAGTTATACACTTCATCTTAAATAATGTTGGAGTGACATAGCATAGGTCTTTTCACCATATCTTCAATTTCCTCCTCGAAAAAATGGATGAGTGTTATATGGATGACTTTTTGGTGAAATCCTACCAGTACTATTAACACCTCAAATATCATGATAACTATTTTGGAATGACTTATACCCAACAAATTAATGTTAACCCCCTGTAATATTATTTCAAGTTTCCCTCATCTTAATTTATTAACTTTTTTTTATGATATACAAGTTTCAAGATTAACCTAGAGAATATGAAGGAAATCATTAGAATTCATCCTCTATATAACCCGTAGGAGATGCAAGGCCTTCAAGTACATCAGGATTATATACAAATTTTTTTTCCAATCTAAAATGATAATGTAAGACCTTTTATATGTAAGGAATAAGGTTTAACCTATTAGTGGGATGAATAATTTGTGGCCATGTTCAATGAAATCATGTAGTATCAGATGAGTCCAATAGTTAGGAATCCACCTATCTAAGGGAGACCCTTTTTCCTTCACATGAAAACCCTAAAATGGTTCTTCAGTTCCCTCATATCCTAGAATAATAATTAAGACAAAGAGAATAAGCTTTATTATCCTAGTTTCATATAGATTTATAATGAAAATAGATGTTCTACTATCACGAAGAAAAACTGTTTTATTGTGGTCATGGTCCAAAAATTGCATCACTATCTATAGTATCATGAGGTCAATTTGATCTCTTTAATTGACCCATGGAAGTGTATCATCAATAATAAAATGATTATTGGATTATGGGATTAATGGGAAGTTATCCTTTAATGGATTGATATCATGTTTGTTCCATATAAACCCCTTAATGGGCACGTACATGCAGATTTCCTTATTGTATATCCATCCTATGAGGAGTTACCATGGAAATAATTTTCTCTTATTATACCATTTATTAAATTGACTAAGAAAATAAATATTAAATGGTTCACTTTTACCGTTACTCCCAAATACTGACTAGAAGAGGGATCCATAAACATAATCATAATAATTTTGTACTCATAGTTGTCTTCATCATTCCCTCAATGACCCTACTCTATTATTTGTTCCTCATTTTGGAGGGATTCGCTAACAATGAAACTAAGTAAAAACTCCAAATCATTAGTTTTGAAATATAACTCGATATCAATGTTCTATGTTTTCAAGTGAATGGATAATCTCAGTTAGTCATCAAGAAAATCAATAGTGACAGCACAGTTTGGAAGAATGATCATTTCCCCTTACATTAATGAACCCTTGAGATGATGAATAAATTTCCCTTTCATCTGAATGTCTCTCATGTCCCACTATCATGGAATTATCAATTCATCTCTCCAGAAATATTTTATTTATCCATCATAGAGTCGTTCTATGATGAATTTTTTATATATGTTACAAATTAGAAAATTATCTCACCTATCACTTCCAATGAAGAGAGTCTAGTGGTTAACGAACTCGATTCTCCTTCTTCCAAGGTGGGCCCCTAAAATTCTCAAACCATAGAATAATAATCCACATAGATGACTCTTCTTATCAGGTTCCTCTAATACGAAGCCCTACCACTTAGCAGATCTATGTGAGATAAAATCCACTAGCATGTAGTAAATTTCATTATTTTAAATGACCCCAACTATGTTAAAGTCTTCTATAGATTCATCATTGATGGAATACTTCTTCATTTAATTTCTATAAGGTATGTCCATTAGGTATTACAATATTTTCAAGCCATAATATGTAGGGACCACCAATCAATATTGAATATCTTCCATAATATCTGATGGTTTAATTACTCCGAAACCCACCATGGTTTGTGAAGAAATAGATTTCACTAATAAGTGTCATTTATTATAAATTCACACTAACGTTATGCATCTAATACTAGATATTATTCATGACACTATGTTTCCCCAGAAATTATGGGGAATCAATTTCATGTGTCCCTACCTAGTTGTGACATTCTAACAATGATAGTCCATCCTTACTACCACTAATTTATTTTTGAAGTGTACAATGTCCATTCCCAAAAATGAGGTCAAGAACAGATCCTTCATTGAGTTCTTCAAATCCCATATCCTTCATTAGTTCGAGACCAATCACACCATTATATTAGATAATGGTTAAAACATTAGATCTATCAAGTTGGAGAAGTTGTATGCCAAATGAAAATTCTTGTGCAACCACACTTCTCACTACCACAGGTCAGAAAATGGGAAGATCTAGGTATTCAAATAATTCATCTCTAAATTTTTTCAAAAGATAGCGGATGAAAAGAAATGATCTAGCCTAAAAATATCTTCAATGCCTCATATAAAAATTGTATGATGACTCAGACATCCACACATGAAAAGCCTTATTCCTTAGTATATTGAATGTAAGAAATTGAAACATCCCAGCCTGGCTCACCATCAAACCGGTGGCCGGACTGGTCGCCACATGGCCTCAAGCGCATCTCCACATATGCTAGAGGCCACCGACTAGAAGAGAGGGCCTCGAGAGGTGATAGTGGTGAGACTATACCCTCTTATCAGAGTTGAACAGCGGTATCTCAGATTAAATAACATTCAATAGCAGAAGCAGTAATAGATAAACAATGAACAAATAGCAGTGGAAGAAAAATAGTGATAATTTTTATAAAAGGTGGCCAAATCCGGTTTACATGATACATGGTTAATGAATGATACAATGTTAAAATAAGAAAAAATATAGCATGCTTTCACTAAAATACAAAAGAAATAAAGAAAAGACATCAAATCCCGACGGGTGATCTCTTGAGAATCCCGATCTCCCACTCGGTTTTTTGCTCCTATCTCTAGGTACAAGCAACACAACAACCAACCTAGGTCCTGCAAACAAGAAAGGTCTCCCTGGATACCCCAATGCAAAGGCGGCCCGAGTAGGGTGTGAGATATAAATCTCAGTAGGCCGGCACCACCGATGTCAAACCCAATCCAGATAGTGTATAACAATTAAACAGTGAGCAGGTATGGAAAAATTAGTAAGCAGAATTATATAAGTAAATGAAACCTGTCCAGGTTCCCAGGGGACACTTGACGGTTATACCAACTTCAGCTCATTACCGGTAAAGTAACCCGATCATGTCACCATATACATATATAAATATAAATGCATTTAGATCATAGATGGTGTGGGGTAATAATTCCTTCCAACCATTAATAAGATTAGCGGGCACGAGGTAAGAATGCTTCCTATCCCTATAGGTCAACTGGCAAGGGGTAAGAATGCCTCCATTCCATACATGTATTGAGAGTTGCGAGAAAAAGGAAAGAATGCCTCTCGTCCCTATAGATCAACTGTAAAGGGGTAAGAATGCCTCTCTTCCATACACGTATCAAGAGTTGCGGGCACGAGGTAAGAATGACTCTCGTCCCTATAGGTCAAATGGCAAGGGGTTAGAATGAATCCCTTCCATAAATGTATCAAGAGTTGCGGGCATGAGGTAAGAATGCCTCTCTTCCCTATAGGTCAACTGGAAAGGGGTAAGAATTCCTCAATTCCATAGATGTTTTTGATGCTCCTTTTCATCACATTGTCTAAAAGAATAGAATGGGAAATGACTTAGCACAAATTTATTCATCCTTTGAAGAAAACATCAAAAATCGACAAAGGCATGAACAAGGGATCAAAAGCACATGTGTCGCACAAGTTCTATCATTGTCGCAGAAGTCCCATTGCGCACCGCCTAGTGGTCGCGCAAGTGACTTGCACGACCTAAAAGATAATCGCTCGGGTCTTCTTCAGCCTATAAATATACCCTATGGGACCCTCATAGAAAAGTGAGTATTTTTTCCAGAAACTTAGATTTGAGCTCCCGGCGCCCTAGTCTCTTCTCAAAGCTTCCGAAACACTTCTAAGGTAATTTATTACCTACAACAGAAGGTCTAAAGAGGGGGAGGAAGGCCTAAGTGTTGAAACTCATCAACACTTGTGCGCCCGAGTGGCTATCCCTTAAGGGAAAAGGCCACACTTGCGCGCCACCTTACTCCTTCAATAGAACTTGCGCGCCCCTCTTCTGGAAGAACCTCAAGAGGATTCTAAAGGCCTTAATCAAGATTTTCTCAAGTATTACCCTACTGGTTAACCATCGTGCAAGTAACCATGTGTCGCACAGGTATACCTGAGCGACCCAGACTTACACGCCTATGCAGTACCTGTGTGCCTGCCAGGACTTGCGCGCCCCTACCTTTTTGGGTGCCCTTCTTGCCCATTTCACCCCTCTTAAGCAATTCCACCTCTCTTATTCAAGACTCAATCTTCAAGACACTCTTTAAAGCCATTTATGGCATGATTTCTTGATTTGGATTCCTTATCTGAAAGGAAATATGCGGAATATCTCTCAAAACCTAGTGATTTACACATCATTATGTCACTAAAAAATTGAGATTTCATTCATTCAATCACATCCTTTAAGATGAGAGAACCCCTTAAACTGGGCCTCCTTTTCAAGAATAAGCCCCAGTCTTAATTCTCAAATCTGGGCCTCCTTTTCAGAAATAAACCCCAGTCATAATTGTCAAATCTGGGCATCCTCTTTAGGAGTAAGCCCCAACCATAATTCTCTTAACCTGGGCCTCCTTTTCAGGAATAAGCCCCAGTCATAATTATCAAATCTGGGAATCCTCTTTAGGACTAAGCCCCAACCATAATTCTCTTAACCTGGGCCTCCTTTTCAGGAATAAGCCCCAGTCATAATTCTCAAATCTGGGCATCCTCTTTAGGAGTAAGACCCAACCATAATTCACTTAACCTGGGCCTCCTTTTCATGAGTAAGCCCCAGTCTCAAATATGGGCATCCTCTTCAGGAGAAAGCCCCAAGTCCCTTAATTTTTCAAATCTCTTAACCTAGTCCTCCTTTTCAGGAGTAAGCCCCAGTCTTAATTTCTCTTAACCATTCCTAATTTACCTTTGATCTGGGATTCCTTTTCAGGAGTAAAACCCAATCATAAGTCCTCTCCTAATTTGGGCCTCCTTTTTAGGAGTAGGCCTCAAGTTAGAGTATTCAAAATCTCCATGAAGCACATATACCTTTATGGACCCTGTTCCTGGATTTCTTCCCTAAAGAAAATCCTAACCTTCATTTATCTGGGCAGTCATACATACATAAGCCCCACATTATTTCTTATGATTGCATCTTTCATTGAAAAATTGTCTAATTTTTTTACCAATACCTCTTGTTTCTCACACCGAGCATGACTCACGTTATCTTAGAGTGTAAAAGTAATTATGACATCCTTCTTTGATCCATCAATCATAAACATCATACTCCCTTACTTGAACTACATGGGTTCTGATTCCTTTTATAAACAAAGGATACGTAGGTAGCCCATCTGTGGGTTCGATCCCAACTCTGAAATAATTCATGTCCTTTTGAATGACAATAAACTTAATGTGCCCCACTGAGTGGCTTTAAAACCTGTATGGTCATCATAAGGACCAAGAGACTTTTACGTATCAAATGATACCATTGAATAAGAATATCTAACAAATACAGATGATTCTTTATCAGTGAAGAACCTCGAATACATATAAAAGATTCTCTAAATTTCCTACATATCGATCATTGATTGTCATATCTAAAGGAAAACTCATTTTATATTTGGTAATGTAATAAGGATTCATGAACATAACTTAAATATATA
Source organism: Viscum album (assembly GCA_963277665.1). Classification (NCBI taxonomy): domain Eukaryota; kingdom Viridiplantae; phylum Streptophyta; class Magnoliopsida; order Santalales; family Viscaceae; genus Viscum; species Viscum album. The sequence goes on from OY728143.1 coordinate 1,216,688,303, forward strand.
AAGAGAGTCCCAGAGTAGACAATAATTCCCCTAAAAATGTGTGATGAGTCTAACATCCCATCCTCTCAACCAATGAAAATTCCTAAGCCTCATCAGTCCATAAACTAATGAGCATCTAGCTTTGGAAATTAGGTCCGAAGGGATGTGGAATCATTGGATGTTTCCGGTTCTACCAACAATCCCGTTAGAAACCGATCAGAATGTTTGAACCTCCCATCAAAGGAGTTCATCCCCGAAATCTAAGGGGAAAAAATGGTGAACTCGACGTGAATCCTTAACCAAGTTAAAATGATGTTTTACCTATTTTTTAGGCCCGTATTTAAAACTCAATAAGAGGGCCAAGAGAACAATCATTGACATATGTTCTCATGCAAAAGATGTAGTGTCTGAATTTATCTTGATTACGTCTGTTATATCAAACATGCACTCTTTTCCGAGATCTTCTGCATTTCTAGAATGGCTGCTCTCAAGTTCACACCTGTGAATACAGCTGCTGAAAATTCCACTGCTTCTACTCCTACTGGATCGTCGTCCGCTCTAAGGACGATATCACCTACTCAGATTCTTCAACACTGGGTATCAAACACGCTATTTAAAGAGTACTGTCAACACGGTACCATCCCAACTCTAGAGGCTTCCCGACAAGCCCTCCAAGTAAACAACTCACATCGGTCATCCAGACAACGACGACAAGTGATCAAGAAGCAGATGGTGCTGACTACCATCTCCAACCGTTTCGGGTCGTTATCCCCGGAACAAAATCACCATTCGCTCCCTTATTCTGGGGAGGTGAATGAGAAGGTCCCTCAGTGCCTTAATTCAAACAGACAGGAGTCCTTCCTGAGGGATCCCACCAACAATCGTCGCCAGACTCGTGCGGCAGTGCACCCTCAACCTGATGAGGGTACCGACTCCAGGTGTTCGGCTCAGGTTACTCAAACCCGAGCAGGCAAGACGAATCGTCAGAGGTGATGTCCGGTTAATAGTGAGCAGGTTCTCATCTCTGCCATCTCCGAAAAAGTCCACCAACCTAACTTGGTGGCAAGCAATGAGCATGCACACACACCTGCCCATTTTAATTCTGCTGTCCAGCAGACTCGTCTGGCAGCATCACGCCAATCCCGCCAGGCAATTCTGGTGGAGTACTATAGGTAGGAACATATACCTGTTTATACATCATCAGCTAGTCATCAGGCTCTTCGGACTACATATGATAGATCTCGTCAACTACGTTCGGCGAAGTGTAATCAGCAGGCACATACACCTGCTAGTACTAATCCAGCCTACCAACAGTCTCACTTGGTAGCATTTGGAGAAGTTAGTCAGAAAGCCCCGATAACAAATAGGAGGCAGACTCAACTCTCTACCCCCACACTTGATTACTGTCAGGATTCACTAATAGGAAAAAGAGGATAGGAGCAGGCACATACACCTACTCCAAGACTGGAATGGATGTATATTCCCGTTCCTGCAGCTGAAGTCACCAAGAATATTCTATCAATGGTGAAAGAGCAGAAGCAAATCCCTGGTCATATTCTGGATGCCTTCTAGGATATTATAACAACTTCAGCGACATCTCAGGGAAAGACACATAAATCTATCCCTACCAGTGGAGTGACACATCAATAGTTCACTCCGGAACAGACACACACATCTGTTACATTCCAATAGGGTTGTGGGGCATACTCCCCCATATCATACGGACAACCATTTCAGACACATACACATGATTTGAGTGGAGATCGTCAGCCTAACCTGGCCATCTTTCCTGATCAGAAACATACACCTGCTCAGAGAAGCCACTCTCATCAACAAGTGGTTTCCAAGGCGAGTAAGATGGTGTCTAAGAAAAAGACCCACCCAGCATAGTCAGGAGATCAAGAGCCAATCTGTAACAAGGCCTTTCTCGATGCTGGAGTTCTTGAAGCCCTCAGACAGTTATCTGCTGGAATTCAAGATTCTACTCCCTTAGTTCCCAATAATTGGAACATTAATTCCAAAGGTCTTCAACAGACACTTCCTCATGAAGGCTTGCTTCATGAAAATTCGGTTAATCTCGAAGTTTCATCTTCAGATGAGAGCCACAGGAACCCTCTCTGTGGTCAGAAGACCAAGGAGCAAGAGATATCATCTTTTTCTGTAACCCATTATGGTGGTCCTCCCCATGACGATGAATTTCTCTGCGAATGTCCTCTCCGTAGTAGTGATGCACATTTCCCGGAAAATGCTCCAGTGGACAATGTAGTGCCGAGAAAGCCCTCTTATCTTGAGGTACTTGAAAATGCGAAACCAATCATGTCTGAATCTTCATCGCTAGCAGGTGAAATAATTTCTCAATCAGAAGATAGCCCAGGGTGTAGGTCATTCTCTGAACCAGCCCTAAGTCATGCATCTTCTAGTTTGATCAATGATTTCTCTACCAGTCCTATTGAATCCAATGAAGCAACAAGGAAACACAAACTATGGTCAAATCAAGTAGAAGAATCTTCATCAAATGATAAATAGGAAATGATAAATATGAGAAAACAACTGGAGAAAGGGGAAGTTCCAGTCGTTTTTTGGCCTTTGGCTGACTCTCAGAATGACATTCCAAAAATTTTGACGGAAGATTAAATTCATGATATTCATCTCAACATATGGAAAACTCTTTGTCAGTTGAAAAAGAAAGTATTATCTTAAGATGAATATGAAAATCATCTTAAGATAATAGAAGGGTTACAACATCAGATTGATTTGGCTTCTCTATCAGTCTCTCGATATCTGAAGGCTAAAAAGCAGCAGAGAGCCCTTCAACATTCATGCTTTGGCGCATTAAGAAGATTGCGTCAGTTAATTGCCAATGCCCCATTTGGTATTCATGTCAGAGGATGGGGTGTTCATGGAGCACTGCATTTCATCGTGCTCTCCAGTCAGCAAAGCCCGCCAAAAATGGTATCATGCAATGTTATTGCCCATGGTCGGCCACAGTCAATGGGCTTTGTTTGTAATCAAAAGCTTTCCCAAGAACAGGCTTCAACTAGTTCCTCTCAAAATCAAGAATACAAGGAAAAAGTTGTTGAATTACTCTTGCATCAAACAAACGAGAATATTGAACAGGCCTCTCATTTGGAGAAAGCACATCACCAAGTGACAGAAGTATCAAAAATCATCCAACGGTCTTTTAAACCGGGTGATAAAAGTGGATACAGGTTAATGCATCCAGCTAATTTATGGACTAAGGTTCACAACATTAGGAGAGATTTTAAGAAATTCTCAGACATAGCATGTCAAGAGCCACCCCAGCTCACCAGACTGGGGACTCTTTTAAACCAACCCTTGGAATCAACAAATGAGATTCGAGGAGTTGAGAAGGAACAGCCCCAGTCCACTGGACTGGGGACTTTTTCAAATCATCAATCCCCTCCTCAGAGAAAGTCAGTTTTTTCTCGATTAGGGAAGAAGCCTCAAGAGGAACGAAGAGCCAAATTATCAGGAGATTCCCTCCAAATTACAGTTCTTCAAGATGTTCCTGAGGGATCGAATCAACAAAAGGCAATGTCTCATCAAAGAAATGGAAGAATAAAATATCACAGAAATGCTGATAGAAGGGATTTGATGATTTATGCAACAATCAATGTCATCAATGTCTTCATTGCTGATCCACCAGATGAGGCTCACTCAGGGGACTCAAATGAAGAGATTCCTACTCAAGAAGATGCATGCACCGACACAAATGAAGAAGGTGTGTGTACACGAATTCAATGGATTACTCAGAACCTAGGTAATCCTTCGAGTAACCCACTTCCACATCTCTGAAAAGGATCCAAAAAAGGGGAGGGAAAGAACCAGGTTACATATCCTTCCTCTGGAGAAGGTCAATCTCTCTCACTAGAGCAAAGGTTATCACAACAGGAGGAAGAAATGAAGGAATTAAGAAGATTGAATGCAGAACTACTTCAGAGTAGTCTTCTTCTTAAGAATACTGGAGTCAGTCATCCAAAGGAATTTGTTGCAGCTACTGATATGGATCAAGAATATCCTCCTCTATGAGTACACCCTCACAGCTCTAATCCTACGGGTCAAGTGCAACAACAGTTGGCAGTGCTCCCATCAGTTGCAGCACCAATCGCCACATCTGTCCAAGCTCCAGTCATTTCACCTACCCAAGTACAAGTTCAAACGGATGTTTCTCAAAATTAAATAACTATTATTGAGTCATTAACAGGTCGGTTAGAAACTATGTAAGTGAAACGTGTGCAAGTTGAACTAGAAAAGAAAGTTTACCTTAAATGGGTAGATTCAATCTCTCCTCCATCCAGTTTTGGGAACCCTGTATTCCCTATTTTCAATGGATCAGGCGATCCTGAACAGCATTTGATGCATTACGTGTCTTGTTACAATCCTATGATGGTAACTCCGAAGTATCAAGAAGTAGTGAAACTCAGATGCTTCGTGTGAACCTTGCAAGGACCAGCTTTTGTCTAGTATACAAGCTTGCAATCCCGGTCAATTACCAGATGGGAGGATCTTTGCCAAAAATTACTCCTTCATTTCAGCTCAACTTTGCCAAAGACAACAGTTTTCGATCTTGCAAACTGTAAGCAAAGGGAGAATGAATGGGTCTCTGATTTCATTGCTCAATGGAAAGGATTAACATATTCCTTGAGTTTAGCACTCCCTCAAGAATAATTGTTGCCAATCTGTGTGGAAAATCTGCGTGAAGAATTACGCACGCCGTTAATCCCTATGAAATACACAGGAGGGTTTCGAGACCTTACTTCAATCGCTCAGCAGATTAAGGATTCCCTTATACAGGTTAAGGCTAAATCTCGGGTAATTCCATCAGCTCCAGGAATGGAGAATGGGTAAAGCATAAACTGCTACAATTATTCTTAAACAAGCAATTGTACCTGTTTCTACCTCAAAACCTTCATATTCTCGAAGGGATCCACCTTCTGAGCACCAAAAACAAAGGCCGTTTGGTCCAGACGATCAAAGAGATCAAAGATGAAAACAATGTGAGGAGTTGAAGAGAAAAACATACTCTTTCTGAAATTAACAAGTTCCTGGTTATTTCATTTCGGCTCTGGAAAATAATTTGGTTCAATTGCAAATGCCCAAGAGGCCAAACAAGAAAGGAGATGAAGACCATCCCAAATATTTCCCTTTTCATCAAATGTTGGGGCATCCCATCTAGAAGTGTTTTGTCTTCAACGACCTCCTGCAAAATATGGTCAACTCGGGACAAGTCAAAATGAAAGGTTCTTTAGCTTAGGTAGCATGTGTTACTGCTATAGTTCCAGAGGAGAAAGGCGAATGGCAAGAAGTCAAAAGCAAAAATGCACAGAAGTATAATGATTGGATGGTTAGAAATACAATCAATCGAACTCATTATATTTTGTGAACACAATTAAAGAAACCAATTGTGTCTTCTTCCATGAATGTTGCGGCAAAACCCTCTTCATCAGAGGGAAAGTCCTCAAAGAAACGACATGATTCAAAGAAATAAAAAGAATCAGAAGAAGATGAGTATGTGTCAAATCCTAAGTTGTCTTTGACTTTTGCGGACTTCATTCCATCTACTTAAAAGACACGCGCACTGCCCCACCAAACGGCATAGCCTAAACAGACTAATCAGGCAGAGTTTTCATCAGACGAAGATTTAATCTTTGGTTATGTTAATATGATTCAATTAACAGATCCATATGCTAGTCATAGTTTCGATTTCAATGAGCCTGAATTCCTTGTATCAAACAGGGGAATCAGATGAAGTTCCAGGGGCTCAGGATACAGGGGAAGACGTGGATCTTTTAAAAGACACTATTCCAATTTTACCCCTGCTAGAACTGTGTACGCAACAAAAACTCATGGTAGAGCCCTTCAGCGAGCTCAGAAAGAACAAGCAAGTTCTTCTACAAATAGAAAATTCAGTCCTGGAACAATTGTTTTGGAAGACCGGTTGAAGGTTCCATCGTTTTCCTCTCAACAAGTAAATGGATCTAATCGGTCTAATCTTCCAAAACCAGGAATATTGCCAACTCCTATCCCAATACAAGATGCATCATCTTCCAAAGTAGCTGCTTCCAAGGTACCTGCTAAACCACATATTCTTATTGGGAAACACAGACCTCTGGATCAAAAGTATGATATATTGAAACACTTGGCCCAAGTACCAGCCAAGTTATCAATTCTGGATGCTCTGAATCTGTCAAAAGATCTTCGGGAAGCACTCATCGAGGCTTTGTCAAGTCCTCAAGAGTTTGAAACTGAAATTGCTGCAGATGAAGTCTATCACATAGAGAATAATCTTGTAGAATGTCGTGCAATAATAACTTTTACTGATGAAGATGAAGACGATGTTGTGAATGGACATATTAGACCATTGTACTTGTCTGGAAAGGTCAATGGCGTAGACGTCCAAAGAACATTCATTGACAATGGTTCAGGAGTCAACCTCATGCCCATTCGTACACTTCATCGATTGGGCCTCAAAGAATCTGATTTATCTCCTTCTACCATGATGTTACAAGGATATGATAAAAATGAACAAGAACCACTGGGCAAAGTTACACTCAGAACTCAGTTTGTAGATCTTGTATCCAATTCAGATTTCATGGTTGTTGATCAAGACTCAGCCTTCAACATCTTGCTTGGAAGACCCTAACTACATCAACATGCGGCTATCTATTCATCATACCATCAATGTCTCAAATATTGTTTCTATGGTCAATTTGGGACATTGTATGGTGATAAGCCCCATTCAAGACATGTGAGTCTCAATACATTGAGGCGGAATTCTATCACATGAAGGGAAGGGAGAAATCCACAATATGAAAGATTACCAAAGTTAATTCTCCATATGGTTTGGAGAAAATTCCAGTAAATCCATTTACACAAGTGAGTATAGATTATGTGTTGCCTATCAGTAAAATTGACAAGATAGACCCAAATAAAAATACTCTTATGGAAATATCCATAATGTCAATTACGACAATCGAGCCAGACAACATGGGAGAAATTGGTAATCTACCAAGCAGTGATGAAAGCACAAATGGTGACGTCTTCATTTCATCTGCTGAAATCTAACAATTATATGCTTCGCTAATTAGGCCAGAAGAAGTTATAGCAACATCGGAGATGAACAATGATGTCGATTCTCAATCCATCATCTCCTCTTTATTACCCAAAGAAGACCCTTCATCATCAATTAGGTCGGAAATGGAAGCTTCTTCTTCAAGATATTCAAATTTTGACATCTCTTCAGATCATGAAAATTATACTTTATCATCTACTATGCAAGTAGAAATGGAAGAAATAATACATGATGAAGAAGAAGAGGAAAATCTCAGAGATGCTCCTCTAGCATTTGAAGAGGGTATCTCTACCACTATGGATGAACTCAGAGAAATAAATCTGGGTACAAAAGAAGATACACGCCCCACTTTAATCAGTGCAGCCATGACTCTTGAAGAGGAAGAGATGTATATTTCTTTTCTAAAGAAAAATAGAGATTTATTTGGCTGGAACTATACAGAAATGCCCGGACATGATCCTGATGTTTCTACTCATCATTTGGGTTTACCAGAAGGACATCGAGGATTTAAGCAAGCCGCGAGAAGAACACACCCAACTTATGCTTCCAAAATTGAAGCTGAAATAGATAAGATTATCAAAGCTAACTTCGTCAGAGAAGTTCAATATCCCAAATAGTTGTCTAATATTGTCCCTGTAAAGAAGAAGAATGGACAAATTAGGGTTTTCATCGATTTCAGAGATCTTAATCGGCATTGTCCTAAGGATGATTTCCCAGTTCCGATTACAAAACTTCTAATTGATGCAATAGCTGGCTATGAAGCACTTTCCTTCAATGATGAATATTCCGGATATAATCAGATCCGAATGGATCCAGAAGACGAGGAATCCACCGCCTTTAGAGCCCCTCAGGGTGTGTTTTGCTACCGGGTAATACCCTTTGGCTTAAAGAATGCAGGTGCAACTTATCAGCGTGCCATGCAACGTATCTTCAAACCCTTCTTAGGGAAGTTTGTTGAATGCTATGTAGACGATTTGGTAGTTAAATCCAAAAAACGTTCTAATCACTTGGCTGATTTGAAAGTCATATTCCGCAAGCTTCATCAACATAATTTGAACATGAACCCCTTAAAATGTGCTTTTGGGGTAACCTTAGGAAAATTTCTCATCTTTTTTGTATGCCATCGTGGTATTGAAGTCAATCCTGGGAAGACCAAGTCAATACTTGGTATGTTAACTCCTCAAAATTTTAAAGAAATAAGAGGACTTCAAGGACACTTACCCTATATTCGGTGTTTCATCGCCAATTTAGTAGGCAAAAGTTTACCCTTCACCAAATTGATGAAGAAGAGAGTCACTTACCAGTGGACTGAAGAATGTCAAGAAGCATTCGATATTCTCATGAAATACCTCTTGAGTCCACTGGTACTCATGCCACCTGTTGAAGGAAGACAACTTATCCTCTACGTGACAGCTCTAGAGTGATCATTGGGTGCCTTTCTTGCTCAAAAGAATGATGCTGGGAATGAAAACAGCCTCTACTATCTCAGTCGAACCATGATTGAAGCAGAAACCCAGTATTCAAGTATTGAGAAGTGCTACCTGGCATCAATCTTTGCAGTTCAGAAGTAGAGACACTACCTACAACATCACGAGGTCCAATTGGTATCTCACAATAACCCTCTCAAATTTATCCTTAGTCGTCCAATGCTAACAGGACGTCTGGCAAGGTGGGCAGTTATTTTTCAGCAATTTGACATTCAGTATGTGTCTCAAAAGGCGATAAAGGGCCAAGCTCTGGATGATTTCTTGGCTGAACACCCATAAGTGGAAGACACATCTTCAGATATTGAACTCCCTGATGAGGAAGTCTTCTTTATTCAAGAAATTCCTCAGGCATGGGAAATGTATTTTGATGGTGCTTCCAGAAGTCCAACAAGGAGGAAAATGGAAAATCCTAAATTCAACAAAGTTAGATTAGGAATTGTGCTCATTTCTCCAGAAAAGGAAGTGTTACCTTATTCCTTCTTATTGTGGGAAGGTGGTACCAATAATGAAGCAGAATACCAAGCTCTCATCATAGGCTTGGAATTATCACTTCAAGCACAAGAGAATCACTTAAAGGTGAAAGGTGATTCAGACCTGGTAATCAAACATGTCAATGGGGATTATTCCATCAGAAAAGAAGAAATAATCTCTTTTTATGATTACTTCATAGATTTAATGACGGAATTCCCTTTGGAACCGACATTTTCTTATGTCCCAAGATCACAAAATGCTCAAGCTGATGCACTGGCTAATATAGCCACAACTCTGGCAGATCCAAATCGGGATGAGACAACCATCAGTATTTCCCACCCTCATGCAATTTCACCTTATTTTCGAATCAGAACAGAGGAAATTAATGAAATTTGTCCCATTCCTAAACCGTATGGTCATACTATAGGATAGATGTCACCTATGAGGGAATACCTTCAAAATGGAACACTTCCACCTGATAGAGCTGAGAAAGAACAAATCCGGCGATGTGTGGTCAATTTTACTCTTTATAATAGCCCAGATCACCTAGAGAAAATTCTCTAGAAACGTGGTTTTGATGGAGTTCTCTTCAGATGCATTGATGGTGAAGAGACAATGGTTGTCATGAAAGAAGTGCATGCAGGAGTCTGTGGTTCCCACCAGTCTGGACATAGACTGTCTGATCATATTCGAAGGCTTGGATACTTTTGGCCTTCAATGATACGAGATTGTGTCAATTTCACAAAGAAGTGTCATTCATGCCAAGTACATGACAACTTCATTCATCAACCTCTAGAGATGCTTCATACAGATAAATACTCATGGTCATTTTTCACATGGGGAATGGATGTGGTGGGACCTTATCCTTAGGCTACGTCCAAGCAGTTTAAGTACATTCTTACTGCTACTAACTTCTTTTCCAAATGGGTAGAGGCAATACCTCTCAAGGAAGTCAGTTTTAAATGCGTTGTTAGCTTCATAAAGTCTAACATCATTACCAGATTTGGTGTCCCTCATACCATATTGATGGAAAATGGAACCAATTTCTATTCATCTGAGGTGAAGAAGTTGTATCAAGAATACAACATCAAATCCAACCATTCATCTCGGTATCATGCAGCGGCCAACATCCAGATAGAAGCCTTTAACAATATTATTTCAAATATACTACAAAATATGGTGGATAAAGATAAGAGGACATGACCTTATAAACTCTTTCATGCTTTATGGGCTTATCGGGACTACCACCCGCACTACAACTCGGTCAACTCCATATTCATTGGTATATGGAACAGAAGCAGTCTTGCCCATTGAAGTTCAACTACACTCGCTCAGAGTTTCCATTTTTGATCAATCATCTACAGATGGACAATCACAAAATCGATTGAATGAATTGGAATGGTTATATGAGAAATGATTGTGCACTTTTCACTACTTGGAAGTCTATCAGAATCGAATAGTACGAGCTTTTGACAAAAAAGTTCTTCTTCATTCATTCACTCAGGGAGAATTGGTATTAGTTCTCAGAACTCCAATGATACCAGGAAAGAAACCTCCCAAGCCTGAGCCAAAATGGGAAGGACCTTATTCAATAAATAGGGTCTAATCCAATAGAGCTTATTCATTAATCTCGATGGATGGAGAACTCATCACTACTCCAACCAATGCCAGATTTTTTGAAAAAGTATTTTGTATAAACAAAAAACCTCTTTCGTCCTTGCTATTTGATGTTAAACTATACAGAAACGGTCCATACATATGACCTTAAACTATTTGTATTAATTTCGTCCCACACGACAATAAACTGTGGAAACAAATTCCCCAATTTTTCCTCACTACATAACATTAAATTGAAAAGTCCCTCTTTCATCCTTGCTATATGATGTTAAACTATACAGCAATGGTCCATACGTATGAACTTAAACTATTTTTATTACTTTTATCCCACACGATGTTAAACTGTGAAAAATTTCCCTAAATGGTCCAGTATGACCTTAAATTGCAACTAGGTCCTGTATGACCATAAACTACATCAATGGTCTAGTATGACCTTAAAATGCATCATCAACAGTTCATGCATATGACCCTAAACTATTTTCAAGTCCCTTACATCCAGCAAGAAGTTAAACTATGATGCCCTAACCACATGACGCTAAACTGTATAGAAGTCCCTTACGTCCAGAAAGACGTTAAACTACATAATCATCAAAGGTCCTGTATGACCTTAAACTACACTTTTGTCCAACATGAAGCTAAACTGTGGAAGAAATCCCCAATGGGTCCAATATGATGTTAAATAGTGTACTCTATTGTCCTCACTGCATGACATTAAACTGCACATTCCCCCTTTCATCCAACATGACATTAAACTCTATTGTCCCCATCGTCCTAACTACATGACGCTAAACTATACTTTGTCCTTGCTACATGACACTAAACAGTGCAGCACCAATAGTCCTAACTGCAAGACTTTAAACTGCATAGTCCCTTTATATGTCCTACATGACATTAAACTATGCATCGTTAAGGTTGTTGTTACCTATTGTTTCTCACACCGAGTATGACTCACGTGATCTTAGAGAAAACCTCAACCATAACACTCTCTTTGGGCCGCTAACCATGTGTAAGTCCCAAAAACATCATTTTTAGGTCATTGTCCCTAAGAACAACTTGATCATTAATTCATTCTTTAATTGAACTACACGGACTTTGATCCTTGCCTTCTAGGCTGGGTATGTAGGCAACCTCCCAAGGTTCAAGCCCAAAACCAATCTCTTCACATCGGTTCACCTCCATCTCATACGATGTTGATTCGTGAAACTACCCCTAGAATAAATATCTTTACATTGGTTCACTTTCATCCTTGTTATACGACGTTAAACTATACAACACCTTTGTCCAGTATGACAATAAACTACAATATTCTTTGATACCCTTAGTTCTGAAGGAATCATTATTTACATTGATTTTCAATCATGTTTCATTTCAAAGACTATGTGCATACATGGAAATGCCCAAACCTTTTATCTTGGGTTAAACCATCACTTTATTAAAGTCCCCTTTCACCCTTCACATGTACGAACCAAATTTGTATAGAGGGTATTTCTAGAACTACTTGGGCTTGATTCCCATCCTAATGGGATACATAGGAACGTTCGAGTGTCCCTTGAATTCATCCCCAAGTCTTTGGGCCTAACCCCAAATTCCATTTTCAGTCCCTTGGCTAAAAAGTCCCCATGAAAACACACATTGTGTATTTCTTATAATGGTCCAAGCTCTATGACCCTAAACTAAGATCTCTATTCCTTTTTTCCCACACGACGTTAAAATGTAGTTTAATAACTACGTATGTCTTGATTCTCACCCTTATGGGATACGTAGTGAATTAAAACATTTCAATTTAGGACCCAGCCACAACATGATTATGGTTAGCATTGATCTGTGTATCTCTGTATACATTGGACAATACCAATTTTTATGTGTCATAATCCTAACCTTAAATATTTTCAGATCTTCATAACCCTTTTCATGACTTCTAGTCACAAAAATGTCAAACTTCTGAGAGTTCTTTTTCATGACTATACAACACGTTCCCATAGGCGGCCTTGCATAAATAGTCTACATAACAGATTTATGAGCCAAAAGATACTATTATTTGAATATGCAGCCAATGCCCTTAGGTGGCCCTACATAATTCAACCCCCTAACGTGTTTGTCGGATAGTGGTAACTTCATTCTTGGGAAGAATGCCTCTTTTGTCCTTATTTTTCTTAAATGACAGTATGTAGGGATCCGCAAAAATAGCCATACTTAACATATTTGTCCCATATCCTTTTTCATGATCTAAAAAGTATTCAAGTATGTGGTTTATATTCTCCTTCCAAATGTTTGGGTCAGACCTTCGTAGGAGTGATATCTATTCAATTCTTCGATAATCTTGTTTGGAAATATCTTCTCCATATTCAAGTACCTCTTTCCATACAACAAACTCTATACTTTGGAAAATTTGAATCTCCATAAACTTTCACTGGCTTTTAGCACTAGGAACGTAAATTTATGAGAGTTCTTTTGCCTGACTATGCTGCACGTGGCCATAGGAGGCCTTGCATAAACAGTCTACATAACAGACTTGTTATCCAAAAGATACTATTTTATTTTACTATGCAGCCAATGCCCTTAGGTGGCCCTGCATAATTCAACCCCCTAACGGGTTTGTTAAATAATGGTAACTTCATTCTTGGGAACTACTTCTTCTAATGTCTTTTAGCTCTTTTTCATATAATTCCTCATATTCAACTATTCTTAAGTCATAGTTTACATATTTTTCCCTCATACTTGAGTATGGTAATATTTTTTCAGGGGAATTGTCAAGGAATTGAGTCAATTATAATTCATTCGCTCAAAGCTATTTCGACCTTAAAAATTAGCCTTTTTTATGTCCGACGTGCATGACTTTAAACTGACCATAGAATTCAAAGGAACTTTGAATAAATGTCAAGTTCCAAGCTCACTGAACATACATTTTTTATGATTTAGGTAATATTGAGAAATTAAAAGGTTCGAAGTTTGTATGGTTATTTACATTAATCCTAGTTTAAATAAAACTATGCTTACTAGGCCCATCAGCTTAGGTAAAATCTAAATCATGTAGCAAAATAGAATGCAGGTACAAATGATTGAAGATGAAAGTGTTTTTCATTGATACATAAGAGATAGAAGGACATCCACAGACTGGAGTCTCTTCTCTTTTTCAAGAATTACAAGAGGCTTTCAACATAACTCTTCATTTGATTTACGGAATCTCGAGCTTCATCAGCAACCACCTGGAATTCATTCATTCAACTAGATACAATAAGAGATGCAGTGATACCAAATCTTCTTGGAACAATTGTAAAAGGATGTTCTTGAGTGCGGTTTGAGAAAATTTTCTACTGATCAAACAGTGAATCTGTTTCTGTCTAAGAGACTTGGAAGATGGATACATGGATTTGAGAATGGATCATTGGAAGTAAAGATCCATTTGGAGAGAGTACTCTTTTCAGATATTGCTCTAATTCCATGTTTGTCTTCACTCCACCAACCGACAGTGGAAAACATTTCAGCCCATGGGTTTTCCATTTTCATATCTACAAGGAAATGACATGGAGGAAAATTTTGAAATTTCACACCATTGTTGTTGTGCTTAATGCAGAACATAACTGAAATAGAGGAGTAGTAGTGCAGCTTCATTTCAAGCATATAGTTCTTTGCATCTGGAACATTGATTCCTTGAAGATGACCATGACCACACAGAGGAAGATAGATGCTCTGTGGGAAATTAAGATGTTATTTATTCAAGTACTTAGACAAATCTGGGAGAGTGCTGTCATAGATATCGTAGTAATCATGGCCAACAATGTTCATCATGTCATCAATCCGCTTGCTAGCCAGTTCTTCAGCCGTTCCGATTCTACTGGGATCCATTGAATCTACACAAAAGTTGAATAAACTAACTCTTAAATGGGTGTATGTTTCATAAAATTTGTGTAAGAATTCAGAAAAATGGCAAAGGCATTAAGGCGCGCAAGTCTAAAACGTGGCGCGCAAGTACGAATGTGTTGCGCAAGTATCTGGCGTGCAAATATTTCCGCGCAAATCCAGATACATTGAAAACAACACGACATCAAGGAAACACCGGAAAATAGATAAACCTACGTGGTTAAGGTGAACTGTGCGGTGACAGCTTGAAGATTTGAAATCCAGAAATCCGGATGCTTTGTACGGAAGTGAGGCCCCCTATTTATAGATGCGGCCAGAACTCTGCGCGTCGTACCCTTGGTGACTAAAAGTCGTACCCCTGCGTGCCAGACCCTGCACACCCGAAGCTCATTTGCGCGCCCAGACTTGTGCTCCGCCTTTCCATTAATACTTCTTTTCCTCAGAGTCAAATCCTATTTTCTCTCTGGATTCAACTCTGAGGGGGGACTTTTGTTGATGCTCCCTTTCATCACATTTTCTAAAAGAATGGAAAGGGAAATGACTTAGCACAAATTGAATAATCGTTTGAAGAAAACATCAAAAATCGACAAAGGCATTAACAAGGGATCAAAAGCACATGTGCCGCGCAAGTTCTATCACTGTCGCGCAAGTACCCTTGCGTGCTGCCTAGTGGTCGTGCAAGTGACTTGCATGACCTAAAAGAAAACCACTCGGGTCTTCTTTAACCTATAAATAGACCCTGTGGGCCCCTTATAGAAAAGTGAGGATTTTTTCCAGAAACTCAGATTTGAGCTCCCGACACCCGAGTCTCTTCTCAAAGATTCCAAAACACTTCTAAGGTAATTTATTACCTAGAACGGAAGGTCTAAAGACTGGGAGGAAGGTCTGAGTGTTGAAACTCATCAACACTTGCGCACCTGAGTGTCCATCCCTTAAGGAAAAATGTCACACTTGTGCGCCGCCTTACTCCTTCAATTGAACTTGCGCGCCCCACTTCTGGAAGAACCTCAAGAAGATTCTAAAGGCTTTAATCAAGAGTCGCTCAAGTTTTACCCTCCTGGTTAACCGTCGCGCAAGTACCCATGTGATGCACAGGTATACCTGAGCGACCAGGACTTGCGTGCCTACGCAGTACCTTCGCGCCTTCCAGGACTTGCACGCCCCTGCCTTTTTGGGTGACCTTCTTGCCCATTTCACCCCTATTAAGCCATTCCACCTCTTCTATTCAAGATTTAATCTTCAATACACTCTTCAAATCCATTTATGGCATGATATCTTGATATGGATTCCTTATCTGAAAGGAAATCTGTGGAATATCTCTCAAAACCTAGTGATTTACACATCTTTATGTCAATAAAAAATTGAGATTTTATTCATTTAACCTCATCCTTTAAGATGAGATAACCCCTTAAACTGGGCCTCCTTTTCAGGAATAAGCCCCAGTCATAATTCTCAAATCCTGGCCTCCTTTTCTGGAATAAGCCCCAGTCATAATTCTCAAATCTGGGCATCCTCTTTAGGAGTAAGCCCCAACCATAATTCTCTTAACCTGGGCCTCCTTTTCTGGAATAATCCCCTTTCCTAATTCTCAAATCTAGGTATCCTCTTTAGGAGTAATCCCCAACCATAATTCTCTTAACCTGGGCCTCCTTTTTAGGAATAAGCCCCAGTCATAATTCTCAAATCTGGGCATCCTCTTTAGGAGTAAGTCCCAACCATAATTCTCTTAACCTAGGCCTCCTTTTCAGGAGTAATCCCCAGTCTCAAATATGGTCATCCTCTTCAGGAGTAAGCCCCAAGTCCCTTAATTTTTAAAATCTCTTAACTTGGGAATCCTTTTCATGAGTAATACCCAGTCTTAATTTCTCTTAACCAGTCCTAATTTACCTTTGATCTAGGATTCCATTTCAGGAGTAAAACCCAATCATAAGTCCTCTCCTAATTTGGGCCTCCTTTTTAGGAGTAGGCCCCAAGTTAGAGTATTGAAAATCATCATGAAGCACATATACTTTTATGGACACTGTTCCAAGATTTCTTCCCTAAATTAAATCTTACCCTTCATTTATCTAGGCAGTCATATATACATAAGCCCCACATTATTTCTTATGGTTGCATCTTTCATGGCACAATTGTCTAATTTTTTTACCAATACCTCTTGTTTCTCACACCGAACATGACTCACGTGATCTTAGAGTGTAAAAGTAATTATGACATCCTTCTTTAAGCCATCAATCATGAACATCATACTCCCTTACTTGAACTACGTGGGTTCTGATTCCTTTTATAAACAAAGGATACGTAGGTAGCCCATCTGCGGGTTCGATCCCAACTCTGAAATAATTCATGTCCTTCTAAATGACAATAAACTTCAAGTGCCCCACTGAGTGTCTTTAAAACCAGTATGGTCATCATAAGGACAAAGAGACTTTTACGTATCAAAGGATACCATTGACTAAGAATCTCTAACAAATACAGATGATTCTTTATCAGTGAAGAACCTCGAATACATATAAAAGATTCTCTAAATTTCCTACATATGGATCATTGATTGTCAGATATAAATGAAAACTCATTTTATATTTGGTAACATAATAAGGATTCACGAACATAACTTAAATCTATAAAGTGAGTCCCATAGTAGACAATAATTCCCCTCAAAAAGGTGTGATGAGTCCGACCTCCCATCCTCTTGACCAATGAAAATTCCTAAGCCTCATCAGTCCATAAACTAATGAGCACATACATTTGGAAAGTAGGTCCGAATGGATGTGGAATCATTGGATGTTTCCAGTTCTAAGAACAACCCCGTTAGAAACCGATCAGAATGTTTGAACCTCCCATAAAAGGAAGTCATCCCCGAAATCCGAGGGAAATAGATGTATATAGATCACATCTGGCATGGGGTAGACATGCCTCCCACCCATGCTCAAAATAAGCTATCATGGGGTATGCATGCCTCCCATCCACAATCGTTCAAAGTAGATGGCATGGGGTAAGAATGACTCCCATCCATAATCACTCATAATCATTATCACAATTGCATTAGAATGCATAAGGCAGTAACTCTTATGAATTTCAAAGAGAAATTGCACATTCATAATCTACACATTCATCATCAGTTTTATATCACAATGCATAAGGCAGTTCCTCTTTTTCATTTCAAATAAACACATCAAATTTACAATCATCCATAACCACTCATAATCATTATCACACTTACATTAGAATTCATAAGGCATTGTATCTTATGTATTTCAATTTGGACACCGACATAGGCAAGGTCACTCCCAATACATCCCATGAGGTAGAGACTTATCAAGTAAGTCATTAACTATACACCAACCCATTTCAAGGAATATTCATTAAATGAAAACTGTCACACACACGTCATCTCACTCAATTTTCCTACACATGGAAAATTAATTCATGGTTTAGGTGTCTTATCCATTTTAGTTAAAGGTCATCATTTTCTCTTTCAAGCCATACTAACTGTTCTGTTTATCTCAACCCAACCATTTAACTTAATAGGACATAGAAACTACGTTCAAGGGTCCAAAAATAATAAGGGGTGTTATGGAAGAAAATCCTTTTCCCACTTGGGAAAATGCAACAACAAAAGAACAAGCAGCTAAACATGAAATTTAATAACTATAGAAAAACAGCACAAGCAGGCAAGCATAAATGTCAACTTCCTACATTTTTATCTTGAAGACTGAGCACCTCTGATCGAGGTGTTTTATTATTAAATCGTTAGTTTAGTGACCAAGAAACCATTTTAATCTTGTCCTTGCAATTCACACTCTTTGCACAAAAGAATTTAATTTGAACTAAACTTGCATAATTAACATACTAAAGAAATGCAGTACTAAACGCTTTAAAGGCTTCACATTAAGTAAAAGGGAAATGAGAGGGACCCTACCTCAAGGTGGATCTATCCATCCACTCCGACTATTGGCACTTTCTAACTAAAGCTACCATTGCTGCTCCCCCACTGGGACTATGTGACTTCGCATTGGTATAAGGACACCTAGCCCCTAAGCACACACCTGCATGGCCATGGGCGTGCGCCAGAGGATCCTTACACCTATACTTACACACATATACCTATCTCCTCTCACCTACGCAGGCGGTTTTATATATGCAATGGGGAAAACTATCCCCGTATGTGTATATTCTCTGCCATGCATGAATATACACATACTGGTGGAACCCACATACATATAAATACGTACCTATGTCTACGCAGGCGAGTCTCCTAATCTCTGGAAACACGAAACACGACCAAAACCACCAACGCACTAACCAAAACACACCAAGAACCCTTAAAACAACTAAAGACATTACTTGGAAGCTGCAAAAGAACCAACGGTAGAAAACCCTTACCTCGAAAAAAAAACAGGCGGTTCTAAATCACCGCAAACTGCTAGGACTTCAGCGGCGGACACCATACGTGCACCCACAAGGTCCCGAGGGAGCTTCCGCATAACCCTGGAACATTTGAAGCATGAAACAAAATGAAAACAAGAACTAAACCCCAACCTAGGGTTCGGCTGAACAGGATTAGAGAGAGGGAGAATCCTAAAATCAGCCAAGAAAGGGAGGAGACTAGGGAGAATCCCTTACTGCGATGATTCTAAGTAGAAATGAACGAAATCGGTGGAGGAATCGCCGTTCGATGGGAGGTCGATGTGGGGGGTCGAGCACGTGGTAGGGAGAGCCCCCTTGGGCTATTCGTCAAGTGAGAGAAGAGAGGGTGAAGTATTAGATATTTAGGTTTTTATTTTATTTATTTTTATTTTTAATTTAATTAAAATATGTAACACACTCGAACCACATGGTTTAACCGGCATGGTTTTCCAAACCGTGCGCAAACCATACGGGGTCTACTGCCTCCAAGACACACGCTGCATGGGCTAGGCGCGTGGTTTGGGAAACCATGTGCAGCCGGTGTGGAAGCCACTGCCCACCTGATTTTGGCAGCACGTTTTAGTCCGCACGGCTTGGTCATCCCATGCGCCAACCATGCGCCCTCTGCAGCTCCTCAAAAAACTGGGGTCCGACGCTTCCAAAATCCCTTGGCCACCCGAGAAACTTAACAGGCCATCGCCCACGACCGAAAACATAAAAAGGAAGGGTTCAACCTTTAAAATCTCATTCTAAAGCCCAGTTCTAAAAATGACCTGTTCAGTAATTGAAAAAGTTCAAATTTCTCCACTTTTAAACCCGGTTCAAATCGTGGGTCATTAAAACCTTCCCACCTTAGAAATTCTCGTCCCCGAGAAGCCCTCGAGAACAACACACACTTCATTTGACCAATAAGGGTCGTGAAGCTTTGTTCAACGATCATGTTACGTTTCTAAACGTTCAACACTCCACGATCATCCACTTAAGAACACGACACTTAAGAGGTCAACACCCGAGCCAAAGCTCGTTTTTCCACCGAACCAACACAAAAGCTCTTACCCGAGCCCATTCCACAAGAGACATGATCACATCATCGTCTCGTCAAGCAACCAAAAAAGGTACTTCCCACCTTAGATTTCTGACGTTAAACGGTGAAGACTCACACCACAGATCCACCACCTTTTGAACTGTCTTTCAAAAGCAAGCTCTAATCATTCCAAAGACGCACCTAACATGATTTTAAAATGATCGAACGGTCGATTTCCCTATCGACCTCTAAACCCATGCCAAAAAGAGTCAAGCCACTCCATTTGACTATTCAAGAAGATGCTCGGCTTAGACGGTCGACGCTTTACAAGCTGAACAACGATGCCTTCTCCCAAGGAATCCCGCATTCACCAAGAGAACATTCACCAAAAAGCCGATACCCGACTCTCGGTGACATCTCAAAGATAAAACCACGAACGAAACCATGCATGCTGCATGCAACGCCGAAAGGGAACAACCAACCAAGCTCAACAGCTTTTTAAAACATTAGCGCGGCGTAATACTGACGCTCTCTTAGCGCATCCAGGACGTAAGCAAGATAAGGGACAAACTCGTCGCATAGAAGAGTACACTAAGAGGATTGAAAACATTTTCTAGTTATTTATATCCAAAAACTGGAAAGGAGATCAGTCGAACCACCCATGGTCAACTCTAAAGAAGAAACTCGGCTTCACCTACAGATGCATCAAGATTTCAACCAATCACGATGCCTCTTCCCACACGAGGCATTCATCGATCAACCTTACCACCAAAACCCAAAAGAATTCGAGCAAAACCCGACCATTTTCCATGATGGTCCTTCTTGGAGTGTTCTTTCTACCCAGAAGGACACGCTTTACTCAACTCACACGACTCTTCCCACCTTCGAAGGGTTAGCGTCATCGAAAGGAGAAAGAAAAGCTGGTCATAAGTAGACTTTTTTCATATTTAACTGAACAGATGTGTGTTGCTCCTCCGAGCCACGATCACCACGTCTAACGTACAAGGAATCCAAAGCAAAAAGACCGGCGTGTCAACCACCCGAGTCTTTAGAAAATCATCCTGAGCATTTGGACAACTTGATTCTCAAATGCTCAGGTCACTCTACCATGAAGATGACCCGAGACCGTACATAGCAGCGCAAGGGATACAGCCAAACATCATATTTCCCCATACGACCATTCGCTTGGATGATGACATGTCAAGTCATCCATTACTGCACAAAAAGAAAGGGTAAAACGACTAACAAGGCTACCGACCATGCCCGAGGCATGTCCAACCAACTGATATAGAGCATTACCTGATGCTCAAACCCTTAACAAGATCAACAGAATCATGACCACCCATTCAAACAAGGGTATCATTAGAACTGGAAGTCCTACACGG
This sequence comes from Viscum album, assembly GCA_963277665.1. Lineage (NCBI taxonomy): Eukaryota > Viridiplantae > Streptophyta > Magnoliopsida > Santalales > Viscaceae > Viscum > Viscum album. Next base: position 1,216,709,627 of record OY728143.1, read on the forward strand.
GTCAACGGTACCTGAACAGTACCAAACTTTAGAAAGTTCACCGAACAACCAAGCACATAAGCCCTAAGGGCGCTACCTACCACAGGGTAGCCCCTCACCACAAAAAAATGTCAACCCAAGCACTTGGTCACACCCAAAAAAAGTCATCAGGCTCAAAGACCAAAATTTAACATCATTGAAAAAGGAAAATAGCCTATGGAAAACATGTAAGGTTCTGTTCCAAGGCACTCACAAGAAAGACTTAACCTACCCACACATGGGGTCTCAACAGAGGGCACCACTATAGGTTCCTTTTTCAAAACCCTTTATGTTTATTCACAATTATCATTTAATCACTTTAAAAGATTAAATTCAACACATCAAGTACCCTTTTCTAAACAAAAGTTCACTAGGCACTTGATCATTTTATCAAACAGTTCAAAGCAAGACAGGCAAGTTTCAACCAACTTCCTTTTAACCACTAGGTGACCTATGATGGTCCCATCAAGACAAAAACATTTCATATCAAAATAAAAAAGATTTTACACATATAAACATCACACAAAGCATCCTGTCATTAAATTCCTTATGGTTTTTGGTTTCCCAACCCATGAATCGCCCATACACTCCATAAATAGAAAAATTGGCTCCCATTAAACAAAATAGATCACATTTTAGAAATTAACATGCTCAAATACAACGATCCAATCATAAGGGTGGCCACCTACAAATCTAAAAAGTTCCCATACACCTTACAGTTCGGCATTTGGCTCCCTTTAATCAAAACCAATTGAATTTTACAATTAAAACTTTAGAAGCCCTTTTTCTGAAATCCGATTACACAGGTTAACCTTTCCAAGCTATAAGGCTCCTACACACCTTACAACTGAAAATTGGCTCCTATCATAACTACAATCACTTAATTTAGATAAAGAAACCAATTTCATTTATGATAAAAAACAGCATGTTATCGTAAGCAGTAACACAAAACATGTTATATCATAGAGTCATAGAATAACTACCACATTACCTATCACAACAGCACGCATTACTAATGCATCCTAGATGGCATGTCATGAGATTTCTAACCATGTGCCTATTATGATGCATGAGATGGAATACCCTCGTATCATCGGGTTGCAACAGAAATAGAACCCAAAATTGTATCAACAATATTAACAAAAAACATGTGTGTCACCCAATGGTGAAATAAAATCAACCATAATAATCAAAATCATTAAAATAATAATTGTATTCGGGGCAATTTGGCTTTTCCCTGTGCACGGGGTGGCCAATCCTGGACACAGCTCATTAACAAATTTCAACTCCTTCCTATCCCTGTCTACTGTCACCAAATCATAAAAAAAAATCAGAAGAGAAAACTCCTCTGATACCACTTTGTAACATCCCAGCCCGACTCACCATCAAACCGGTGACTAGACCGGTCACTATATGGCCTCAAGTGCGTCTCCCCATACACCAAAGGCTGCCGACTAGCAGCGAGGGTCTCAGGTATAACGACCCATACTTTACATACATTTTTAATACTTCAAAAATTGAAGCACACTTATTACAACATATGACAAAACCACAAAGGACCGTATAGGTATAGTGTCTTTAGAAACTGGGAAACATAAACAACTGGTTCATAAATATTCTACAGTGTCTCCCATTTATTTCATCATATCTAGGGTCCCTTTTAGCATATTCTACTTAATATCCATCTTCCTGACCTGGGGAAAAGAAAACATAAAAGGGTGAGCTCAAATGCTCAGCAAGGGAAAATAAAGGAAATAAAAATCATATCATATCTTTTTGAAAATCAAAACCTGCAAAAGAGATCATAATATCTTAACATGGAATAAATCATAGAAGTGAAAATGAGATCCCCATAATCATAACATAAAACTTGAAACTTTGTGGCATGCACACATAATCATGGAAAATCATTTCTTGTTAGTCATGACTCATTGCCAAGACTATCTTAGTGGACAAAGTCCCTTTCTGAACCGAGTTCACTCCTCGTTTCAGTCCTGTATCACTGAACCGAAATAACCTTCCGTTCCAGCCATGTCTATCTCATGAGATATAAAGTCTTTACCCAATGCATTGGAGGGAGATATAGGTCCCACCCATCTTATAATGAATCCTTTCTTATGTGTGCCACATAATCATAAAACATACATCATCGCATAACACAAGTAACAAAAATGGGATTCTTGAAACATCATGACATCATAAATCAATTCATATAAGATAAAGGAATTCATAAAAATAATTCCATCACAACATGATCAAATCAATGTAATAATAGGGATAAAAATATAACCCTTTATTAACTTAGATGGAAAATAATTTTTATAAAACACTTGAACTCCATTCTTGAGGAAAATATCCTTTCTTATTCAAAAACATTTTTCCTTTCATAACATGTCATACAACTTTAATATAAAAGAAGTTGATTAAAAATAAACTTGAAAACTTGTAAAGGAAAATTCTTTGAATTAATGTTTTAAAAATCCATTCATGCCGTATAAGTTAAAAAAAACATTCTTCGTACTTTTGTCGGAAAAGTCAAAAAGTACCTCGTACGGAAAAACGACAAAAGATTCCTTTCATATTCTTTACTAAAAACTCACCTAAGGGTAAAATTGGATTTAAAATATTGCAAGTGGATGGAAACAATATTACATATTGAGGGAACATGGATGTGGATGATAAAATACACCCCAGTAAATACTTACGAATAAACAATCTCGGATAAAAATGAGATTGTGATATTTCCCTTACCTTAGGTCCGATTACCTTTGTACGTGTCCGAAGCTCCTGTATAATGGTTTAAATAATGTTATTGACTTATTCCAGAATCATACATATTTATATGATATAATATATGGTCATATTATTAGCTTCTTGTTAGTAATATTTCATTGTTACTTGTTACTCGGGTCTTTATAACTTTTTGTTCTTATGCGTGTTTTGTCGAATAAATTCTTATTCTTATCTTTAGGTTATAGATAATTCATTTCCAGAATGGTATTAGTGTATTATATACCATATTCATTCATTCAATTCATTTATATAATCATTACAAAATGAAGATCATGTAGAACGAGTCGCATCACATCGTGGAGACGGTATTCCGTACGTACGCACGAGTGATGATATCATTCCTATGATCGTGGAATTGTATTGGAGTATATATATATCATTTCAGTATCAATATTACTTCATAATAATCATATTTAGTTACTCATTACACCATTATACCCATCCTTGTAAGGTGATGGTGGAAAATAGATTACACCACGGCGTGGAGACGGTATTCCGTACGTACGCACGCGCGGTGATTTCATTTTTCCGTAGGATGGATAGAAGGTGAATTAGGGTTGTTTAATATTTATAATAACATATCAGTATGTAAGTAATACTTATGTTATTACTTTGTCATGAAACAACTAAAGAAGAAGAAGTTGAAGAAGAAAGAAATTGAAAAGATCGGTAATGGATATTACCTCTTCTTTGGAACGCTTCTTTGAATCCTCCACTTAAGGAACTAAGATTGGTCTTTGGAGAAGACCAGGACCTCTAGGATTATTCTAGGGAAGTGTAGAGGAGAAAATGGCAGGGGTTGGCCGAGCTTGAGTGCTCAATTTGGTGTGAGGAGGAGGGGGAGGAGGTGCCCTTTTATAAGGGAGGAGAGGGGCACCTTAGGAATATCTCAAAATATTATTTTATATTAAAGTCAAAATCGGTTTATAATGGTTCCAAAGGGTCTTATTTCGAAGATAAAGTGTGGAAGGGTAGAAATCCTATCAACCAATAGGATTTAGACAAGTTTAGGTTATTATTTTAACCTTATCAATTAGATTTAACTCTAAGTTAAATAATTTAACTCTTACCGTGTCTTTTTGTTTTCTTTCACTATATGGTTAATACACTTACTATAACATGCCAAACGAACCCCAAATTGTTTATGATTAATATATATATCCTTATCTAAGTCATTTGGCCGAACCTTAGATTTTTAGGAATAAAATAACAATTAATAATATAATATTTGATTTAAAAACTATTTTGTGTCAATTTTGACACTATTTGATATATGATTTTTGTGAAAGTCATAACAGAATTATATGTTCGAAACAAGTTGATTAAATCAACAATAATATATCATAGTAACCTAGAAAATTAGTGGAATTCATAAAAAGTCTTAAATTACATTTATTTTGGTATTTATATTATCAATTTTGTCAATATTTCATTAATAAGATAATTACTGCATCATCATTGTGTCATAAATAAATTAAATTATTTGATGTCTAAAAATTACAAATAAAATACCATCATGTAGGAAATCTTTTTAGCTTTCTAATGAATATTTACAATCGAATTTATCTTATGTATAACCCCATATTAAAAATGATTTACTTATTAAACTTTGATTTTAACTATTTTAACCCTTCTTTAAATAAATTAATAATAAATGTCCTAATCTAATCCAAGTGGGCCTAAATGGTCATATTTTATTCCTAAGTTTGTTTTTGGTCGAATTACACTTGTCCAATAGAATTAGGACATGTTTTAGGGTAATATTAATATCATATTTACCCTTAGTTACCCTATTTACTATTAACCGCGGTAAAAATAGTAAAAAGTTACTATTCACCAAAAAATTATTTTCATCTCATTGAACCACATTTTAGTCCTTGATATTAACCGTGTCTCTCAGATTTTTGAAATTCCATTCACAGAAGCGGTAAAATTAAGTTTTATGCAAGATTCAGTTTTTAACCTACCACTTAGTGGTTTCACTATTCATCAAAAATTGAAAGTTTTCAGAAAAATACCAAAATTTCACCCTAGGCTAATTTCGATATTCTGAGTCCAAAAATGAAGTCCCTTTTGAAAAATAAAATTTATAAAATTTCAAAAAGTGGTTATTACTATTCATAACGGCTAGTTTTAATAGCATAATGTTGTTTAGTGAAACTCGGTATTGCGTACGACGCAAGCTATCGAGGAAGGTCGCGATTGCGTGTAAAGCAAGCCAAGCAAGTGTTGTGTAAAAAAAAGATTCTTTTGATGATTTATATAACATAAAAGTCTCGGGTGTTACATTCTACCCCCCTTAAAAAGAATTTCGCCCTCGAAATTCGTCACTTTGCAACAAACAAATGAGGATACTTCTCCCTCATCATATCCTCAAGCTCCCATGTAGCTTCTTCAAGTTGGTGGTTTCTCCATAAAACTTTCACCAAGCGAGTGGTCTTGTTTCGTAGGACTTTTTCGCTACGATCCAGAATCTCTATCGGCTGTTCTTCATAAGAAAGATCTTGCTCCAGCGGTACAACTTCTGAGCTGAGTACATGTGAAGGATCTGGTATGTACTTTCTCAGGAGAGATACATGGAACACATCGTGAACTTGAGAGAGATTCGGTGGAAGCGCCAATCGGTAAGCTACCTTCCCAACACGATCCAATATTTCGAAAGGACCGATATATCTAGGGCTCAACTTCCCCTTCTTTCCAAATCTCATAACCCTCTTCCAGGGAGATATTCGTAAGAACACTTTATCACCCACTTCAAACTGTAGGTCTTTTCTTCGGTTGTCGGCATAGCTTTTCTGTCGACTCTGAGCTGCTCTTATGTGTTGTTGAATAGATCTGACCTTTTCTGCCATTTCATCAACGAGATCAGGTCCTAATAGCTTTCTTTCCCCAACTTCATCCCAGCAAGTTGGAGTCCTGCATTTCTTTCCATAGAGAGCTTCATAAGGAGCCATTTGAATACTGGAGTGAAAGCTATTATTATAATAAAATTCCACCAAAGGTAGGTGTTGATCCCAACCTCCTTTGAAATCCATAGAGCAAGCTCTCAACATATCTTCTAGGGTTTGAATTGTTCTCTCAGACTGACCGTCTGTCTGGGGATGATAAGCAGTGCTGAAACTCAACTCTGTATCCAGAGTATGCTGAAGACTTCGCCAGAACTTCGAGGTAAATCTCGGATCCCGATCAGATATAATAGAAAGTGGTACTCCATGTAATCTTACCACTTCCTTTACATATATCCTGGCAAGCTGATCTAGAGAGAAATCCTCTCTAATAGGAATGAAGTGTGCAGACTTTGTAAGACGATCAACTATGACCCAAATAGCATTATTGCCTTTGGATGTTTTAGGAAGTCCTGTGACAAAGTCCATAGTGATGTTTTCCCATTTCCATTCGGGTATGGGTAATGGTTGTAACATCCCCTTAGACTTCTGTCTCTCAGCTTTAACTTGTTGACAAACCAAGCATCGAGAGACAAATTCAGCAACATCTCTTTTCATGCCATCCCACCAGAAGTACTCTTTCAGGTCCCTATAAATCTTCGTTCTTCCAGGATGAATAGATAATGAAGAACTATGAGCCTCATCCAGCAGCTCCTTCTTTAATTCGGGGATGGGAGGAACACAAACCCGATTCCTGAACTTTATTATCCCATCACAATCAAGGTTGAATTCAGGAACATTTCTCACCTTCTTTTGTAACTCGACATCTTCTTTCTGTTCCTCTTTAATCTTCACATGTATAGATGGTTGAACATTCATTTGAGAAAGATAAGATTTTTCCCCTTCCATTATAATTCCAAGATCCATCCTTTGTAAATCCATAAATATTGGATCTTTTGTGATCCTCATCATGGATAAACTAGCATGGTCTTGTCGACTTAATGCATCTGCCACCTTGTTTGCTTTCCCAGGGTGGTAATGGATTGAGCAGTCATAATCCTTAATCAGCTCCAACCATCTTCTTTGGCGCATATTCAGCTCCTTTTGTGTGAAAATATACTTTAAACTTTTATGATCAGTATAAATATCACACCTTTCACCATAAAGGTAATGCCTCCAAATCTTTAATGCAAAGATTACCGCAGCCAACTCCAAATCTTGTGTTGGGTAATTTTGCTCATGGATTTTCAACTGTCGTGAGGCATAAGCTATCACCATATCATTTTGCATAAGAACACACCCCAATCCCTTCTTGGATGCATCACTGTAGATCACAAACCTTTCTCCACTACAAGGCAATGTGAGCACAGGTGCACTGGATAACCTTCTTTTCAACTCCTTGAAATTCTCTTCACATTCCTCTGTCCAGACAAACTTAACTCCTTTCCGAGTCAACTTGGTGAGTGGATTAGATAATCGTGAAAAATCTTTTACAAAACGTCGATAATATCCAGCCAAACCAAGAAAACTTCGGATCTCAGTTACTGTTGTTGGTCTTGACCATCTTTCGATAACCTCTGTTTTTGCTGGATCCACAGATATCCCCTCTTTTGAGATTATATGACCCAAAAATGCAACTTTTTGAAGCCAAAATTCACAATTGGTAAATTTGGCATAAAGCTTCTCCTTTCTCAGGGTCTTCAATATAATTCTCAAGTGATCTTCATGCTCTTCCTTGCTCTTTGAATAGACAAGAATATCGTCTATAAAGACTACCACAAATTGATCAAGATAGTCTCTAAAGACTCTATTCATTAGATCCATGAAGATAGCAGGGGCATTAGTAAGACCAAATGGCATCACTATAAATTCATAGTGTCCATACCTTGTACGGAAAGCCGTCTTTGGTATATCCTCCCTTTTGACCCTTAATTGATAATACCCTGAACGAAGATCAATCTTGGAAAAGTATTGAGCTCCGCGTAGTTGGTCGAATAAGTCATCAATGCGTGGGAGAGGATATTTGTTCTTGATAGTGATCTTGTTAAGTTCTCGATAATCAATGCAGAGTCTCATTGATCCATCTTTCTTCTTAACAAATAGAACAGGTGCTCCCCAAGGTGACGCACTAGGGCGTATGAATCCCTTATCAAGATTCTCTTGGAGTTGCTTCTTCAATTCCTGCAACTCAATTGGGGCCATTCTATAAGGTGTCTTTGAAATAGGCAAAGCACCCAGTACGAGTTCTATTGAAAACTCAACTTCACGATTTGGTGGAAGACCCAGCAATTCCTCCGGAAAGACATCATCAAACTCCCGTACAATGGGCATATTCTTAATCGTGAGTTTCTCACCAACCATTTGAGATAAATAACCTTCATTTAGTGGAATCAATACCCATAATATGGAAGAAATTTCCACTGGAAGGTTATGTTCATCCTTGCATTGGTATACGATCGTAGATTGATCTGGAATATGAAATGTGACTTCCCTTCTTTGGCAATTGATATGAGCTCCATGTAGAGAAAGCCAATCCATGCCAAGAATCACATCAAATTCCACTAAAGGAAGGATCACAAGATTTGCAGGAAGCACTTTCCCACAAACTTCGATTGGAGAAGAATTATAAACTTTTGATGCGATTGATGTGCCATTAGGTGTTGTCACGGCTAACTCAACATCTAATTGTTGAGGTAATACGGTGATACCCTTAGAAAAGTCTTCAGAAATAAAAGAGTGGGTGGATCCAGAATCAAATAAAACATTTGCTACTTTAGAGTGGATGGTAAGTGTACCTTTCACCACATCGTTATCGTACTCCACATCACTGAAAGAAATTGCATGTGACTTTCCTTTGTCTTTAGCCTTAAGATTTTATTGACGTCGACCATCATCATCAACCCTTGGATTTGGGCATTGATTGGCATAATGCCCCATCTCCTTGCACTTGAAACATTGAAGTGTAGTAGGTTCATTCTGTGTATCCCTTCCTTTGTTTGCATCATTAGACATATTCTTCCCATTATCACGGCATTCAAATGCCCGATGACCTTCCTTTCCACATTTAAAACATTTACTTGTCCCTTTAAGACAACTCCCTCCATGTTTCTTTCCACACTTTGAGCATAATGGAAAGTTCATCTTCTTTTTAGTGTTCTCTTTAGAGTTTCCTTTTAATTCCATCTTCCTCTTCTTATCAAACCCATGTGACTGATGGGTTACTCCAATCTCCATCTCGACTTTGAGAGCACATCGAACGATTTCCTCGTAGCTATTGAAGTCCCTTATGGCTAACGCCCTTCGAAGACTTGGTTTTAAGCCACTAAAGAATCGATCGATCTTACTCTCAGGTTGGATAATAATACCAGAAGCGTACCTTGCAAGTCTTGTAAAATTTGCTTCATAGGTACCAACAGATTCATCATCCCTTTGCTTCAGTTCAAGAAACTCTTTCTCCATCTTTGTTCTGAGAATACGAGGGAAGTACTTATTGAAAAATAAGTTCTTGAACTCGTCCCATTCCATAGACTCAATTTCATCCCTTTGCCTCGTATTCTTAACAAGATTCCACCATTGATCCGCATCTCCTTCCAAACGGTACACTGCTAGGATGACTTTATCATGTTCAGAACATTAAAGAACTGAAAATATCTTTTCAGTAGTACTAATCCATTGTTCAACAACTAATTAGTGTGAGCAACACTAATTATAATAGGAAACCACATAATTCAAGAATAAAATTTTCATGCTTATGGTCTTATCCTAGGTTATTCATGGCCATTTCTAAAACACTAAGATTGTGTTCTATGCTTAGACTTATCCTTAGGGTTCTTACTAAGGCTTTCACATCCTAGTTTCCAAAGGTTGACTATACCTTTCCTCTGATACCAACTATAACGACCCATACTTTACATACATTTTTAATACTTCAAAAATTGAAGCACACTTATTACAACATATGACAAAACCACAAAGGACCGTATAGGTATAGTGTCTTTAGAAACTGGGAAACATAAACAACTGGTTCATAAATCTTCTACAGTGTCTCCCATTTATTTCATCATATCTAGGGTCCCTTTTAGCATATTCTACTTAATATCCATCTTCCTGACCTGGGGAAAAGAAAACATAAAAGGGTGAGCTCAAATGCTCAGCAAGGGCAAATAAAGGAAATAAAAATCATATCATATCTTTTTGAAAATCAAAACCTGCAAAAGAGATCATAATATCTTAACATGGAATAAATCATAGAAGTGAAAATGAGATCCCCATAATCATAACATAAAACTTGAAACTTTGTGACATGCACACATAATCATGGAAAATCATTTCTTGTTAGTCATGAATCATTGCCAAGACTATCTTAGTGGACAAAGTCCCTTTCTGAACCGAGTTCACTCCTCGTTTCAGTCCTGTATCACTGAACCGAAATAACCTTCCGTTCCAGCCATGTCTATCTCATGAGATATAAAGTCTTTACCCAATTCATTGGAGGGAGATATAGGTCCCACCCATCTTATAATGAATCCTTTCTTATGTGTGCCACATAATCATAAAACATACATCATCGCATAACACAAGTAACAAAAATGGGATTCTTGAAACATCATGACATCATAAATCAATTCATATAAGATAAAGGAATTCATAAAAATAATTCCATCACAACATGATCAAATCAATGTAATAATAGGGATAAAAATATAACCCTTTATTAACTTAGATGGAAAATAATTTTGATAAAACACTTGAACTCCATTCTTGAGGAAAATATCCTTTCTTCTTCAAAAACATTTTTCCTTTCATAACATGTCATACAACTTTAAAATAAAAGAAGTTGATTAAAAATAAACTTGAAAACTTGTAAAGGAAAATTCTTTGAATTAATGTTTTAAAAATCCATTCATGCCGTATAAGTTAAAAAAAACATTCTTCGTACTTTTGTCGGAAAAGTCAAAAAGTACCTCGTACGGAAAAACGACAAAAGATTCCTTTCATATTCTTTACTAAAAACTCACCTAAGGGTAAAATTGGATTTAAAATATTGCAAGTGGATGGAAACAATATTACATATTGAGGGAACATGGATGTGGATGATAAAATACACCCCAGTAAATACTTACGAATAAACAAGCTCGGATAAAAATGAGATTGTGATATTTCCCTTACCTTAGGTCCGATTAGCTTTGTACGTGTCCGAAGCTCCTGTATAATGGTTTAAATAATGTTATTGACTTATTCCAGAATCATACATATTTATATTATATCATATATGGTCATATTATTAGCTTCTTGTTAGTAATATTTCATTGTTACTTGTTACTCGGGTCTTTATAACTTTTTGTTCTTATGCGTGTTTTGTCGAATAAATTCTTATTCTTATCTTTAGGTTATAGATAATTCATTTCCAGAATGGTATTAGTGTATTATATACCATATTCATTCATTCAATTCATTTATATAATCATTACAAAATGAAGATCATGTAGAACGAGTCGCATCACATCGTGGAGACGGTATTCCGTACGTACGCACGAGTGATGATATCATTCCTATGATCGTGGAATTGTATTGGAGTATATATATATCATTTCAGTATCAATATTACTTCATAATAATCATATTTAGTTACTCATTACACCATTATACCCATCCTTGTAAGGTGATGGTGGAAAATAGATTACACCACGGCGTGGAGACGGTATTCCGTACGTACGCACGCGCGGTGATTTCATTTTTTCGTAGGATGGATAGAAGGTGAATTAGGGTTGTTTCATATTTATAATAACATATCAGTATGTAAGTAATACTGATGTTATTACTTTATCATGAAACAACTAAAGAAGAAGAAGTTGAAGAAGAAAGAAATTGAAAAGATCGGTAATGGATATTACCTCTTCTTTGGAACGCTTCTTTGAATCCTCCACTTAAGGAACTAAGATTGGTCTTTGGAGAAGACCAGGACCTCTAGGATTATTCTAGGGAAGTGTAGAGGAGAAAATGTCAGGGGTTGGCCGAGCTTGAGTGCTCAATTTGGTGTGAGGAGCAGGGGGAGGAGGTGCCCTTTTATAAGGGAGGAGAGGGGCACCTTAGGAATATCTCAAAATATTATTTTATATTAAAGTCAAAATCGGTTTATAATGGTTCCAAAGGGTCTTATTTCGAAGATAAAGTGGGGAAGGGTCGAACCCCTATCAACCAATAGGATTTAGACAAGTTTAGGTTATTATTTTAACCTTATCAATTAGATTTAACTCTAAGTTAAATAATTTAACTCTTACCGTGTCTTTTTGTTTTCTTTCACTATATGGTTAATACACTTACTATAACATGCCAAACGAACCCCAAATTGTTTATTATTAATATATATATCCTTATGTAAGTCATTTGGCCGAACCTTAGATTTTTAGGAATAAAATAACAATTAATAATATAATATTTGATTTAAAAACTATTTTGTGTCAATTTTGACACTATTTGATATATGATTTTTGTGAAAGTCATAACAGAATTATATGTTCGAACCAAGTTGATTAAATCAACAATAATATATCATAGTAACCTAGAAAATTATTGGAATTCATAAAAAGTCTTAAATTACATTTATTTTGGTATTTATATTATCAATTTTGTCAATATTTCATTAATAAGATAATTACTGCATCATCTTTGTGTCATAAATAAATTAAATTATTTGATGTCTAAAAATTACAAATAAAATACCATCATGTAGGAAATCTTTTTAGCTTTCTAATTAATATTTACAATCGAATTTATCTTATGTATAACCCCATATTAAAAATGATTTACTTATTAAACTTTGATTTTAACTATTTTAACCCTTCTTTAAATAAATTAATAATAAATGTCCTAATCTAATCCAAGTGGGCCTAAATGGTCATATTTTATTCCTAAGTTTGTTTTTGGTCGAATTACACTTGTCCAATAGAATTAGGACATGTGTTAGGGTAATATTAATATCATATTTACCCTTAGTTACCCTATTTACTATTAACCGCGGTAAAAATAGTAAAAAGTTACTATTCACCAAAAAATTATTTTCATCTCATTGAACCACATTTTAGTCCTTGATATTAACCGTGTCTCTCGGATTTTTGAAATTCCATTCACAGAAGCGGTAAAATTATGTTTTATGCAAAATTCAGTTTTTAACCTACCACTTAGTGGTTTCACTATTCATCAAAAATTGAAAGTTTTCAGAAAAATACCAAAATTTCACCCTAGGCTAATTTCGATATTCTGAGTCCAAAAATGAAGTCCCTTTTGAAAAATAAAATTTATAAAATTTCAAAAAGTGGTTATTACTATTCATAACGGCTAGTTTTAATAGCATAATGTTGTTTAGTGAAACTTGGTATTGCGTACGACGCAAGCTATCGAGGAAGGTCGCGATTGCGTGTAAAGCAAGCCAAGCAAGTGTTGTGTAAAAAAAAGATTCCTTTGATGATTTATATAACATAAAAGTCTCGGGTGTTACATCAGGAGGTGATATTGGGGAGACTATACCCTCATATCAGAGTTGAACAGTGGTATCTCAGAGTCAATAACATTCAATAGCGGAAGCAGTGATAGATAAACAATGAACAAACAACAGCGGAAGTCAAATAGTGATCATTTTTATAAAAGGCGGCCAATGCCAGTTTACATGATATAGGGATGATGAATGATACAATGTGAAAATAGGAAACAGTAAAACATTCTTTCACTATAATACAAAAGAAATGAAGAAATTACAGCAAAGCCTGATGGGCAATCTACGAAGCATCCCAAGCTCCCGCTCAGTCCTTTGCTCCTATCTTCATGTACAAGCAACACATCAACCAACATAGGTCCTGCAAACAAGAAAGTTCTACTTGGGTAACCCAGTGCAATTGGCGACGAGAGTAGGGTGTGAGATATAAACCTCAGTAGGCCGGCACCACCGGTGTCAAACCCAATCTAGACAGTGTATAACAATTAAATAGTGAGAAGGTATGGAAAAATCAGTAAGCAGAATTACATAAGTAAATGACACCAGTCCAGGTTCTCAAGGGACACCTGACGGTTATACCATCTTTGGCTCATTGTCAGTAAAGTAACCTGATCATGTCACCATATACATATATAAATATAAATGCATTTAGATAATATATGGACTGTGGTAATAATGTCTCCCACCCATTAATAAGATTAGCGGGCACGAGGTAAGAATGCTTCACGTCCCTATAGGTCAACTGGCATGGGGTAAGAATGCCTCCCTTCCATACACGTATCGAGAGTTGGGTGAATGAGGTAAGAATGCCTCTTCTCCCTATAGGTCAACTAACAAGGGGTAAGAATGCCTCCCTTCCGTCCACGTATCGAGAGTTGTGGGCACGAGTTAACAATGCCTCTTGTCCCTATAGGTCAACTGGAAAGGGGTAATAATTCCTCCCTTCCATACACGTATCGAGAGTTGCAGGAATGAGGTAATAATGCCTCTCATCCATATAGGTCAACTGGAAAGGGGTAAGAATACCTCCCTTCCATACACATATATGGATCACATCTGGCGAGGGGTAGACATGCCTCCCACCCATACCCAAAATAAGTTGGCATGGGGTATGCATTCCTCCCATCCACAATCGTTCAAAGTAGATGGCATGGGATATGAATGCCTCCCATCCATAATAACTCATATTCATTATCACAATTGCATTAGAATGCATAAGGCAGTACCTGTTATGCATTTCAAACAGAAATACCACATTCATAATCTACACATTCATCATTAGTTTTATATCACAATGCATATGGCATTACCTCCTATGCATTTAAAATAAACACATCAAATTTACAATCATCCATAACCACTCATAGTCATTATCACAATTACATTAGAATGCATAAGGTGGTACATCTTATGCATTTCAATTAGGACACTGAATAGGCTTGGTCACTCCCAATACATCCCATGAGGTAGAGACTTATCATGTAAGTCATTAACTATACACCAACCCATTTCAAGGAGCTATTCATTATATGAAAACTGTCACACACACGTCATATCACTCAATTTTCCTACGCATGGAAAATTGATTCATGATTCAAGTGTCTTATCCATTTCAGTTAAAGGCCGTCATTGTCTCTTCCAAGCCATACTAACTGTTCTGTTTATCTCAACCCAAACATTTAAATTAATAGGACATAGCAACTACATTCAAGGGTACCAAAATAATAAGGGGTGTTATGGCAGCAAATCCTTTGCCCACTTGAGAAAATGCGACAACAAAGGAACAAGCAGGTAAACATGCAATTTAATAACTATAGCAAAACAGCACAAGCAGGCAAGCATAAATGTATAATTCCTAGATTTTTATCTTGTAGACAGCACACCTCTGATTGAGGGGTTTTATTATTAAATCGTTAGTTTAGTGACCAAGCAACCATTTTAATCTTGTCCCCGCAATTCACACTCTTTGCACAAAATCATTTAATTGGAACTAAACTTGTATAATTAACGTACTAAAGCTATGTAGTACTGAACTATTTAATGGCTTCACATTAAATAAAAGGGCAAGGAGAGGGACCCCACCTCAAGGTGGATCCATCCGTCCACTTCGGCTCTTGGCGCTTTCTAAATAAAGTTTCCGCTGCTACTCCCCCACTACGAATATGTGACTTCACATAGGTATAAGGACACCTAGACCCTAAGCACACACCTGCATGGCCATGGGCGTGCACCAGAGGATCCTTACACCTATCCTTACACACATATACCTGTCTCTGCTCACCTGTGCAGGCACTTTTATATATGAAATGGGGAGAAATAGCCCAGTATGTGTATATTTGCTGCCATGCATGAATATACGTATACCGGGGGAACCCACATACATATAAATATGTACCTATTCCTGCGCAGGCGAGTTACCTAAGCTATGGAAACCCGAAACACGACCAAAACCACCAACACACTAACCAGAACACACCAGGAACCCTTATAACAACTAAAGACATTACTTGGAAGTTGTTAAACAACCAACGGTAGAAAAACCTTACCTCGGAAATAAACTGGCGGTTTGATATCCCTACAAACTGCTATGCCTTCAACAGCGGACACCATACGCGCACCCACGAGGTCCGGAGGGACCTTCCACATAACCCTGGAACATGCGAAGAAAGAATGAAAATGATACCAAGAACCAAACCCTAACCTAGGGTTCGTCCGAATGGGATTAGGGTGAGGGATAAGCCTAAAACCGGCCAAGAAAGGGAGGAGACTAGGGAGAAGACCTTACCACTATGATTCGAAGGAGAAACGAACAAAATCGGTGGAGGAATATCCTATCATAGGGAGGCCGAGGTGGGGGGTCGAGCGCATGATAGGGAGAGCCCCCTTGGGTTGTTCGTTGGGTGAGAGGGGAGAGGGTGATGTATTAGATATTAAGGTTTTTATTTTATTTCTTTTTATTTTTAATTTAATTAAAATACCTAACACACCCAAACCGCACGGTTTAACCCGCACGGTTTTCCAAACCGTGCGCAAACCGTGCAGGTTATACTGCCTCCAAGACACCCACTACATGGGCTAGGTGCATGGTTTGGGAAACCATGAGCAGCCCGTCTACAAGCCACTGCCCACCAAATTTGGGCCGCACGGTTTAGTCTACATGGCTTGGTCAGCCCGTACGCCAACCGTGCGCCCTCTGAAGCTCTTTAAAAAACTGGGGTCAGGTGCTTCCGAAACCCCTTGGCCACCTGAGAAACATAACGGGCCTTCGATCACACCCAAATACATAAAAAGGAAGGGTTCCAACCTTCGAAATCTCATTCCGAAGCCCGGTTCTAAAAACGTCCGGTTCATTAGTTGAAAAGGTTCAAATTTCTCCACTTTTTAACCCGGTTCAAAACGTAGGTCATTAAAAAAATACTTCCCATTAAGTTCTAATTATTATCACTAAAGACTATCATCTATAACCAATAGATGATAGAAAAAATATCCCATATCCATATCTCTGAATTTTAATCTTTCAATGATTATAGGATTCAATCACTACATAAACATGAGGACTTTTAGAACCAAGTTTCCCAAGCATTCAATAAGAATTTATTCCTTTATTCCATAATCCAAGGTGACTAGGTGATAACATTGATAGTTCTAGAGGTACCCTAAAAAACCATATAATTTAGACCCCAAATGGGAGTTACCATCTCCCATTCACATGGTTTAGTCCAATGGATCTTAATCCTTATTCACCATGGATGGGGATTGAATTAAACCTCATACCAATTCAAGTCTTCTCTAAAAGTAATTTTCATAAATTTTAAGTTATTTTAAAACTTGTTCACTTTGGTATATTATAAAAGAATAGTTAATTATATTCCACATAAATTTAAACTTTTTGGAACAAATAATCATTTCAAAACCCAAAAAGGTATGACACATGGTCCTAGTATCATTCCCTTAAACTATATACAACATCATCATCACTGTAGGATGTTAAAATACATAGAAAATTTTATTATTACTAACATTAAATTTCTTGTAATAGGCCCTCGTCGCATGATCATAAACTGTATGACACATAGTTGGCTACAAACCATAAATTTTGTAGCACATCATCTTTATTTTATGACATTAAACTAATTGATCAACATCATGGTTGAATGATTGTAACTACACCAACATCAATCCTAGATAAAAAAAATTAAACTGTGTAGAAGGAATATTTATTTATAATTATTAAACATTAAAAATGGATGACCAACTTTTTTGAGTGGAAAACCCATCCTTTGGTTTCAGTTTCCTACTATACCATTCCTCATAATGTTGCATCGATTAATTCCCAATTCAATAGATATATAGTGATGAACTGGTGCCTTATCCTATGTCTGAACACCATTCCATTGTACTCTCCCCATCGTGATGACCAGTTTCTCTTTATCGGGAACCCTCTTATCACCCAACATAAAGATAGTTATTCTCTTAGGATATGGTTTTTCCCATTTCTATTCCAATATTCCCTCATGATGCACTAAATTCATGAAGGTTTAGAACCCATAGTGTTGAACTATACCTGAATTCTCTATTTATTTCACCTTTACACTTCATTTCATCCTCGATTTGGATCCCCATTAATCATTGATTTACAAATGGAAACCCCTAAAATTATATAACAATGTCACAAAGGCAGTCCTTCTATATAGGGTAATCATCCTCAAGTATTTTCTACAACAACATGATAGGTCCCATGTTTTTAATACATGGATAGTGGTAAAAATTAATATTTTTGTGACCATTCATGAAGATGAGATAGTGGAACTTATATTTTGAAAAAATGTTCAATATTAATCCTCAACCCATTTATCACTACCCTATGAATCAAATCTAGGAAGTCATAATTTACCTGGTGTCCACCCTCCTTTGTTTTCGTGGAATCTAATTCCCTCATCATTGCCTCTGGCTTGCACTCATGCGTGTTTGTTAATAAAATAAGTCTTATAGGTTTTCATCTAGTTATATTCACTATTTTAAAGGGTTCATTTAGTAGCCAACATGATATTCCAACTATATCCCATTCACCCATGTTGTGTTCCTAAATATGATAAGGGTTATATTTTTTTACTCGTTGTTCACCACACAGAGGAGGAATAATGTTTTCTTAAATGTTTTAGCATATTTTTTACCAATAAGATCATGTATTTTCATATTTATAATAAGGATACCCTTTCAATCCTGGAATCATGATTTTAAACTACACATCCCCTTTAGCTCATTCCGAGGTTATCTGTGCGGCATTGGAATTTCAATCCAAGTTAGCTTTCACTATACTCTTCGTGCCATGTAGACAATATCTTCCATTTTTATTTCTTATTTCATTACATTAAATTACAGACCCAAAAAATCCTCACTATATAATGGGAAACTAATAGTCTAACATCCTTGTTGCGTGATTTCAAACTGCATGGTTTTGTCCCCATCCCATGACCCAAAATTACGTGACGATTTTGATCCTTAGTCACGAGTGTTCCCACCTTTTGTGTTGGTCTCCTACAATGTAACCTTATATAAATATGATTGGATTTAATTTTTCCTAAATGAATATTTTGTGATGTCAGGATCTCCTATTCTAGGACCATCCATATACTCTATATCCATTCCCAACATCACTTCTATTAATGAGGTTTTAAATGATCCCTATTTGGTTTTAGCTAATATTTTCCACTATAAAACCCATTCATTCACACACCTCTTCTTCATGTGATTCATATCTCTATTTTAGTTTCTTACCCCTATAAATACATGTGGATTGACTCAAAATCCATGAAATATAAATAAACATTTAGATATACTTTAGCAGGCCTAACCATAAGTCTCAAATATCATCCACCATGTATTTGTTCACAATTCCCCATTGTCTATCTTTCTTATCTCCTTACATATTAACGAGGAATCACATTTAGATAATAATTTTTCAATCATCACAAACTTAAAATGGGTGCACACCTAAAATAGACTTTTTATATAGTCATTGAGCTTCCTAATTTATATCAAGATTTCCCTTCTTGATACCACACACATTATTCCTTCCCCCAATTTACATTTCATGACCTTAAACTTAGAATGGTCCAAGTTAAAGTTTTATAACCTTAAATATTAATAAGACCTTAGTCTAAATTGCATAACCTTAAAGTAATAAACAATACCAATTAGGCCTTCTTATATAATCACATGGTGTCTTCAATTCATGATGGGTTTATCACTTCATTCTTTCTATATGGGAAGCCTCCAATCTAGTCTGAGCACCAAGATCTTAAACCATATGCAGCCCTTTCAAAGGATGATCTACCCTTGACATGAGAAATCATTTATGTTAGGTTTTCCACATTTTCCTCTTTAATGGGTCATATCATTCTTGATTGAATCAATACAACCTTAAACCCCATAAACCTCCATGTTAAATCTATATAAGATTTAACCCTATCCCTCAATAGTATGACTAGCATGAATTTAAAATATCTAAGGAAAGATGTGCAAAGGATCATTATGATGAAAATATATAAAGATAAAAATGATAAAAAGACATGTATTTTATCATGAAGATCTCACTTTTCAGGGAAAGGTAAAATTTTTGAGTACAAGTGGAATTAGATCAAATATTATATAGATTACCATATAAAACCAACAGAAGCCTAACTTTGCTAATCGAAACCATTGTTCTATGAAAATGAAATTTAAGAACCTTCATCCCCCCCCTCTATTTTAGCTATATTAATTTTAACTACATTGCCTTATATCATTACAATTTATCATTTAAATGCATGTTTTAGTTCTAGTTTTCAAGAACATAAAAGGAACGTTCCTTGATTGGAGTCTCACATCCTTAAACAGAGAACCTAGATCCATGAAACATGAATTTAAACTATATCTATTTCCCTCAAATTCATCTAAAATAGTAACAGGATTTCGAATTCACTTAGGATTTTGTTCATGACCGACACTATATAGAACACATAACTTTATTTCCAAGCATTATGACCTAGAACCATATGCACCCATTGAAATCATTCATTCCTATATGGAAATTTATAATTCACATTGATTTTGATTCTCCTAAGATATGCGATAGCTTTTTCCCTTTGTTATGAGCTATATGTCTTTAAAATCTATAGTGTCATGGAATAACCTAGTCCTCCCCAAGGCATGGTAAAATATTTCTTATGTCTCTTCTGGGGTTGAAAATCCATTATCGTGAGTTCATCCCTCTTATATTCATGGTGCATGATGGTATAGACCCAGGGTGATCAATTAAAATGGGGGTCCATGTCTCATATTCACAGAATTTTCAAAGACAGGGGAGCTCTAAGATAGATCATCGGAAGGTCGGCCTTTTGAATACCCAGAGAGTTACTCACTGAAAGGGTTCAAATATCTGAACATCTATTGGATATGAAGAAGCTACTCTTATTATTGTTGATGACTTGACCACTCCAATGGATATAGGCCTCCAGAACCCTGTTATAACCCATCACCAGCATGCTCCATGCATTAAGGAAAATAATGGAATCATCCTCAAACATGAGGTACAACACAGAAGGAAGACACATTCTTATGCAAAACGAAATAATCTCACCGCTACTGATGCTATGATGGATGAGTCGGCTAAAAAAATCCAGGGTGATTATAAAGATGGCCGGTGAGATGGGGTCTCCTATAATAAGACCACAAGACACCTTGATGAAACCGAAGGCTTTGCCCATAAAGATAATCAACATCCAGGATGAGCTAAAACAACAGAAAATAATATCAATATTCCTCATGTACAGGCCCATTCTTGTAAATACTTTGTTGATCAAGCCCTGTTCGATGTGACCAGAAGACTTTATCATATCGAGCTTGATTTACATATTAGAGCCACGAGTTTTAAGATTAATATCTCTGATAATTTCCTAGGCTATTGCTTTTTCTCCCTGGATAGAGCATCCCCTCATAATGTCGTGTTGTTCCAGTGAAATGTAGTTGGGATGATGAATATCTAACTGGGCATTCAGGATGCTGGTGAGGATCTTATAGGAGATGTTTCACATGGCGATCGGGTAGAAATGCTCAATAGAGGAAGGTGTCCTAGACATAGGAGTGAGAATAATAGAGGTAGAACATTCCACACGAGGCATCAAACCACCATAGAAAAAGTCCCGAATCACCTCAATGAGATCACCTTTCACTTTATGC
Source organism: Viscum album (assembly GCA_963277665.1). Taxonomy (NCBI): domain Eukaryota; kingdom Viridiplantae; phylum Streptophyta; class Magnoliopsida; order Santalales; family Viscaceae; genus Viscum; species Viscum album. Next base: position 1,216,731,035 of record OY728143.1, read on the forward strand.
CATGATGCTCTGTAAAACGCTCCAGGGAATCCATCCAGATTAGCTGCACTATCAGGAACAAGGTTCTTCATGGTCCCGTGAATTTCTGCCTCTTGGGGAATGGCACACAGAGCCTTATTGTTGCGAGCAGTGAAAGTGGATTGAACAACATCAATGAAACCAAGAGAACCCTCCGGGTACCTGTGAGATAGATTCATGCGAGGGCTATCAATCAGGATTTGTAAATGAGATCATGATAGCTCCCCTATCACCTCACTATTGTCATAAAAGGACCCATCATCCAGCCCAATTCTCGGATAGCCCCACCTTTTCCTTTCTTTGATGCATGCATGGAAGTACGTAGAGTTCTTATCTCTCTCCTTAAGCCACTTGATTCACACATCCTCTCTTGCTTGATGTTCCCGTATCAGAAGCATACCCATCAAATACTAATTTCTAGTGGAAAGAGCCACAAATATCTATTCATTACAATACTCATTATGTTTCCTTTCAAGACGATTGACGTCCTGCATGGCCAGGTCCACAGTGTTGTCGGGTAAGTGATTATACTTCGACCAGACTAAGAGTTTTGATTTGAGTCGACAGAGTTTTAAGTGGAAAGATGAACACGTGTGCCCATAGTCATGATCATTCCAGGAGGAACTCACTAGATAATTATAGCTAGGGAGGCTTTCCCAGTGAGGATAGAATCTAAAGAAAGCATGATTCTACTACCCTGAGGAAAGTAAAAGAAGGAGCAGGGAGTGATCTGAGATACCACGTGCCAAGTGTGTCACCTGGGAATTATGATACATAGATAAGGCATGCACATTGACCAAGCCTCGGTCTAGGTGACTCCGCAACCTCTGGTTCCCATGTTGGTTGTTACAACACATGAAACAGTCACCTGCGAACCCAAGGTCTATAAGCCCCCAGCCCGCCAAGAACTGGGAGAAAATGAGGCTTTCTTTCCTATTGAAAGGCCCACACCCCTTACTCTGCTCCGGATCCACAAAAATGTTAAAATCTCCCACAAAATACAAAGGTCAGTTCTGAGGATCAAAATTATTAAGTTATCCCCACATAACTTCCCTTTGATGGGAATCATAGCTTGCATATATAATGTAAAGAAAGAAAGGGTGAGGCCCTTGAAAGAACTCCACCATGATAAACTGGTCCCCCTCCCTGGATAGAATGACCAAAGAGCTCCGGTTCCAAAAGATCCATATGTGCTTTCTATCTAGTTCAGCATGTATGTAACCGTTCAAGTTAATTTTCCTTGAGAACTCAGTGATTTTACCTGATGGTTTCTTGTGCTCAAAAATGTCAATGATGGAGATCTGGTGTTTGGAAATATCTGAGGTCATGAAGTCCGATTTAATGTGATCTCCAACACCTTGGGAATTCCAGATGAGAATAGAAGTCATTGGGAGAGAAGGAATTTGGGATTGGCCCCATATTGCATGGCCTTGTCAAAGTGTGAGGATACCCACCCCTTTAGTTTTCTGTATTGAGATCGAGTATAGACACCTATGTTGCTAGGGTTGGGTAGGCTAAACGGGCTTCCAGTGGCATGTGTCACGGAGAAAACTCTATTCTTAATACCCGGTAGGGATTGAAGCACCCTCACGTGCCTATCATCCTTCCATGTTATGTATCCCTCTGTAGGATCCAGGGAGTGGTCTGATTCCGAGAGAGGAGAAGGTCCCTCGAAGGAGAAGCCTAGAGGAACTATTTCCAAAGACCGTTCAGCCGGACCACGACCACTTCAGGAATCACTAGATCTGTTGGGTGGAAGGGGAGTATAGATGGTGTGATAGGGAAAAGTGTAATGGAGGATAGGAGGGTACTAACCTGTTGAGGCAGACCCCTCGGGATGAAGGGCATCGTGTCCCTACATAGCACTTTGGCTACCTACAACTTAGGATCAGAAGGAAGCGGTTGTTCCAAAACCGCCTAGAAATCCTCCGAACCATCATCAGGAGATGAAGTCACCTCAAAGTTTCTACCTGAAGGGGCCATGGTAGGAGGGATCACTCGAACGCAAGATGGTGTTGTCAGAACTGAAAAGCGACGACCTCCCTGCCGAAGGCGGTAACACACTTTCAAGGAGTGCCCCTGAAGGAGGCAGTGGGAGTAGAAGCTCAGGAAAACAAGGTAAGAGATTTCTTGAGACTACCAGAGAAAATCATCCACCCAAAGATAAATTTTCTCCGGAATTGGCAGAGAGATATCTAGTTCCAAAAAAATACGGGCCATAGAAACCTCTGCGCAACATATGGTACAAATATCAGAGCACAAGAAGCCACCTAGAAAGTCTCCAATGGATTTGAGAAGGCCCTCGTTTTGAAAGTGGAGAGGGATCCCCAGACAGATGACCCACACCACAACAAGGGGGGACTCTCTCCCCCGGTGAGCGTCCAAAGTCCACCAGGAGAGGTTGAAGCTTCATCGACCCCAGGACCAAGGATCCTTACACCACGCTTGTATGAAATCATCTTACGATGATAGGATGATATAGAAGAGTGACGATGAATCATTGGATATTTTTACTAGGAGGCGAAGACCCCAAGATCCCACAAAATGCTAAAAAGCCGCTAGAGATGGCTTCACTGAACCAAAACGGGCAACCGGAGTGAAATGCAGGCAAGCTGAGGCCTCCACGAACGTTGCTGCAAGGAATTCAAGGTTGATCTGAGAACCTTCTCGAGACACCGATGGCTGATCAAAGGAGACTTCAGGGAAGCAGGGGATGCTTCCAGATGAACCACATAGAGCATCCCAGAAAGAGGGACGAACACTAGGACCTCAGGTGGGAGCGTAGGGGGGAACATGGGGTGACTGTGCAAGATACGGATCTGCGACCACCATGGAGGAGGGGAGAGGGAACTGGCGAAGAAGGGTTGTAAGAAGAGCCAAGATCAATGGGATCTGATGCTGAGAGGTGAGGCACCGACCAGGTAGAAGAGGCCACAACACTATTTTTTTTGAAAAACCGGCGGCGCGTGCAGCACATCCTCCTGAGCCCAAGAAGGATCCATCATCCTAATCCCCTGATAATGGTATTAGGTTATCTAACTAAAAACTACACACTTTTTAAGTGTGAAACTTTTATTTTTGTTTATTAATTTGGAAATTTTGGGAAAATAATCCAAAAAAGATCTTGTTAATGACTTCTGAAAAATAAAAGAAATTTCAATAGAATTGTTTTAAAATTAATAAATTTTAGATCTCGAAATTCCTTTTATATTATTTGAGGAAGAATTACTTTGGTAATTTAATATCCACACATATGACAACCCGTATCTTTAATACACCTTAATTCATGATTTCTTACTTAAAGGTACAAATTATTCAATCCCAGATGATCATAAAATATAGTGTATTTGATAAATTAGATACATAGAATAGAAAATTGAAATAGAAATACAATGACCTTATAGAATACTTCCTTAACATTCTCCTAAAATTACAGAATTATTATAAAACTACATGGGATAACCTGTAGACACACATAAGAAAGGGGTGATAAATAAAACCCAGTAAGGTAATAATGAAAGAATAACATGAGGTAAATTAGTATATGTATTCCAAGATTCATATATAGATAACATAAAGGGATGAGATTAATAATCTTGAACAATGAGGCATGATATAACATTATAGAATAAACGTAACATATGAAAGTGGAAACAACATAATACATGAAATCATAAATATAAGTCATGACTAACCATGAATAGATCATAACATAGAATTTTTAGGATAACCTCATATGCACTATACATGGAATATCATGTGATAAAAACATTACCCAATGAATTGGAGGGATATATAATTTTTGTCCCACCTATCGCTTTCATATAATGTACATTCAAAAGTTTTCCACACAGATAATAAACGTAAGGATATAATTCATCACTTTTAATCCCATTATTACATAGTATAGGTTATATATATGTAAATACCTAATCAACGAAGGATGTTTAAAACTAGGTAAATACTTTTGAGTGGAAATAGGTATGAGTATTCATTATAAAAATGTTTGGAAAAGAAAATTGTAGGATGAATTCAACAACATAACGGGGGTACATAAATAATCATGATGGGTTAAATGTGAGTGGAAGGGGTATCTAATCACTTGAAAATAATAATTACAGTAAGAAGTATGCGTGAAAACAAATCACAACATGAAAAATTAAGAAAAAGACCTAAATTAAAGATGGTTCTTGAATAATGTTGAGAAAGAAAAGATTCCTTACCTTGAGAGGATGCTTCAAAAATCTAGAGAGGGACTTCATAAAAGAATGGGGAACCTTGGGAGGACTCTAGAGATTGAAATACAAATTAATTTCATGCTACAATGCTTTCGAGTGAAGAGTAATAAGAGTTTGGGTGGGTTTATATTGAAAAAAGGATAATTCTTTATTAATTTCCAAACATATTATTTTTACTCTATATGAAAAAGTAATAATACATTTGGTGATGTGGAAGTGAGTTAAGTTTATAAATAATTGATTTTAAAACTTTATAATATAATATAGGTTTTATATGATTCATTAAAGTTTATAAAATTAAAAAAATAACCTAAAAACACATTATATTAAAAGGAAAACATAATATTCATCATGAATACTCTTATTTAATTTATTACATCACTTTTGGGATTTTATAATATCATAACACACACCATATATTTATATTGTATTTAATTTTGACCCAAAAAATCATCTATCTCTAAAAATTATCAAAAATTACCATTGGAAAACTTTAATGTGATGATTTAAAAAATAATTTTTTTATCCAAATAATTCTTTATGTATGATAATTTACACTTTTAAATAAAAAATACACATTTAATGAGACATACTTGAATTTTTTGAGAATAACTATTTTTAGAACCTTATAAAATAATTTTTGGCTTCGTAAAAATATATTATGATAAATTTTTAAGTAATATTATTTAATAATATTATTTTACCAAAATACCAACTATTTTAAAAATTATTGAATTCATAAAAATAAAGTGTCTTGATTGAAATTATTTATTTCCTAAAAATACAATTTGTGATTCATCGTATCAAAATATCATTTTTATCACACCTATTTTTTAAAAGTTATAATGTAATAAAAGATAAATATAATAATTATTTCATTAAAAATATAAAAATTCATAATTTTAGGTTCTAGATACGTATCCCTTTATTACACTAGTTTTTTCCAAAGGGTAAGGTGTGCCATGGTGAGATTTCCATAGGGTGTTTTAGCGAACATGGTTTTGGTCACGATCTTGATGAGATTGAACTTCTCTCACAAGAGGTTTCACTCTTGATTTAGTTTTTGAATATCGAATTTAGACTAGTTAAGGGAAAATCCCAATGACATAGATCCCATGGAAGCTCTGATAAATGGGATTCATATGGTATAATCCTACTAGTCTAGGCCATTTCTTCTTTCTCCTATGTAAAATTGACTTTATCATAAACCTTAATATACTAATAATAATGTTACTTATAAAACAACAATATTATAAATGGTTATGATTATTTGTGGTATATTAATATGATAGGATATAACTTATAATGGTTTAAATTAACCAGAGTAGTGTATGTGTTTTATATAGCAACATTAAATAATAATTAATTTATTCATTCAAAAAGAGAATATCATTTTAAAAAGTTTGGGTAGAAAAATTCTTCCCAAATACAGACATTTTACCCTAAAAATTTTAATTTCATACACTAAATTGGATGAGGATACTTTTATTTCATCCCTCTTCTAATTCCCATTTCGCTTCCTCAAAGTTATGGTTCCACCATAACTCTTTGACCATGTGAGTTTTCATGTTCTCTAAAACTCTATCTCTATGATCTACGATCTTCAATGACTCATCCTTGCATGAAATATTTGTCTCCAATGATACCAACTATTTATTAAGTACATTTTATGGGACCAGTATGTACTTCATCTTGAGGGACACAAGGAAATCATCATGTTCTTGAGATAGGTTAGCTGGGAGTGCTATTCAATAGGCCATTGATCCGATATGATCAAGGATATCCAAGGGAAAGATTAATCTTGGATTAAGCTTTCCATTATTCAAAATTCTCATGAATTTCTTCTAGGGTGATATAGGACAATACACATTATCTCTGACCTCAAACTTCAGGTCTCGTCAGTGATTGTCTGCGTTGCTTTTCTAACTTTTATGTTTGAATTTCATATAATGATGAATGGTTTGAACCTTCTATTTTTTTTCTTTGACACGATCATGTCTCATTATCTTCTTCTCTCCAAATTCAACACAACATATTGGAGTCTGACACCTCTTCCCATACAAAGCCCCATTATGTGAAATTTGAAAGCTATAATGGAAACCATTATTATATGAGAACTACACTAGGGGAAGGTGTTATTGATCCCAACATCATTTGAAATCCCTTGAGCATGATCTCAATATATTCTTTAGATTTTGGATGGTTCCTTAGAAAGACCATCTATTTGAGGGTGATAAGAAATGATAAGGCTCAGATCTGTATCTAACACTTGTTGAAGTATTATCCAAAATCATGAAGTAAACCTCATATCTCGATAGATTAAAATAGAGGGTGGAACTCCATGAAGCCTTAACACTTAATATATATCCCAGTGTGTTGGTCAATATAGAAATATTTCTTGATAGAAATTAAATGTACTTACTTGGTAAAGAGATTGACAACCACCCAGATGGCGTTATTTTCTTTAAGGTTCATGGGGAGTCATATTATGATATATATGGTTATGTTTTCCATTTCCATAATATTATGGTTAATTTTTTCATTATACGCTTCGACTTATGATGTTCTTCCTTGAATTGTTGGAATACCAAGCATCGAAATACAAACACCACAATATATCTCTTCATTTTATCCCACCAAAAGTATTGATTTAAATATCTATACAAATCATTGATTCGTAGATGAATAGAGAAGGATGAGATATGCACATCATTTAAAATTTTCCTCTTCAGTTCTAGTTTTTATGGGACACATATCCTGGTTCCAAACCTTATAACTCCATATTTTGAAAATTTTAACTCTAGAATATTTTATACCATATTCTGTAATGACACATCATCTTTCAATGACTCCTAGATCATCTAAATAATAGATGATTGAGAATTTATTTTTTAAAGGTAATATGAAGAACCATTTATTATTCCCATTTCCATCATTTTCATGTCCAAGAATATTGGATCCCTTGAAATCCTCATCATGGATAGGGTTGCAGGATCCTTTCTACTCAGAGCATCTTCCACTTTGTTCTCCTTCACAGGATAGTAATTTATTGAAAAATAATTATAGATTATAATATATAAACACATTCATTGGAACAAAATAATTTCATTTTATGTGTAAATGAAATTGGGGTTTTTTTATCCAAATTTATGTCATAATTTTCTCCATATAGATTGTTTCACCAAATATTCAATGCAGAGATCACTACAACCAATTATAGATCATGAAATAGAATTTTATACTCATGAATCTTTAATCAGTTTGAGGAATAGTTTATAACTTATTCATATTACATGAGTACACAACCCAAAATATTTTTGTATGAATCACTATAGATTAGAAATTCTTGCCCGATGGTGGGTAATGTGAGCATAGGTATAGTGATTAGCCTTATCACCAAATATTTAATGATCTCTTCACATTCAGTAGTCTAGAAACAATTTACACCCATATGAGTTTTTTGGTTAGTGGGATTGAAAATTGTGTGAATTTTCTCACAAATCGATGATAGTACCCAAACAATCGAAATAAAAAATTAAATCTTCATCATAGATATTGTTTGTGTCCATCCTTTGATTTATTATAGTTTTGAAGGATCCAAGGATATCACATTACTGGTGATAACATTCCCCAGGAATGTTAATTTATCTTTCCAAAACTCACATTTACTGTACTTCAAAAATAAATTCTCCTTTTATAAAGTCTTTAGTAAAGAATTAAAATGCTCCTTATGTTCATCCTTAATATAGGAGTATATAAGAATATTATCTATAAATACTACAAAAATATTGTTGAGGTAATACCTAAATAATAAATTCATCAAATCCATAAAGATTACAAGAGAACTAGAGAGTCAAAATGGCATCACCATGAAGTCATAGTTCCCGCAACTTGTATGAAAATTTGTCTTAGTGATATATCATCCCGCCTTTTTATAACATAACGTTTCATTACATTTTACAAAACCGAGGATCTTTAAGGTTTAGTGTCTTGGAAACCCATAAATTAATACATTATGACATAAAACATTCTTCTTAAAAACTTGAAAGGATTCTTATTTTTTCATCCTAAGTTCATTACATCATCTCATAACCAGGGAGCATACATCAAAGGAAAGGGTGAGCAGAAGGCCCAGTAAGGGAAAAAAGAGAATCATTTTACAAGTGAACTTGAGATACATCAATAAAGTTATGATAAATATCTTTAAGGCATGAGAAAGATATCATGAGGCATCTAATAATAAAAATAACGTGTTTCATAACTTGAAGATGTGGCTACAATCTTTAACATAGACAATCATTTTCGTATCACCAAGGTCTATCCCCAAGGTGTCATTAAAAATTTACCAAGGTTATTCACCAAGGTATCGTTAAAATGGTCATCTCTAGAGATTAAGTATTTAACCAATGCATTGTAGCGCTAGCAGGGCACACCCTTAATTTGTCTTTATTATCATGTGAGTCACATATATCATCATAAAAATTTCATAAATAACCCATATAGTATAAAAGAAATATGTTTCATTTCATAATCATAACATTTAAAAAACTACTTTGAAGATGTGATCTTTATGTCACTTTAAACCCACGGAAAAAGGAAAGTGGGTTTCATGTATGAAAATACCAGAATTAAAATAGAAAAATTTGATATATATGTGAATAAAAATGTATAAGAAAGTCCTTTTAGTACTCACTTAATTAAATAAAATAATTTGAGAAAAATAGAAAGACATTTTGAGACGAAAATTCTGCAGCATAACGGCTATGTTACAGGGTTTTAGAAAACATTGAAAAGAGAGGAGACATGAGTAACCCACTCATAAATGATCCATAACACAGTAGGGAAAATAATATAAAGGATTTAAGAACATGTTAGTGGAATTTTATAGATATACCATATGAAATGAAGAACTTGAAAGGAAGACAAAAATAAGATTTCTCTTATGAAAATTCGACAGCCTAACGACATTACTTAAAACGTAAAAAAATGAATTGATGAGATCAAATAGGGTCTCTCATCATATGAACATAAAAAGTACAATATGATAGATATATAAGATCATACCCTAACATAAGAAAAGGAAATTTAATGAAATGACATGAAAATAAAACCTGAAAAATGAGAAGGGTGGAAGAATCCCTTACAAAAAATTCGGGAGCCTAACGACGCCACTTAAACATTCATAAAACGAAATGATGAGAGTAAAAGGGGATATATCATAATATGATAATTAAAAGGGAATTAATAAGAATATAAAATAGCATCCCCCAACATAATAACAAGGGTCTTAAATGAAATGACATACAAAACGGTACTTGAAAAGAAAGAGAGAGGTAGGATCCCTTACCTTGAAGAGTAACTTCGAAATCTTGAATTTTGGGACCATGGGAGGCTTGAGGGAACCTTGGGAGGTAAGGAGACCAGAACTTAGTTGAGGAGTATTTTGGAATGGAAAGGATGAGATAATGGCTTGGTATTTATAGTGGAAGTTAGGGGACAAGGCATTAATGGCCAAGGGACACCTCATTGGTGGTATTGGCAAAAACCATGGGCTTGACCAGGCTATTTTCCCATGGTATTGGCCACTTGGGACACCTCATACCTTATATTACTATTCATAAGTTGACAATAATTATTACATAACCATTACATCCTTAATGATGTCATTAAACACCCGAAACTCTAAACTGAAAATTTACTATTCACCGAAAATTCATTTTTTTCAGAAAAATCCCCAAAAATCACCATAATCTAATATCGATGATCTGAATTCAAAAATAAACTCCATTTTATAAAAATAATTTTCTATATATTTTTAATTTAATTTTTAATTAAAAAACACTATTCACCTGAAAAAACTAATACTTGACTAATAATTTCTGAAACAGTTATTTACCTATTTTATTGAATCACATTACTTAATCAAGGTGCCTAAATTATATTAATACTTTCTTTAAGTGATATTACTAATCCATTTGGTCAAATTACTAATCATAAGCATAAAATCACTATTCATAATTTACTATTCATCAAAAATTAAGTGGATCTTATTAGACTCTAAATTTCTTACTGAACATAACTGTAGAAGACCATTTTTTGAAAATCCTTAAACATTATTAATAATTTAAGGTTTTCATAAATATTTTTAACATAAAATTTTTCTAAAATTCATCAATAATATGCGTACTATATTTATCCGAACATTTGAAAATTCACAAACTTCATCATTAGAAAAAAATCAAAAAAAATTTAAATCAAAGGATTACACATAGCAGTTACGATCTCATTATGTAGCCCCTTATAACACCAGAATAGGACCTAAGGGTAAGGTGTGCTAGGGTGATAGAATCTTGGGGCCGCTCGGCCAACATTTCCTGAGTAGTGATTTCTATCAGCTTGCACTTCTCATGATGGCGATTTCGTTCCAGCTTCACACGATGAAGTTCGGCTTGGGTTTGGTCTAGAGCAAAGCCCAAAGGTTCTACCTCCTTCCCAAGTTCTGTCATATGGGCTTCGATCGGCCTGAGACTACTGGATGGGGCTATCAAATCTTCTTTCTATATTAATTAATCAAGATCACTTGTATTTATAGACAACAATCACAACATTTAGTTTCCAACGGTCTTATTGACCAACGATCATATAACAATCAAAACCCAATATTATTATTTTAATTATAATCATTTTATTAAATGAAATATTTTTGTAGAGTATAAAATAAAATAACACACAAAGTTAGGAAACAGAATTTATTTAAAATTTTGGGTCGTTACAATCTTCCCCCATTAAGAAATTGCATCCTCGCAATTTGAAAAATGGTCTTGTAAATTTCGTTGAAAGTCCCACATCAGAAAAAGAGTCAGTAAAACTATTACTTTAAAAGAAAGAAAGGGAAGTAAAAAGGTCACCCGAGTTAACCCATACTAGGATTCCATGTAGGGAAACATGGAATGGAAGAGAAAAAAGGGTCATGTTCATATGGAGTGTGATATAAAACATGATTAGGAGAAAGTTAACCACATGAAAATCACAAAATTATGATGTGTGTAAACGGTCTTTGATTACCCAGTAGGAAACGTAAACCAAAAACGTTTTTGTTTTACGTTCCTTTTCATAATTTTGAGGAATTCATTTACTACAGAGAATAAAAACATAAGGCAATATATTCACCTTCAAGTAGAGTTTCATCCCTTAATAATTTTCCACCTGGACTAATCTTTTCTCTAAACAATGAGCATTCAAAAAGACTTGGTCTCATAAAAAGCACAGGAATCATCTTTTAGAAAATCACATAATCCACAAAAGAATAACTATATTTTTCCTTTGTCTTTAGTCATCAAATACAACTAAAAAGGTTAGTATGAGAACATATAATCCCCAAAAAAGGATAATCATATATAAAAAGAAATATGACTATTAATCTCCAAAATTCAAAAAAGTACCCATTGTTCCGGAAAGACCATTCGATAAAAAATCATCCTTAAAATTCTTCAAAATAATCCAAACTAAGATTGAGACCCAAAACTCATAAGGATTTAATCACATAGTCCTCCCCAATAAATCTTAACATTTATCTCCAAATAACATCGACTACTATTAAAGTTTCATACTAATGTGTAATTAACCTATTCACATATTCTCTATGCTAGGTTCATCATTTTCCAGAAATAACCCAAATCACCATATGTCCACAATAAATACATAAATTCCAACAAAAAAAATCAACCATTCCTCCTCAAATTAACTATTGTAGTATTTTATTTCCCTTTGGCATATAGTACTCCAAAATAGAAAACATCGTCCAAAATAACCTTTATCGTTTAATCACTAAATCATTATCCTATACACAGGATATCCATTTGATAAATCATAAGTTTCCAAAATCAACTTATTCTTGATCCATAAAAATAGCAGGTGCATTAGTCAGTCCGAAGGGCCTAACAAAAAACTCATAATTCCCATATCTTGATTAGAAGGATGTTTTTTGGAATATCATCATTCTTCACCCTCAATTGATGATAACCAAAATGAAGATCAATCTTAGAGAAGAATTGAGTCCCATGAAGTTGGTCAAATAAGTCATCAATTCTTGGAAGAGAGTGTTTGTTCTTCACTGTGATCCCATTTAGTTCTCTATAATCAATGCATAGATGCATCGATCCATCCTTCTACTTCACAAAGAGAACTGGTGCTCCCCAAGGAGGCACACTTGGTTGGATAAACGAATTCTCCAAAATATCTGGGAGTTGTTTCTTTAATTCCTCTATCTCCACATTTTCTATCCTATAGGGGGTCTTTGACATCGGATGAGATTCAGGTACGAGTTCAATGGAGAAATCTACCTCTCTTTCTGGGGGAGGTTTGGGTAACTCCTTAGGAAATACGTCAATGTATTCCTAGATGATGGGGGCATTCTCTAAAAGAATAAATCCTTTATGAAAAACTTATTTAATTTATGAGACTTTTAACTAAAAGTATTTTATGTCTTAAAACTTCATGCGTAGACAATTACATTTTTCTATAATTCCTTCAAAATGATTCATAAAAATATTGCGATTAACCAAACATATCCCCTAGGAGTGTCGTAACTAAGAGTGCAAGAAGGCCCGTTGTCATGTACCAGTTCTCGTTCGAGTCTAGCTCAAAGTGGTGTTTTAGATTTTTACCCTTATGTACATCTATTCTAGAGCCGCCTCTACCTTCTCGTATCCAGACATGGATGTATTTTCTTGATAAACTACTTACTCAACACTCACCGAAATACCAGGAAGATTTCTTATATTTAGACTTTTCTATAGGGTTCTTTCTAAAGTTTTCATATCATAATTTCAATAAATAACTAAACCATCCTTTGATACCAACTATAGCATCCCGCCTTTTTATAACATAATTTTTCATTACATTTTACAAAACTGAGGATCTTTAAGGTTTAGTATCTTGGAGACCAGGAACTTAATACATGATGACCTAAAACATTCTTCTTAAACACTTGAAAGGCTTATTCTTTGTTCATCATAAGTTCATTAGAGCATCTCATAAACTGGGAGCATGCATCAAAGGAAAGGGTGAGCAGAAGGCCCCGTAAGGGAAATAAGAGAAACATTTTACATGTGAACTTGAGATACATCAATATAAGTCATGATAAATAACTTTAAGGCATGAGAAAGAGATCATGAGGCATATCATAATACAAATAACGTGTTTCATAACTTGAATATGTGGGTACAAAATTTAACATAGACAATCATTTCTGTATCACCAAGATCCATCCCCAAGGTGTCATTAAAAAATTTCCAAGGTTATTCACCAAGGTATCGTTAAAATGATCATCTCTAGAGATTAAGTCTTTACCCAATGCATTGGAGCACTATCAAGAAAAACCCTTAATTTTTCTTTATTATCATGTGAGACACATATATCATCATCAAAATTTCATAAATAACCCATATAGAATAAAATAAATGGTTTCATTTTATAATCATAACATTTTTAAAACTGCTTTAAAGACGTGATCTTTATGTCACTTTAAACCCACAGAAAAAGGAAAGCGGGTTTCATGTATGTAAATACCAAAATTAAAATAGAACATTTTGATATATATGTGAATACCCCAGTAGAATAAATACCTTTGAGTATTCACTTAATAAAATAAAAGACTTTGAGAAAAAGAGAAAGATATTTTGAGATGAAAATTCTGCAGCATAACGATTATGTTACAGGGTTTTAGAAAACATTGAAAAGAAAGGGGACATGGGTCAGCCACTCATAAATGATCCATAACATAGTAGGGGGATAGAATATAAATGATTTAAGAACATTATAATGAAATTTTAAAGATATACCATCTGAAATGAAGAACTTTAAAAGAAGACAAAAATAAGATTTCTCTTATGAAAATTCGGCAGCCTAACGACGTTACTTAAAACTTAAAAAAATTAATTGATGAGATAAAATAGGTTCTCTCATCATATGGAAATAAAATATAAAGTATTATAGATATATAAGATCATAACCCAACATAATAAAAGGAACTTGAATGAAATGACATGAAAATAGAACTTGAAAAATGAGAAGGGTGGAAGAATCCCTTACAAAAATTCGGCAGCCTAACGGCGCCACTTAAACATTCATAAAACAAAATTATGAGAGTAAGAGGGGATCTCTCATCATATTATCATGAAAAGGGAAGTAATATGAATATAAAATAACATCCCCAAACATAATAATACGAGGCTTAAATGAAATGACATACAAAAAGGTACTTGAAAAAAAGAGAGAGGTAGGATCCCTTACCTTGAAGAGTAACTTCGAAATCTTGAAGTTTGGGACCTTGGGAGGCTTTAGGGAACCTTGGGAGGACTCCTTGGGAGGTAATGAGACCCAAAATACGTTGAGGAGGATTCTGGAATTGAAACGATGAGATAATGGCTTGGTATTTATAGGGGAAGTGAGGGGACAATGCATTAATGGCCAAGGGACACCTCAGTGGTTGTATTGGAAAAACCATGGGCTTGCCCATGGTATTTTCCCATGGTATTGGCCACTTGGGACAAATAAAACCTAATATTACTATTCATAATTTGACCAGAATTATTTCATAATTATTACATCCTTAATGATGTCAATAAACACCCGAAACTCAAAACTGAAAATTCACTATTCACGGAAAATTCATTTTTTTCAGAAAAATCCCAAAAAATCACCATAACCTAATATCGATACTTTGATTTCAAAAATGAACTCCATTTTATAAAAATAATTTTCTAAATATTTTTAATTTAATTTTTAATTAAAAAAAACTATTCACTCGAAAAAACTAATACTTGACTAATAATTTCAGAAACAGTTATTTACCTATTTTATTGAATCACATTACTTAATCAAGGTGCCTAAATTATATTAATACTTTCTTTAAGTAAGATTACTAATCCATTTTGTCACATTACTAATCATAAGCATAAAATCATTATTCATAATGTACTATTCATCAAAAATTATGTTGATCTTATTAGACTCTAAATTTCTTACTGAACATAGCTGTAAAAGACCATTTTTTTGAAAATCATTACACATTATTAATTATTTATTGTCTACATAAATATTTTTAAAATATCCTTTTTAAAAAATTCATCAATAATATGCATGCTATATTTATCTGGACATTTCAAAATTCACAAACTTCATCATTAGAAGAAATCACAATTTTTATTGAAATAAAAGGATCACACAAGCCAGTTATGGTCTCATTACATATACCCTTATAACACTAGCATAGGATCTACGTGTAAGGTGTTCTAGGGTGATATAATCTTGGGGAGGCTCAACCAAAATTTCCAGAGTAGTGATTTCTATCAGCATGAACTTCTCACGAAGGCGATTCCGTTCGAGCTTCACATGATGAAGTTCGGCTTGGGTTTTGTCCAGAGCAAAGCCCAAAGGTGATACCTCCTTCCCGAGTTCTATCAGATGGGATTCAATCGGCCTGAGACTACTGGATGGGGCCATTGAATCTTCTTTCTATATTAATTAATCAATATGACTTGTATTTATAGACAATAATCAAAACATTTAGTTTCCAATGGTCTTATTGACCAACGATCATATAACAATCGGAACCAAACAGTATTATTTTAATTATACTCATTTTATTAAATGAAATAGTTTTGTTTAGTATAAAATAAAATTACACACAAAGTAAGGAAACAACATTTATTTAAAATTTCGGGTCGTTACAAGTGATATCCCCCTTCTTCACCTCTACTTGATAGTATCCCATGTAAATATTTACATTATAGAAGTGATGTGCTATATGTAGATAATTTTAAAAGTAATCAATTGATGGTAGAGAATACTTTTTCTTTAAAATGAAAATTTTAAGTTCATGATAATCAATGTAAAGTAACATTGACCCATCATTTTGCCTGATGAAGAGGACCGGTGAACCCCACAGTGAAGCAGTTGGGTGTATAAACCATTTATCTAGATTCTCAAGTATCTACTTCTTCAGGTCCTCAATTTCAATAACAACCATTATATATGGAGTCTTGGATATTTGAAAATATTCAGGTATAAATTCTATTGTGAACACAACCTATTGGCAAGGTGGAAGACATTAAAATTATTCAGGAAACAAATCAGTAAATTACCTTATAATGGGAATGTATTAATGGATGATCTTTCCCTTAATTTCAATAATTTAATCTAGATATTCTTGCTCATAAGTCCATAACATCCATTCTTGAGATGATAATACCAATTAAGATTCATTCTCTTTACCCATATATAAAATCAGTGGGCGATTCATGATATATAGGGTGATTTATCTATCTTAATAATCTATGTTGGATCTATATAAGGAATGATAATCCATAACTTTAATTATATTAATGTATTATAAAAGGGTTATCACAAGGTTTTATTGAAGGTTCAGCACAAAAATATGGATAGGGAATGAGTTATATTATTTGGATGAAACAATTGAACCACTCACCGTCTTCACTGATAACATGAAATTGTTGTTTTAAGGTGGTGTTTGAATAGTTTTAAATTTTTTTTTGATATTAATGAATATGTATAAATAAAATAAAAATGTACATTTTCACTTCATGAATAAAAAACTATTGTACCTATCATAATATAACTATCGGGATCCACCCCTACAGTTAGGGTTTCATAAGCTCACCCTTTTTCTCTAGGTCTTGGAGGTTTTTGTCATTAGTTATCATCAATAACCCTTAGATTAGGTAATTGATTCACATAGTGTACATTTTCCTTGTAGTTGATATATTATATAAAAGGATAATTGTTGACCAGAGTATTTCTTTCTTCCATCACATTGGTGGGTTTTTTTCCAATAGTAATTTCTAGCTTGGTTCCCTTCATTCCCATACCTAAAACATCTCCTTTTCCCCTTTAGGTAATTTCCAAGATTCTTCTTTTAATTATTTTAATAAGTGGGGTGGTGGAATTTCTTTACCCCATAATATTTCTCCCCCTTACCTCTATAATTATATTATATTCTCAGCCTCCTGTCTCTAGAATTGTGAGACCCTTGAGATTCACTGATCTCTATTTCAATCGTAAGGTCATTTTAGATAACTTCATCATAGTTGTGAAATTATAAAATGGCTAATTCTTTTCATAGAATCAGATTTAACCTGAAAAAGAAATCTTAAACTTTGCATTCAATGGTAATGAAAAATTCAGAGGTGTATCATAAAAGTATTTTGAAGTGTTCCACATACAACCTGATGGATTTATCATCATTTTTATCAAGGATAAGTACTCCCTCACCATTTTTAGATAGAGAGTGTGAGAAAAATATTTATTGAATTTTTTTTCAAAATTCCTTCCAATACATTTATTTGATCTCCTCCTTGGGCTCTATATTTTTTACCAACATCCACCATTAATCATATTATACTTCTATATAATAAAAAACCATCATGAACTTCTCTTGATATAATCATTGAAGGGTGGAGAAATAATTTTCAATGGAGTTGATCCATTGTTATATGATTAAAATATCATAAGATCCATGAAAAGTTGGAGGCCTTTGTCCTGTAAAGGTCTCAATTTTAAACTTCTTCTTTATTTGGGGGATTTTTTAATTTTTCCTAATTTGGGTTTCTTTTCAAAAACCGAGTCAATTAAGAATGTATTTTTAGGAATTTCATTATTCTTTCTCCCATTAGGTAGCACATATCATTTGGGCAGTCATCACATTTCCCATCACATTGGTTGTTGACTCGGTTTCTCCTATTTTTGGGCATTAAATAGAATAATTTAAAAATTAGGGATGGGTATTTTTAAACTACACAAATCATAAATGATAAACCATGAACATAAAAGGGGTTACTAAAAAATGACATAAATTCCACAATCAATGAATTTCTAGTTTCCAATCTATGTTTTCGATGATATATTTTATAATATAAAAATCATATGAGCATTTCCCCCCTAATAATGGATCTTAGAGGTCTTATTAATTTAACAAAGCATATCCCCTGAGAGTGTCAAACTAAATGTGAAAAAATATTATTTTCATTCACTAGGTGATGATTGAGCCTAGATGATTGTTCCATTTTTGGGGTTATTTACCCTAGGTACAACTATTCTAGAGTAATATCCACTTGTAGTATCCAAGCTGAGAGTTATTTTCATAGAAACCAAGTACTAAATAAATTAAAAAAAATTAGTTATGTTTTCCAATGTTTAGTCTTATCCCTATGTATTTCACTACTTTTTTCTAACACTGAACCAAAAAATAAATAGGCTTTTCTCTGATACCAACTTTGGAAACCCATATATTTAATACAACTTAATTCATGATTTATTATATAATGGTACACATTATACATCCCGGATGATCTTTTATCATGGTTTATTTTTAATATAAGGTACATAGAATAAAAAATTGCAACATAAACAAAATTACATTATTGATAACATCCATAACATGATCATAAAATTCCATCATTTTTCTAAAATTTCACGGGATATCCTGGTGATGCACATAAGAAAGGGGTGATCTATAAAGCCCAGTAAGGGAATAATCAAATCATATCATAAGGTAAATTAGTAAGTGTGATATAAGAATAATATCAAGGTAATATAAGAGGGGTGAGAATCATGATCTTGAACAATGGTGCCTGATATAACATGATAGCATAAAGGTGACATATGAATGCAGAAAACATACATGAAACCATAAACATAAGTAAATGATAAACTTCAAGACATCATAATTTAGTGTTATAAGTATAACCTCATATGAAATACACATGAAATCTCATGAGATAAAAGTATTAGCCAATGTATCATAGGGTGATATAATTCCAGACCCACCAGTCACTTTCATATCATATACATGTATAGGTGTGCCACAAAGATCATATAAGATAATGACATACTCCAAACATTTTAAACCCATGCTTAAAGAGTGTGGGTTACATAAATTTAAATTACCAATAAATTAATAATAGTTACAACTATGTGAATATATTTTAGAGGAAATGGGAATTGGTATTGACTATAAAAATGTTTGGAAAGGAAAATCGTAGGATGATTTTGATAGAATAACATGGGTACATCAAGATTCATTGAAGGGTTAAGTGATATATAAATGGGTCTCTAATAAATTTAAAATCACAAGGATAGTAATTGGGATGTGTTAAAACATATCCCAACATGAACAATTGGAAATCAAAAGGAAATATTTAAAGAAGGTTCTTAAATAAAGAAGAGAAGGAGATGATCCCTTACCTTGAGAGGTTGCTTCTAAAATATTGGGAGGAGATTCTTAATATATCTGAGGAAAAAATGGGAGGACTTTGGAGATGTAAAGGAATATTAATTCCATTCTCAAAGGATTTTGGGTGAATGTGAATGAATTTTTGGGTGGGTTTATATAGAAAACAAGAGGTGAATTCTTTAAAAAATTCCAAACATGGTTTTGGAATCTATATGATAAATTAATAAAAAACAAAAACCTTACCATGGTTTTTGAAATTGATTTATACCAATTATTAGTGTATTAAATTATTTTTTGGGATAAGAAACGAAATCATTAAAATTATACCCTTGATAATGTAGAAGTGAGTCACGTATATAATGATTTGTATAAATCATTAGAATATAATATTTCTTTGGGGGTATTCATTAAGGATTTATAAAATCATTAAAATAACCTCAAAAAACATTATTTTTAAGGGGATATAATTTTTTATTATCTTGGATACTCTTCATATCATTTATTAAATCCCTTTGGGGTTTTATACTTCCATAATACACATCATATATTTACACTTTATTTAATTTTAACCTAAAAATTCTATTGTCTTTAAAAATTATGAAAAAATAACCTTTGAATAATTTAGAAATTATTATATTAAAAAAATATTTATTTTATCCAAATAATTCTCTATTTATTATAATTTACACTTTTAAATTAAAATTTTATATTTAATGAAAAATATTGGTTTCTTGGACTATAACAGTTTTCAAACCCTCATAAAATTATGTTTGACTTAATGTAAATATATTTTATTTTATATTTGGTAAATATTATTCAATAATAATATTTTATTTAAATATAATTTATTTAAAAAATTATTGAATTCATTAAAATTGAGTGTCTTGATTGAAACTATCTATTTCAAAAAAATACAATTTAATTTTATCTTATCAAAATATAATTTTTATCAAACCAATTTTTTAAAATCATTATAAATTAATAAATGATATATATAATCTTTATTTTATTAAAATTAAAAAAATTCATAATTTTGGGGTATAGATATATAAACCTTTATTACAATAGCAAATACCCTAAGGTTAATGTTTGTAATTTTTATGGGGTGATTTGGGGAACATGTTTTGGGTCATGATCTTGATGAAGTTGAACTTCTTGCATAAATGGTTTTTTAAAAATCTTTAGTTATTGAATCTAATCTTGTTATTGTTCAAGGAAAAACCCTAGTGATGTTATCTCACTCAAAATATCTAATAAATGGTCTTCACAGGGAATAATTCTACTGGTCAAGGCTATCAAATATTTATTTACTGTCAATTGGACATTATTATAACCCTTAATACACTAATATTAATAGTTAATGTACATTGGATATATTATCAATTGTTATGATGCTTAATGGAATTTTATATATGAAAGAATATAATTTACAATTGTCTAAAATAACTTGAGTAGTGAATGTGTTTTCTATAGATACAATACATAATAATTCATTTATTCACTCAAAATGGAATTTTATTTAAAAAATGGGTAGTTAAAACACATGTGGTTAATACACAATCTTAATATAAAGAAATTCGGAGTTTTTTATCAATTAGTGTCTAGTAAATTTCAAATAAATTTGGGGAATCAAAAATTATTTTATCTCATAAAATTAAAACTCCAAGATATATTTTCGCCCAAATGAATATAAATGATTTTTAACTCAACATTTGACAACTATAATCTGTTGTGTGACATATTAAAGTCATAGGAAACCACTTAGAACTGAGATGATTTTTTTTGTTTTTTGAATATATTTAAAATTAAGAATTAGGAAGGATTTTTTAAATTAATAAAGGGAATATATTTACCATTTAACATAATTTTAATAATTTAATTCAAAAATAAATTACTTTGATAGACTTTGTATTGTTAATATTTGGTTGAAATAATCATAGATATTTTTTTTGTTTTTTATAATTAGAATGATCTTATTATGTACATAATGGATTTTTTTATGATGACCATGATTTCACTATTTTAATTTATTTGAACCTTTTTATGAGGTGTTTCATGGGTAAATGAAGATGACTATGCATGGGGAATTTTCATGCACCTAATTCTCACATATTATTTTTTGTGTGTTTTAATGTGTAAAGAGTAAGATTGTAATTGATATATGATTTTATGTAATGAAAATACTTCTTGTTAGAATTTATAAATAATTTACATGTTTTTTTGAATGAAATGTATAAATCAATTAATTTGTTTATGAAATAAATTAAAATAAAAAATGTGTAATGAAAAAGAACATATCATGTAATTTTTGAATATACATCTTATTTAGCTAGAGAATTTTCCCAGGTTCTTGCCTTAAGTGTAAAAACCATGTGGAAAATTATACACATGATGTATGTCCTTTATAGAAGCTGTTGTTGGATAAATTGATAATACATTCCATTAATATTGATATCACAAGTCATTTAACCCCACCTAATGACTCACATCACGTTAATTTTAAATGAAAGGCATGAAAACACAACTACCAGTGGAGAAGAATAAAAATTAGAATTTCAATTGACTATATGTCATGTACTTTTGTACATTATAATTACCTTATTTTTTTATATGAATGAAAGGCTTGGAATATAATTTTTTTAATTATTCACATATGGGGGAGCTATTTCTACTCTACAATTTAAACCCTCTAAATCATAAAGGTGTTTTTTCAATTTTTTCATTCCCCCCCATTATATTATTCTTCCAAGAGTTCTTCTTGTGTCCATGAGAAATGTTGAGCTTTTTCTAAACCCTTTCACCATTAACATGTACATGAAAGTTTAAATGGCCCATATCTAGGTGTCAATGATATGATTCATGTTTTTTAATAAACAGTTCTGGTACATTTGTCTTTATATTGTATTCTATTTTATAATATCATTATTATATTAAATCCAAAATACAATGGCTATGCTGTATTATACCAAGAAAAATATAGTCTTGTGAAACCAAATGAATTAAAATTAGTGAACCCATCATCATTAAGTGAGCATATTTACACTAATATTAGGGTTATTTACAAAAACATGTTTTAAAATACCTAACCACCAAACTAAGGGGTAAATTCTTAAAAGGAATAATTATTTATTTTTGGTATAAAAAAATAGCATAATTGAATTCACATGTTAAATGAATTTAAAAAATAATTTAATTTACTAATGGATTGTTTTTATAACAAACAATATTTGAAATTAAAACCCCAACTTGTTTTTTTTGTTTCATTTTTTGTTGGTTATTATTTTTTGTGCTTTCAGTATGTTGAATTCATTTTTATACCACCATCATTTAATGAAAATTCATCCAATATTCACCAACATGTGATTGTAATTTTATATCCTTCTAGGTTCAACCCATATACCCTTCTACTAAAGTATAATTAGGTAAAATCAATTCATAATGTCTTGTGATGGGCATGAAAAAGTTCTCACATTGTTTATAGTGATGAAAATATGTGTGAGTTTTGAGTGAAATATAGTTTATTCAGTCATTTCATTTTTCTATTTTAATTTTTCATTTACTTGGGTTCCACATTATCATATACAAATGGATGATTTTAGTACATGATTTTTCTATTAGTTTCCTAGAGAGTTTTATTATCCATATTATTCATTAATGTTATACTCATATTTGATGGTGTAATAAATATTTATGGATGATAATTATGAAGATGATTAATGAATTTTTATATTATACTATCAATATTTATCTATAATGGATCATCTAAAAGAATGAAATTTAAATTAAAAAATGTTTCCAAAGATGAAAAAACTAAAAAAACACCAGTTGGATAAATATAAAATGTTCTAAGTACTTAGAATACTAGTTGGAAGTATAGAATATATAATAATCAATGAGATAAATTTTATATTAAAATTGAATAATTCTTTCCTATTTTTACTAAGGAGATAAATTTGATGTGATCCCAAGTTGTTTTGAATTAAATACATTGAAAATTGATTTATCATATGTGTAAATTGAAAATGGGAATGTAGCATACAATATAATTTTTATATGAAATATCCATTCAGTTCTAATAACTTGATTGAAACCTTTACCACTCTAGAAGAGTTAATTTATCATATTCATTATATTGGAATTGAGTAAAAGGAAGAAATGGAGGAGTAACATTACATTTTGTACCCACCATCACTTAACCATGAATGGGTATCACCCTATATCTAAAGGGTGGTGTATTCCATGATGTGCATTATAGAAATTTGGGTCAACCTATACAACTTTTTATCCATGGAGAAGAGTTACTGCATTCCTCTTCCTAAAACACCAGAACAGTAAGTAATTTATTTATAAGTGGGAGTCATGATAAATAGGTGTTGGTTCACTAATAATAATCCACATCCACTTTCTGAGCATATGTTTTTAAAAATTCAAGACTCTAGAAACCCAGATATAGCAATTATATTACATTATTGGTATATAATACAAGAGTTACTATAAGATCAAATAACTTATTAGTCTTGGAAGACTATATAAATACATATGTTATATTTTAAAACATAATAAAAAACATAAACATATTGTGATAAAATTATTATACATTCCATCATATACCTAAAAAATAGACATAGTCCTCCTCTAGGTTTCTTAGAGAAAGGAAAGAAAATAAGGGAGAGCTCAGATAATCAGTAAGGAGTAGAAAACATTGGAAGTTTACATAACTTATACCTATCATAAGTGATATGAAAATATTAAATTAAAAACAAGAATCCATAATCTATTAAAACTTATGGAATTCTATATCCATGATAATAAATGAAAACATGGATAAAATCATCACTGATATTATACAATTGGAATGTATAAGGCCAAAAATTAAAAAATACCGCAAGGCCTTATACGAAGAAGCTTATCCTGTGATGGGATGAGGTATAAACCAAAAACCTACACATTTTGTCTCATGTGACCTATTGACTCATCAAGGGAATATATAATTCTGTGCTACACCTATCACTATATTATGTTCAATTCATTTACTATAAGAGTCATCAAGACCTTTCATATAATTCCTTGAGGATCCTGTTATAGAATAATACATAGCTATCCATATAATGATAAATATGAAAAATATACTTCCCTATACAATATAATAATGTGGAAATCTAGTATAATATCCATTAATCAACTTAGAATCCATTGGAAAATGTCAATGTTACATGAAGTACCGTTATTGAAAAAACATAGTTCCAAGGGTACTTATAATGTGTTGGGTTATCAAGGGAAAATAATAATTAGGTTCAATAATTTTCATTGATATTAGAACAAGGGAATGTTAAAAAAATCCTTTATCATGGTTCATTAATTAAATGTGAATATTTCAAATCATATCTACCAGGAGTGTCTCTCTAGGTGTACAGTATTAGGCCCACTCATCATGTATCAGTGTGATGGTTGAGTTAATGCTAAAAAAATAGTTTTTAGGGTGATTTAAATTAAGTTCATATTTACCATAGGAAAATCAATTTTATAGTATCTAGATATAAATACATTTAATTGAAATTTATAGACACTTTCACTTTATTGAAACATAGGATGATTTTCCACCGTGGAAATGATTGAGTTTTACAATAGTTTTGGAAACTCTTGAATCAAAAGAATATGAGAGAGAGATAAAAATATATAATTATAAATTCCCTAAAATTAATGATTAGTATGGACAGAATTCTTCCATGTAAATGTATACACCACCATAAATAAAATAGATGGAAATTATAACACGAGGATAAAGAATGAAAATAGGGATAAAAAACCCTCACTTATGGATCAGGAAGAAATTCAATTGGCACACCTTGAAAGAGTGGAACTAAAATTTATCTTTAAATTCCATGAATAAATGTATTTAATTATACAACATTTAAAATAGGTAGTATATAAATGACATTAAAGAAGATAGGATCATAATACCAAACATGTTCCAAAGATAGAAATTTGAGAAAAAAACCCTTACCTATTATCTTGACATCCATAAACATACTTTAACCTCACATATATAAAATATAAAATTTTTAATAAAATATTTTAGAATACGAATCATATATATTTTCTTTATACTCTTCTTAAATATTCATTCTCTATATGAATTGTTCTGATTTTCCATAGCAGGTGTTTGTAGTTTTGGTCATTTGTACTAGTTTCATAATAGAAATGTTTATATTTATTCTCATTTAAAATTTTATAATTTATAGATCATTAAAGTTGTTATTATGGATTTTTTTAATTATAAATTATTTTTAAAACTCCTTTCATGAGTGTTTTAGTCTTTATCCCAGAATATGTAATCTGCAACAAGCTTTTTTCCCTAATTCATGATGATCGACGTGTGTCTTTTTAATTAAGGAATTAAAAATTGATAAAAACTATCCATATAAAAAATCAATATTTACAAATTTATATCATATTATTCCAATAATTAGGTTCCTATTATAATTCATGATATAAATTCATTGTATTGTTCAAATCATCGGTAAAACAGACCAAAATATGAACATACTAAGATTTAATGAATTATTATAAGGTGGTTTTGTTGTAATATCATTATAATTGAAGCATAATGATATTTTTTATTATTTATTATTATGATATACGAAAAATGTATGTAATTATCAGAATATGCAATGGATATGAAAATATTATACAATTTCAATGAAGGATACCCTCTTAATATATATATTTTAAAGGATTAAAATAATGATGATCATTTGTTGATCATTTCGTTAATAGGTTCTCCAATTTAACATAATAAAACTTTAATTATTTTATTAAAATCATATTTATGATTTAATACTTTCCTTAGATCCATAAATGTAAGGCTGTGAATAAAAACAAAACATGTTTTGTTGTGGTGTCGGTTGTCTGCACAACAGATGAACTAAAATTTGTATTTTCTTAATTGATGGGGTATACAGACATAATGATAATAACATTAATATAGTAACATTATAGTGTATAAATTATTATAATATCATTATATTTTTGTGGTTAGAGAAAATTTTAAACAATATAATTATGAAGAAAAACTAAGTAGTTGATAATACTCACATCAGGTACTTGAATTTTCCTTGGAAGTCTCCTTGGAAATGAAGGCCTTATACTAACTTATAACACAAAAGAATCTTAAAATTGGGATAAGATTCTATATTTTTTAAAAATTTAGAGTTTAAAGGAGAAATTATACCGATAGTGATTCTTTAATTGGTAAAGATGATACCCATTTATAAGTGAAGGTAAGGGTAGTTTTGGGAGTAATCCTTATATTTTCAATAATGTAATGTTAATATCCAAGGTTCAAAGGACAAAAAATTTAAAAATAGGAGACGAAAATTACTTTGGGTAGAAAATCACATCAAACACTCATTTTAGAAAACTTTGAGTGTTTTAGGTATTTTTATTTTAACTTTTTTTACTTATACCCTAAATTATCATTAACTTAGTAAATAATATCTAACCTTAATAATGAATTTTATTGAAAATATTAATATTGAAAATTTTAAATTATTTGATATTTATAATTAGAAATTTTACATTCATTTTATCATATAAAATATCCAATGGTTTAAAAAGTAAATTTTAAATTAAATATAATTAATTTCATAAAACAATATTTTAAGGAAATAATTTTTTAATATTTAAATTTATGTATAGGATAAAATTATATTGGATACTAATTTTAATGAAATAAATTATTTTATTTTTTAAAAATATATTTTATGTGGCTTTGAAGGTATTCCAAAAACAAACCCCCTATAAAATACTTTGATTCAACAAAAAGACCCAAAATAATTATTATATTAATTACCATTTTGATTAGTTATAAAAATATTTTACAAAGTTTTTATAAGTTGAAATAATACTTTAAAATTAATATTTTTGTTCCTTAAATTCATTTTTTATTACTTAAATGTTTTTTAAAGCTTCAAGTTCATTCTTATATAATGATAAATTAATAAAAATTATATATTTGGTGGAAAATGTATTTTTTCGACTAAAAACATGCATTTTATGAAGAATATAAATATTCCATACTAAGATTGTTTTGGAATGAATAATTTAAAAATTATATTATTTTAGTCAATTTCAAATTTTAAAATTAATATTTTAAATAAATTTATGAATAATGGCTCTTTAAAGGGGGAATGGCAATATAGTTATGGATAAGTTTTCTACCTACTAAAGAATGGTCAAGGGTATTATATCCTCCCATAAATAATTTAATTTATGAAATTGGGTTATATATTATTTACTGAACAAATATGTGTATTTATTCCACATAGGTTCTTCCTGATCCCATGTTTCCTCTTCATGTTTATGATTTTATCATAAGACTTTCACCAATTGAGTTATCGGATTCTACAATACTTTCCCTCTAGTATCAAGAATATGGATTATTTATTATTTATAAGATAATTCTTGATTCAACTCTATCACCTCATGTGTAAGACTATGTTTTGGATCTGGTATGTATTCCCTCAGTAGTAAAATATTGAATACATAATGTACTTTAGAATGTTTGGTCAACATAGAAAATCGGTAATCTACTACCCCAATTCATTATAGCATTTTTGAAGTCCCAATGTACCTTTTTATTAATGTCCCCTTTTTACCAAATCTTACAAATCCATTTCATGGTGAAACCTTCATGAATACATGATATCTAACTTGAAATTTCATGTATTTCCTTCGATTGATAACATGAATCTTTTTTCTATATTGTGATGCTTTAATATTATCTAGAATATTCCATACATTAATATTATCCTCATCTAAAATCTATAGGTAAAAATATTTCTCTCTCTAACTTATTCCCAAAAGGTTGGATTATGCAACCTATTTCCATATAACGCATCATATAGTACCATCTGGACTCTCTAATGGAATATATTATTATATGAAAATTCCACCAAATGTAGTTACTGATCCCATATACCTTGGAAGTCATGGAAAAATTATCTTAACAGGTATTCCAAATTTTTGGTAATCCTTTCAAACATCGAATTATTTTGGGGATTATATCTAGTGATTAAATATAATTATGTGTCAAGATACCGTTGAATACATTTCTAAAATTTCAATGTGAACTTAGGGTTATGATCAGATACAATTGATAGAGGAGCCCCATGATGCCTGATTATTTAATTGATATAGAGATAGAAAAGTTTCTCAAGGGATAGATATTATCTTATCTATAATAAATGAGAAGACACGATAATTCATTCAATGATGAACCAAATAGAATCGTTCTTCCTTGGAGCATTTTAGTGTCCATTGAAAAATTTCATTGTAATATTTTCCCACTTCCATATATGTAGAGGTATAGGTTGTATGATTTCCCTAAGATTATTCCTCTTATCATTTACCTACTAGAATACATAGAATCTAGACACATAGACCACAATTTCTTACTTTATAGCATCCCAAAAGAAATGTTCTTTTAAATACCTTTACATATTTACGCTACTATTATGTATACATATATTTGAGAAATGTGCTCCATCCATCAGTTCCCTCCTCAATTTCAATATGGATGGAACACACAACATCTTCCCAAACTTCAGAATTCCATATCTATAGATTAATTCCATTAATTTCACATCATTAATTGATTTAATATTCATTCATATGTTATCTGCATCCTAATAGTACTTCTCTATATTTTCTAGTGTAGATAGTTTATCAATTTCTTGAAAAAGTATAGATAGAACCTTTGCATAAAAATTACTATATCGATATTGAATAAATTCATTTATATATAATCATTGTTAATCCTAATAATGGTTATAAATCCATGGTCCCTCTAACTCAATGCATCAAACACCTTTTTTCCTTAAAAGAGTAGTGGTGAATCAGGTATTCATAGTCCTTGAGTATCTCCAACCATCTTCGTTTCCTCATACTAACCACTTACAAAGAGAAGATATACATCAAAATTTTGTGGTTAATATATATATATATATCACATCTTTAACTATAGAGATAGTGTCTCCATATATTCCAAGAAAATATTATATATACAAACTAAAGATCATGATTTGGATAATTTTACTCATAGTTTTTAAATTTCCTTGATGAATAGAAAATGACTATATCATTTTAAATAAGAAAACAACCATGTCATTTCTTCCATGAATCACTATATATATAAAATACTTATTTATCTAATGGTAGAGTTAATATGGTTGAATTAATCAGTCTTATATTTAACTCTTCAAAACATTCCTTTGATTCCATTAACCATGAAAATTTAACCGCTTTAAATTTTAACTTGGTTAACTGGTTGGAAAACTATGAAAAAATATTAAAAACCCACCAATAGATTCCTCATATTAATAAGAAAATATAGATCTATGTTATGTTTGTTAGTGTAGGTAATTATTTGACTACCTCTGAATTTGATGTATCAAAAAATATTCCATATAATGAGACAATAAGGATATAAAAATAAACATTATTGAGACAAAATTCAAACTTACTTTATTTTTAATATAATTCTTTTTTGTCTAGGATCTCCAAAATTATTGTCAGATGAATTTCATGCTCTTCGTAGATTTTAGAGTATATCAAGATATTGTAAATAAAACAAAAAATTTATCCATATACTCTTTTAAAACATGGTTCATCTTGTCTATAAATAAATAAGGAACAATATTCAATCAAAACGACATTATCGTAAACTCATAATGGCCATACGTAGTTGGAAATTCCATCTTGGGCATATCATCTTTATTCACCCTTAACTGGTCATAACCAAAGTGAAGATTAAAAATTTTAATGCATTTGGATAATATAAGTTTATCAAATAATCACTCAATTCATGGTAAAGGATAATTATTATTTATCGTAATGGCAATAATTTTCCTATAATCAACACACAGTCTCATATACCCATCCTTATTTTCATGAATAAAATCAGGGCTCCACACAGTGAAATAAAATGGTTTATAAATCCATTATCATAGTAATCCTGTAGTTATTTCATGAACTACACCATATCCACTTCCTACATTATATAATGAGTTTTAGATATAGTACATTCATCGATATTGAGTTTAATAAGGAACTCAAATTCAGGCTCCGGTGGATGACTAGGTAATTTATATGAAAACACGTCAATGAATTCTTGTACCATGGGAACAGCCTCTATTCATTGGATATATTCCTTATCTATAAATATTGATTTATATTTATCTCCAGTGTTTTTAATTAGTGACCACCATTGGTCCATAACTCCCATTAGATGATAAACCTCAACGATGACTTTTTTTATTTTCACCACTTCTCAAAGAAATAAATATCTTCTCTAGGGACTTGATCTATTTTTTAACTACTAATATATTAGTCAATACATTGAATTTTATAGTTTTTTTCCATATGAATGGATCTAATATAGTTAAAAAAATTGTAGATAATAAGGTCACTCAATGCATGAAATATTATTTTTCATAGCTTAGGTCAACATCCTTAATATGATTATGAACTAAATAGCCTCAACTCCAGGTTCATTAACTTGTTTAGGAGGAATATCCTTGAATAGTATTTGGGTGTTGATATGGATCAAATTCCTCCCATTAATTTATATCTTTATATAATGGCATACACATAATTATCTCATCATATTTAATTTTAAAATCCATTTTATATTCAGTTTTCCATAGAGTTCCTTATAAATATTTTGGGTTTTTTATAGAACATGTTATATATAACTTGGTTTCTCTAACAATAGTCCCCAAGATTCATACTAAACTTGATCTGATACCAAATTAATATCATAGAATCTATAAAACTATAGATTTATGTCATATTACATTATTGAAATTTAATAAAAGAGTTCATGTAGGATCAAACAACATAGTAATCTTGGAAGACTAGATACACACATACACTATATTTTAAATCATAAGTTACAACATTAAAGTATTGTGAAAAAATTATTATCCCATATATAATATCCCTAAAAATTACATATAGTCTTCTTATAGGTTCTCTATTGAATAGAAAAAAAAATAAGGGTGAGATCAAATTCTCAATTAGAAGTAACATAAAAAAAATATTACATAACATAAACATGGAATATGAGACATGGAATGAATAAATAAATAATATGAATTAATAATAAACTAAAACTTATGGCATGATATATGCATTATGAAAAATAGAAACATGGATTACAATAAAAAATTAATCTCATACTTATGGAATATATAATCATATACATGAAAACATACTATCAAGGCCTTATAGAAGGATACTTATCCTATTATGGGAAGTGGTATACACAAAAACCCAACTTATTTTTTCTCATTATACTGATAGATTCATCAAGTGGTTATATTATTCTAAACACCACCCATCACATGATTAAGTATAATTCATTCAATATAAGAGTCATCAACACATTTATACTGTTTCATAAGTAACCTCCAACTGAATAAAACTTGGATATCATTATAATGGAAAATATGGAAATAAAATACATCTCCATTCAGTAAAATAATGTGTATGTATAGGAAAATATCCCTTAATTAACATAAAAGTCATGAGGTATCATCAAATTAACAAGAAGTACCCTCGTCAAAGAAATATAGTGGAAAAGGTACCTATAATTTTCTAGGTTATGCATTAAAGATTATAATTTGTTTCAATAGTTTTAATTGTAGGTAGACTAAGTTAATGGTATAAAAAAACTTTATCATGGTTCATTAAGTGTGTGTGAATATTATAAAGCACATCCTCCAATAGTGTATCTCCAAGTGTGCATTATTAGGCTCGATCATTATATATCAAGGTGATAATTGATTAAATGATCAAAAAACCATTTTTAGGGTGATTACCCCTAGGTAAGTATGTGAAAAATTCATAATAACTTTACAATATATTGGAAGGGATCTATTTTATATCATATTACACACAATTTTACTTTATTGAAAGTTTTGATGGGGTTTCCACCATAGAAATGATTTCATTTTAAAATGTTTTTAGTATCTAATAAATAAGTATAATTTGGGAGGGGGATAATAGTATAGACTTTTAAATCCCATACATTTTATGAGTAACATAGAAAAAATTATTCCATGGTAATATATACAAAACAAAAAATAAAAAAATATAGTGATTATAACATGAGTCTTAAAGAAGAAAAATTTAGACGTAAAAACCCCACATATGGATTGAATAACAATTAAATTGAAAACCCTTGAATTGGGGGTATTAAAATTTATATTTAATTTCTATGAATAAATTAATTTCATGATATACCATCTTAAATAGGTATTATATGCACCACATAAAATAATTTTGTGCATAATACCAAACATGACCCAAAGAGATGAATTTGAGACGAAAAACACATACCCCTTCTCCTAACATCCATGAACATACTTTAACATCATATATAAAAAATTAACCAATATTACTAAATTAATTTATAACCCTAATCTTATCCATTTTCATCTATAATTGTCATTAATAGTAATTCTCTATAATAATTTTTCTAATTTTCAACATTCGGTGTTCATAGTTTTGATCCTTTGAGGTATTTTCATAATAGAATTTTCTATGATTATTCTTATTCGATATTTCAAAAATAATAGATCAATAAATTTAATATTAGTGATGATTTATAATTATTTATGATGTTTCTAACTCCATTCATGTGTGTTTTAGTCTTTATCCTTGATGATGAAATTGATAACCAGCATGTTTCAGTGATTCTTAACGATTGAAGAGTGTATTCATAATTAATGAATTAAATATTGATATAACTTCCCTAAAACTGAAAAATTACTTATTTACACATTTATATAATATTATACTAGTAATTATATCCCCATAGTGTTTCATGATACAAATTCATATTATTGTTCAATTAGGTGGGTAAACCGCCAAAGCGAGAAAATTCCCTCATTTAATGAATGATTGTGACTTGTTTTTTTAATATCATTATAAAACAAGTATAATGATATTATTTAGTGTTTATTAGATTTATATATTAGAATTTTAAGGTAGTAGAAGAATAATTATGGCATATAAAAATATTACACAATTTGAATAAAAGGTTATCCTCTCAGTATGATTATATTAAATAATTAAATTAATGATGATAATTTGTTGATCATATCATTAATAGGTCCCGTAATTTTTCATAAAAAAAATAATTATACCATAAAAAAATATACATACTTTAATATAATCCTTATATCTATCCTTTTAATGAGGTGACGGAAAACAATGCACATTGCGTCATGGATGCGGCAGTCCACACAACATATGAACAACAATGATTTTCTATAATATATGATGTATATGAAAAAAAATGATAATAAACTTAATATAGTAATAATAAAGTATACAAATGACACTTATATAATTATATTTGTGTTTTTTGAATAAATTTTAAATAATACAATCAAAAATAAAAACAATATAGTTGATAATGATCATGTCAAGGACTTGAATTTTCCTTGGATGTAACATTAGAAATGAATTGCTTACACTTTCTAATGGGGACTAGAAGATTTGGATATGGGAGATTTTTCTCAATGTATAGAAATGGATGAGTTTCAAGGATAAAGTCAAATGATTGGTTAGCCTTGAAGTGGTGAAATTATCACCCTTTTATAAGTGTAGTAAAGGTTTGTTTTGGGAGTAACCCTTACATTTCAATAATATAAGGTTACTATTCATGTTTTAATGGCCAAAAAATGGGTGAAAATATAAAAGAATGATTGTGGCTCAAAACCACCCTCAAAAACTCAATATTAATATGACTTTGAGTGTATTAATTTTTTTATCTTTTTAACTTTTACTATAATTTACCTTTTACTTGGTAATTAATTTCTATCGTTAATAATTAATTTTAATGAAAAAGATTAAAATTGAACTTTTTTACAAATTTGGTACTTTTAATTTTAAATTTGTGAATCATT
Organism: Viscum album; assembly: GCA_963277665.1. Taxonomy (NCBI): domain Eukaryota; kingdom Viridiplantae; phylum Streptophyta; class Magnoliopsida; order Santalales; family Viscaceae; genus Viscum; species Viscum album. The sequence goes on from OY728143.1 coordinate 1,216,765,519, forward strand.
TTATCAAATAATATTTCTAAAGGTGTGAATAGTAAATTTAAAAATTAATTCAAGTTATCACGTAAAACAATTTTTTAATGAAATAGCATTTTTAAGATTTAATTCTTTTATTTAAGATAAAATTATTTTGGTTATTAATTTTAAGGAAATAAATTGTATTATTATAAAAAAATAATGTTTATGAGGCTTTCAAGAAAGAAAAAACTGAATCCCCTTGAAAATATTTTATTCAATGGAAAAAACCAAAACAATTTTTATTCAAAATAAAAATTTTAATTAATTCTAAAAATATTGGACATATGATTTATATGTTAAAATAATATTTTAAAATCGATTGTGTTTTTTCTTAAATTTAAAATTTATTACATAAATGGGTTTTTATGATTCTCTATCATTATTATATAACTATAAAGTCATACAAATGACATTCTTCATAAAAACTATATTTTACAACTAAATTTTTACATTTTTAGAAAAAGTTCAACAATTCATACTAATCTAATTTTGATGTGATGAATTGAAAAATGATTAAAATTGGGTAAATTTAAAATTCCTAAACTAATATTTTTAATAAATTCACGAATAAAGTCTCATTAATGGGTGCATGTGTGATAGTTCAGGTTATGGTGTTTACCTGCCAAGAAGGGTCTCAAGTATTTTTGATTGGTTTTATTTCTCTAGTAAAGCTAAACACCTAGAACAATTATTCTTCATAGGAAGACACCTAGATTATTCTCTTTGTATCTTTATTTTATATTTTAAATAATTACACAACATATAACCTTATATGTTGTTTATATGTTTGTATTATTTATTCCACCTCCTATTAAATTAATGTATATATGTTTGATTATATGATTTTATGTTATGTGTTAAGATACACACTGTGTGTTTGAAAGCAAAATTGTTTTTTTGATTCATGAATGGAGTTTTATCTTCAATCCTTTTGAAATAAAAATTTCACTTTCTCTAGTTTGGTTCAAAAATTTTAGATTAAACTGGATCTTGTGTCACCCCCCAAATTCTATATGATATTTCTTCTTTGATTATTATTCCTATTAAAATTTATAGTTATAATGAACAACCAAGATTTGGTTATTTTTACAGGGTTTTTGTTGAGGAAGGCTTGAATTTAGTGCTAAATTAAGAAGTGATATTGGGTAATCATGATGATTATATGAATATTAATATTGTTTATGAGAAAATACCCAAATTCTATTTTTAATACAAGGAAATTGGAAATTTATAAGGATAAATGATGGGAAAAAAAATTCCATGTTCCTTATTCTAAATTACGAGACATAATGTTGTAAAATTTATGAAGAAAGGTTCAAATAATCTAATCCAATGTACTATATTAAATATTTACTTATGAGGATGTTGAAGAGATGAGGTAATTGGTCCATAAGTCCAGAAATCTAATCAAGGGGAATCTACTAAATTGGTTGATGATGAATTTGGTTTTGGGGCTACTTCTATGAATGGAAATGATTATAATAAATGGATGTAGTTTAAGGGCTATAAAAAAATTCATAGGTTAGGTTTATAAGAGGAAAATGTTCATGGGTAGGTGATGACTGATACCTCATGGTAGGGATTGATAGTTCATGGATAGAATTCAATATGGGAGTGTGTGTCTTGTGGGAATCTATAGGGACTCTACATACTCCCGGGTATACCTTGGTAAAGGAATTTTTATCATGTCCCTCAAGAGGTCAAGCGAATCTTGTGAACCTTATGGCCTAATGGATTAGTGGTTTTGTGGTGGATTTTGATAACCGGTCTTTACATGTGTAATATAATCATTCATATAAGTTTGTAGTTTCACCTAGGGGTGTCAAGGATGGATTTATAAATTTCATATCAGACACTATATTTGGAAAGAATCAAGCGGGTCCTCAAGGTGTTATTTTTTTGGTTTTATATACAATAAACTCCCAAGGGACCTCTTGATCATGTTGGTAGTGAGAAAAAAAAATCCTAGTCTGACTAGTCATTGTGCTTCACAAGAGTAGGCTAGCTTGGTTCATGTTGGGAAATATGTTCAGTTCACTAATATCAACTCTTTTGAGTGGACCTAAGTTCCACAGATCATATGTGTTTGGGACTCATAGAAGAACTCAAAAACCAATTGCAATTAATAAAATTTTATTTCATTTGGTATAATATGGATAATAATTATTCAACACCAAGGGGAACATATAGTGTTGTAACTGGTACAAATAAGTATAATTATGATGAAGGGTTTTCTTTAGTTTTAAATAATAAATAAAAACAAGGAATAATTATTCTCGTCTTAGGAACACTATAGGAATTCGATTAATATCTTATACTAATGGGTGGGGGGATCATGATAACTATTTTAGCTCCCATAAAGATGAATCTAATAGGTATAAGAATTATGAGGATTTTAATAATTTGTACAATTACCTTTCATGTGTTCTTGCATTGTTTTTATCTTTGAATAAGGAAATTATTTCTATGTATTACCCCATAATCACCATGATTTATTATTTCATAGTGTTTTTCCTTTAATAAATGGTTCTAAACCAAGAAACTCTAGAATAATAAAAGTATATTTTATAATTAATATATATATGTAAATTAATAAATTAAATGTACGAAAACTAAAATAGTAAAAAATAAAATAAAAATAATTACACAGTGTGTGGAAATAACTCTATATGACATGTAGTTTACATTAAAAACAATGGACCCCATAAATCATCCCAAATACATGTTTTTACCCACCACGTTCTCATTTAATCACATTTAATTCATGACCATCCACTAAAAATTAAAACCACTGACAATTTTAGTGATTTAAATATCATATATCTTATTTCGTGATCCAATTAACTGTCCCTATAATCATAATTTCATTGATTATGTCACTTTTTTAGTTTTTTTTAGGGGATTTAGTGGATTTTATAATGAAAAATAGTTGTACAGAAGCCCACATGATGAACAAATTATGTGAACTTTTTTACACAGGTAGACAACACAATATAAACTATTTGAAAAACACATGGTGTGTATGTTCAATACATGTTGTGTACTTTCTTTGTTCACCCATAATGTCGCATTAAATGTACTAACATTTCATGTATTGAGTAAACCTATTTACACACATTAAATATAAATGTTTTATATTTCATGATCTTTCATTCCAACCTTATTATATCACTTATTGTGTACCCTTAGTATATAAAACTATATCTATCTTCCAATACACATCATGTACTCACTATACACAGATTTTGTAATCTATCACTACAATAATATTGGGGGGGGGGGTATAGGTGTGTATCTATAGTAAAAAATGTCAATTATATTCTTAACTTACACATTATGTACACTAGAACTACATAGTATGTAGATTTTAAATTCTATTATTTACTTATTTTTCATTTATTACCTTTTTCCTTTTCCTTTTTCTTTTATTTTCAATAGCTTCATGGTAGATAAGGATTTATACACTTTAGGAGGAAATATCCCATCCAATTAATCATATAAAGATTAGATCATGTCATTAAGAGTATACATGGATTCATTTGAGGAGTATCTAGTAGTGTATATTCTGATCTTATAGATGCTATCCCTAGAGGTTCTTCCTTATTAGGCTTCACCATGAGATATTCTATCAAAATCATCTTGAGAAGAAACATCTAGGGTAGTAACAATAAAAATAACTCCTATTATATATACAAAAACAAGAAACCCATCAACTTCAGTGGTAGATATATGAGCTAGACTACCTCCAGTAGTTGAGGATCCACAAATATACCCTTTCTTTTTCTTTGATTCTCAGAACCCTACAAGAGACTAACTAGTATTATTTTATGATAAAATATTAATCTCAGAATTTAATTTCTCAATAAGTTAATACGTAACTATCTAGGATTACTAGTTGTTATGGAGGGCATGCCCCTCTAATTTATATGAAAATAACCACATTAAACTCCGACCTTATGTGTTTTTTGGATTTAACAGCTATATTTCAGTTTGATTGGACATTCCATTGGGAGGATCTAAGAAACATTGAGAAACCTATCCATTTTATCCTTAGAGGATGACTATTCTCAATTACCTTGAGAGAGTTTTGTTAGGGGTAAAATTTTTAAGCCATTCCACCACTCAAACCCTCGTATCATTCATTACCCACCATGAAGGAAAAAATCTTCTTGGAAAGTAGTGGGAGTTTACTTCTCCTATTTTTTAGTAGGATCCCACTTCTTAGAAGAGCACAATGATCTTTTCAACTACATTCTACACTATCCATCACTATTAAACAATATATTCTTTCAATTCTATGATGATAAATGAGTCATATGCTTGAGAGATATAGAGCTCCTGCCCAAGATTTTTTGACATGACTATACTAGACGTTCATTTTCTCTCCACTTATTTCCATTCCATTTAACTCTCCATTAGAGTAACCTAAAAGGTGAATTATTTTCTACTTTATTAGTGCACCACATAGGGGGTTTTGAGACTTATGGTCCTCAAAATCTTCTAATTTCCCCTAGAAGATGTATTTCTTCATCCTTATTCACATGGGGATGGTCTAAAAGTGGTTCAAAACCAATGTACTCACACAGAAGTAACCCAAAACTATTACGGAGGAAGATGACCTCAATTCCATTAAGGGTTTTACTATTCTGGTAACCCTAGTTTCTCTATATATTTCTATAACATCACCATGTCTATCCACCCCTTCTTCCATCACCATATCATATTCTACCAACCCATCACCCACAAATGTGCCTACCACATCCCAGCCATCCATATCCCCACTAGAATCAATACCCTCAACTAATTCATTATTACTCTCTTAGGGGATACTATAAATTATAAATTATACATTATTATGGTAAATCTATCTAAACTATTTATGACAATGGGCATTATTTTTTAGTAAATCGATAGATTATTTCCACTAATCACAATCCCTCTGAACAACCCATAACTATTATCTACTTAGGCCTAATCCATTTCACACAAATATAATTACTTGGTTTACACATTTTTTATATAGTCTAAGAATTGTAAATTTTTATTTATGGGGTATTTTCTCAAGACTATCGGTAACACACAGATCTACCAGATGCAACGTCGTTGGATGCACTTTCTCATATGAATGGGATGGCTGTTTTAGATATTTCATATCCCGAGACCACCCGGTGACTATTTCCAAAACATCTTCTAGTTATTATATATATATATATTTATTGTTTTAATGTGTTTCATAGATTACCTAGAAATTATTAATCCTTGTAAAAAAATAACTGCTTATTTTCTATGGTTACATTACACAGTTGGATTTTAAGTATTTCATGAGTGCATCACCTGAGAAATATTTCCACCTTTTGATATCTATACCACCCATGGGTATATTAATTTTCATTTATATTCACATTAATTTATAAATTAAATTATTTATCTACATCTATTTCCTATTCTAGTTTCATGCCACATCTTTTTTCCCTTGTTTGGTGTTTTAAATTGAAGAGAATGTCCAATATTAAGTGTCAGAGAGGGTACCTTGTTTCCAAACTGTTAATTTACCTCAATTATAGAAAAATATGAAAATTTTCTATTAGTAATCACTAAAGTGATGTTTTTGTTTTTTTATTTCACAATTTGTATTAAATGAAATGATATTAGATGAATTAACTTGATAAATAAAAACTTTGTTATGTGAAACATTTCATTTTGTTTGTTTATTTATATAATTTTGGAAAATTATTCTAAAATATTGTGTCAATGATTTATGATTTGGAGACGACATTTTATTTGAATCATTTGAAAATTAATAAACCTTAAATTTTTAAATTCTTATTTTATATTATTATTATAATAATTACCTTGGGGATTTTGAAAATGAACATGTTCTTAATATGTGGTCTTAATTTAATAGACATCAGAGTTTTTATAGTAAAAAAGAATGTTTTCATTTTCAAAAATGGGCAATGATTATAATTTTAAATTTTTTTCTATCTCACATAAAAAAATTTATATTGAAAAATATTTTTTCAATATTCCATAGAATCCTCTTGGCATATCATTTTAAAACTCACGTTGGTTGTTTGAGATATAAAAGTGTTAACCCACCATTGGTAACTGATGAAACTTTTTTTAAAATTTACTTATATATTGAGATTGGAGATTGAATGATATATTTGTTTTTAAAAGATGAAAGGAATAATATTTCTATATTAAAAAAAATTTATGGAATTTAGAATGAAATTATATGAATGTGATTTGTTAGTTCACATTTGGTTGAGTGGATCACTAAGATTGTGTATCTTTTTATGATAATTTAAATAATTTTATTATTCTATTAATATATTTTTTTAAGGATGACCATGTTCTAAATCTTTTGAATAATTTTTGTCTTTTATTTTTGTTTTTATTAAGGAAAAAAATTACTATGTCTAGGGGAGTTTAATTCACCCAATATGTTTATATTATTTTGGTGTGTTTTAATGAGTAAAATGTTTTATTAAATCACTTGTGTTATTTGATGCGATGAAAACAATTCATTTTAGTATCTATATAAAATTTATAGTTTTTATGAAGAAATGCATGGATTGAATAATTTTATAAGTATTAGAGAAAATTACACGGTGTGTAATTCATTGGTTTACACTATGTGGTTTTTGAAAATACACTAATCAACTAGCTAGATTACCAACCTTGGTTTCTACTCTTATAGTGAACACCATGTGTCAAATTTTACATGGAATTTGTGTCCTTTATATAATAAGTTGGTGAATAAATTGTATCTACATTCCATGTATGTTAGAACAAAATTCTTTGTATCCTAAATAACTAACAAAAGTTTTATAGAATTTTAATGGACAAAATAGGATGGTCATCCGAATATAGTGAAAACCAAAATGGCTGAGTTGACTTCACTAAAAATCATGAATTTTTTATATAATGTTTATTTTATTTTTATTATTAAATAGGGAATTGGACTTTACTTTTGGAACTGTTCATAATGTGGGAGATGCATCCTCTATGCTAAATCAACCCTCAAAACATGTAGGTATTTTCCCATTAATTTTTTCACTCCCTATTCTCATCTTCTTCCTCATGTTACTACAGTATCCATTTGTATGGTTGTGTTTTTACTGAACCCTTTCACCATTCGTATGGTTATGAGTGGGTAGAATACCCATTTTAGGGATATAATGAGATGATGGGTTCATTATAATAAAAGGTTCTTTCCTATTTCTATTTATATTGTTTTTTTTATTTTATAATATCATTGTTTAATTATATTAAAAATCCACTAGTTTTGTGGTATCTAACCATGAACAATATAATTGTGGAAATCTATTTAATTATAACGTGTTAATCCAATACCATTAGATGAGATCATACAAACTATTTTGGTTATTTTTATAAATAATGTTTATATATATTTTATCACCAAACCAAGTGGAAAATTATTAATATACACAGTTACTTATTGTCCAAATAATAAGTAATAACATAATTGAATCCACAAAATAAATGAATTTAATAAAACATTTAAAGTGACAATGGATAATTTTTATAGTAAACCATAATTAAAATTGAAACATAACTATATTGTGTTTAATCATTTATTTTCTTTGTGTTATTGTTTTTTTCTACTTTATGGGTTTTTTAGTTTGTCGTCTTTATCTTTTTCCCTCAGCATCATTGCATGAATAGTTTTCAAACATTTACTATCTTCCGACTGTAATTTTACATCCCTATGGGTCTGACCTAAATACTTTTCTATGATAGTATAGTATTATAAAATTAATTTTGTTCATATTATGATAGGTATAACTATTCATTGATCCATTATTGGGGAAGAAAAGAAACATGAGTTTTGAGTGAAATCTGATTAATTTTAGAATTTTATTTTTTCACTTTTCTGTTTTTTTCAGGTGCCTTATTCCATACCCAAGTGGATTATTATTCCAAAGTAGGTTAATATTCACCGCTAGATAGGGTTTTTTACTATATAGTCTTGTAATGAAATAATCATATTTTATAAAGTAGTACCAATATATGGACAGTGAATTCTTGATTTGGAATGCATGTTCACATTCTAATATTAAACCTCTTATATACTAAATTATCCTCTTGAAAAAAATTTAAGTGAAAAATTATTATCTATGATGGTAACTTTCACTAAATGCTAGTCATAAAAATCCCTCCAAAAGTTCAGAATGACATAGAATAATGTTTAGAAGAATATCAAAGATAATTACTAAAGAGGAAAATATAGTAACTTATAAAAGTAAATATTCCATTCCCATTTCAACCGAGAAGACCAGATATTATTTGAGCTTAATATATTTCAAATTAAATTATTCTAAAAATTGACACTCATATGAAAAAATTGAAAATATGGGAATAAAGTATTACAATAGTATATTAGTTCAATGTCAATTCAATTCTAATAGCTAATTTTATTCCATTACCACTCTAGAATAATTTATTGATCCTTTTTAGGATACTGTAATTGGGTAACAAAATAAAATACAAGAGGAACCTTAAACATTATACTAAAATCCAAATAATCGAGAATATATCTCATTCTATATCCAAATTGAGGTTTATAATATTTTGAACATTATGGAACTTTTGGTATACCAATAATTCATTTAATCTATATAGTTGAGTTACTATAAGCTTCCTCCTTTCTCGCAGAATTATAATTTATTTCCATTGAAGTGGAAGGTGTCGAGAACGTGTAGTGGTCCACTGAGAAGAAGCCACACCCACTATTTGATCACGAGTATGTTTTCTTTCAGAGGATAATAAAAATACCTTAAAACTTATCTTCTTAGGAGTCATCCAATATTCTTATAATCTTGTCTCTATTTTCTATTTTAAATAATTCCACAGTGTGTACTTACACCTTACACACTGTGTACATCTTTGTCTTCTTGTTTCCAACTCTTTGATTTATAAAATAGTACATGATAATTATTATATGTGTATATGTTGTGTTTTATTATAAAATGTTCTTATTAGTATATTTATAAATTTATTTTAATTTTATCCATAATATAAGTAAATAAAAATTATGTAAGTAAATTAGAATGAATAAACTATCGATGGTATGGTTTTTTGAGGACATCTGAGTAGTCATGAGTTCAAATTCCCCCCAAAACTACAATCGATACACATGTCATTATTTTCCATATTTATTTTTATAATATATTTTCTGGTACTTTCATAAATATTAAAAAAAATGAAAAATGAAAAATTAAATAATAATGGAATTGAATAAACTAGAAGGGTCCTTACCCAGGTCTAAAAGACATGGGTTCAAGTACTCATAGCTGAGAAACTTCTATATAATATTCACCATAAAAAAGATCCCAATATGTATAATATATTATGTTTTATTTATATTTGTCTAAATAATAATAATAAATGATATAATTAATATATAAGTATATAACAATTAATAAATAAATTATATGACTATTATGATAGTAAATAAATAGACATGAACAATTGCATGGAATATGGCTATGGTTACACACATTGTGTATTTTTTTTTAAATAAATATGGATCCTTTCTTAGAGGTATTTTGTGATTTTTCCCTACCAAACTTCTTATTTATTTTTTAGATTCCATGAATGGTCACTCAAAATCTAGACTAATATGGTGTTTTCATGCATCAAATCCTATATATTGTTTCCCTAATCTATATTAGTATTCGTAGATCCATCATTTATTTTACTATGTTGTTTTTTAGTATTTATAATGTATTCATTGGATTTTCAAATGAAGAATACAAATACATTGGTACACAAGAAGAAAACAAGCTATGATTTTTTTACATTGGAAGACAGTGCACTACACACAATTTGAATAACACATACTGAATTAAATCAGAAAATTCCATGTACCATATCTACTTTCATGGAAGGAAACATATTGTATACTAATTTTCTGAGACTTTAGTAACCATATAATGACGCATTTCATTTACAATCATCATACACCATGTAGTTTTTTTGAATTGACAAGTATAACAATTATCGTATTCCCTCTATACATGACCGGAAGTCTATTTTCCAATATAAAACATTTATTTTATGAACACATGTCATCTAATCTATAAATACATATACATGAGAGGTTGAGTCATGTATCCAAAGTAAAGAGGATGATTCCATTTATACCTTACATGTCATGGACTCTAAAACTAGACTACTTGGATCGACGGGTTAGAGAGATGAGAGACCATCTCTATCTAAAAAACGTTAACTAATTAGGGTTCACCACCAGCTCTCTCTCGATCTTCACATGCATGAAGAAATTTATAATTCTTAGGAGATGTCAATCTCATCACTACGATAATTCTCGGATGATCCATGGATCCCATTCGCTTCTTCTAGTTGTGAAGAAATCCAGAGACGATGACCCTAAGGATATAGCTCACATCCTCTCTTTCTCCGGTAGATCCCAGGGGACCTCGTTCCAAGATGTGCTGAATTCTTATGAACTAAGTAATGTAAATAAGACAAGGAATCTGATTGTCAAGAAGCATGATGATGGAAGATTCTTGGTGGAAGTGGAGCCAGACGCGATAAAACAACGCTCGTAAATGTGCAGGTTTGTTATTATGGACCGTATCTCTTATCTCAAAGTTAACCATCCCTAGTCACTGTTTGATTTATATACCTATATTTTCCATTATTGGAATTCTATGAACTGGAAATTAATTCCAATCGACAGAGGGTACTTTCGTATATTGTTGAAATCTCAGGAAGATTTTGATAGAATTTGAAAGTTAGGGAACCTCAATCTTAAACCTGGTTTTCTTCATCTCTCTGACTGGGACTCCAATTTCAACCAAAAAAATTATTGTAACACAATGTCTCAGGCTTGGATCAAACTCCATGGTCTTAATTGTTTTTTTGGAACCCAAAAATCCCGAATGACATAGTTTCATGCATAGGTTCTCCCCTCAAAATTGACCAATGAAATTTGAATGCTGATTTAGGACTCTTTTCTGGAGTTATGTTAGAAATTAACCTGGCGTCAAATCTACTTGATACTATTAATTTCATTTCCAAAGATTACAAAATAGAAATAAAAACTAAGTATGAGAGGAAACCTCATTTTAGTAACCATTTCAAGATCATTGGTCATACCATCTACCACTATAGTGTGAACTTAAAACAACCAACCCAACAACCTAAAAATGATTGGAATGAAATAAGGATACTTAGGAAGGATAATGTCCCCTGGATAAGATCACCTGAACCATCTAAAACCGCAACTTGGGTGAAAAACACTATCACTTTAACTCATTTAGGGGAGCACTCGGGTACTAAATGGGCTGACCTTATTAAAGAGGAAGAAAAAGATAAATACCTATTGGTAAAATTGGAAACTATAGTTTTAGACACCCTTAAACAGGCTACTTAGATGGAAAAACCCAACTCATGTCCATCTAAATAGAATGAAAACTCCACACCTATACAATCCATGACACTAGAAACTTTTAATCATTTGCAGGGAAATCTAGATTTGACTCTTGAACCTATAAAATCAGCCCTCAAAACCTATAATACAAATAATCACGAATCAGTAGAATTTGGAATAGTGACTACAATGATGGATATAAAGAATGAAACCGTAACTATCCCATTTCCCCCCCCCCCCCCCACTACCCACACTTCTACTTGCAGCCCGTTAAGACCTAAAAAACAATACAACGCCCCCACGATTGTGAAACCTGTTACCCATGATAATTATTATTTTATTTTTCATGGTTATAATACTTTGGTTCAAGACTCTACTAACACAAAGGATAATAAGGATTCATTACCAAATCTATAGTTATCCTCTTCAGATCTATGCATGGTCAATCATTCTAATGCTTCTCCTGCGAAAGCTCTAGGTATGCCTGATGATTCTGTAACTAGTGCTTCCTGCATATTGAATAATGAAAATCTGAATTCCAACCATATTAACAACCTTTTGTTGATGTGTTCTAAGAATTACATGGAACCATTATTTCTTGAACCGTCAAAGTAACCCTCAATGAATAATCCTTGCTCAACTATAAATGATTATGACAAAAACAATAACACACAAAAGGTTAGAAGTTCTAAAAGAAACAATAGCGCCGGTAAAAATAAAAAAGGGAGTTATGACTCCAAATTTCAGTTTAAATGAAGATTATGTTTTGGAATTATCAAGGGATCTCTATCCCAGACATATTAAATGTTTTAAAAAAGAATTTTCCATACCCATCATCCCATTATATTTGCAGTAGATGAACCTAAAATCTCTTTCTCTACTAAATAAACATATATATGTCAGCAAAATAATGTTTCCATTGGTGATATCAATAACACCATCAATGCGGATTCTCTAATTATTTTTTCACAATATTATTTATATAATACAAATATCTTCAATATCTCTAATTAAATTTTTTACTTTATCCTTTAATATTAAGGACACTCTTGTTTATTGTTCATTTTTTATGCCAAAAACAAATATCAGGAAATAAGAACTCTCTAGCACAATCTATCTCTTCTAGTAAATATCATAAATGATCCTCCATTTCTTATTAGTGATTTCAATTCCATTCATAACTCTAGAGAAAAAATTGTCCCTTCGAATTCCTCTATCTCCACTAGAGAATTCAAAGCCTCAATTGAGGACAATAGTCTCATTGGGATAAACCTCACAGGTGTGAAATACACCTAGTATAGGAGACATTATAAAAAAGTGGTTGCTTCCAAACTGGATAAATAATTCGCAAATTTTTTTTATTTTGAAAATGCGACATTATCTCCAATGCCACTCTCTATAGGCTGAACTCTTATCATCACCCCATTATTGTCAATGCATTAACCAAAGGCATCAAACCCAGCCTGTCGTTCATATTTAACAATGCATGGTTCTCAGATGATGAGTTCTCCCATTTCATCCAAACCTTTTGGTCCACTATGTGTCACAACACAGATGCCTTTTCCTGCAACCTCAAATTACATCATCTCAAAAAATCCATTAAGTCCTGGTGCAACTCCAAATCCAAACAATTTAACAAAGAAATCATGATTCTTGAGAAGGAGCTGAATGACATTCAAAACATTAACATCGACTCTGATATTATCATCGATCCTAATCAAGATCTTAATATTGCTATCAAACTCAACGCCATGATCATGTTTAATGAAAATATGAGAAAACAACAATTGAAAGTTAAATGGTTATCCGATGGTGATATAAATACCAAAATATATAATTCTCTTAAACGTATCCATAAGACCTACAAGCTGTTAACATTCCTAAAGGATGGGGACAACCTACTTGATAACGAAGATGACATTTCCCATAATATTGTCTCTTACTATGATTATATTTTTAATGGTCCAAAATTCAATAAATACCTCCTTCTTGAGGTCATTCCTTTTGTGATCACTGATGAAGACAACACCTTCCTCCTTAGCACTCCAATGGAACCGAAAATCAAAAACTCTGTCTTTAGTATAAATCCTGATTGTGCTCCTGGTCTTGATGGCTTCAATGATGGGTTTTTTTCAACATTGTTGGGATATTATCCATAAAGATGTTTGTAATCTTGTTAAATCCTTTTTCTCTATTGGGGTGCTCCCTCATGCCCATAATACTCAGTTTCTCACCTTAATTACTAAAGTGGATAATGTTTCTAAGATTCATCAGCTTAGACCCATTGCTCTTATCAATACCCTTTATAAAATCATCAGTTAAATAATTTCTAACCATATCTCTACCATCACACATAAAATTGTCTCCTGAAACCAATTTGGTTTCATAAAGGGAAGATACATTCAAGACTGTATCTGTCTTGCCTCAGAATGTGTCAACAACTTGAATAAACCCAACATAAGATGTAACATTGCTATTAAACATGACATTAGGAAAGAATTTGACACCATGGACTAGATATTTATATTCAAAGTACTGCAAGGTTTTGTTTTTAATGCTAATTTTATCTCTATGATCAGAACTCTCTTCAAATCAGTGTCTATCTTAATTCTGATTAGTGACTCAGCCAAAGGTTATTTGAAATGCACTAAAGGTGTCTGACAAGGCGACCCTCTCTCTTCCATCCTTTTCTCAATGGCAGAAGACTATCTTAGTTTCCTGATTAATCGTCTGGTGACCTAGAATATGCTAAAACCCATTCATGTATCTATGGATGTTAATGATCATACTCACCTTTTTTATGTTGATGACTTCATCATATTCCTCCAAGTTGATAAAAGGAACGTCTTCACCCTTAAAAATACCCTCTCTCACTATGAAGCAGTTTCTAACCAAACCATCAGTTGGGACAAATCTTGAAACTTATTTGGGATAAACTTTCCCCCAAAAAGAAATGTAACATCATCAATGACCTTGGTCTTAAAGAACGTATGCTTCCTTTCATTTTCCTTAGAGTCCCTATCTTTTGGGGTAGGCCTAAATATTTTCATTTTACATCTATTGTTGATCTGGTCCTTAAACAGTTAGCATCTTTGAAAGGTAAGGCTCTTTCCATGGCAGGTAGGGCTTGCCTTGTTAAATCTACTATTTTCTCCAAGATGGTTTACTCCAAGATGATCTACAAATGGCATGTTGGTCTTATAATAAAAATGAACATCACCATTAATAATTTCATCTATACTGGTAGAGCCTTGGAAAGAAATCTTGTGACTATTTTCTAGTCAACCTTTTGCAAACCTATTGAGAATGGTGGTATTGGTATAAAAAATATAAATCTATTCAATGAAGCCCATTAGGATAGACTCACTTGTAACCTTCTCCATTATTATTTATATGTTATCACCGTTCTTAAAAATAGATTCCTTACCAAATTTTAGATGGGAAACTCTAGTTTCATTAATTCTTCCATTTGGCCCTCTATCAAACACTCCTTCAACAAAATTATGATTAATTCTAGAGGGATGGTCTCTCGTGAATCTTCTATGAAATTTTGGACGGACAACTGGACGAGAAAACCTTTAATTTCTTTGGTTTCTTTGGATTTCACCCCTAAAAATAGTACATGTACTATCAAAGATATTTTATATTCTCAACATGATCACCTCACTGATACTAATTTGAATGTTATTAAAAATTACTCTTTTTCTCAAACAGAGGATTTCTTGGTATGGGAACCAACTCACAATGGCATGCTCACCTCCAAAAATTTCTATAATCATCACTATGGTGATTCTGAGAGTATTTATATCTGGCTCAAACATTTTAACAACCCTTGGATCAAACCTTCGAGATTCAATCTCATCCAGCATCTTTCTCATAATAGAGTTCCCACTAAAATTTTCCTTCACTCCTTTGGTATTCAATGTTCCTTTAACTATAGATTCAGCAACCAAAATAGGGAAGATGTCAATCATCTATTTCTTTCATGTTCTACTGCTTCTTCTCTTTGGAAATATATTCTTGAAATTTTTGATTTCAGATGGTTGTTTTTTGACTCTGTTAGAATTCAACTTAAAAATTGGGCTGAAATGGAAGGCTCTCAACAAATCAGGAATCTTTTCCTTGTGACTATTACTGAACACCACCATGTTATCTAGTATGATTTTAATGCTATTATCAATCAATATTGATCACTAAATCTTAATTCAGGTCATATTCGGATCCTAATCGCTATACATGAAGCTACTATATTACAAAAGGTTCATTCCCATAACACAATACATGACTTTGGTATCTTGAAGCAGCTTCAGATAAATGGAAATTTCTGTCAACCTCATCATACTCTATAGGTGTTCTGGAGGGCCCCTCTTCCTGGATGGACCAAAATCAACATTTACGGTGCCTCCAAGGGAAACCTGGGCCCTACAGGGTGTGGTGAGGTCTTCAGAAATCATCTTAGGAAGATTCTTGGCTATTTCATGGGAAAATGTGACTTTGCAACCTCCCTTGAAGCTAAGATTCTAGGTTTTATCCTTGATATTGACTTTTCCATCCACTTTGGTTTGAAAAATCAATAGATTTAAAGTGACTCGTTGACCATCATGCAAGCGATTTGGAATGGAGTTACTCACCTTTCTTGGCCAATTTCTACTCATTGGATGGACTGCAACCGTTTTCTTACAAGTATAAAATATATCATCACACATGTGTATAATAAATCCAATATGGTTGAAGATGGACTTTCCAACATGGGGATCAATCAAGACACCTCCTAGTTTCAAGACCTCCCCACTGATTTGATTTCCTTTCATGAAAAAGACTGTAACATGATCCCATACTTTAGACCCTTGTAATCTCTCTTTTTTCTTAATAATTATTTTCTTCTACCTTTAAAAAACATACTCTAAAAATAAAATCCATGAAATTTTAAAATACTTATTTTCCTATAGTTTTCCTTTATATCATTTATATTTTGACTTTTATTCTTTTTTTTAGAATTATTTAATAATGGTATCGATCCACATTAGGTGGGAAGCACCCTAACACTTCATCAGCCTAGGAGTAACCCATACCACATAGAGTGTGTATTGAATCAGTGAAAGAGAATCCAATAGTAGACCGATTGAACTCCCAACTACTTACACCAGTGTTGATTCCAATGAAGGTGGAATCAATAAATATTACATAAAAAATATTTTTAGGAGAACCATCTTGTTTAGGAGTAGTAACACCACATCCTCCACCAATTATCATGAATCACACACATCTACTTCAACATTAAGGGCTTGACCAAAACCAACACCATCACATCTGGATCCTCAACTACATCCCTTCCTATTATTTGATGCATAAAACCATGTCAGTGACTAACTATTATAATTTACATAATAAAAAAGTTTGATTGGTAATCTGTTTTTTAATATGATCATACAATAACATCATGAAATCATAGAAGATACTAAAAATATTGTTGAGAATACTCATTTACTTTATATTATTTAGTTAAATACTTCCACTTTTTTTGATTTATTTTTTGATTTCTTGTCCACCACTGAGTTTAATGGATCATCTTATTTTGTGTATCCAATATACACTGAGTAATTTATCAATTTCTTTCTTAAAGTATGGCCATAATTGCATACCATGTGAGCGTTTGGCCAAGAGTTTAGTTTTTACACCCATCCCACCACCACCTATGACCACCCTTAACTATCTAGAGAAACATTATCATATTGGTATGTTTTAGGAGCTTTTTGGACTTGATGTTTGGTATGATATTCCTAAACATAAGAGCACTCTGATCTAGTCCCCTATCTATTACTTCAAGCAATGATGCTTCCACACCACCCTTTTTCAATTCCATTTGTATAAGTAAGTAATCAACTTGATATATATTAATCTATTTATTTATATTAAAATGAATACCATAAAATCCTTTTTTTATACCTAGTACTTTCATTATATGTTCATATTCCATTAGGGTAACCTAAATGATGGATTATACACCACCTGGTTGGATAACTATGATGATTTTTTGAGAAATATACTCCTCATGATCTCCTATAACCCCCCCCCCCTAAGAAGTAGGATTATATCATGATTATTTGCATGGGATTGGTCAACATATAGGGGAAAACCTATATCCTTATACAAGAGATCCCCACACTTTCTACAGAGGTTGAGTATTACGACCCTAACCTCATGCACATGAAATTACATAATTTTACATAAATTTCCTTAATTAATTCAAGTTGATAATATAAAGGTATAGTGTCATTGGAATATTTTTTAAAAAATAAGAACCTTTAACTATTAACAAAACTCATTTATTTCATATATAATGGACCATTTTCACAATAATAAATATGTGTTATACCTTATTATATCTTTAATTTCTCCCACCAAGTTTTCTACGCAAGGAAATATTTTAGATATACCACACATATTACTTTCCTTCCTCACATAGGGAATTGGAAAGAGGTGCGGTCAGAAACTCAGTAAGGGTAAACGTAACCAATAAAAATAAAATATCACAAGTGAGCATAAAATAAAAATATGATTATGAAAATGTAAATAAAGAACATAAACATAATATATTAAATTCATAACCAATAAAACATGGATAATAATATTGTAAACATAATATAATATATGATATCATTAGCATAATTCAATGTTCACTCCTAAGACCATCACCAAATAGTGTACAATTTACCATAGTTTATTAGGATAATTCCCCAATCACATACATAATATCTCATGAGATATAAATATTTACAAAATTCATTATAGGGTTATGTAATTCTAGAATAATCCATCACATAACATAGTTTTCTTAAGCTTCCAAATCATGCACCAGACATGTTTTCTCAGGAGATGGAAACATTTAACAATGCATCCGAGGGATATATAATTTTTGAACCATTGATAAAATCATGTTATATACATATATAAGTGTTATATATCAAAAAACATACATAATTTCATCAAAGTAATATTAATTCAATTAAGAATCAAGATTCATGATTATTTCAAAATAAAATTTATATAAACCATCCAGATAAATAAGATTGATGGATGAAAAAGAACATATCCCTAATTAAGAGAAGAAACATAATAGTATTATTTAATATATATTAAAAAACCTTGCAATCGAATGCTTCAAATGGTACCACATAATAAAGGATCAAGATTTGTATTGTTTGATACCATGAGTTCAATCACCAAAGGATAATTATAAATACTGGGTAAATCATGAAACCAGAATTCCAAGGAGTTAAATCCTTTTGAAAATAAAAAACAATTTATAAAATAAATCATAAACTTTTTTTCAAATTTTTTTTCAACATTGTCATAAAATATAATATTTTGGGCTACTTTTAAAATCATTTATAGAATCATGAAGTGAAAACTTTGAAAACATTTAATTTCAAAAGAATATCTAATAATGGATTATTGAAAAATATATAAAGTTATCTAAAGATAATTTGTTATGGAAGATAAAACATTTTATCATGGAAGGAAGAAAACTTTTATATTTTCAAAAATACATTTTTGGAAAACCAAATCATTAAAATAGGTATTATAAATTTATTTTGAGAATATTTAAATTGAAATTTTATATTTATTATAACATCCCAGGTATTTATAAAATAAGACCTTTTAATATTTATTAATATTTATGAATTAGATAGTAATTTTAACTTAAAGGGGAACTCTGTTTGATATCATACTCGACATGATACAATGAGTTTTTCTAAAATCTTATATTATACATAAGACTGAGTTATACCAAAAAATAATATACTATTAATTTTATTATATGAAATGGTTTTTATCACCTTTTCATTGTATTTGTGGTAATCAATATAACTAAATATATTATATTTACAAATTTTTATTCCATATTTTTACTTTATTCCAATAAATTCTATATGTTTAAAATGAGAATACAACCAATTTTAAACATAAAGTACTCTAATATTTTTAAAAGGTAGGTTTATGCCTTTTGATGGAAAAAGATTTCTAAATCTATTTTTTGTCACTTTAATATATTCTATTTGAGAAAATAATATTCTTATTTGGAAGTATGATGTCAAAATTAATTTTGTTGAATTTTTGGTACTTTTCTAATAAAATTCATATGTTAATGAATAGTGAAAAATACTGCATTTTAATTCAAAACTACCTTTTCATATAATTTATTTCTATAGTTATATTATACTTTTAATTAGTTTTAATGTATAATTAAATAAATTTTCTATAATTTAATAAAATTCGGGTCATTGGAATCAATTTCACAATGAAATTGAATATAAAAACTATGTGAACTTTAGAATGTTTTACTTAAAAAACTCATTTTCTTATTCTATCAACAAGATTAAATTTTTAATTAATTTATACCAATTATTTGTCTTTAATTTGTAAAAATGGATTCAATATTTAGAATCATAAGGTTCAAATTATTAAAACAGGTCCCTTTTATTCTTGGACATATGAATAGTAACTTTAGTAATTTTTTTATTTACCAATGTTAAAGGTAAATAGGTTAATTAAGGGTAAAAATAATATTATAATAATTTAAAACTACCATAAAAATTACAAAAATATTACTGGATGAGTTATGGAAAACCAAAATAATACTTGGGCCGAAATTGAGGCCTTTAGAAACCACTTTGGTGTGATTATGACATTTACAACATTTAATTTTAAAGTAAAGGAAAATACGTCATAAACATGTCTTTTAGTAATAAAACAATTTTAATATAATGTTATATAAGTTATCACTTTAACTATAAATAATAATTATAAACATAAAAATATTACCTACATCATGGTTATTTATTTTTAATTTTTAAGATAAAAAATATTTAATTTTAATTATGACACAATAATGATGAAATAATATATTTATTTAAGGAAGAATCAAATAAATGTTACTAATAATATTAAAATCAATATAATTTAAAATAATTTATGCCATCCACAAATTTTCTAGATGACTATGAAATAATATAAGTCCATTCAATGGATTTTTTCGAAGTTACCTCTCTTTTTAGATTTTATTTAAATTCAATGAAATGAATAGTGTCAAAATTGACACTATTAATATTTTATAAAAAAAATATTTTATTAAATTATTTCAAAATCATAAAATTATTTAAAAATTACAATGTGACTATGATAATGTCGAAATGTTCAAAAAGTATCCTTTTATGGACAATTTCCCCCATATAAGTAAAATGTATTGCCTCTTAATATTTAAAATATTTTTACCACAATGAAAATTAAAAGAGAATAATTATGGGTAAACCAAAAATATAGGGTTTAAAATTAAATAAATAAATGTTTAAATATTATTGGATGAAATCATTTCGAACTACCCTCATCATTTATTTTACATATATCAAGTTAGAGTCATTTGGATTAAAAAATTAATTTATATTAATGTAATATTTTAATAGATTTCAAGGGAACCCCTTCCCTATCCTATAAAAAGGTACCCACTCTTCTCTAATACTCACAATTACAAAGCTTTTTGTTTAACCCAAACTATTACCAAACACCTTTCTAGAATCCCTCTTTATATTCTTGAAGCCTTAGTTTAGGCAGAACACCCTCCTTTGAGGTGTTAATGTGTTATTCAAAAATGATCAACTGAAGAAGAGTAATATAAATATTGTACGTGAAGAGTCGGACTTAAGGTAAGGGAATTTATCTCAATCTCCTTTCATTAAGGAATATTTTGTATTTATACACCACCTTATTTTATACGGTGTATAATTAATCCCATTGACATTTAATTTCAATCAAAGGTTTTCAAATAGAATCTTTTTCTACTAATCCTTTTACTAAACTACAAAAGGAATTATTTTTCAATGTACGTGACGATAACGAATTTTCCACCACCGTGACCATTATTTGGTATTTAGATTCATCTATAAGATAAAATGTTTTAAAATAAAAATATATACCATATTTCTTTTTTAGTTATTTTGGTATTTAAAATGGTTTTAAGAATTCTTTGATTATATCAATATCTTGTAATAATTCCTTATGATTGCTAATTTTATGAGTGAAATTTTGATAATTCTAGTATTTTATATGTTATGCTTATATAATAGTACTTGGAAATTTTATGGGTGGTTACGTGATAAACCAAGGATGCTTGGTTACATGATAAACCAAATATGGGTGGTTCCCTGATAAACCAAGGATGGGTGGTTACATTATAACCTCAAATGCATTGGGTATGAAAGTCATCCGTATGATTATTCCATTTGTTAGAGTGATATGTGTGGAAGTCAACTGTTTGGTTATTCCCTTTCAGTATAATTATGTACTAAGTTAACTTTATATGTTATATGTTCTTTCTATGGGTTTTATAGTAATCTTTTCAGTTCAAAAAGGGTAATAAATGAGATTATATTCATTGAAGAGTATTTACTAATTCATAAAGGTGAAAAGTATTACTTTATGATAAATTATTCATGGTTTACATGTTTTCATAAGTCTAACAATTTTCCATCTTTTTTCATCCCTTGCTAAGCTTTTTATTCTTATCCCATGTTTTAAAAAAAATTCACATTATTTGAAGAAGAACAGAGTCAAGGGTTGGATGAAGGAAAGTTTATGAAGTTTAAACATGAAACAAAACCCGGTTTATTTTTAATTTTTTTTGTTTTATTAAAAATATGGATACTCTGTATTATTTTCTAATTTGAAATATTGAGTTTTTATGTATGTGTTATTTCCTAATTCTCAAAATATATAAACCAAAAAAATATCCTCGATGTTAATAAGTGTCAAATTATTGACTTAACTAAATATTAAGTAATGTTTAAGGCTAGGGCCTTATAATTGGCATCAAAGGTTGGTTTAGATAAATTTAGGGGTCAAGATACTGTTAATTGAATATCCATAAATTATTTTTACTTTATGTTCAAATTGAAATCAAATATAATTTTTAGATTACCATGTTAATTTTTCTAAGATATGTCAATTCAGAATGGTTTTCCACAGAGGAAATTGGGTAGCTATGCTGGGAAGACATACAGAGGAAAAACCTTCCAAATCAGCATCTTGATATGGTAAATGTAACACCCCAAAACCCAAACCTTATGTATTGATATGTTATGGTTACTTTTGTTTGAATCACTAAACAAAACTTGTTTCTTATGAGAGGGTAATAATATTCTTTTAATTTATTAGAATTCAACTGAGTAAAAAACACAAGTGGATACAAGAATTTTCATTTAATTAAAAACACCATAGCATTTACAATACACTAAAATCAAAACAGTAATCATGCTAACCAAAAATACCTATTAAGAACCCTATCAGAATTACAGGGAGACAACTTAAAACAATGAGAACCCCAAGGAAGTAATATGGGTCCTTAGAATTCTTCATAATGAACATAAGAATGGACGAAGCCACTGCAACCACACTAAGAAACAAAGGTATGATGTAAACCATCTTCTTCAATCAACTTGAGTGTTAGGACACCCTAAGTCTTGGATTTATAAGAAACTAATGTGACCATTTCCTTGGGAAACCATGGAACTCTTGTGACTATAAATATAAGTGTTGGCCTTATAGGACAGTTAATTGAAAACTTATAAGAATATTCTAGTCCACCATGTGATTAGGTTATAAATTGGAAAAAATTTTGAAACTACTCCAAACCATGAACCATTAGTGGTCATAATGAAATTTTTTGAATATTAAATTGGTGTTTTTGAAAAGTGATAAGAAAATCAAAACATGTTTCAATTAATACAAATGTATTATAAATATTTTCAATCAGTTACTTAAAACTATGTGTAATTTATTTTAATTATATTATATTTTTAATTAACTTAGTTTTGAATACTATTAGTACAAAGGATTTTACGTGGTTATATCGAATTTCAATTCATGTTAAATCTTTGGTGCTATAAATAGCTCTAGAAATATTATTAGACATCGTATAGATAGGTGTTCATTAATCCTTCCTCAAGCTTAAATAAAATGTCATGTTTGAAAAAGGAAATTTCTATAGAGTAATATTTACCTTAAGACTTTATATATATATATTCTCTCAAAGTTATGTTTTTGTAAAATTTGGGCCCACTAGGGCCCTCTCTTATGGCTAGGCCAAGGGAGGCAGCTCACGCTGGGTGGCTGATCCTTGCCCTCAGCCCAAGCCTGGGCTAGCCTGAGCACGAGCATAGGTCTCCCGAGGGGCACACAAGAGCATGGGAGCGAGCACATGAGTGCGTAGTGCGGGCGCAAGGCCGCGGTGAGCATGGGTAGGCCAAGGTTTGGAGGGGCAGTGTGGGAGCCCATGTATATGCCCCCCTTCATGTGTGTTGTGTGTTTTCTGAGCTAATGATGGGAGGCTCGGGATTATTAGGGAGGCAAAACAGCCCGCCGATTCGATGTGGGAAGAGTTTTTTTGGGAAAAACGTGGTCATGGCTGTTGGATCACGAAGCGCACAATCTAGACCGTTGTACCCAACCCCGCACTCGACCTTCAACAACCACAGCGCATCACCGAGTTTTGTAGTCTGTTCGATCTGGCGCGGTCTAAATGTGGTCGTTCTATGTCTTTTTAAAAAATACCACATCAATCTCGTGCCATCTGATCAAACTCAGATTTAATATGAGTCGTCCATTACCATTAAGAAACAGTGGACGCATCTCGACCCTTGAAACCTAGGCCGAGCTGATCATATCCATCGAAATTAATCTCGATTTGTTCCAGTGGTGTTGTCTTCTTCGTCCCACTGTGTGCTATACACCAATACCCTACTTACCTTTGGCACCATTTTTTCTTCACTCTTATAGCCTCCAGACCCTCCACTCACATAGTTTCCATGGAGATCTTTCTCCCTATTATTTTTATAAGTTAAGTTGGCCTCAGATCCCTCTCTTTTTAAATTAAAATAATAACCATAGGTATAGTATATAAAACTACACCAAGGCATTAGGAGAACCCTCTTGGTTCTTTGAAAGTCACTAGAGGACCTCAACGAGCCCTCCAGAATTTCCAGTGCCTTCCCAAGCTCCACCTCCTCTTCCTCCTCCAGTTAAGGTAGGGGATTAAGCTTTGTTTTTCTTATGTAGTTTTATGTTTTGTGTATATATGTATATACTCTTGTAATATAAAATACATCACCTTACGGTTTGAGGATAATTATTCATTTAAGGGTTGCAATATCTTAATCTTTAGGGTATTAACATACCCTAAGTATGGACGCCAAATGAAAACTTATCTTATGCCTTAAATGGGTAATTGGTTATATATATATATATATATGCATATCAAAATAGATGGGTATGATATAAACAGCCTTAGTTTTGTATAACTTCATATGCCAGATTAAAGATTTCTAAGTACGAGTTTCAAAATTATTTAATAACTATGAAACCCATGGAATCATTTTTGTAAGGGAACTTTCATACTTGATTATGCATGTTTCTAAATATGTGGATATAATTTATACATGCGGTTTTAATCCTCTCATCATTATACTATTAGCACTTATTTTTGTTATAGTCTAGAAAATGAAAAATATTCATGGTATGAGTTCCCTAAATATACTCATAATGTATAAACAGGTATGTGGGTACGGGTGTATGTATGCCAACTTTGATTCTCATTTTCATTTATAAAATTCTATGGTTTGCGAAGAAAGTACTAAACATACTATTCAATTTTTTTTGGCTTGACTAATCACTAATTTTATGCACACCCCATTGAATGAATACTTTACACAACATGAAACCCTAACCATGGTTTTCCAAATGCTTCCTTTTAATATGATTAGTTCATGAGTATAGATATTGGAAGCGCATTACTTCGTATTCATATAAACTAATTAATCTTCACTCATTATATTAAATGATAATGTTTAAGGTTGAGTTTTATACTTTCATGTTTTAACATGTAATGTTTGAGATAATGTGAGTTTAGTTCCCTGCATGAAATGTTTTGTTACCCATTTATTTGTTATGTTTAAGTTCACCTCATTATTTAATCATAAATGTTCTTGAACAATATGGTTCTAGACTTTTTCAATTTATGTGGTCAAGTTGGTATTTCTTTTGTGTTAGTTGTCATCCCAAGTACTCTTATGTTATGTACCAATTAATGAATTGACCACATAATTCATAGTTTTGTGCCAGACCCACTACATATTCCTAAATGTGATTGATTGTAATATTAAACTTTTGTTCACTTTCCTGAGTTTATGGATTTAATTGTTCAAGGTGGTGTGGGACACCTTGAATAAAATGAAAGGTGAAATAAGAAAACAAGAAATTTGTACACTTGGTTTGATATGTGATAAGAAATATGAATAAAACAAAGTGGTATGTGCACTTTGATTTAAGAAGTATGAGGAATGCATTGGACTTATTATGTGACGGGTGGGGCCTGCTGTAGCCCCTCAATGCATCGGTAGGTCTCATGAGACAACTAGTAGAGGATTTGGTCAAGGCCTTTCCTATTTATGAGTTATGGATTTTGGTCGAGGCCTTTATCATTAGAAGTATTGGCATGAGGCCTTGACACAGTCTGACATATGCACTTTCTTCATTATGACTACGAAAATTAATTAACTAGAGGCATATTCAACTTGTAGAATATTTCTGGTTAAAGGACTTATGATTATGAGAATCAGAAGAAGTATAATTATGGAATTCTATATTTTATGGCCAATGTATTCATCACAATAGTGAATAATGGAATTGAATTTATTATTTTAAGTGCAATTCTGAACATGCATTACACTTAGTTTTTAATTTTTTACCTGCATTGTAGCGTGAAATGTCCTTTATTTATGAGCATGTCTGTAATTGAATCATGTATCCTTGTAATTCCAATAGCATTTTTTTAGCACTCTTATGATGTGTACATGTGTTACAGCTTTTATTTAAAAATATTGTTTTATGAAATGGTTTTAAAGAATGTTTTCAATAGTTATATTGATTTATTTTAAAACCCCTTACTGGGAATTCATATGCTCACCGTACGTTTTTTATTAAAAAAATTCAGGTAATGACTTTTAGCAGGGGAAAAATTTCAGAATTAGCTGGTTTCTCAAAGTCCGAACCGAATTCGATCTTCTATATGGCATAGGGTCCGGGTACTCGGGATCCGGGGTGTCACAGTTTGTATCAGTGGATTCAATTTGGGTAAATCTTGAAAACCAGAACTGAATAATGAAAAAATTACATAAGCAATACTAAGAACGATGTTTTCTTAATTTCTAGATAGAAAATGAAGGTAATAATCTTCTGTCTCTTCCCAAGGAGGCCTTAGAAACCATAATTTCAATATCCAGCCAAGAAAATTATATAAACTATTCCCATATATGTATGTCATGAAAACATATCTATGACATATCCAATTCTCCCCGAGTACTTCAACTCAACTGAAGAGCGGGTCTAGATTACATCTTTATGATGCAAGCCCAATACCCATTCTATGTATGATGAGGAAAATACTGTGAGGGACTTTTTAGATGCTTCACTGCAAGAGAAGGCATCAAATCCCTCATGACCTTCTAAGAATCTGCAGCAGTGGGAGACCTCCGTGCGACATATATGTGTCATGTCCTATCCTATGGCCATTTTGTTCAGGTAATGGACTTAGACATCCTTGTATACGAATCCACCCATTCGGTATACATACAACAAGTACATACATACGCCTCACTGTTGTACACCCCACATTCCAAACTCTAGAGACAGCACAAGTGCACCCATGATATCAAACTAGATTTCTCGGGTTGCATATGAACCCGGGAGATCGAAAGTTTTGAACTAGTTTTGGGGATTCGTGTCTTAGGGAACTGAGGAAACCATTAGCTCTGTTTTACCTTTTTTACCTGTGGTTATATAAGAATATAACTTGTTGTCTCTTCTTTAGTTTTCCTTTAAATCGATTATACTTTTTAATGAGTATCACTCCGTGAAATTTTATAATACATTTTCTAATGGAAGGACAGACTCACATTTTATCACTCCCTACCGAGATACTAGAGACCATCTTGGTCCAGACGTGTGAAGAAGAGTACCTACCTTTCAAAAAATTTCAAAAAACGTGCAAGAAAATCTACAGTGTCAAACATACCGGACATTCTCCATTCCTGTTAGGAGAATGCCTACATATACCATAGAATAGCCATGGTACAGTTGGCCGAGTACATGCGATGAAGGAAATACCATGAAGGACTATTTCTATGCTTTAATCTGGGTCGAAATTTCATGGCCAGAGAGATATTTCAAGAGGCTGCATTGGAGGGAGACCTTTATGCATCTTATATTTACCAAATCTTCATCTTCAGTTTATACGATAATGCCTATGAATTAGATATTCTCAATCGAGAGTCAGTCTTGTGAATTCTTCAGAAGATGGTCCATTTGAACATCTTCGAACTTTACACTGCTTGAGCATCTCTGTGGAGGCCTGAATGCACTATGCAGAGGTTCAACCCTTTATGGTCAAAATATATCTGGGCCAGAGAAGCTAAAGAGTTGAACATAAACTTCGGAATTCACCTAGCCACACCAGAGGACCCTCCATGATGGAGGTTGTGGTGAAGATGATAAAAGAGTCTTTCTCTTATGCGTATGTGGAATGAATCGTGAGGATGCAATTCCTCATAGGGGGAATGATGTAAAACCCCAAAACATGAAACATATGTATTGATAAGTTTGGTTACATTTGTTTGAATAAATGAATGAAATTTGTTTCTCAAGAGAGGGTAATAATATGGTTTTAATTTATTAGAATGCAACAGAGTAAAACACACAAGTGGATACATGGATTTTCATTTATCTAAAAACACTGTAGCATTTACAATACACCGAAATCAAAAGAGTAATCATGGTAACCAAAAATACCTATTAATAACCCTATCATAATTATAGGGAGACAACTTAAAACAATGAGAACCCCAAGGAAGTAATTTTGGCCCTTAAAATTCGTCATAATGAACATAAGAATGGTCTAAGCCACCACGACCACACTAAGCACCAAAGGTACGACATGAAACATCTTCTTCAATCAAAATGAGTGTTAGGACACCATAAGTCTTTGATTTATAAGACAATAATGTGACCATTGCCAATGGAAACCATGGATCTCCAATGACTATAAATATAGGCGTTGGCCTCGTTGGACAATTAATTGAAAACTTATATGAATATTCCAGTCCAACATGTGATTAGTTTATAAATTGGAAAAAATTATGAAAATACTCCTAACCATGAACCTTTAGAGGTCATAATGAAATGTTTTGAATATTAAATTGGTGTTTTTGAAAAGTGATAAGAAAATCAAAACATGTTTCAATTAATTCAAATGTATTATAAATATTTTCATTCAATGCCTTAAAAATATGTTTAATTTATTTTAATTGAATTATATTTTTAAGTAACTTAGTTTTGAATACTATTATTACAAATTATTTTATGTTTTTATATTGAATTTCAATTAATATTAAAGCTTTGGTGCTATAAATAGCTCTAGAAATATTATTATACAAGGTATAGTTAGGTGTTCATTAATCCTTCCTCAAGCATGAATAAAAATTCATGTTTGAAAAAGGAAATTTTTATAGAGTAATATTTACCTTAAGACTTAATATATATAAATATATTCTCTCAAGGTTATGTTTTAGTAAAATTTGGGCCCACTAGGGCCAGCCCTTATGGCTGGGCTGAGGGAGGCAGCTCACACTGGGTGGCTGTGCCTTTCCCTTAGCCTAATCCTCGACCATCCCGAGCTCAGACATAGGTCTCCCGAGGAGCTCACAAGAGCATGGGAGCAAGGGCATGAGCGCGCAGCGTGGGCGCAAGGCCACGGTGAGCATGGGTAGGCCAAGGCCTACAGGGGCAGGGTGGAAGCCTATGTATAGGGCCCCCTTCGTGTGTGTTGTGTGTTTTCTGACCAGATGGTGGGAGGATCAGACGTGTAAGGGAGGCGAAAACATCCCACTGATTCGATGTCGGAAGAGTTTTTTTTGGGAAATACGTGATCATGGCCATTGGATCACGAAGCGCGTAATCTAGATTGTTGATCCCAACCCCGCATTCAACCTTCAGCCACTGCGGCGCATCACCAGATTTTGTGGTCCGTTTGATCTGGAATGGTCTAATCATGGCTGTTTGAAGTTTTTAAAAAAACGCCACATCGATCTCATGCCAACCGATCAGACTCAGATTTAATCCAAGACGTTCATTACCTTTAGGAAACTGCGGACGCGTCTCGACCCTTGAAACCTAGACCAAACTGATCATGACCGTCGAAATTCCTCCCGATTTGTTCCAGTGGTTCTGTCTTCTTCCTACCACAGCGTGCTATACACCAGTACCCTACATATATTTTGCAACATTTTTTATTCACTCTTATAGCCGCCAGACCCTCCACTCACACGGTTTCCACAAATATATTTCTCCGTATTATTTTTATAAGTCAATTTGGCCTCTGATACCTCACTTTTTACATTAAAATGATCACCATATATATAGTATATACAACTACACCAAGGCATCCGGAGAACCCTCTTAGTTATTTGTAAGTCTCCAGTGGACCTCAACGAGCCCTCTGGAATTTCCAATGCCTTCCCGAGGTCCACCTACTCTTCCTCCTCTAGTTAAGGTAGGGTATTAAGCTTTGTTTTTCTTGTTTAGTATTATGTTTTGTGTATATATATATATACTCTTGCAATATAAAATACATCACCATACGGTTTGAGGACAATTCTTTCTTTAAGGGTTGCAAGATCTTATGCTTTAGGGTATTAATAGACCCTATGTATGGAAGCCACATGCAAACTTATCCTATTCATTAAATGTGTAATCATTTATATATATATATATGCATATATAAATAGATAGGTATGATATACACAAGTTCAGTTTTTTTATAACTTCATATGCCAGATTAAAGATTTATAAGTACGGTTTTCAAAATTTTTGAAGAACTATGAAACCCATGGAATAATTTTTGTAAGGGAACATTCATACTTTATCATAAATGTTTATAAATATGTGGATATAATTTATACATGTGGTTTTAAGACTCTCACCATTATATTGTTAGCACTTATTTTTGTTATAGTCTGGTAAGAGTAAAATATGTATGGTATGAGTTCCCTTACGTATAATCATAATGTATAAATGAGTATGTGGGTACGGGTGTATGTATACCAAATTTGATTCCCATTTTCATTTATAAAATTCTATTTTCTGTGAAGAAAGTACTAAAAATATGATTCAAATGTTTTTGGTTTGACTAATCAGTGCTTTTATGCGCACCCCTTTGAATGAATACTTTGCAAAACATGAAACCCTAACCATGGTTTTCCAAATGCTTTCTTTTAAAATGATTAGTTCATGAGTATAGATATTGGAATCTCATGACTTCATATTCATACGAACTAATTAATATTCACTCATTATATTAAATTATAATGTTTAAGGTTGAGTTTTATACTTTCAAGTTTTAACATGTAATGTTTGAGGCAATGTGAGTTTAGTGCCCCGCATGAAATGTTAAGTTACCCCTTTATTTGTTATGTTTAATTTCACCTCATTATTTGATCACGAATGTTCTTGAACAATATGGTTCTATACTTTTTCACTTTATGTGGTCAAGTTGGTATTTCTCTTGTGTTAGTTTTCATCAAAAGTACTCTTAAGTTATGTACCAATTGATGACTTGACCACATAATTCATAGTTTTGTGCTAGACCCATTACATATGCATAAATGTGAATGATTGTAATATTGAACTTTTATTCCCTTTTGTGAGTTTATGGATTTAATTGTTCAAGTTTGTGTGGGACACCTTGAATAAAATGAAAGGTGAAATAAGAAACCAAGTAATTTGTGCACTTGGTTTGATATGTGGGAAGAAATTTTAATAAATCAAAGTGGTATGATCACTTTGATTTAAGAAGTATGAAGAATGCATTGGACTTAGTATGTGACGAGTGGGTCCCTCTACAACCCCTCGATGCATTGGTAAGTCTCATGAGACAGCTAGTAGAAGATTTGGCTGAGGACTTTCATATTTACGAGTTATGGGTTTCGGCTGAGGCCATAATCATCAGACGTCTTGGCACGAGGGCTTGACATAGTCCGGTATATGCACCTTCCTCATTATGACTATAAAAATTAATTAACCCGAGGAATATTCAACTAGTAGAATATTTATTGTTAAAGGACTTATGATTATGAGAATCAGAAGAATAATGATTATGGAATTCTATATTTTATGGCCAATATACACTTCACAATAGTGAAGAATGGAATTGAATTTATTATTTTAAGCGCAACTCTGAACATGCATTACACTTAGTTCTTAATTTTGTACCTGAATTGTAGCATGAAATTTCTTTTATTTATGAGTATATCTGTAATTTAATCATGTATCCTTGTAATTCCAACAACATGTCTTTTTGAGCAATCATTTGATGTGTACATGTGTTATAGCTGTTATTTAAAAAGATTGTTTTATGAAATGGTTTTAAAGAATGTTTTCAAAAGTTATATATATTTATTTTGAAACCCCTTAATATGAATTTTTATGCTCACCCTATATTTTTTATTAAAATTTTTCAGGTAACGGCTTTTAGCAGTTGAAACATTTCATAAGTAGCCAGTTTCTCAAAGACCGAACCGAATTTGATCCTTTGTATGGAACCGGCTACGGGTACTTTGGAGATAGGGAATCACAGTAAAAATAAAAACTAAATATTGTGTTATAGTGATGAATTAGTTAAATCTGGCAATAAATGGTGGTGGTGTTCATGCATGAGATAAACCAGATCAACCACAGAAGAATATGTCAGTAGTGAAGCATTTCCAGAGGCAATGTCCCCCATCATTTAGAAGATCATCTGACCATGTGTAAGTTGAAGGGTGGAATAAAGTACTAGAATATATTTTTGATGTAATGGGATGTTTAGGAAATTAAAAGGTTAGTCTTGATGTTCAAAATTTTGAAGGTGAAGCCGATCTGTGGTAGTAAAGTGTTAAAAATATCAAAGGAAGTGAATAGACTGATATCATGGAATGGGATGAATTTAAGAATATGTTCCATGAGAAATACTTTCCTAAGGTTGTTCGGATTAGGATGGAAAATCAATTCTTGGAATTGAGAAAAAATGAGGAAGATTTAGTGGCTACATATAATGAAATTTTCACCCGTTTGTCAAGGTACGTCCCAAATTATATCTAGGATATTGATAGAGAGATAAATCAGTGTTACTCAAGATTAATGTCAAAATATCAAAGGGAATTAGCTACTCATGAGTTCAAAAGCTATGATAAACATATCTGATGTGATGAGAAGGTAGAAATGGAGTTTTTTGAGGATCATGTTTTCCATGAGAGTAGGAAGAAGAATCAATCTAGTTGGAAGGCAATGAGAAATCATTTATCAAATAATTTTGGAGGTAAGAAAACTAAATTTCCATCTTGTGATAAGTGTGGTAAAATTAATCCTAGAGAATGTCTCTTAATGTCTGGGAAGTGATTCTGATGTGGTAAGACTCTTCATATTTCTCTAGAATTCAAGGGAGATGATCATGCAAGAAATGAAAAGTCAGCAGTAATATGTTTTAGTGGAAACGAGTTAAGAAATTATGCTAAGGTGTTCCAAAATTTGATTACCCGTAGTGTAAACTAACAATATCAAAAGAATAAGGTCATGGAAAAATAATTTTCTACTACTATGGTTGATTTGGGAACATCAAATGAATCAGTGACATGTATGTGACAAGTTTTTTTCAAAATATTCCAATACTACGTTTGACTAAGGATCTTCACATTAATTCATTTATAAGAGATTTGAAAGTAAATAAGAAATATCACCTCATGATAATGATATAAAACTATTGTTAAAAACACTAGGTGGAAGTATTGAAGAAACCAAGATTTATAGGAATCTTCTTATTATCATCAGTGGGATGGTTTTTCCTACAAATCATATTGAACTTCCCATAGTGTAATTTGATATCATTTTGGGTATGGATTGGATTTAAGTTTATCATGATAAAATAGATTGAAAATACAAGAAAGTTTTATTCGATGATTTCATACCTTTGATAACATACTGAGAAGATGAGTTATTGATTAAATATGGTAGTGCAATTTATCTAACTCATGTTGTTGATAAGAAAAAAAAGTTTTGACTAGTGAAATCCCAGTAGTCATTGAATTTATAGATGTTTTTTCTGATGAATTTCCTAGTATTATTCTTAACCAGGAGGTTAAATTTACTATTAAATTAGTTCCTGATACTAATCCTATTTCTAAAACCCCTTATCGAGTGGATCAATTATAATTGGTGGAATTGAAAAAACTGTTGCAATAATAGCTTGATAAAGGTTTCATTTGACCTAGAACATCACCATGGGGTGCTCCTGTTATATTTGTGAAAAATAAATATGGGTCTATAATACTTTTTATTGATTACAGTGCCTTGAATAACATCACTATTAAGAAAAATTATATGTTTCCTTATACTGATGATTTTTTTGATCATCTCTAGGGATCTTAGTATTTTTTTGAAGATTTATTTGAGGTCTGGGTACCATCAGCTGAAGGTGAAGGAGGATGAAATTCCGAAGATAGTGTTCTGAATGAGATATGGGCATTATGAGTTTGTAGTTATTCCCTTTGGGTTATATAATGCCCCTACTTTATTTATGAATCTCGTGAATGAAGTATTTCATTATTTTTTGGATCAGTTTTTGGTTGTGTTTACAGATGATATTTTTGTATATTCTAAAAGCCAGTAGGAACATGAATGTTATTTAAGGATAGTTTTGAAAATCCTAAAAGAAAAAACACTATATTGAATGTTTATTAAGAGTGAATTTTGGTTGCAATTTTTTTTATTCCTTGGTCATATTGTTTCTAAATGTGGAATAACTATTGACACTTCTAAAAAAAAGTTGTTGAAGAGTGGCCAATACCTACCAATATCATATAGATTCATAGTTTTATAAGATTTGTAGGTTATTAACAAAGGTTTTTAGAAAAAATTTCTCATTTATCTATCCCAATAACTAAGTTAACATGTAACGGAGTTATATTAATTTGGAAAAAATAATGTGATGATTGTTTCAAGGAACTAAAAAGAATATTGGTAAATGCTCCAGTTTTGGCTATGCCTTCCAGGAATGATGAATTTGTTGTCTACAGTGATGATTCATTGAAAGGACTTGGTTTTTTCCTAATGAATAATGAGAAAATAATTTCTTATGCTCCACGTCAGTTGAAAACTCGTGAGTTAAATTACCCTACGCATTATATGGAGTTAGATGCTATTGTTTTTGCATTAAAAATTTAGAGGCATTATTTGTCTGGAGTAAAGTGTGAAATATACATGGATCACAAAGTTTGAAGTATATATTTACTAATAAATAATTTAAATTGAGACAAAGGAGATAACCATAACTAATCATGGATCATTATTATAGGATTCATCACCATCCCAGAAAAGAAAATAAATTGGATGATGCATTGAGTTGAAAAAGTAATGCTACATTAACCATGCTATGTTTGAAACAAAATATTTTGTTAGTGATTTTATGAATTTTGTCTTGGAAGTTATTGGTGTAGGAAATTCCTCTATTTTTTTAGGTGGCAGTGTAATCATCTCTATCAGACAGAATTAAGAAAGCGCAGAAGGAAGATATTAAGTTGCAGAAAAATGTATAATTGGTTCAGAAGTATAAGTTACCTAAATTTAACAATTATAAATATTGTTTTTTCAGGTTAGGAATAAGATTATGTGTTCCTAGTGATTCATAGTTGAAGAAAGATTTATTATATGAATATCATAGTTATCCGTTTTTAGTTCATCTTGGAAGTACTAAGATGTACATATACCTTTGAGAGTATTGTTGGTGGGATGGAATGAAAAGAGATATTACTGAATTTACCGTGAGATGTTTTATTTTTAAATAGATTAAAGTAGAGTGATAGTTAGCAAAAGGGATGATTTTTCTTTTTCTAGTACTTGAGTGGAAATGGGAAAATATATCCATGGATTTTGTAGAGGGATTACTAACGACTTATCAAGGTAAAAATGTGATCCGGATTATTGTTGATCTATTGAATAAATATTCTCATTTTCCTTATATTCAAGATACTCTATCTCTAGACCAAATTTATCAATTTTATATTAAATAAATAGTCAGGTTATGTGGAGTTCCTCTCTCTATTGTATCTGATCATGATCCCAGGATCACTTCTAACTTTTGGAAAGGCCTTCAGAAGTCGTTGGATATTAAATTAAATTTCACTACATATTTTCATCCTTAATCAGATGGGATGTCAGAATTATAAATTAAGACCTTGGAGGATATGATAAATTCTTGTTCAATGGATTACTAGGAAAGTTACGATCAAAATATTTCTTTGGATGATTTTTCTTATAATAACAGGTTTCATTCTAGTATACAGATGGAACTATTTAAGGCATTATATGGAAAGCAGTGTCAAAATTTAGCTTTTGGGGATGATATCGGGGAAAGGAAGCTGATGAGACCAGAGTTGGTAGAAGAGATAGCATAAAAAGTTCAGTTGATTTGAAAACACATGAGGAAAACTTAGAGTAGGCATAAAATTTATGTATATAACTAGAGGAAGGATCATTATTTTGAGGTAGGTGATAATGTCTTTCTCAAAGTTTCTCTATGGAGAAGTGTGATTCATTTTTGTAAGAAAGGGATGATAAGTCCACAGTTCATTTTACCCTATCAAATCATAGAGAAATTTAGATCAGTTGCCTACCGAGTGGATTTACCTCTGTGTTTATCCCAAGTACATAATGTTTTTCATGTTTCAATGTTAAGAAATCATATTCTTGATTCCTCTCATGTTTTGAGTCCATAAGTAGTTCATTTGGAAGCGTAGATTTTTTATGAAGAATAGAAAGTCCAGATTATTTATTGTAGAGACGAATTATTGCGGAATAAGGTGATTTTTTAGGGTACAGTTTTATAGAAAACCCATATGGTTGAAGTGGAAACATGGGCATCTTAAAATTCTATAAGGGAGAAATAATCCCACTTATTTGATAAGTAAATAAAATTGCGAGGACACAATTTTCAAAAGTGGAGATCGATGTAACATACCAAGTATTTATAGACTAATAATTTTTTATATTTATTAATATATATGAATTAGATAGTAATTTTAACTTAAAGGGTCAATTTCTTTGATATCATACCTAACATTCAATAATGAGTTTCTCTGAAATCTTATACTATACACAATATTGAGTTATACCAAAAACTAATATATTGTTTATATTATTATTTTAAATGGTAGTTATAACCTAGTCATTTTATTTGACAGGATCAACATAACTAACTATATTATTTTTATACATGTTTATTAAATATTTTTACTTTATTCTAATAAACTATAGAGGATTACAATGAGAATAAATGTAATTTTAAGCATAAAATACTCTAATATTTTTAAAAGGTAGGTTTATCTCCTTTTAAGGGAGAACACTATAAAAATATTTTTTTTCACATTAAAATGTTCTATTTGAAAAAATAAACTTCTTATTAGGACGTGGGAAATCAAAATTAACTTTGGTTCATTTTTTTTTTGTTTTGAGGATAAAATTCATATTTTAATGAATAGTGAAAAATACTGCATTTTAATTCAAATATACCTTTTCAGTTAATTTATTTGTATAGTTAGATTATCCTTTTAATTAGTTTTAAAGTATAATTAAATAATATTTTTACCATTTAATACAATTTTTTCATTTGAATCAATTTCACAATGAAAATGAATATAAAAACTATGTGAACTTTCAAACATTTTACTTAAAAAACCCGTTTTCTTATTCTGTCAATGAGATTAATTTTTTAATTAATTTCTACCAATTATGTGTTTTGAATTTGGAAAAAAGGATTCCATATTTGGAATCATAATTTCCAAATTATTTAAATAGGTCTCTTTTATTTTGGGACATTATGAATAGTAACTTTAGTAATTATTTTAATTTACCACCGTTAAAGATAAATAGGGAAATTAAGGGTAACAATAATATCATATTAATATAAAACAACCCCAACACTTATCATAATCATATTATATGATTAATAACTGACCATGAGAATACTTGGGACAAAATTGTGGCCTTTGGAAGCCACTTGGGTGTGATTATGACATTTATAACATTTAATTTTAAAGTAAAGACAAATATGTCATAAAAAAGTCTCTTATTACTTAAACAATTTTAATATGGGGTTATATAAGTAATATTTTCAACTATAAATATTCATTAGAATGAAATAAATATTACCTATATCATAGTTATTTATTTTTAATTTTTTAAAAATAAATAATTAAATTTAATCATGACACAATGATCATACAATAATAGATTTATTTAAGGAAGAATCAAATAACTGATGATAATAATATTAAAATAAATATAATTTGAAATATTTGATTCCATAAAAAACTTTTATATGCGAATATGACATATTATAAGTCTATTAAAAGGATTTTTTATAATTTTACTCTCTTTTTGGATTTTATATAAATTCAATGAAACGAATATTGTCAAAATTGACACTAATGATATTTTATAAAAATAATATTTTATTGAATTATTTAAAAATCATAAATATATTTAAAAAATAAAAAGTGACTATGATAATGTCTAAAAGTTAATAATTTATCTATTTATGGTCAATTTTCCTCATATAAGAAAAATTTATAGGCACTAAATATTTAAAATGTTTATGCCACAATGAAAATTAAAATAGAATATTTATGGGTAAACCGAAAAGAAAAGGTTTAGAATAAAATAAATACATGTCTAAAAATTATTTTATGAGAGTATTTAGAACTATCCTCATATTACCTTTAACATATCTCATGTTATAGTCATATGTATTAAAAATTTAATTTATATTAATTTAATATTTTAAGAGTTTCCAAGGGTTCCCCTTCCATCTCCTATAAAAGGGTACCCACTCTTCTCTAATACTAACACTTCCAAAGCCTTTTGGTTCATCCAAGATCTACCCAAAAACATTCCTATAATTCCTCCCCACATTCTTGAAACTTTATTTTTGGAATAACACACTCCATAGATGTGTTAAGGTGTTCTTCAAAGGCTAAAAACTGATGAAGAGGTATATAAAGATTGAACGTGACGAGTTAGACTTATGGTAAGGGACTTCATCTCAATCTCCTTTCATTGTGGAATATTTTTATGTTATAAACCAAATTATTTTATATGGGGTATAATTAATCCATTTGACATTTAATTTCATTCAAAGGTTTTCAAAGAGAATTCTTTTTCTACTAATCATTTTTCTAAAAGATAATCAGAATGTTTTTAACATACGCGACGACAACAACTTTTCCATCGACATGACTATTATTTGGTATTTGAATTTCTCTATAAGCCATAAAATTTCTGGAAGAGAACTAAATATCATATTACATTTTCAGGTATTTTTTCGGAAATGGTTTTAATAATGCTTTGATTATATCGATATCTTGTAATGATTTTTTGTGATTGAAAATTTTATGAGTGAAATGTTGATAATTGCAATATTTTATGTATTATGATTATATAATGGAACGTGGACAGTTTAAGGGTGGTTACGTGATAAACCAAAGATGGGTGGTTACATAATAAACCAAATAAGGGTTGTTCTATAATAAACCAAGGACAGGTGGTTATGTTATAACCTCCAATGCATTGGGTATGGAAGTCCGCTATATAGTTACTACATTTGTTTGAGTGATATATGTGGAAGTCGACCGTATGGTTATTCCATTTAATTGTGATTATGTACAAAGTTACGTTTATATGTTATATGTGATTTATATGGTGTTTTTAATGAAAATTTTAGTACAAAAATTGGTAAGCAATGAGCTTATATTCAGTTAAGAGTATTTACTACTTCATAAAGGTTAAAAGTATTACTTTATGATAAAGTATTCATGGTTTACATTTTTTCACAAGCCTAAAAATTTTCCTAATTTTTGTATCCCTTACTGAATTTTTTATGCTCATACCAAGTTTATAATAAAAATTCATATAATTTAAAGAAGAATATATTCAAGGATGGGATAAAGGTGATGTTTTTATATTTAAATATGAAATGAAATTATGTTTCTTTTTAAGCATTTTTTTATTTTATGAAAAAATAAATAGTGAGTATAAGTGTCTAATTTTTAATATTGAGTTGTTGTGTGTGGGTTATGGAATAATTCCCTAAATCTCTAAACATGAAAGGATCCTTGATATGAATGAATGTCACATTATTAAATTAACTCAATATTAAGTAATGTTTAGGACTGAGGCCTTATATTAATAATAGTTAATACATAATAGGGTTTCAATATATGATAAGATAATATTGGTGTGAATCGGGAAACAAGGAAATGGGTGAAAACCTTTCATTTAATAGGATTAGAGTTATTTAGTACATAGTTTCATTTTCAATAAGGAAGAGAATACATCATTAGGTGTGATATGAATATAAAGTGATCTCCCAAGATAGAAATATGGTGCACCATATGATATTAAAGATGATTCTCAAGGACAACCATTATAATTAATGGAAGAAAATTGAGTTATGAAAATACCATATATTTTATGGAATATATCAATCATAGTATAAAGAAAGGGAGATCTTGAATGGAAGTGATGTTTTCATAATCAATAATAATTTAAGATATTAGAATTTAAGGGGTATTAATTACACTATAAAAAATTATATTGGTGTATAATATCAAAACATTTCTCAATATAGGATGATAGAGCCGAAAAACCTTACCTTTTATCTTGATTTACTAAAATGTGATCTAACCACATATATAAATAACATAAAAATATTAATTACTTGTTTAGATCCTTATTCATAACTATTAACATTTATAATCATAATTTATTGTTTATTATTTATGTTTTTTAGTTATTAGTTATTATCTATTTTCAATATCGTGTGTGAGTAATGTTGATCGTTTTGAACCAGTTTTGGGATAGAGTTATCAATACTTGTTCTTATAAAAAAGTTTAATAGTATGTGATCATTCAATGTATTTAAATTTATTATTTATAATTATATATGAAGGTGTAATTTTATTATATGGGAGTTTTAATTATGATCCATGAAGATGAACTCAATGACGAGGATGTTTTGGCGATTTTTATCAATCGAGTTGTGATATCTTAGTTAAAAAGTTTAATTTTAGTATCACAATTAAAGATACACAATAAAATTATTATTTAATTATTTATATCATATATTATCACTATTAAAGATATTATAGTCACCCATGATTTTATTTTTTATCATAGTTCATGTGGGTGGTCAATCCAAACAAAATAAGAACATACCATAATTAATTTACAATTTCGATTATGAAGGTGATATATTTTGGGCATAATATCATTATTATAGAATCATATTGATATTATTTAGATAAATTTATAGAGGTGAATCATATTTGAATAGGTTTTAAAAAATAAAAAAAAATAGTTGAAAAAAGAGATGCATTACTTATGGAGCTGTTAATCCAAACAACCCATGATTAATGTTTTAATTTCTAAAATAATGAGAGGAAAAGAATGTGTATTATGAATTATATCTTCATAATCATAATTATATCATACAAATCAAATTTAATAATCTATTTCACCCTTAAAATCATTGAATAGAGAATGTGGTGAAAAACAGAAGTTGTCACTTTGTGGTGGTGGTAGTCCCCACAACACACAAATGATGGTTTCACTTCTCTTAATAAAAATAGGAAAGCTTATTAATTATCATTAACAAAGCATAATTAAATTCATTATAAAAAAATTATAATGTGAATATATAGTTAATTTTAAAATAAAAAATGAAATAGTAAGTTAAAAAGGAAATAAATTAGAAAAAATGAGAACTCACGTTGAAATATTTGTGTTTTCTTTAGAGGATTCCTTGAAAATAGAGGTCCTAAGATAATATATTATAAAAAAGATCAATTAAAAGGTATAGTATTATAAATATTGGATAATTAGTAAATTAGTAGTTATAAAAATAATTCTTTAAGCGGTATTTATTGGGTATTGATATGCCCCTTTTAAAAGTGTAGAGAATTACATTTTTGTAATTATAACCACTTAATATAAATGGTTCACATGTTAAAATTTTAACGTTGCTAAAAAAATTTAAAATAATTCAATAGAGTAGTATATATGTTCAAAAAAACCATAACCATTAATTTCCTCACATTTTTTTTTGTCATTTAGTGTTTAAATTTTCAATTTTACAATATTTAATATTACCATGGTAATTTGTTTTTTCCTAAGTAATTTAGTTTTAATGTATAAAAATAAAATAGAAAAAATTAATTAATTTGGAAATAATGATTCTTGATATGAAATAATTTTTATTAGATAAAATTACTTTGGTAAATAAACACCAATTTTAATATTATCACATATTACACATCAAGCCCTATTTTTAGAAAAATTGCATTTTTAAGATTAAAATTAATGCGTAGAGTAAAATTATCCATGTATAAAATTTTCATGATATAAATTGGTTTATTATAAATAAATTATTGGTAATTCCAATAAAAATAGATCCAATTTTAGCCAAAATATTTTTATTTAAAAGAAAACAAAAAATGTAAAATATTACTAAAGTTTCTAAAATATTAATCATAGGTTTTCTAAATTAAACATTATAATCTAAAAATATATATTTTTCTTTATAAATAAATATTTTACCAATTAAATGGTTTCATACACTTATAGGTATTAATATAATGTTATAAAATTTATAGTTTTACTAAAACCTATATTTTTCACTATTCACCTATAAATTTTATTATTTAGGAGAATTTAAAAAATCACCCAAAGTTAAGTTGAAATGATTAAATTCAAAAAAAAATTACCGAAATTAAAATTTCCATATTTATAAATTTTTCTTTTAAATATGAAGTATAATTAAAAAATATTTTTATAGAAAAATAAACATTCATTTTCCTTAAAAGTGGAAATGTCACATATATAAAATAAATGTGTTAAATAACTTATAAAAGTAATAATTATGGGTTTATATAATCCTACTTTATAGTTACATATTACGTCATGATATATGGGTAATATTTTACCATAATGCAATCTTTGGTGGTAGTCAAGTGTGGTGATTTTACTATTATAGATCTCGTGGCAATTTCTATGAGCTTGAATTTCTCTCATATATAATTTTTATCATACCATAATTGTTTGATATTGGATTAGGATTGGTCTATAGAAAACCCTATAGAAGATACATCCTTCTCATTCTTTGATAAATGAGATTTATATGGGATACTTTCACTACTCGATTAAATTTCCTTCTTGTATAGATTTATTAATTTGGTTAGTACATTTTATACATGATAATTTAATCACTATATTATAATAATATAATTTGGTTTTAATATATTGATGTTTTTTTAGTTTAGTTTTTCATGTATAATAGGTTGTTAACATAATATTTATTTAAGAAAAATAATTCTGAAATCTCAGGTCATTACACTGATAGTTGTGCTGAACCTTAGGATACTATTAAACTATTACCCCCACCAATACAACATTAATCCCCACCACCACCATATTAATCTACTTATTATATTGGCCCTTCCTCTTCCAATAACTCACTACCCACCATTGATACTACCACATCCAAGTCGTATATATCCCTATCACAACCCATACCCTTGTCTGAGTAGTTGGTCATCTCTTGATTGGATACGATGTGTTGATTCCTGGATAATATTAAGGGAGAACAAACATATCTCTAGAAAATCATGGGCCTCATTTTTGTGTATCATGGTAGATTAATTTTCACTTACATAATCCCTTATGAATGATCGATAACAATTAATCGCAGAAGTCCCATTCTTT
Source organism: Viscum album (assembly GCA_963277665.1). NCBI lineage: Eukaryota > Viridiplantae > Streptophyta > Magnoliopsida > Santalales > Viscaceae > Viscum > Viscum album. The sequence goes on from OY728143.1 coordinate 1,216,808,903, forward strand.
GGCCTCATATTTTAAATTCATGAAATATTAAAACTGGTAAACGAACATGGGTTAGATAAAATAGTATGGGGATGGAAATTAATTAAATTTTTTTATTAAATGGGGAATAATATTTAAATTTAATTATAATATATGGGAATTAAAGTAGGCTTTGTATAGAGAATGAATTTTCATTAAATATGGAAATATGATAAATGAATATGAAAAATATAAGTAACCGATGTGGTTAAGTTATAACTATGAAAATAATATGTGATTTTGGATTTGGTAAGTCTAAATATATTAGTGGTTTGTATTATGCCAGTGATATTGATGTGATATTGATGTGATATTGTTGTGAAGTAGAGGTTTTAGTAGTTGGGTCGTTTTGGTAGTGTGAACCCATTGGATGGGATTCTATGTATTTATTATACATTGTATTTCCATTTTCATATAAATACTCACCCCACCAGAGTCGTGTCTATAATAACCCCCTATTTTATTGTGTTCTAGGCGTTTTTAACCAAACATGTAAGATAGAAGGGATAGATGAATGACTACTCCCGCTTCCCCACTCTCTCTTCTAGGTGATGTTTATATGTACGTGTTGTGATTAATTGGTGATATTTTTCCTAGAGGTGATTATTTATAATAGGATGAGGCGATTCATAGTGGGTATTATGCATGGTAAAATCAGGGAAGATCATTTTTTCCCTTTATGATCATGAAACAATATGATTTTAGTCACATGGAATGGGTTATGGGATGATGAGGATATAATGGTTTTGGTACATGGTATAATTACTATGAGGCTGTGATGAAGTGAATGTCATGATTTGAGAGCTAGTAAATTCTTTTTATGATGAGGCTATGGTGGTATGAAGTTGAATGATTAAAAATAGATGAGAGTACTAGTTCGAATGATGTTGGGGAGTGAAAGAAACAAATTAGTGGGGAAAAGATGTGGAAAACCTATTTTAATATGGTTATTCTTGTATTATTAAAAAATGATGTGTTATTTGGTGTACGAACCCTTTTGGGGCTATGAAATAGTATACCTGATGGGTTAATGGTGATTCTTATATTCATTAATGCTGGAATTAGTATGCCCTTCTCACATTTTTGTGGGATTCCTTGAGTTTAAATCTATATAGTATACATGTTATTTCAACCTGATATGTATTTTAAAAAAAATCGTATATTATTAGATGGGAGTTGGAGACCGAGCTAGAAATTTCTTGTTTGGTCTTGGAGTTGTCAATTTGCTACTATATGATTGTCTTTTGGTACTTTACAAGGAAATATATATATATATGTATTCGTATAACATTACACGTGTTGTGGGATATTTGTGGGTTTTCCATTTTCATTATGTTATAAATTTGTTTGTTGGTTGATATCCTATCTCATAATCCTAATTTTATGTTGAGGGTAATTCCTCTTATATTTATGCCCTTTTTTCTACCCTTGGTGCTGGTCACTAACCTAGGGAATACTGAATGTGAGGCTATTGTACCGTTATCTCTTTTTTTCATGGATATACTAGAAGGGGTATATTTGGAAAGTTAGGGTCATGATAAATTGGTATCAGAGGTTAGGTTAGGGTTTAGGTTAGAGCTTAGGGTAATAAAATTTAATAATTTCATGTGGTTTCTGGGGAAATAGTGTTATTGAACCTATATTGTGATATAACAAAGGGAGTTCATCTAGATCACATGATTTTAGGGTCCATAGTGATCTAATAAAATGAAATTAAACATACCAAATGCTCAAATTGATGTGATGCTACATGAAAGGTATATATGTAATAAAGGAACATGAATCATACAATTTTAAATTTTCATTAGATGGTGTATATTTATGTATTGAAATGAATTTAATTAAATGAACATAACATTACATATTACCATGATCCGGAAATCCTTTTTCCCCTTTTACTTATAGATTCTAGACATCATCTGTGTTTTTTTTCAGGTTATTGAGGTTATGATAGATGGCCTAGTTGATTAACTAATGGTCACTCCATCTTAGGAGGATATGTAGTAGAAAAGAAAGCTGTGTTCCTCTCAACAGAAATATCTGGTGAAGTATGAGGGAATCAAATCTGATCTAGAATTTGAGTACTGGATGGTGTAGATTGAGATCACCTTTAGTTTTATATAGGCCCAATAATAGTATCGGGTTCCACTAACAGTCATACAAATGAGGGGTACAATGCATTTGAGGTGAAATTTTTATCTCTTGAAGAATAAGTATAAATATGTTTCATAGATAGATTTTCATATTTATTTTTTGGTATAACTCATATCATCAGAGATGAAGGTAGTAAATTGTAATTAGTTTCTCTATCTTTAGTAGAGTTGTATGAATGTTCTGGAGTTTGGGATCAGGTTTAAGGATCAATTAAATTTTGCACTAATTTTTCTCCGATGAAGAGTCTCTTTCGTGGTGTCTTGGGGAATCTATCCTCTCATATATCCAATACATGGTTACTCTATTTATGCTTTCAATTTATTTGGAGGTATAGAAGAACGAAAATGTGATTGGGAATATCCACTCACAAGGAGGTCTATTTTTATAGGGGAACCAATTGGGTTTCTCAAGGATAAAAGTTATTGGTGAAAGATATTAGATACTAGGGACTTAAAGGTTTATAATAGTAGAGATTCAACCTCAATAATTTATTTTCTAGTTTTCTAAGGCCATTAAATCCCATAATATTCCTAGGGGCCATGGACTTATGTTGTTTTTATGTGGATTCCTTGTTTATTACCTATATTAGTTCCCAGTGGACCTTAGATATCAATATGCTAGTGGTAGATAAGCTCAAAATAATCCTTAGTCTTAGTTTCTATTAAGGTCATATTAGTTATAGGGGTAATAGACTAATACTAGAATGAGAGGAGATGGGGAAACTAGGGGATGTACTTAGGATGTTCTCTATATTTAGTGACCCCCACATAAACATGTTCATAGAGGTAGTTGACTATAGTGGGCTGGATGATATGGGAATAAATAGTTGTATATCATGCATATGCTAGAACCAGATGGGCCAAAGAGCATCTGAGGTAAGATTAGATTATTTTATAATGTCATTTTTTACTTTTTTGATTCAAGAGACTCACACTCCTTGTTGTACCTACCTTATTCCGTATACTAGGAATATAAATGGGTAGGATTCTTATTACCTTGGTTTTGAATGCACTAATTGGATGCTATATCTACTTGTTTGATGAATTCTATGAGTGTGGACTGATAATGTGGAACATAACTCATGTGGATATTTCTTATTTCTACATATACAAGCATATTATGACATCCATAGCATGGATTGGTTATATTTTTTTATATGTGGTTATTGATTAATTTTATAGGATAACCTCTCTTTGATGTGGATCATAAATGTGCATTTTTTTGTTGGAGCACATGGTTGTTAGTTTGGAATTAGTCTTATAAATCCCCTTATTTTATTGATAAATTTTTTTTAGTGAATCCAGCCTGAGTTGAGCTAGTGGAGGATTCTAGAATGTTTATGGAATTTCTAGATGTTCTCCTGGAAGAGGTTATAACACCCCCTATGCATGGAATCTTGTTTGGGATATAAATGGAGTTGGGTTCCCCTCTAATTTCAATATATACTTATCTGATAAAACCTTTTTAGTTGAGGGAGTATATTATTCAGTTATATGATCTATTTCATGTGAATTTCATCTGGCCTAGTGTTGCGCTATGGGGTGCTCATGTGTTATTTTCCATGAATTAGGATGGTAGGCTGAGGCTATGTATAGAATACTGATGGATAAATCAATTGATCATCAAGAATAATTAACCATTATAAAGTATTGATGTTTTTTTACTAGTTGATGGGAGTTATCTAGTTTTATATGATCGATATACAGTCAGAGTATCATCCATTGTTGGTAAAGGAGAAAGATATCATGAAGTATAACTTCTAGTACTAGTATAGACACATTGAATTTTTAGTTATCCCATTTGGTTCCATGCATATAATAAGTGTTTTAATGGGACTCATAAACTTTATATTTAATGAGTTCCTGTACTAGTTTATATTATTTTTCATTGAATAAATTCTTATATACTCAAGGCCTAAGGAGGAGAATGGTGAGAATTCAAGGATCATTTTATAGAATCTTTGACATGACCAAATACCTAGAATGTTATATAAGTGGGGGGGTATGAAAATGGGAGTTGTATTTTATTGGGAACATGGTTCCTAAAAAAGAAGTATCAATGGTTTCCTTGAGGGATGAGGTAGTTGTTTCTTGGGAAGCACCCAAGAATATAGTGGATGTTTGTAGCTTTCTTGGTCTCATAGGTTATTATAGGAGGTTTGTGCCTAACATATCTTGAATTTCAACACCTTTATGGCTCTAAAAAGGAAGGACTAAAATTTTATTTAGAACAGTTATTGTTAGAAAACCTTTGAATATATAAAAGGTTAGTTAGTGAGATCCCCAGTTCTCTCGATTATCAAGGAGGGTTTTATATCAGAGGTGTCCTATTATGCATTCTATTTGGGTCTAGGTTGTGTCTTGATGGATTTTTAGGTGGTGATATCCTCTGGTTATAGATATTTATTCCATAATGAGTATAATTTTGTATCCCATGATTTTAAATTGTTTTAAGTTGTGTTTTCTGTAAAGATATGATGACATTACCTCATCATAGAATGCATTTTGTTCCTCACAAATTACAGGAGTTGTAGGTAAATTTTCTCTCAACATAAAATGAACCTATGAAAATAGTGGTGGATAACGATTTTATAAGACTACAACATTAATATCTCCCATATCTTGGAAAAAAGTGTCTGTCATGACAGACTCACTAAGTAGGATGTTATAGATGATTATTTTTCAGGAATCTTGATATTCTTGGCGGGTGATGGAGGATTTTTCATCCATGTACCAATATATAAGGTTGGATGATGGTGGATGTTTTATATTCTAGATTATTGTATAGTATTTAATGATTTATTTATAGGTCAAGGAACAATGAGGATAACTAGAGGTGGAAGTGACGTGGGATTGTGTTTTTCAGGGTGATTCCCTTAAATGATGGTCAAAGAACATCAAACATTAGCTGATACTTTAGAGAAGGATGATCATCCCAACGTATATTCATGAGGGATTCCTTATTTTGTTTAATATCTCACATTTATTGATGAACCTAATAGTATCCATACTATATCTTAGTTTAAGGATTCATTTCTGGTGGCCTAGGATGATATAGACAGTGGTAGAGTTCCTCACAAAGTGTTTTGTTTTCCAGCTAGTGAAGGTAGTTTATCATATTCTTGATGGTTTGTTTCGGCCTTTGGATATCCATATATGGACATGAGAAGACAATTTGTAGGATATTTTTTTCATAATTACAACTAAATCAGTGATGCTGTGATGTTTTCTAGGTAAGTTTGGTTCAGGTGATGTTTTCAAATCACTTCATAAGAATGAGGGAGTCAAACTCCAAGGATGTATTGGTAATGTAGTATATGGATGAGGTTTTATGGATACACAAAGTTCCAAGGTCCATCATCTAAGACTAGGATGCTTATTTTACCTCATGATTTTTAGGTGATTTATGTACATCTTTTTCTATTATGTGATGAATTAGAACTACATTCCACCCTCAGAGAGATAGACATATATATAGGAACATCTGGGCACTTTCGGATAAGTTATATTTGTGCATCTTGGATTTTAGTGAATCCAAGGTGAAGAAATTAACTTTGGTTGAGTTTTCCTATAACAAAATTAACCACATATCCATCAACATGACTATATTTGAGGTGTTTTGTGGGATATTATGTCAATCCTTGCTATATTGGGGTGAAGATTTGGAGTCATCAGTTATCTATATTAATTTTTTTATAGAGTATGATCATGAATGTATAAAATTTTTATGAGTAGATGAAGGTGGAGTATGACCTTCAGATGCATTATGTTGATAAGAAGAGGAGGATACTGTAATTTTTGGCTAGTGACCATGTCTTCTTGATGGGTTTCCCTTATATATTCACTATGAATCTGGTGTCCTAGACTAGAGAGAGATGGATATCGAGGATGAAACAAAGTTTGTTGGGTGACTATTTGAAACATAATACCATTTAAGGGAGGTGATACATGGGAAATTTATCCATTTTGTTCAAGTTTAGTAGAGGCAATGTGTCTTGGAGGATAGTAAATGGGAATGTGAAACAAATATGCATTCTTAGTATCTTGAGAAGTTTTGAGTTATTGTTTTTCCTTATTTTCCTTGGGTGATATAAATCTTGGTTGGTGGATAGTTAATGAAATGATCCTTTTACACTTGTTGTTTAAGCTAGGTTCATAGTTAAATTTTGGTCATAAATAGATCCATGAGATATATCTCATGAAAGAGTTGTATATACCTTTTATTTTATCCTTTTTCTTCAAAGTTTCGTTTTAAGTCATGGGGATGAGAATTGTTTGAGAGGGATATGATACTAGGGCTTGGTTTTGATTAACAATATATTTTTACATTTTTTTCTGGGATTGGTGGTTCTAAAAGGGGATTTTATGGTGTTATGGAGGCTTTAGAAGTGTCTTGTCTATTAAAAGGCTTTTGATTTCATAGTGGTGGGTGTTGGGATGGACATTTTGGCCTTGGGTTCATGAAGGTTATCCATGGTGATAACTGTAAGGTTCTAGGAAGTGCTACAAAGAGAGAAACTTCATGGTTGGATATGTTAGTGCATTGGTGGTTTTCCTATGTGAAACAGGTAGTAAGTAACACCCGATGAAGATAATGCCATTGGTAATGGAGACCTAGGGACCAATTGTGCAAAACATGGAGTTATAGCTCATGACATTGTGGTCTTATGAATGGTTAGGAGAAATAGAAATAATTTTTGATTTATAATATAGTGGCTTTCCATGGTGGGCATTAGAGGATCCAACACGACTTGGACCAAACTGTGACTGAGACTATGGTGAGGGTAAATCACCATTTAAAAAACATGTGAATAAGGGGGAAAACAGTAGGAGATTCAAATATCCCTTGATTAAGGGAGACCATGTTGTAGTGAGTTATGTCCAAATATTGGGGATCCCACTTGTAATTCCACTACAAATAGATGTCCTAGCCTCACGTTTTTGATATCCTTTATTATCCTTAAAAATTTAGCTGATACCACACCACCTTGTTTCCTTTGATCTTATCTTTTGAGGATTCCAACCTCTTAGATTGTAGAGTAATGTGTTCCCTTGATTCCTGTTACCTTCTTCTACTATTTCCTATACTCCATTCTCCCATTATTTTTACATATGTATATGTTGGAAAGAACCTTGTTTTGGGTTGATTTTTGAGTGTTATTTCATGATGTATTTTTTTTGGATAGATTCTTCTGGGTATCCTTCTGATCTTAGTGTATTTTAAACCCTTGTTTATTCAGTTGTTACAATGGTTCTACTTAAATATCAAACTGAGGTAGGGGAAGAATGTTATATCAATATTTTTGTGAAAATGATATATTAATATACCTGGGATTCCATTGGGAGGATGGTAAGGTTTTTCCTAATGAAGAGAATTAATCATACATAACATAATTGAAAGAAAATAGCGATATTTTACGTGTGCTTTACTTGATGACTGATAATTTCTTGTCCATGTATGTATACTTTTCGTGACCCCCTCCCCACAACGTTCACCCCTCTTGGGAAGGAAATGTTAGAAGGGAGATAAAGACCCCTGAGTCCTACCTCCAGTATGACCCTGGTTGGAGACTTACACCCAGGGTAAATTAGACACACAAATGAGAGGCATTAACCTCTTAGAGAACACATGTGGAAGAGAGAGATAAGATGGACACCAACCAAATCCAACTTAGAAAGCAATATAAAAGAAATAAAAAGTAAAAATATGCATTTTTAGGCAAACTACTATAATTGAAAGGGAAAAAGCAGAAAATACCCAAAAGAAAGTAAAAACAGTAGAAACCACAAGCCTGAAAAGCTCTTGCAACCCCAAGCTAGTAGAAACTAGATTGATCTCTAACCCACTCCAAGTGACCTGAAAAAAAAATTATATATACATATGGTGAGTATAACTATATACTCAGTCGGATCCTCCAAGAATCCTCTCGTGCAAAAGTAAAGAAATCGTGCTAAAGCACAGTGAACAACAAGTAAAACTAACTTGTCACCTAAACAGGTATACTAAATTCCCAACCTCACCATGGCTACTCTCACCAAGTAATGCATAAAAGAGTATATAATATAATAAATAATATCAAGGGTACCTCGCTACTACTTCCCAAATAATTTTCCGCTTTTCCCTAACATCGCAGTCCTATGCATCTCTCTCCAAATAGGCTTGCCAGTAGACACCTGGTCGAAGCACTGCAACATGCACCTCATGAAACAAAACCACAATGTCCACACAATAAAGTAAACAGGTAGTTTTTTGGAGCCACCAAAACTCACATTACATGTATCATATATCGATCATTATACCTCAATCCATTACAACCAACACACCGAGTAAGAATCCTCAAGACATCACAGCCTATACACATTACACCTATAGTAGTACATAGGATACTATATCCAAAATATGTGTGTGTGAAAAACCACAAGCCATCACATCCCTCTACACAGATCTATGGGGATAACAAAACATTTTTCCTACCAGAAAAATTAACTACCAAGAGAAGAGAGTGGGGCCAAAGGGAGTAGTCATCCATCCATCCTCCCATCAGAATGTTGGGGAAAACACCCCCCAGGGTTTAGAGTCCTCGGGGTGCCAGTTTCCCTAACTGACGGGGTGGAGTATCATATAGAAAAAAAATTACAGAATATACTATATCTCACAACCACAATATGGGAATAACCTTGACTTAGAATCAACTACAACTAACGTCTCTCAGAATCCCAACTGCCAATTCTAAGACTAGGTACCCTATAAGCACACAACCATTTAAAGAGCATTATTACAGTACTTCATTACCTTTTTATCAGTTTCAATTTACATTAATTAACTCTTTAAACATTAATTAACCATCAATAATTTCCACATTATATTTCATTATCATCACACCCAAATTTTACTGTTCCTTTAAATTACAACTTCAATATTTCGCCCCAGAAAGTTCCAACCCCATGGGTTAACATCATTATTCAATTATTTATTTACGAAATTACTTTTCCATATTCCCATAAATTCTAGAAAAACATCCTATGCTACTAAACACAAGGGGGCTCAATACGATGAGTAGATGAACTATCCCCACCTTTAGCAAGAGAGTAGACCCATCTTACCTTAACAAGATAAACGCGGAAAGCATGTGGCATACCCTGCACGTCTTCACCCCTTTCGGAAGAAGGGTAAGCAAGACCAGCTGCCTTGATCTATGTGGAAAGTAAAGAAGATAAACAACCAATAAAAGTCAGTAAGAATCCAAACATTCACATTCAACCCATTTCATCATATTTGGTGTCCTCCCTGACACCCACATGCATAAACTGATGTATCCTTCCACTCTAGGTGTCAACTAATGCCACAACCAGTAGGCCTCCATGCCCCCACATATCACAACAACCATTCAGTATCACATCAAAACACAAGAAGTAGGAAAAAAACATTATATCAATTGGGCTCTTGGACATTAAACAAGAAAGAGGGTAACTCAAAACCCTACAAGGAATTATTTTTTATCAAAAACCCAGTTCTTTAATCCACCTTAGATTAAACAATCTATTATTCTTAGGTTCCAAATTCGGGAACCCTAACCTGTAAGCTATCACAAATAATTAAAGATGCTTACAACACAAATCTTATTAACATCAAATTGGAGCAAGAAGAGCCATATTTAGTTATATATCTCTTTATCTTTAGAGAAACAATTATCAATTAATTATAGATTTTCTTTCTTTACCAATTTTCATTGAGAACAAAAAGCTAAACAAACCAAGAATAGATATCTCACTATCTAGAAAAACTAGAGGCAATAACATACGATTGATATCAATTTATTTATCTAGTTCCAATATTTACTAATCCAATTACATTGTGATCTAGTGGATAAAACATGATAACTATAAAGTTTCATGTAAAAGAAAAGAGAAGAAAAAAATCCCATACCTCAAATGGTTATTGACATTCTTTATAGGAGAATGATCCACACAACGGTTTACGATCTCCCCCCTGTTACAACTGTATCCACCCGAGGATGTAGAGACACTACCACACTAGTCAACACCCAAGAAAAGTACATTAGGAACATGGAGATAGAATTCCATAAAAGTTCAAGGGGAAATAAAAGGAGATGAACCCAAAAGAATGAAGATTGAACATACCTTATATCAAATATTGATCGATACTGCTTGGTTGCATCAAAACCGAGGGGACCCAATCCAAGGAGAGAAGTTTTATTGAAAAAATCATATGGGATGGAATGAAAGGTCCGAGCATCTCACATATGAGAAAAGGGAGGAAGAACTATGGAGGAAGATATATCATCCCTTTAGAAGATTCAATGGAGCAGTGGTTTAAGATACACTGGATTTTCCATTAAAAGAGGATCTCATTAAACCATGTGGTTTGACCAAGTAAAACTATCCTGAGCCTTTGAGAAATTAATATAGGAGTTATGGAATTTTAATTGTCCTTAGAGTCCTTAAAACAAGGCTTTAAATGCATTTTACATCAAAGGAAATGTCAAAGGGGTGAAACTATAGGAAGATGGAAACACATTCACGAACATGAAATTTGGCAAAGGAAAAAACTATTCACGAACCTCACCATTCTGGAAACATTGTTCATGAACCTCACTGTTGGAACCTCACCATCCTAAAAACACTGTTCATGAACCTCACCATTGAAATCTCACCGTTCTGGAAACACTGTTCATAAACCTCATCGTTGGAACCTCGTCATTACACTGTTCACATAAGGCTACCGATGAAATTGTTCACATAAGGTCACCGTTGCACTATTCAACTAAGGCTACTAATGACACTGTTCGCATAAGGCCACCGTTGCGCTGTTGACCATAGGTTACCGTTGCACTATTCACCAAAGGCTACCTATGAAACTGTTCACCTTAGGGTACCGATGCACTGTTCACCTAAGGCTACTGATGACACTGTTCACCTAATGCTACTGATGCACTGTTCACTTAAGGCTACTGATGCACTGTTCACCTAAGGCTACCGATGACAATTGTTCACCTAAGGCTACTGATGCACTATTCACAGAACTGGAAATTTGGAAAAGTGTTGGGGATAAGTCACCTTGACCTCCCGGAACATCTCAGACACCAGATTTTCACAAAGGAATGGACCATAGAGGTCCGAGAAATTACAATATTGATTATTGTGGGTTATGAAAAGAGATTAATACATTGAATTTTTTATTTCTTATTGAAATATAATTATGGAATTCACCTTACATGAAAATTTTAATACCCTTAAAGATAGTAATTAAAGGGACTATGAATAAAAAATGCATTGTTGTGTGCCCCCTTTACTTGAGAATTTTATTTAATGTGATGGTATGTGTGATATATGGGTTTATGGGGTTGTTGTTGAGTTCATATTATGGGTATGTTGTTATTATGTACACTGCAATTGTGGGGTGATTGGTGATGTAGAGATAATGTGTGTCATAAAAGCATAGGGTTAACATGAGAATGGTTGATGTAGTTGTGCTTTGGATTGGTTATTTCCCAATAGTTATATAATTATTTAAATGATTAAACCTGGTAAATTAACTTGTGTTAGATGAAATGGTTTGGGAATGGATGTTAATGAACATTGGGTGGGGAATAGGATAATGTTCTTTAAATTAAATGGGAATTTATAGAAATGAAAGTATTACATGGATATAGAATTAATTGTCATTAAATATATAAATATGATAAATGAATATATAAATTATTAGTATCTGACGTGTTGTAATGGGAACCATGAAAAATATTTGCGATTATATATTTTACAATTGGGAATGGATGATTGTTTAGTATTTGGATAGCGATGTTTATGTGCGAGAGTGTTGATACAGAGATTGCGGTAATTTGGTGGTATTCATTATGTGAACCAAAATTTTGGTCTTATGTGTATCTATTATACATTTTATTTTCCTTTTTATTTCTATCCACACCCCACCTAAGTCTTGTATTTACACCTACACCTAATAATTTTTGGTTTCAGGTGTTTTTCGCAAATATCATGGTTAGTAAGGACTGGTGGATAGCTACCCCATCTTTTGAATCTATATTTGAAGAGTGTGAATTATGCCCCAGATATGATGGACTATAGATGTATTTCAATAAAGGTGATGATTAATGAGGGGATTATTTGGTAAATAGTGGGTGTGGTGCATGATAGGGGGAGGGATGAGGTTTATGTGCATAATGTTCTTGATACCCTACTATTCTGGTTACCTGGTAGTGGTCATGGGATTATGAGGATGTTTTGGATTTAGTATGTGGTATGATTCTGATTAACTTGTGATGTAGTGATTGGAATGAGTTGAGATTTGGTGATTTTCCTTTATAAAAAGTCCTATATTGGGTTGAGGCTGATGGATATAGAATAGATGACTGGTCTATGACATATGATGTTTGGGTGTGAGAGTATAAAATTATTGGGTAAGAAGGGAGGTCTACTATTTTTCGATATTCTTTTTCTTCTATTATTATACATGGATGTGTTACTTGGTCAGTATGACTTAACAGGTTTGGGAAGAAATTTATATGATAGTTTTTTATTGATTCTGTTATTTATTCATAGGGAGAATTAGTAATATTTTCGTACATTTTCACTAGATTCCTTGGGTATGATCCAACCGAGTACACATTTTATGCTTACCTCAATATACATATATAAAATAATTTCTGGTTATTAGGAGGGAGTTTGTGACTTAGCTAAATCTATCTAGCTTATGGCTTTGATCTGTCAAGTTTCTAATGTAAGAATTTATTTTGGTACCTTACTTGGAGGCTTTTATCTATATTCATATGAAATTACATGCATTGTGTGATATTTATGGGTTGTTACCTTTATTTATGTCATGAATTTGTTTGGTGATCAATGTTTTATCTATAAATCTTACTTTTCTATTGAGGGTAACTGTAACACACCAAAATTTCATAGTACGTTATTTCTTCAAAGTAATTCAATAACTTTCACTATACGCAACACTGAGTTCTAGCGCACCATGACTTACCAAACAAGTTGTTCAAAAGTGGTTATGAATAGTATTAATTGAATTTTGATCTTTATATAATCTTTATAATTTTAGAATCCATATTATGAGTTTCATAGACATAATGTAAGAACAAATACATTTTTTTCAGATAAAAGAAGTTTTTTTTCAAAAAATGCAATTTTACCGCCTTTTAATGGAGAATCCTTTTTAAATCCAATATTTGAAACTTTAATATATTCAATTTAACAAAATAAACTTCTTATTTAGAATCGGGACATAGGAATTTAATTTCAATAAAGTTTTGGTGTTTTTCTGATAACATTCATATTTGGGTGAATAGTGAAAAATACTATATTTTAATTGAAAACAACTTTTTTAATAAAAATAATTTATATTGTTAAAGTATAAATTTTAATTTTACGGAAGCATAAATAGATTATATTTTTATCATTTAATCCAATGATGATCATTGTAAGTAATTTCGCTTTGAAATTGGACATAAACAAGTGTCAAACTTTTGATAGTTATTAAAAATACGCCTTTTGGTTTTAATAGCGGGAATTAATTTTAAATTAATAAATGAAACTTTTATGTTATGAATTTGGTAAAATATACTTCATTTTTGTATTTGGAAAATCAAAATTATCTTAGGGTGAAATTTTGGTACTTTTCTGATAACTTTTATATTTTGTTGAATAGTGACAATTACTAAATTTTAATTAAAAACAACTTTTTTAATCGAAATAATTAATAGTGATAAAATATGAATTTGATTGATTTTAAAGTATAATTAGATTATAATTTTACCATTTAATCCAATTTTGGTCATTGATCATAATTTCATATTTAAACTGTACATAAGAAAGTGTCAATATTTTGATAGTTATTATTTGTAAAAAACACACTTTTTGTTTTGACAACGAGAATTAATTTTAAATTAATTTCTTCCACTTCTGTGTTTTGAATTTGGAAAAATGTATTCCATATTTGGGATCATGATTTCTAAATTCTGAAAATAGGTAACTCTTATTTTTATACATTTTGAATAATTATTTCAGTAAATATTTTATTTACCATGGTTAAAGGATAAATCCGGTAAATAAGGGTAAACAAATAATATTACAATAATATTAATTTATCCTAAAACGTGTCTTAACCCTATTGGTTGATAAATTTCAGACCATGATAATATGTGGGTCGATTTTGGGACCCCATGGATCAACTTGTAGGTGATAAGGACACTTTATATTAATTAAGTCAATGTAAATACAAAAATGACATAAGCATATATCTTTTAGAAAAATAATTTTTACATAGGGTTATATTTGTTATATTTTTGAATATAAATATTAATTAGAAAGATAATAATATTTCCTACATAATTGTATTTTATTTATAATTTTTAGAAATTGAATAATTAAATTTATTTATGACAAAATAATGATGCAGTATTCTCTTCATTAATGAAAGAATCAAATAATTAGTATTATAAATATAAAAATAAATATAATTTGAAAGTTTTGATTTCATCAACGAATTTTACTGGTTAATATGACATGTAATGATTTATTAAACTCTTTTTTTTGAATTAATAAAGTTGTTAAGACTTCAACAAAAATCAATTATTAAATATTGTCAAAATTGACATAAATGAGTTTTTAAAAACAAACTATATTATTAATTGATATTATATTTCTAAAAATCTAAGTTTTGGAAAAAGTAATTATATCATAATAGTTGTATCATTAATGGAAAACTTGGGGGGTCTCTTGGATGTATATAGTATGTTTATTAAATATATAATATAAAAATACATAGTAACATGGTAAATGTCAAACTAATTAACTAAGAGTTAAAACTAAAAGATAATGTTAATATAATGACCCAAACCCGTCTGAAATCTATTGGTTGAAAGTATTTCAACCCATACCCACCTTATACTTTGAATAATCCACTTTGAATCCATTAGAACAGAATATGAATTTATTATAAAATAATAATTTAAGTTTTTCCTAAAGAGCCCCTCCTCCCCCTTATAAAAGGACACCACTTCTAACCAATTATTCACACCTTAAAAGCCTTTTTGTTCAGACAAACCCTACCCAAATATTCTCTCAACTTCCCTCAATTCAACCTAGAGGCCTTAGTTTGATCAGAAATCTATCCTAAGGACCCCTTTTGATAAAATCAAAAGGAAGAACCTGAAGAAGAGGTAATGTTTTTACCACCCTTTTTCAAGTTCCTTTATTCTTCAACTTGATCTTTCTCTATTATTTCCTTTATAAAATAATAAATCCAGTATCTTCTATATACTGTGATTTTATTATAAATATGGTACAACAATATTCTGTATTATATCCATCCTTTGAATGACATGTCACCATACGTGCGTACGTACGGCCTACCGTCTCCACGTCGTGGTGTAATTGTTATTCAATACACTATTATTTGGATGGGTATAATAATGCAATGTAATTCATGTAAATAATAAATATAACATGATAATGATTCGGTATATATGATATACCATCAAATTATATATTATTTTAATATCAAAAAATGATATTGTCGCTCGTGTGTACTTACGGATTACCGTCTCCACGAATGCGATGAGATTCATTCCCCATCGTATCTATTCAAGAATAAATTTTATTTGATGATTAAAAATAATTTTTAGAGACATGATATCATTCTAGATATGAATAATATACATCCCATCCATAACAAATATGGCTCACATAACAAATAATATAAATAAAAAACGAATCAGTTAACACCCGAAACTATGATAATACTAAGATATTATTGACAAATCAATGTTAAAAGATCATAAATGATATAATATTAATGTATATGATTATTTTATGATTTTATAACAACTATTTAACCACTATAAATGATATTAACCTACCCTCAACCAAGGAAAAGTACAAGGTAAGAGTTTATTTCACAATCACTTCATTATCTGAGGTTGTTTATACGTAATTATCTACCGGGACCTCTTTATCATCCACATCCATGTTTCATAAAAATATATTTCAAAACATTTTTACTATTTAATAGACAATGGGTTAAAGTCATTTATACTATTATGTGTTTTGAAATGAATCTTTCTTTCATTTTCCAAACAGGGTATGTTTTGACCTTTTCGACAAATTTAAGTAAGAATGTTTTTTTACTTATACGGTGGGTGCAGCTATTTTCTACCATTATAAACTCATCGAAGCTTACCTTATAATATTATAAGAATATTGTGACTTTAAATGTTTTATTTTATAATTTTGTGACTCTTAAATGATTTCAAAATGAATATTTTAAGAATTTGTGAAAGATACTCTTTATCAAGATCAGAATTTTAAATGTTGTAATGATTTATCTTTCTAAATCTTTTTAATTAATGTCCATGTTTTCAAAATGATTTTAAGGATTTATTTATATGGAAATGATTGTTTTGAAATGATATTTCTTCTCAAAAGTTTCAAAATGGTATGGGACACTTTGATTCAAATATCTCTTTTAAATTACTTCCTTAATAAATGTGTGACTTTTAAATGATTTCAAAAACGAGATATTTCTCTCAAATAGTTTTGATTTCATCTATGTCAACATCCTTTGATGGATTTTAAGCTTATTTTAAGTTGATTTATTATGATACAAAACTTCCATGTTTTATTGAAGGTTTTGTGATATTTTTGACTGTGGATGTGTTATTTTTATACCATTCATGGTTTATGGAGAAATTATTGACATTTCGTATGCTAGTTTTAATACGAATTTTTATGTTATGTTTAAACCTATTAATATGTGGAATGCATTGGACTTAATAAGTGACAGGTGGAGCCCACTATAGCTCCTCGATGCATCGGTAGGTCTCATGAGACAACTAGACGTGGAATTGGCCGAGGCCCTTTCCCAATTTTGATTTATGGTTTTGGCTGAGGCCTTAATCATTTTTAGATGTCTTGGCTGAGGCCTTGACAAAATGATTTAGAATGTCCAACATTATATGTTCCCTCATTATGGAAATAATATTTATGGTTCATGTGTTCATTCGACTAGTAGAATACCCATGATTATGTTTTAATATGGCATTATTTACTCAGCTCATATTCTTACCATAAAAGTATTCATGTTTATTATTGGTAAAGGAATGTGGTTTCAATTATTTTCCATGCTTAATATTTATGTCATTTTCTACTGTATTACTTACCCTTACTGAGCGTTTGAGCTCACACATTTCTTATGTTTCATTTTCCTTGGATATAAAGAAGTTAGTTATGAGTGACCTACATGCATAATCTAGGAGGACTGGATGTTTCTAATGAAATATATTTCTGTTGTATTTCTCTTCAAGCTGTAAAGTTGAACATATGTATAAATCTTGTTTCCAAGGCTACTAAACTAATCGGTCTTTCGTGAATTGATCTTTTTTGATCATGCCAATGTTATGTAATAATGCACCAACTTTGGGTAACTGGGGTCTGAGAGTTATAGTAATACCTCCTGTATGCTTGAAGTTAATTCTACCCTTGGTGTTGGCCACCAAACCTAGGCATATAAGAGGTAGGACTTAGAGGTTTCTATCTCTCTTCATTAATCACTAGCCCATGAGGGGTTCCTTTAGAGGGGTGGGTTGTGACTTGCTTCAGTTTCTTGTATTTTTATTTTCCCCCACTATCATCATCTAAATAATTATCCAAAAATAATTGAATTCAATCTATATGTTTACCTCGCTATGGGTTAAAATATGATATTCTGCTACTATAGTGTATAGAGGTAAAATTAGTTTACTGAATCTTATGATGGTGAAATCAATTAATAATAAGAATTTTTTGGGGAAATATTACAAAGATATTGATTAATAATTTTTTTTATTAAAGAATACTATTTCAAGTTAATTTTTATAACTATTTTTCTTTGATAATTATATTCGTGAATAATGTTTATTGGTAAAATTAGTGGTGTGTTGGGAAAGGCTTAGTGTACTAAACATGTTCATGCGTTGATTGATAAGATTTTAAAATAATGTCTTTATTTTTATAGTTGAAGTAAATAATGAGATATTATTTGATATAGATAAATAGGGGTTTAATTAATATATCAATGATGAGAAAAGTGGACATAAGTGGAAATTAAGAATGCATAGATAAACTATATTGTTTGATTTATAAGGGTATAAAAGATATATTATGTGATAATGGAATGATTTTTTATGGCGTGAAAATTAATTTTATTATGTTTAAAAAATTTATTATGATTAAATTAATGTTTTTGTTTTATTATAATATGATGTATTCAAATTTTTTTAAATCTATATTTTATGGATCATTTTTATAGGGGAAATCACTATCCCATGAGGGGTTCCTTTAGAGGGGTGGGTCGAGACTTCTTTTTGGTTTGTTTTCATTATATTTTTTTCACTCACCATCAACATATGAATAATTATCCAACAATACTTGACTTCTTACTCTATGTTTACCTCCCTATGGGTTTAAACCAGATATTTCGCTATGATATTATATTAAGGTAAAATCAATTTGGGGAATCTTGATATGATGAAATAAATAAATAGTAATAATGTTTTGGAAAATATAATATATATGTTGATAAATAATTTTTTTATTAAAACATACTTTTTAAACTTAATGTTTATAACTTTTTTCTTTGAAAATTATAATTGTGAATAAATTTTATTGGGAAACTTAGTGCTGCATTTAGAAAAGTTTAGTGTGCTAAACATGTGCATGTGTCGATTGATAAGATTTCAAAATAATATGTTTATTTTTATATGTGAAGTAAAGAATAAGATATTATTTGGGTTAGACAAAGGGGGATTTAATTCAGATATAAATGATGATAAAAATTTAAATAATGGTAAATTTATCATGTATAAATAAACTAAATTGTGTGATTTATAATGCTGTAAAATATATACTATGTGATGATGGAATGATTTTGTTTTCATAGTGTTAAAATGAATTTTATTATAACTAGAATATGAATTATGATGAAATTATTGTTTTTGTTGTATTATAATGATATTTATTCATACTATTTTGAAAATTATAATTTATGACTTATTTTTATAGGGGAAATCACTAGATCGGGCAGGGATTCTTTGGAGGGGTGGGTCATGAATTGTTTTCAGTTTGTTGTCTTAGTAATTTTCTCCACCATTATTGTATGAATAATCAACCATAAATCACTAACTAGAAACTATATGTTTACCTTCATATGGGTTCAAATCCAATTGTAATACCCCGATATTTTGTGGAACATTTTTTTTCGGATTGATTTATTCTTTCAGATATTTTGTATTTCACATAGCAACAAAAATAGTTTATTATATATTAAATAACTATGATTGTATTGTGTTATGTGTAATACCAAGCTAATAGTTAACTACATGAAACATAAGTTTTCTCTTTCTCTACACAGCACATTGATGTTAGCTTGTGTTTCACACAACGACGACTTTCCTTGATGGCTTATGTAACACACAAAACTGAGTCTTACCAACTAACGATATATAATTTTTTGTAAACTAGACATTAAATTAGTATTAATAACTAACTTATGAAAAATATATATTTTACACAAATATAAGATTAATTCATAGGTTACCAATTAATTAGAAATTAAAATATAATAACCAATTAAATATAAAGGATATATTTTTATTTTTATGACCCCAATTTTTTTTGACATAATAAAATAAATAAATTTAAATTTTTGAGTTATATTAATGTAATATATATGTTATATATTCAATAAAATATTTTTGATATTAATCTAATAAATTTTATAGACATAAGATAAGAACAAACCCAATTTTATGTATTTAAAAACTATATTTTTATAAAGGTAGTTTTACCACCTTTTAATGGAGAACCCATTTTAAATAATTTTTTTTCACTTTTATATATTTAATATTTCAAAATAAACTTCATATTATAAATTTAAACATAAAAATTAGGCTTGGATAAATTGTTTGTATTTTTCTGTAAGGTTTCATCTTTTAATGAATAGTTAAAAATACTAAATTTTAATTCAAAAATGTTTTTTCATATAATTAATTTATAAGGATAAATTATATTTTAAATTATTTTTAATGTTTAATTAGACAATAATTTTATAAGTTAATACAATTTAGGTCATTGGAATTAATTTAACTTTGAAATTGGTTAAAAAACTTATCAAACTTTTGGAAATTTTTACTTTAAAAACCTGCAGTGTCATCCCATATATAGAATTATTTTTAAATTAATTTATACCAATAAAATGATTAGAATTTGAAAAAATGGATTCCATATTTGGAATAATCATAATTTATAATTTCTAATAATTTCAACTTAGTTTTGGACCAAATATTTTAGTGAATGTGATTAAAATTAATTATAGCGATTAAGAAAACATTTGGTTAACAAAGTACTAAACCATAAATTTAACACCCAAACAGACCTAGAAACTTGTCCAAAACCCCTTTTATGGCCATTATTCGGCCATTTAACTTACTTTATTTATTTATTTTTTGGTTTTTTATGACATGTTCTAGGTAAAAACGTGGGTACACCTAACTTGTTTTCAAAAATGCGAAGTGTGTCCTTTCCCTTTCCTATAATGGCCACCAACTCTACCTCTTATTCACACCTATAAAACCAATTAGGTGTGTAAAATCTCTACCCAATAAAATTTAAAACATCCCTAAATACTTATTATAATCCTCCTATTAGGAATAAATCAATACAAGTAAGCCTTTTTTTACAAACAAAAAGGTGTTACCCGATTAAGAGGAAACGTCTTCTCTCAATATCCTTTCTTTAATTTTCATTATACACCACCTCCAATATCTTTATTACATGATTGTATAACAAAAAATATATATTTAATATACTAATATTTTTATACTATGTTTTCTACCTACACTTACACACTCCTATATCTAATGGGTAAGGAACATACTTTTTATTTGTACGGCCAACTACCACTTCACAAAACGATGATTGTTCATTTTTGCTTACCATCTCTCATGGTGGAGATTATGATAGAAAAAATATTTATATATATTATATATTATATTTATTATGTATTTAATATTATTTATTCATTTTAAAACACTTGTTTTTTTCATTTCCATTTGGTGTAAATACCATAATTTCGTTTGAGGAAGTGTGGAGTACCGCCCCTCAAAGCAATATTATTTGTTCACACACTACATGAAATGAATTAATGATGGATTTAGTGAAATTATATAATTTAAATAAAATAATAATTATACATGAATAATGATATATATACACATATATTTAATTTACCTTATTTCTTTCAATACGACAATACAAATGAAAACAACGTTCATGCATACGTACGACTTACCATTTTCATGAAAGGTGTATTCCATTTCAATGTTATATTTTATATAGATTATTATAATAAAAATATACTGAATATAAATGATATTTATATTAGGGTGTATATTCTGGAAATATTGATATAAGTATAAGGACCAAAAATATAACAAATTAAGACACATGCGAAGAATAAAGCGAATATTACACGAAGTGAAACCTCAAAATTGGATTGTTTACAAGTGGGTAATATAACATCATAATCAAACCATATATGGGATTATATATAATAATATAGTTTTTTAAAATATATATAATAAATTTATATTTATTATACAGGTGGGTTGAATGATTGTGATGAGGGTCAAGACACAAGGTAAGGGGATTTCATCTCACTTTTTATTTCTGGGAGATATATGCCTTGTTCACCACTCTTTCATCCTATGTGGTTTATATACTGCCCATTAATGTATTATATTATTATAATTATTTAATTTATGGGTAAATACATAACAATTCAATGATCTTTCTTTCATGGGGTTTATGTTTCAAAAGTTACGAAATCGTTAAGATAGTTTTGTCTCAATTTATCTTCTTTGAGACACATGCCATGTTATGCACCTATATTTTTATATGAGGTGTACATACTACCTTTGACATGTTATATAGTAAATATACTTACTTTAATTACATTTTAAAAATCATTCAATTTCATTTTTTACATAGAGAGTATGGCTCAAAGTAACCATGTGGTAAGAGTTTATTCAAATAATCTCATTGTTTTTTGAGAGTGTTTATGTTTATGATTCCGTTGATGAAATATTATAATCCACATCTCAATATAATTCATGAATTTTATTCTAATATGGTAATTCATGATATATTAAAGTATTCGTACCATTTCTCTACTCATTGGTACATAATATAGTTAATAATGATTTTTATGAAATCCAGAATTTATCCTCTCTCCAGTCAGAAATATGTGTTCCTTAAAAACCATGTTTTATAAATTGGTTTTACAATATTATAATAATAATAGTATCATATGATCATTAAAATTTATTTTTACCTTTCTTGTCTTTTACAAATGTTTTCAAACTAATCTTCTTATGGATTTTTGAATGAGAAATTTTTCTAACATTTTTACCATGAAAAATGAATATTCTTTTTAACTCATACGAATTGTATGGATTTACCCACCACAAATTCTTCTATGTTTACTTTTCTTATTTAAAAGTATAATTTTTATTATTTTTTTTAAAATATATTTTCAATGACTTTTATTTTACATGGTTTTCAATCATCTTTCATAAATTTTCAAGGCACAATGAGCTTCAAAAAGCATTCAATCCCAAATACAAGTTTTCTATGGAAGAAGTATTTCAAAATGTTTTGAATGTTATAAGTTTTCAAGTTTATTTTCATGAAAATGGTTTTAAAAAGGTTTTACATTTTAAGAAGTATTTTATTTAAATGAGAACGGATAATATCCTCATGAAGTGTTTTTAAAAGACTATTAAAAATTATTTTCTATTTAAGATTACATCTATTGGTGTTACTCATGAATTTCAGAGGAAATGATTCAATCTTTACATTCAAATTCTTTATCTAAATGGTTTATATTTCATGAAATGATGTTTAAGAAATATTTTTCTCTTTCATAGGTTATATTTCTATGAAACCCACTTGTTTTCACAGGTTATGCTATGATTAAATGAATATAAAAACAGTTATTTTTTCCATTGGTTAAGGTATAATTTCATGTTTATGAAACCCATTTAATTTCATGGTTTATGATTTTATTGTTTATTATTTTGTGGCACATTTATGTATGATTTTATTCTGAGATGAGTGGTACCTATATCTCCCTCCAATTCATTATGTAATGATAAATGTTTTATGATCTCAAAGGGTACACATAAGAGCATCCCAAGCCGAAAACAAGAGGGTATATAGGATGAAATCAAAATCTCAAAACAAGTTGGTACATGAGAGGACATCAAAAGATCTAAAAATGAGGGTACATGAAGGACATCCAAATCCTGAAATAAGAGGGTACATGGGAGGACTTCCCAATCCCAAAACAAGTGCGTACATGGGAGATAATCTCAAGCCTAAAGTATGTACACAAGTGATTATCCCAAGACTAACATATTAAAAAGGCCTTAGTATTATACCTTGACATAGGGTTTATATATTCTTATATGTCTACCACAATTACATGTTTTATTCCTATGTTATGATTTAATATATTATGTTCTCTATTTCAATATGATTCATTTCTTATGAACTACCAATATTTATGTCATGATTCATATTTAGGATCTTATGATATGTAGGTTATGATCTTCCAATGTTATGATCATGGTATCATACCCTTATACTCATGGTTATACTTATACGTCTCCCTTATTTACCCTTACTGAGCATCTGATCTCTCCCCTTTTTGTGTTTACTTTCCCAAGTTATGAGGAAATTTATCGTGTGTGATGTGTCTAAGAAGGATAATAGTCATGAAAACCAAGTGGGAGATAATTTAGTTCTCTTATTTACTAGTGTTTATGTTTTCATGTTTCCAAAGGAACTATACTAGCAGGGTCTTTGGGAATCTATTTTTATAATTTTTTAAGTATCCCACAAAATTTATGTAATGTTAATGTATGAAAAGTGAAGGTTTATATAGTTGGTATTAGAGTAATATTTTTTTATCCTTTAGAATCTGGGATGAGAAAAACGTAGTGATAACCACAAGGACATGACTAAGGTTAAGTCTATGGATAATGAAAAGTATAGAAAAATGTCCTGGAATTATTGGTAAAGGGTCAAGTGATTTGTTTCCTAGAAATACATCTCTATCTAGATACTAAAAGTAGATTTGGATCAAGAAAAGATGTACCTAGGAGTAACAACACACAAAATATGTTCCTTACATAACTTGAGGTAATCTTGTACATGATAATAGGCCTTGATACACACCTGGTTTGACACTCCCTAGGGATATTCTTTGGGAATTCATAAAATCTTCACAAACCATCATAAAGGATTTAAATATAATTATACTATGAATAACCTAGGATAAATATAAGGTGTCATATATTAAGGAAGGTTTCATGATTTATACATCCTATAAGTAATTATTTTAAGGACTATGTGTTTTTTCTTTGATAAATAATGCTACCACTATGCTTCTGGTTCTAATCATTGAAGGGAAACAAAAGGAATAGAATTAACATTGAATGTGATGGAAAACATTCTAATGAGAAGTAAAATGAAATGACTATTTGAGTGAAGGATTTTCTGATCACGACTAATCAGTTTTCAAGAAAAATGATCAACAAAATGTACCATAACAAAATCTTGTACTATCCAAACAAAATAAGGAAGGAGTTTGCTGAGATTCTGGGTAATGGTGACCATGGAGGAAGGAATATTTGGTTTCCGTTGTGTCAAGAATATATAATGAATCACTTATGTGAATGTATTAGAGGAAAAAGAAGGTTTTTGGACTATGTAAAAGAAGACACAAAGAATGTAATAGCAAAGGGAAATTGAAGAGTTTAGTTAAACCAATAGATGATCATGTTGGAATACCTAAGGTATTATCAATTTATGATTTTTTTTAAATCTGAGAAGTATGGGAATTATGAAAATTAATTTCCTATGTGGAAGGCTTGTGAAGAGAATCATAAAGCTGGTAGAAGTAATATTTTTTATACTGATGATAAAGAGACCACGAATGACATATGAAAGGTACGTGATGTTTTAATAGTATTGTTGATAAACCTGATTAAATTGAGTTGGATAAATTTTAAGAAATGATTATTATTTCATGTTCTTATAAATAAGTATTAATGAATAAGTTGATAAAGCATGAGTAATGTTTTAAGAATAATTTTGGATGGATTAAGTATTTATGTTTTAGAATTCAATGATTAAGTTTTATGATTCATGAAATATATAAGTATTTTTAGTATAAGTTTTCATTAAGGATTGAAATTGATGTGTTTGATGGTTATTTCGTGGAAAGGTGAAATTTTTATTAAGGGAAGGTTAACCTTAATTAATTCCTCAAATTTATAAAATGACATTCGGATAAATATATGTTGGATATGAATAAGTAAATTTGATAGTATCAATTACCCCAGAAATGATTATTAAAAAAGTGGTCGATGTCCTCATGGATAATGTTTACAACTTCTTAGATTTATGGAATATATCTAAAAATATATGAAATAAGGTAGCATAAATGTTTTCCAAAATGTTTTTTAGTAATTCAGGTTGTTACCATGGTCCAAAAGAATTTACTATGACGGTATTTAGATTTTTGGAATGTGACATACAATAGATACTTTTTGATATATTCGAGATCATTGGTAAGTTGATTTTGTGACTTTATTTCTAATATTTTGGATTTTTATCTTTTAGAAGGATTAGAAGTTCAACCATTCATGAAAGGATTTAGTTAAACTTCAGATGAAGTCATCAATATTAAAGTGCTATCTCACCACATGAGGATTTATGCATATTGGATAACCTGATCTGACAACCTTTTGTTGATGATAACTGATGAAAAATGGGATGTCATATCATGGATCTCATGATCTATTATTAATTCATGAATAAAAAATTCACCTTCCTTTTTTAGAGAAGGAGGTGAAGACGAAATTGGTCAATACATGACAAAATGGAGAGATTTTACTTATGAAAGGTAATTAAATCAAGTACGTATAACTTCTCATAAAAATTATTCGACCTTATGGAAAGGATTTTGAAACTGAAAAAGTTATCCTAGTACATTATTTTTAATGAATCAAATGGCCCCTTATATAATCGAGTATTTATAGATTTCTAATTGTTAAATTTATCCTAACCAATTTCTCTATCACTCACCTCTAGAATAGGATAGTTATATTTATCTTTCATTTCCATGTTTTCACTTACAACCTATGTTCTCCTATTAGGAAACCTAGTTATATTTTACTTTGGGTAACCGTTATAGTTCCAAATTTCCATTTTTAAGGGGATTTTTATTATAACTTTTATGATATATGTTTTTATGAATGAAAAATTCATTTATTAAACCTTTTATAACCCAGAAAAATGTTGAGGGTGAAATTAATTTTAAGGGGGTTAAAATGTAACACCCTGAGATTTGGTGAAATATATTTTTTGAATTGGTTTATTCTTTTTGATATTTTTCATTTAATGCAACACAAAAAATAATTTATTTTATAATAAATAACCATGTTTATATTTATTTATATATAAAACCAAGTTAATTATGCACTACATGCAACATAAATTTTATATGGCTTTACATGACACATTGAGTTTCTCTTCCATTACATGCAACAATGACTTTCCTTAATGGCTTGAGTAATATGCAAGACCGAGTATTATAAAATAATGAGATATTATTAAATATAAAATAGCTATTTAATTATTAGTAATTACAAAATTATTAAAAATATATGGTTTATAAAAATATAATATGAATTCATAGTATACCAAATAATTAGAAATGAAAATATAAGAACTGACTGAATATAAAGGATATATTTTTTATTTTTAGGACCCAAAAGTATTTTTTACTTAATAATTTAAATTAATTACAATTAGTGATGGATGTTAATGTTATATATATGTGATATATTTAATAAAATAATTTTGATATTAATCCAATAGATTTTTTATACATAAGATAAGAATAAACCTAATTTTATGCTTTAAAAAACTATATTTTTAAAAAGATAGTTTTACCGCCTTTTAATGGAGAACCCATTTTAAATCCAATTTTTAAAACATTTATAGATTCAATATGTCAAAATAAACTTCATATTTTAAATATAAATATAAAAATTAGGTTATGATAATGTTTTGGTATTTTTCTATATGGTTTCATTTTTTAATGAATAGTTAAAAATACTGAATTTTAATTCAAAACTACTTTTTCATCCAACTAATTTATAAGGATAAATTATATTTTAAATTATATTTAAATATTAATTGGAAAATAATTTTATAAATTAATCCATTTTAGATAATTGGAATCAATTTCACTTTGAAATTGGGTATGAAAACATAACAAACTTTTGGATGTTTTTACTTTTAAAAAGCCGTAGTGTCGTCTCATCAACGAGATTATTTTTAAATTAATTTCTTCCAATTATGTGATTATAATTTTGTTAAATGTAATAAATATATGGAATCTTCATAATTTATAATTTATAATAATTTGACCTTATTTTTTGACAAAAAATATATGTGAAAGTTATTAAATTTATTTACAATGATTATGAGAAAAAATAGGTTACCAAAGTACTAAACCTTATATTTAAGACCCAAAATGACCTTTAATGTTGTAAAAACACATTTTATGGACATTATTCATCTATTAAACTAAAATTATTGATTTTTTTGGGGTTTTATGACTTTATTTTGGTAAAAACATTAGTACACTTAACTTGTTTTCAAAAATTCCAAGTGTGTCCTTTCCTTTCCCTATAAATGTCCACCGCCTCTCCCTCTTCTCAAAAAATATAAAAACACTTATTACTTTAAAATATATGACCAATAAAATTCCCAAACCCCCACCCCCTTAATATTTGAATACTCCCCTTTTGAATAAATCAATCCAAGGAAGCATTTTGGCCCAAACCAAAAGGAGTTACCCGATTAAGTGGTAACATCTTCTCTCAAGCTCCTTTCATTCATTTTCTTTCCCCAAACCCTCTAATATATTTATTCCATGATTTCATAAAAAATATTATATTCAATATACAATTTTTTGTTATAAGTTTTTGACCTCCACTTACACACACCTCCATCTAATGGGTAACGAACATACTATTTATGTGTATAGTGAACTACCACCTCACAAAATATTGATTGTTCATTTTTCTTTACAAAATCTCCTGCTGAAAATTATGATGGAAAATATATTTATATATTATATATATTATTTATATTATTTATTTAATCTTATTTATTAATTTTACAAAACATATCTTTGTACTCTTCATTTGGTGTAAATAGGGAAATTTCGTTTGAGGAAGTGCGGACTATCGCCACCTCAAAGAGATGTGATTCGTTCACACACTACATGAAATTTATTAAGGATTATTTTAGTAAAGTTTTATGATATATATGATATAATAATTATATGGGAAAAATGAAATATATATATATATATATATATATATATATATTTAATTTAACTTCTTTTTTTCAACACGACAATAAAAACTAAAACAACATTCATGCATACGTACAACTTATCGTCTCCATAAACGGTGTATTACATTTCATACATATATATTATATAGATTATTATAATACATATATAATGAATATAAATGATATTAATATCATGTTTTACATTCTGTAAATCATGATATAAGTATAAGGACCAACCATATAACAAATTGACGCACATGGAAAGAACAAAGAGAATATTACCTGAAGTGAAACCTCAACAAATAATTATTAACAAGCGAGTAATAGGAGGTTATAATAAAACCATATACATTATTATAATAAATTTATATGTATTATGTAGGTGGGTTGAATGAGTATGACAAGAGTCCAGACACAAGGTAAGGGTATTCCATCTCAATTTTTTGTTCCGTGAGATACATGTAATGTTCACCACTCTTTCCTTTTTCATGGTGTATATACTGCACATGAATGTATTATATGATTATTATTCTACAATTTATTGTTAATTACATATCCATTATATGATATTCCTTTCATGGGATTTTTGTTTCAAAATTTACCAAATCGGTAAGATAGTTTTGTCTCAATTTACCTTCTTAGAGACACATGCCTTGTTATGCACCTATATTTTTATATGAGGTGTACATATAAACTTTTACTTGTTATATCATTATTATCCTTAGTTTTCATGATATTTTAAGCCTCATGTAATTTAATTTTTCTTACATGGGGATTATGGTTCAATGTTACCATGTGACAATAGTTTATTGAAACAATATCATCACTTTTTGAGATTGTTTATGTTCATGATTCCTTTTATGAAATATTATTATCCATATCTAAAGAAAGTTCAAGTATTTTATTATCCTATAGTTATTTATTATATATTCATGTATTTGTACCATTTTTCCAGTCTTTGGTAAATAAGATAGATAATAAAGTAATTTTTATGAAATCCTAACTTTACACTCTCTTTGTTAAAAAATTTGTGTTCCTTAGTAACCATGTTTTCTAAAAAGTGTATCCAAGATTATTACACTAATATCATATGATCATTAAAATATATTTTTTCCTTTTTTTATTTTACCATTTTTTTAATAGAAATATTTTTGTTTATTTATGAACAAGTCATTTTTAGCCTTTTTACCATGAAAAAGGAATGTTCTTTTTAAATTGTACGACATAAACAGATTTACTCATCGTCAATTTATTGAATGTTAATTTTATTTTTTAAATGGTTATTTTTTAATAATTTTTTTTAAATATATCTTCAAAGAAATGGTTTTCAAAAGTTTTTCAATATTTTTTTATATGTTTTCAAGGAAAAAAGTCTTCCAAATGGTTTTCATAATCCTATACAAGGTTTCTAAGGGAAAAGGATTTCAAAATGTTTTCAATGATTCCTTTGTACGTTTTCATGTTTATTTTCAAGAAAATTGTTTTCAAAATGTTTTATGTTTTAAGAAGTATTTTCTAAAATGATAAATAATAATTTCATTATAATGTTTTTTTAAAATATCTTTAAATTTTTTTCCCATCTAAGATAACATATGTTGGTGGTACTCATGCATTTATGGGGAAATGATTAAATGTTTCTATTCATATTATTTCACTGAATGGTTTACGTTTTATGGAATGATATTTACGAAATAAGTTTCTATTTCATGATTATATGTCTATGAAACCCGGTTGATTTCATAGGGTTATTCTTCAATGAAATGAATATGAAACTTGTTTATTGTTAAGGAATGATTTGATGCTTATGAAACCCATTTCATTTCATGGTTTATTATATGTTTTTTTTTGATTTTATGGAACATGTATGTTTGATTTCATTATGGTATGGGTGAGAACTATATCTCCCTTAAAAGAATTGGGTAATTATAAATGTTTTATGAGCCCAAAGGGTACATGGGAGGGAATCCCAAGCCCAAAACAAGAGGGTACACCAGATGACATCTAAAGCCCGAAACAAGAGAGTACATATAAGGAAATCCAAAGCCCAAAACAAGAGAGTACATGGGAGGAAATAAAAATCCTAAAACAAGAGGGTACATAGGAGGACATCCCAAGACCGAAAAGAGAGGGTACACGAGAGGTCTTCCCAAGCCCAAAGTAGGTACACGAGTGATAAACCCAAGGACAACATGTTACAAAGGCCTTAAAATGATTCCTTTACATAAGGTTTATATATTGTTGTGTGTCTCCCACAATTTCATGTTTTATTCCTATGTTATGATTTCATGGATTATGTTCTTTATTTAATTATGATTCACATCTTATGAAATACCATGATTTATGCCATGATTCATGTTTATGATCTTATCATATACATGGTATGATCTTCCAATGTTATGATCAAGTTATCATACCATTATACTCATGTTTATGCTTACATTTCTCCCTTGTTCACACTTATTGAGCATTTGAGCTCACCGATTTTCATATATCCTTTTATAGGTTATGAATATTTTTATTAAGTATGATGTGTTTAAGAAGGGATATAGTCTTGAATAACATAATGGGAGATAATGTAGTTCACTTATGTACCCGTGTTTATGTTTCCAAGTTTCCCAAGATGCTAGAATAGTATTGACTTTAGGAATCTATTTGTATATTGTTTTATATACTCTGTAAAAGTTATGTAATGTTAATGTATGAGAAGTTAGGGCCACTATACCAATATTCCACTACTATAGTATATTGGGGTAAAATCAATTTTGGGAAACTAGAGATGGTGAAATATATTATTAATAAGATGGTTTGGGAAAATATAACAGATATGTTGATTAATAAATTTTTTATTAAAGAATAAAATTTGAATTTTATGTTCATAGTTATTTTTCTTTGAGAATTATAAGTGTGAATAAAGTTCATTGGAAATATTAGTGGTCTGTTTGGAATGTTTTGTGTAATAAACATGTGCATGTGTTGATTGATAAATTTTTTAATTAATATATTGATTTTGATATATGATGTAAATAATGATATATGATTTGAGATAGATAATGGGGGATTTAATTAAGATATTCAAGATCAGAAAAGTAGAAATAAGGGTAGATTGAGCATGTATAGATAAACTATATTGAGTGATTTATAAAGGTGTAAAATATATATTATGTGATGATGGAATTATTTTGTTTTAATTTTGAGAAATTTAATTTCATTATGCTTTAAATATGTATAATGATGAAATTAATGTTCTTTTTATATCATAATGATATATATTCATATTTTCTTGAAAATTATATTTTATGAATTATTTTTATAGGGGAAGTCCAAGATTTTGCAAATGATATAAATTGGAGTTTGATTATGATGTGGGTTAATCCTGGTGATATTATAGATTATAGTATTTCATGAGTTCAAAAACAATATTATTATTCTTTTTATTTTGTTATATCATGGATTTGAAAATTGAGTAATTATTCCATGTGTTATGATTGGTTATTATTTGATCTAAGGGATTTTGTATAAGATGTTTCAATAAACATTCTTAGTCCCTATTAGTAATAATTGTAACCAATTTATTTTAAACCAAAGTCCTTTTATATGAATTTCATTATATTTGTTAAAATCTAACTACATAAAATTATAGAATTCATTTTCACTATAAACATGTGAGTATATTAGAAACTATGATAAATAAGGGGTCCATGTGGCATCCTATTGTGATTTATTTATCACGCCTTGTACATTCAAATCTCATGGGAATGTAGTTCTACATTTCTTCATGAAGGCATGGTAATGGATTCTAAATAGAATAGATTTATAACATGAGAGTATAGAGATGACATTAAAGGAGTTTGGGGTTGTTAATGAACGTTTTACCTCTCAATTAATTTGATTTGTACCATTTTTTAATTCATGTGTTTGGTTTTTTAATTGGGTTGTTTGGTCATATTACATGTGGAGAATTAGAGGGAATTAATTTAGTTTTTTATTGAGGTTAATGGTATCAATTTTCATTATCTTACTTTGATTTTTTATATTTTAATGTGACGGTCTACTAGAGGGTAAATCACTCCCTAAGTGGTACTCATTAACCTTAAAAACTAGTCATTATCATCCAGTGATTGCTTATTTTAACTATGTCTATGTGATTTTATTGCTTAGTGAGAGGGTCATTTCAAGGCTGAATATTACAAAATTCAGTTAAATAAATTCAATACTTGGAGAAAATGGTAGAAATTATGGTATATGAAAGTAAATTGTATAAAATCTATACATGTGTGCTAGTCCAGAACATCCACAATCAAATTCCAAGTCACCAAGAATGTATAATAATGAATTAATTGATTTTATAATTAGATTTTATGGTATCAAATTCACCTTGATTTGTAGTTAATAATGGGGTGTTCATGCATTATTTAAATATGTAGTGGCATGAAATATTTGTGAGTGTATATGTGAATGCACATTATTTCAAAATTGTCTTGAGGAATAAAATAAGTCAAATAATTCAATTATAAATAAAATATTTAGTGTTTTAATAAATAGGTTATTAATATTGAATTTATAAACTAAAAATAATTAAATTTTCTTAATGATATAATATGGGTTTCTCACGATTGTTTTTTTCTTTAAACAAGAAATAATTTTTTTTATTAACAGATATTTTTATGTATTTAATTGGGAATGTTTACAATGGGAATAAATAATAATATACAAGTCAACTTGAAGTTGAAATTAAGGCGTCTTGATCGTGTGTTGGATTCCCACGAATAAATGGGAAGGTCATTATGGAATTATCAAAATGGTATCTAATGATAAATTTTTTTGGAATATTTAATAAATGTATAATATGATAAATTTAAAATTGGGTATTGTTTGTTAATTGTGTTCTTAGTTAGTTTATTTAATATTTTTTATGATATATTTTAAAATTATTTGATAAGAGTAAAATCATGAAAAATTATGTATGGATTGGTAATAATGAATTAGTATAATTAATGATGATTTGATGTGTATATTTTTAGTTGTATGAATGTATTATAATAATATTTTTTCCATGTGAAAAAAAACATTTTAAATTTGTACTTTTATGTAAAATATATTTATTATTCATAATTGAATTGAAATTGAAGTGAATCAAATGAATTTTGATTATGTATAGTATTTTCTTGATGATTTTGGATATTTTATGTTTTCTTAAAGCATGATAGTATGAGTTGTGTAATATAACATTAGCTTATTTTAGAGAAATAATAATTTTAGTTTGTCTGTATAAAGTTAAAAATCATATTAATATGATATTAATGGGAGAATATTGAATGTATTAAAATTTTAAATTACCCCATGAATTTTTAGTAGTTTTAGTATAATAATAAAATCGAGGGTGTTTGGTTATCTTAAAATCATGGTTGATTTGGATTTAATATTCATTGAGTTAAATCATGTTTATTTTTGGATCTTTTTCTCATTTTTAATTTAATTTTTTTATTAGAGCATGTTATTTGTTTGGGATTGATTTTTTAATTAATATTGTTTTATATGGTTTGATTATGTTGTTAGAGAGCATGTTGAATTTAAATATTAAATTATAATTTATCATGTTGTAATATTTTTATATTCTTTTGATGAGAATTTTAGATTACTTATATTTGGAATTTGATAAATATTTCAAGATATTTTATATTTAAAATTAAATGACATGTATTATTTATGTTCTTATTGGGTGTTTACTAAGTTATTTAAAATGTTAAATTATTTGAAAAATTGTGCCATAAAATGATAGTTTATTTGTGACTAAATGATAAAGAAACTAATTAAATTGATTTAATAAACTATTTTTTAATAATTATGGTTTTAATAATGTTAATCCTTGATTTTTAATGAGTAGATTCTTAATTTTCAGGTAAACTTTAGTGAAGAGGAATTTTTTTAATTATAGATATGTTGAATGGTTATTTAACAGTGGTTAAATGATTTGTCTCAGTATATTATATTCTGTATACTCTAGAACGTGTAACATAGGAAATAATTATAACTTCTTGAGTTTATATTTATGGATTAATTCTGATATTTTATATCATTACTTTACCAGTGAGTGGGTGTATAAAATGTTATGGTGAGTTCATTAATAAATTCAACTTTCACATTGAATTTTTTTTGTTTTATTTCTAGATGAAGAATGGTTAAATAGGCAACTAATATTAAATTTTCTATATATGGTATACTGATTTGGTTGGGAATTAATTTTGGAATAAAGACTATTATATTGGGTAGCCTTGTGTAATTGTTATTGATGTTGGTATTGGGATAATGGAGTTATTATTAAGGAATATTAAGCTAATTGAGAACTTAGTGATGGATTCATTCACTTGGGATGCTAATTTTTTCTCAAGGAAAAGATGTAGTATGGTAGGTAGTTTTAAATGGATCTAATTTTTTATGGCGATTTTTTGAATATTCAACTTGTAGATTTAAAATTTCAAATGGTTGTGTTCTGGTATGAAATTTGATTTTTTTGTGAAGTGAGTATTAGTAGGAGAAAATGATTATGTATATTCTAACCTAGTGAAGGAATCCACTATTTAATCAATATATATCCCTTAGGTACCCTTTATGAAATATAAAGTGGGGATCATGTATGTCCATCCATGTGGTAGTTGTTTGGGTTTACATCGAGTTATCATTGGAAACTAGGAGGGTCGTGGTTTGGAACTGGGCACCAAACATGTTTCCAGTCTATATTTCTTAATTGAAGGTATTTTGTTATGTTTTTTTCATGATATATTTTTTTATTTTAATCCAAATAATACCATTTATAAGGGATTAACTCTAGATTCTATTCCAAAACTCTCTCTACTTCTCACATAATCCAATTGGTGAAATATCTGTAATTTATTGATGGATTGATGATTTGTATATGGAATTGCAATTATGATAGTGATTAGATAATTTCCATTTAGTTTTTTTGAAGAATAAATATTGAGTATATATTGTATTATAATCTTCACTTTTCTTTTCGTTTTATACAGATTTTTTAATTTTGGTTGTTAAAGGAATAATTAATTTTCTAATATTTGTGTAGATTCTTGAAGTATCAAGAAGAATTTAGTCTCAACCTTCTTCAAGAATCTGATTTACCAATATATATTATTTTGAATTGCATACTAATATAATTTAATCATATTGGGTTTTCTTAGTGTAGATTTTTTTATTAATTCAAGAGGAAATTAATATGAGCTTTATTATCATTATTAAAGTGAATTATATATTAAATTATATTTTTATCCTAAATTTAAATGACCAAGTTAATTATGGAACATAATGTGATATGATACGTGGGATTAATTAGTTCCCTTTATAATAAGATAAAATAGATTAATTTCTTATTACACTGAAATATTGTTGTAAACAAATTGTTATAATGTTTTTAATAATCGTTACTTGGAGTTAAAAGTGACGAAATAAGGAAATAACATTTAGATTTTTTAAAGTAATCAATTATTGAATTAATATGTCAATTTTTTTCTATGTTTTTGATTTAATTTTTTTAATGTGTTTTTCGGGTGATAACTGACCATTTTTTCTATGAAATTGTTTTTTGACCTAATATATTATTTTAAGGACATGTATGTTATGTATTACATTATGTGTTTTATTTTTCTCAATAAAAAATTTAGTTTCTATAATGTAATGTAATATAACTTTTCCGATTATGTTTAATTTAGTATATCTAATTGTGAATAAGGTTAAAATAGTGAAATATTATTATTTAAGGTAATAAATGGTGGTTTATAAAGGCATTAAATATAGAAAATAAATCTATGTTTAGTTCATGAAATTAATTATTTTCATCCAATAGTTTTCTTAAAATAATTTGATGTACCAATGTGATGCAAAGTTATTTTTTAACTCATGTGGGTGTTTAAGGAATTAATATAGAGGGGTTGGGTTTTAATTGGTAATACTTAATGGATGAATTTATTTTTTGAAATTGATAAGACAATGTTTATAAGATAAAAACATAAGGATGAGTTTTATAGTGATATATTTGGGTTTTGGGATTTAAATTAACATAAATTTGTTGAATATAAATTTGTTAATGGAATTGAGTTAATTAATACATTGAGATAATTTTATAAATGGTAAAAGTTTAATAAAATTACACATCATATTTAACTTTAAATATATCTATTTTATGTATAATAGTAAAAAAAAATTATAAAAATTTTGATATTTTATTTGATTATTGAAATTCAAAATATTGTTGGAATCATGGATGTGTAGAGTTTTTTAAATCATTTTAATTATATTTTTTATACTTGAGTTTATAGAATTTATAATTTTTTTTTGAATCATGTATTGTAAAAAATATTTAATAATAATGATGCATAAGTAAATGTAAAAGAGATGCTTCTTACTAATTTTTGGTTGTAAAAACCAAGTATTGGATGATTATGTTTCTTATTAATGTTCTATGAGAATGATAAGTAAGAATAATGTTTTTTTACTAAATAGTGGGTTGTTTTACTTGGGTTAGTGTGATATAATTTTGTAATATTTCATTAATATTCATTGAGAAAAATATCATGATTTTGATATGTGAAGTAATGAATGTGATATGATTTCATATTTTTCATGGGAGATTTAATTATTATGTAAATATTTTAAAAAGAAAAATATTAAGAAAATAACTATGTGAATGAAGTATATATATTTTTATATATAAATTATTTTAAGATATATTGAAAAATAAAGGAATTATAGTGTTGTTATAGTGTGATAATGAATTTAAGGATTTTGAAAATGATTATAGTACTGAAATAAATTTGGAAATTGTATGACACTTTGACATGTTCATAATATTTCGAAATGTATATTTATTTAATTGTTTTATTAAGGTAAAACCTTGAGTTTCACTATGATATAACTATATGTTATATTATAATTTATGTTAAAATTTATAATAGGCTTGATTGATATATTCCCTGAGTTATTAAATAAGTGTATTTTTCCATGTTTTTGGATATGATGTGATTTCATTAAATATGGAATATTTTCATGTATTTGACTTGGTTATATTTTGATCCATGGGATTTTCTATCATATGTTTTGAAATTCAACCCATGTTCATTGATAATGGATAAAGTATTTATATTATAAATAAATAAGTTTAGTAAGTATTTAATTTTTTTATTGTTAACTAATTACAAAATTAAAATTCAAATATTATTTTTATTCACATATAAATGTATGTTCGGAATAAGGATAAATTTTGGATCTTAGTATTTTCCTAAAAAAATATAAAACCTTGTATCTTCCCATCTCTTTTTATTTTAATAACGCATATTTTCATATACGTATGAT
Organism: Viscum album; assembly: GCA_963277665.1. Taxonomy (NCBI): domain Eukaryota; kingdom Viridiplantae; phylum Streptophyta; class Magnoliopsida; order Santalales; family Viscaceae; genus Viscum; species Viscum album. Next base: position 1,216,846,954 of record OY728143.1, read on the forward strand.
CAAGAACACTGAGTTTCTTGGTGTTGGAATCTAGGATCCCTTATATAATACTTTAGGAGTTTGGAGGTGCTTGTGTATAGTCGATCTCTCCTTTATTTTGATTTGTCTTAGTTTTATTGTTTTTTTATTCATGTGTTGGGATTTATTTATTAGGTTGTTTTATTTTATGACATGTATAGAATTAATGGAAATTTATTTAGTGATTTTTTATATTATTGATGTTAATTTTTATTGGATCATTTTCTACTCTGATTATGCATATTTTTATTCTATGATCCCTTAGTGAGTTATTTAAACCCAATTTCTACTCATTGACCCTTGGTTCAAGTGACCATGCTCTGGAGATTTTGGAGCATACATGAGGTCATGTGATATTTCACCATGGTGGCATGGTCATGAATGGGTGGGATGTTATAGAAAACATCATGATAGTGAAAAGGAAATTCTTTGTTATAAAGGATCTATTGGTGAAAAATTAACGTATTTACATGATAATAAAGTCATGCTCACATAGAATAATATAAATAAGGCTATAATTATTGGAAAAAAATATAAAAGTGTAGTAATTATATGTTGGATATAAGTTTATTGGGTGAAAAATAAATAATAAATAGTTTTATTCTCCATTGAGTATCCTTGGGAATATTTAAGACACCCATAATGATACTATTTTATAAAAAGTATAATTTATATCATAAATAATATGGTACAAAATTCTTACACAAGATTTTTTTTGAGTCACTATCATATAAAAAAAATATAAATATCCAAAATACATTATAAAAGTATACCATATATTAAAAAATATTATTTGGTTGACATATTCATTAATACCGTATGAAAAATGGTGTATTCCATGAATGTGTTAAGTCACGTAGTTTAACCACTTAAATCAACCATAAGATGATGGTAATTACCCCTAATCCCATATTATTTATATTGTTTTAACTATTATGAATTTTTACAGAAAATAATTATAATTTAAACTATTATAACAGGTGGATACCATATTTTAAAAAGTAAAAAAATATTATGAAAAAAGGAAGATATAAGATCCATGGGTAAAATGCATTGAAAGATATAAATTAACTAGAAATTTATTTTTTCAATAATAAATGGGCATTAAATATAGATTTAGTGAATAACCATTTATTTTATTTTAAAATGGGGAATAATATGTAATAGGTAGGATGATATATGTTATAGGGGGATACTTGTTTTAGGGGTTGGGGTGGGATACCAAAGACAAATAGCATGGGAAATTTATTTTTTTAGAGAAATGGATTAGAACATTGTTATAGGGAGAGTTAAAATCAATGCAGAATAAATGATTAATCTAAATTTTATAATGTGTAATTTTTATAATTAATCAAATTTCTCATGTTTACTCTATTAATAAATACTTAAGTATGATAAGAATTTTTAGATAATACCTATTTATATATTCATAGATTTAAAAGAAATATATCTCTCATTATTGAATTATAAAACAAGAATAATTTATAAAAAAAATAAATAATCAAAGGGGTATAGTATTAGGAACGTCAATAAATTATAATTATTAATGTTCAGTGTTATATTAGATGGAAATTTATGTTAAAATTAGAAATATTGAATCTGTAACATCACATTTTGAGAAGAGTATGTACCTAAAAATATATATATAGTATATGTAATGAATATGATTTAGCCATGTAACACATTGGAATATTTTAAAGAATATATTTAGAGTTAGGTACTGAGTTTTAATTGATTGGGGCCCATGGAGAATCATTTTTTATATATTAAAAGTATCAAATATAATATATCATGCATGAAATGTTTTTTTTTTGAAATAACGTAATACATCCCAAATGGTTTCTCATTTGGGAAAATCAAGGTTGAAATTAAATATTGAATGTGGGTTTAAACTAAGATCGATGTAACATTAATGTGCCTTAGATATTTTTATTTAACATTTTGTCTCTATTGGATATTTGATAAAACAAATGAATTAAACTAAATAATTTATTTATTGTGAAATTAAATGTCTAACCAAGAAGAATCTCTTCATATATCATTGTTATAAAAATCAATAGGTTTAGTTTCATAACTGTAAGATATTAGAGGTGGTTTACCATGGTTAAAATAATCAAGTGTGATTTGGGATTTTGGTGGATACAACAATGAAAAAAATAAATTCATAAATGGTATCTCCTATGAGAAATTATTCACCAATAGAGTTTTTAGATGTCACCAATTATAATTATATAGAATCTTTCTTTATAAACGATTGATCAATTTTTGATATAAGATGTTTTTTTTTTGATTAATATACACACTTTATTTCTTAAAAGAGAATTTGAATTAATCCGTTAGAAAATTAATTCCCAGAACATTCATTTTTTTTATTGCATTTTCCTTAAATGTTAAAACATTATTAACCACCTTTATCACAGATTTCACTATCAATTGATGAATAACTACCTGAGTAATGGAAAAGGTTCCTTTATATCTTTTGTACTTGATTATTTTCACTAATTATTCTTCAAACATCCATCATCGATATTTCATTTGATCAATTATTTGAATATATCAGGGAATCAATCTTTAACAAATTTATATTTGGAATAATTTTTTTGATACTAATGTTTTTTATTCAGGATTGAGGGTGTGATGGAATATTGATGATGGAAATGGAAGATTAGTGTTGGATCGAAAAAGTTTGTTTTATGGGTTTTTGAATTTTGAAGACTTGGGGAAATGGGAGGTGTTTCTCGATCAATGGGTGGTTGGAATTCAGACACCATCAATGGACCAATCTCTATCAAACCTAGATCTGAGTTATGCATGAGTGATTTGTGACAAAAGTGTAGGAGGAAGTGACATGGTTGGATACATGTGAATACCATTGGATTCTAAAAAATCCCAATATACACAGTCTGTAATTTGGAAGAACACACGTTGTGTGGACTACTTCCATAATAACTAGGGTTTACACTTGAAGATAAATATAACACTCTATGTGGCCGAAAGAGAGTGACCCATCATATGCCCATGAGTACACAAGCATGAAATATACTATTTATGTGGGCATGAACAGAGTATATGAAAATAGACTAAGTACATGGGCATGGGATGAAGTACCAAGACACAGACACGATAGGTCTAGACTTGGTGGGACATTTCGTGCACCCCATGTGTACGTCATGTACTCTTTTAAGGGTAGACTGTATTCCCTTTTTCCCTATGTTTTTTAACATTATTAGTATGGATGTATTCTCATAGCCAAACTCAAATAGGTTTTAATAATATGTACCATTATGAGTATAGGATGAGTGATCCTCTCTATGGGTTAGTCCTGGATAGAGTTATGTATCTGTCGATGTGTCTTGGCGTGAGATCTAGTATTATTCATCCATAGCTGTGTTAAGAATCTCATTTTTGACTTCTTGGTCATGTGATCTACTTCCTAGTGGGTTACTCCAGATATGGATATGTATCCCACATAGGATGTGGGTGTGATCCCTTTCCTATGTATCTTTATCCAATTATATATAAAACCCACCACAAATGGAAAGGCCTAATGGGAGAGTCTTCTCAGATGAGTGACATCAGTTTCAGTGTGATTCCAGAAGTGTTGCCCCATATGAATGTAAATCATGATCCTTAGTCATAATCCTTTATTTTTAGTGGGGACATGACCTTATGTTGAGACTTCGTGTCAATATTTGATCATATAATAGTTTTTTTATCTCTCTCATTGAATGACCTTTTTTATATTTATATTACTGTCTCTTGATACATTTTGTTTGGTGATTTCTTGTTTTCCTTCTTGGTTTGTTTATAATCAGCCCTATGTGGGATCTTACCACATGGTTCATGTCGTATAAAGATGACATTCCTTTTAACAGTCCTAGGTGGAACAGGAGAAAGTTGATATCAGTTATTCTAGATGAACTATATTTTATTCTGGGAGTTGTATAGTTAAAATATTCACATCTTTACTAGAAGGTTGAACACATTTATAGCTATATAGGGTTTGTATTTGGACCTTTTCTTTTAATTTATGGTATTAGTTCTTTATTAATTCTACATTATACTATTGTATGGAGATGTGTTCATGAGTACATGATCTATAGGATAAGGATTTCCATTTGTGGGATATTTATACTCTGTTCAAGTAACCATCTCATGGCATATTAGAGGTGTATTTGGGGTGTCAGTATCAACATAGCGCTAGTTTGTATGGATCTAGAGGGTCGAGTTGTGATAGAGTGGTAATGGAGAATATTCTATCTTATGTATTTATTTTGGAGATAGTATGGCTGTGATGATTTTTTTTGTAGTTATGGCGATATTTTTTTAGTGTATCGAGTTCATATCTCAAGCCAATGGGCACAGTGATGGTGTGGTGACCGATGTATCTATTTACTAGGACTCAGATATCCTGATTTTTGGATTAATAATTATATTCATTGGTTGTAAGGAAAACATCTGTACATGTATCATATAAGAATAACTTTTTGTTTCCATGTCATTATTTAGTTAAATCAAAAGTTATTCTCTATAACCATGATGCATCTTTAATATTGTAGGATTCCCCCATGATGAAGGATTTCTGGGATTCCACAGTCGGTCACAATGATGATTCACTTATGGATGAGACTTCAGTTCAAGGTCTTATATAGGAGGAGACACCTCAAGTTGGTAATTTGATATTTTACCCACTAATTGAGTAGCCGAATACACCAGTAGTACCGGAAGATGATATGAGTATTCTAGGTTCATATACAGAGTTTCAGAGGTAGATACCACTCAGGTATTGAGTAAATCTGGACCCCTAGGCTACAGAGGATTGGCTCGAGGTAGTTGGGATTGTTTTCATCCTAGTTTGTACCCCTCTAAATTATATGGTGTTCCTATTTGTGATATTTATCTATGGAACAACAATGTTCTGGTGTAGATTTATGAAATATATTCATGACAAGGAATCTCTCAATTAGAACTAGTTGGGGAACCTCTTCAGATAGGATTTTAATCTAATGAAGTTGCAAGAAAAGTATATTTAGGAGATTATAGAGCTCTAAAATGGTAGAATGTTAGTCACATAGTGTGCATAGAGGTTCACTATCCTTTAACTTCACTCCATGGATATGGTTCATGATGGATACTTTCATGTACAGACCATTTAGAATGTTCTTCACCAAGATATCCAAGATAGAGTCTTATCTCATTATATCCCTTCCTTTGAAGGAGTTCTAGAGTGGGCCTTGGTAGTGGAGATTTTTCAAGATGGGTAGTTTCTGAATATTGGTTCTTTTAGTGGGAACCATGGATCCAATAACTCAGTAGATAGTTGTCAAAGTATTACTTAGGTGTCTAGTAATTTGAGGCGGCTTCAGATGTAGTCTCATGAGAGAAGGACAATCACTCTAGGCTCTCTGGGAGGCTCTAATCAGGTGAGGGAAATAATGTATTTTTCTTATTATGGGTGATCTCATATTTCTTGGGATTTATCAACTCATTGTGTATCAAATAAATGAAATGGTCAACGACCCCCTGGGAAGAGGTTGTAGAAAGAGTAGGGAGGTTCGTAGGGCAGTATACATAGAAGAGGAGATAAGAGAGCATTAGGAGTTGTTCAATGTTATGAACCATTACCACCATTACCAGCTCCAAGTTGACCCCACGAGACTCAAGGAGTAGGTTTACAAGAACATGGGAAACCTTAGGTAGTAGTGGCATATATCCCTGAGGATCAAGGCATGATTCAAGGTACACTATATATCTTTTAAACTTTAAATTTAGTTTTTATTGACCTGGGCATGAGCTAGTATTTCCTTTCTACATCCCTTGTTTTATATCTAGTGATTCAGGTGGATATTTTGGATCTACCCTTTCATTTGGGGACTTCTACCTTGGGATATTCAAAGATCACACACTTCTACCCAAATTGTTACATGAGTCTTGGAGGAGAGAGATTTATATGGTATCTTTTCATAGCCACAATTTACCCCTGATATTTTATTCTATGTATGAGATTGATCGCCATGATTCATGCCCAAATATATTGTTTTAGGCTGGGGATGTTATGAATCCCAGTTGATTAGATGATAATTTCCTTCATTTGTGAACATGAAACCCATGTATAGAATTATTGGCACATGCATGTGATGATAAATTCAATTTAACATCAGTTGGATAGTATATCCCTTGGGGTTGTAGAAGCTGTGAGCTATTAGTTTACTATAGTAGAGGGGGGGAGGTATGAGGAATTCTTTCTTGAGGACGTTCTTAGATTACTTCCTCATTGAGAGATTGACTTCAATGTAGACCCACACCTGGGGACTTACCAAATATCTATAAAATTATATTTCATAGCACCCAATAACTAATTAAAATTGAGGGTGAAGGTGGAGGATTTGTCGAGGAATAAATCTGTTAGACCCAATGTCTCCCACTTGGTTTCCATGGTGTTTTTTTTAAAAAGGTGGATAGGAACTTGATGTTTTGTGTGGATTAACATCGTTTGAACTGGGTGGCCATCATGTAAAAGTATCTTATTCTAAGAATCAACAACCTTTTCTATTAAATCAAAGGAGAAATGTAAAAAATCAGGTAATAATAGAATAATTTGTTTTCATATTATTATTATTGAAATAAATGGTTAAATCCATTATGTTATAAAATTCTTAAAAAATAATTCATAAAGTAAAAAAAAATTAAACTACTTTTTTATATTATTATATTTAAATGATTAATTTTAAAAGTATCTAATTTTAATTTTAAAAAAGTAATTCAATTTTTCAATTCAACATATTGAAGTTATCTTATTATGATTTTTTTATAGTTTTCTATTAAAGTTATATTTTTGGTGTATAGTAAAAAATTAGGTTTTTATAAAAAATACAGTATTTTTGTGACATCGTCATGACATAATAAATATATAAAATTTATTAAAATTATGGAATGAATAAATCATGAAATTAATATATAAATATTATACCCAAATAATTCAAAATGTATAAATTATAACTTATTTCATGATAAGTATATATTTTTTCAGTGCTGACGCAGTGCCTGCACAGCATTGAACAAGTAAGATTTGGATACTTATAGATAATAATTTGATCGAATTTATTATTAATTATTATATATAATTTATTTTCATTCATAATATTTTTGAATTTTAGAGTTATATACTATGAGTCTTATCCAAATTCCTGCACAATGCTTACAAAAGGCATGAAAAGTCAAATTAACCAATTAAAGTTTTCTTAACATGGATATGATTAAACATACATAATGAACATATATAAATTTTTATATTGAACCTAATTTAATTTATTTTTATTATAGTAATTTATTTTTTATATTTATATATGAAATAGTTAACTTTAATACTTATGTAACGCTAATGCAGTGCTTCTGAAAGGAGAAGACAAATCAATTAAATGATTTTAAATAAAATTATAATAATAATTAAATAAACTATATTTTTTGAATAAATTGTTTTGGATGAGTAATTGTAATCCAAATTATTATTTTGATTCCTATTTGTGACCTTTTGGATCCACTTGGATCACCTTAATCTTTTTATAATATTTTATTTAAAATAATGTCAGGTTGTTCACACTATGGTTTTCAATTTGTATTAAAATTTAATATAATGTCTTACAAAAGATTTTTTAGACCATAAAAAATATTTGTAAAGATAAAATATTTATCTTGATCATGAAATGTTTTTTAATTTTTAGGAAATAAATAATCACCTTAAAGGATTTCACAATAATGGTGAAGTAATTATTAATTTAATGGAAAAATAAAATAAAAGGTATTAAAAATATTAAAATAAATATAATATCTAATAATTAAGCTGATACATGAAATATATAGATACTTATGAAATTTATATAATATAATAAAATATTTGGTTACAATTTTAAACTTTTTTCATGTTTTAAAAGTCATAGTTATGCATAGTGTTAAATATGACAAAAAAATATATTCCATGAATCTAATATTTTATTAAATTATTTTATAATCACAAAAATATAGAATAATTTCAAATATTATGTTATTTGTTAGAAAATATAATATCTTAATAATTTTAGTCCTTTTTGAAGTCTTTACACTTATAATTGAGTTATTATATTTTAATATTTTAGGTAAGTCCTAAATTTCCCCTCAACTCATTTATAATTGGGGACTCCTTCGTTCACTTAATTTCACCACCGTGAGACTTCTAGTTCAACCATGCAATAAAAAATTATATTCTTCACTTCCATCCCCATATTAAAAAGGTCTATTTTAGGTAGAAATTAATATTTAGTGATCTTAATATGTTTAACAAAGTGCTTTTCTGAAGAAGAGGAAGATAAAAAAAGCGTATGTGATGAGTCAGACACAAGGTAAAGGGATTTTTTTAAATAATTATTTTTATTATAGAATATTATATATTCAAGTAAAATATTTTTTTCATTCATGATTGTAGATATTACCATTATATATAATTGTTATTGATATTTTATGCTTTTTATACAATCTTTTGTTTTAATTTCAAAGTGTTTATGTTCATGTCTTTTAAATATAAGTATTTTTTTTCGAGAAAATAGATTTCTCCAAAAAATGATATTTCTTTTTTAGGATTATATTTTATTAAATTATTCTATTCAAATAAAATAATTTTTATATGGTTTTAAATTGTTTTTATGCTATGAGTGAGAGAAGAAGACCCATTTAAAATGTTTCATTAAAATCATGGCACTAGATTATCGAATGGTATAATGTTGTATGAAGAGTAGACCCATGAACTCACAGGGACTCTATCCCACATGTGATATGGTTATGTTCCCTTATTGTTTTTTCTTATGTAATGCTGATTCACATGATTAATCCATAAAAAATATTATTTTCAAATAGGTAAATCCAAAGTAGTTTTTCAAAAAAATTATTAGTTTAAATATATGTGGTTTTCAATTAATATAAAATATGTAAGGATATTTATAAAATGTTTTTAATGTATGAAAAATCCTTTTCTATTTAATGTTTTTATCATATTTTTTATTTTAAAAATGTTTTCACATAAAATTATAGTTTTTAAAGAAAATTATTTCTAAATGATTTTTAAAACCACTTACTTGGAAAATTAATTCTCAAATTTATTTGAAATTATTTATTATAGCTTCAATATAATTTAAATTTTATTTTTATATCATATAAGTAGGCATTGCACTTGAATCCAATTGTTTAAATTTTTATAAAACTTTGTTAAATTGTAATATATTTATTTTAGGTCCTGATATGTAAAATACTATATTTATTTTTTTCCTTTCTAATTTATAAAAAATACACATTATATTTATATACTTAATATGAAAGTGAAGGTTTGGGTCTTTACATTGTTATCAGAGGTTGAACCCAACCTTATGTGTGGTGGCACTGCCTGGGTTGAGATGTATGGTACACAATGAGAAAGTTGTGCTCTAGGGGGGGGGGTGAATGTAAATCCCTCAAATGATAAAGGGATAAATGAATAAAATCATATTACTAATGTCAACAAGGCTCACCATTCTTTTCAAGAGCCAACCTGATTAGAACTCGACAATTAAGTATTCTTGGCCTGTAATAGTGATTAGGATGCGTGACCTTCTAGGAAGTTTCCTAAAATGTTTGCGAGTGAGGAAAATACCAACTGGAAGGAACATTTGTAACACCCCAAGCATCCATGGTACACTTCTTCTTATAATTCAATATCTTTCACTACACGTAACACCTAGTTCAAGCATACCACGGCCTATCAAATTATCTGTTTAAAAAAAGTAGTTACGAATAGTATTAAGCACATTTTTAATTTTATATATCCCATATAATTTTAACATTAATATTATGTGTTTCTTAGACATAATATAATAACAAATTCAAATTTTTAGATAAAAGAAGTATTTTTCAAAAAATGCAGTTTTTCCGCCCTTAATGAAGAACCCTTTTTAAATTCAATATTTAATAATTTTATATATTCAATTTGATGAAATTAAATTATTATTTATAAGTGGGACCTAAAAATTTAGTGTGGAAGAATTTTTGGTGTTTTTCTGATAACTTTAATATTTTAATGAATGGTGACAAATACTGCATTTTAATTCAAAATACTTTTTTCATATAAATTATTTATATAGTTAAATTAACATTCTAATTGGTTTTAATATGTAACAGGATTATAATTTTTATCATTTCATCCAATATTGGTCATTTTAAGTAATTTCACATTGAAATTGGACATAAATACATGTCAATCTTTTGATAGTTTAAACTTCTTAAAATCCCGCATTCTAGTTTTGTCAACACGAATTAAGTTTAAATTAATTTTTGTCAATTATGTGTTTCAAATTTGGAAAAATGGAATCCATATTTGGAATTATAAGGTCTAAATTATGTAAATAGGTACCTTTTATTTTTGGACATTATGAATAGTAACATCAATAATTATTTTTATTTACCATGGTTAAAGGGTTAATTAGGCAAATAAGGGTAAAAAACAATATTATAATAATATAAATCTATACTAAAACATGTCTTAATCCTATTGGATGATATATGTATGACCATGAGAATCCTTTGGTCTATTTTAGGACCCCATGGAGACACTTTGGTTTGATAATGACCTTTTATAATGTTTAATTTAAAGAAAAGGGAAATATAACATAAACATGTATCTCAAAATTAAAAAAAAAATTAATTTGGTTTATAATAATGATATCTCAGACTATAAATATTCATAAGAAATATAAAAATATTTACTACATAATGGTATTTTATTTATATTTATTATACATTAAATATTAAAATTTCTTTATGACATAATAATGATGCAGTATTTTATTTATTAATGAAAGAATTAAATAAATGATATTATAATTATTAAAATAAATGTAATTTGAAAGTTTATATTCGATGAAATAATTTTCTTATTGAATATTACATTTTTTATTTTATTTTATTAATTTTTTTTAAGGAATAAAGTTTTTATTACTTTAAAAAAATTCAATTACTAAATATTGTCAAAATTGACATAAATGAGCTTTTCAAAAAAATGCTATATTATTAAATTATTTAAAAATACTAAAAATATAAGATTTGACCAAATGACTTATATAATGTTAAAAGGTTTATTAATTATCCACTTAAGATTATATGGGCATTTTATAATAACTATATAAAAGTTATAGTATAAAAATACAAGAAGACACGGTAAGAGTTAAATTGTTTAACTAAGGGTTAATCCAAAAAGATAAGGTTAATTTGATGAGATAAAATTGAATATAAATAAATTTATAAGATAATTTCGACCCATATTCATCTTATCTAGGAAATAAATTACTTCTGAGAAATTAGAAACCGAAAATAAATTTATAAGACATTAATATTTCAAGATTTCCTTAAAGTGTTCCTCACCTCTCTTATAAAAGGGAACTTCTCCTTCTCTTTTATTCACACAACCAAACCCATTTGTCTCATCCAAATCCTACCCAAATATCCTACTAACATCATTAAATTCATACTAGAGTCCACCATTTGGGCAGAAAACCAACTTAATGAGTCCTTTTGTGCAAATCAAAAGGAGACTCCTCAAGAAGAGGTACTTGTTTTATCACTTCTTTCAAGGTTCTTTTCTTATTTTACATTATCTTCCTAAGTTTTCACCATAATAAAATTATAAATCCAGAATATAATATATTTTTAAATGTTTTTATGATTATGGGACTACTATATTCCTTCTTTTACCCATCCTGTGAAAAATATACTACCATGCATGTGTATGCACAACTTACCATCTCTACGCCATAGTGTAAACTGTTTTTCATATATACTTTATTTATATGGGTATAATGATGGATATAAATGAATTAAATGATAAATATAAAATGGTATTTTTTATTTACAATTTATATTCCATCAAAATCCATACCATTAAACCATTAAGAAAATGATATTGTCGCTAATGCGTATGTATAGTTTACCGTCTCCATGATGCAATGTGACTCATCTTCCACATTCACCATCCAAGAATGATTATAAAAAAATATATATTATGAATAATTATAAAATATATGCCATAATAAGGATTATATCATAATATATATATATATATATATATATGTATGTATGTACATATATGTCATTCACTTACTTCCATTCAATACGATAAGAAAACAGAAACAACGTTCATGCGTATGTACGGTCTACCATTTCCGTGAATGGTGTATTCCATTTCATATATGTATATATTATATATATTTATATTATGAATATATAGGATATATAAATCATATTATACATTCTGGATGTAATTAAATCATGATCTATGTAATATGATCAAGACTAACAATTCAAAACACGTATGAAAAACAAAGCGATTATTACTCGTAATGTTGCATTAACTTGGAATTGTTAATAAATGGGTAATATAAAGTCATAAAAGACTCTTATATGATATCATAAATATTATTATGATTATTATATAAGTAAATAATATGTTTAAAAACATTATATAGGAGTTTTGAACACGTATGGATAGTATCAGACCTAAGGTAAGGGTTAATTCCTCAATCTCATTATTATCCAAGATTGTTTATGTGTAAGTATTTACTGGGACATATTTATCATCCATTTCGAGGATTCATAAAAAAAATTTCAAAAGGATTATTTTACGGTTTTGTGTAAGGGACTCTTTAATTAGATCATCATTTTAAATGTTTTAAAGATTTATTTTTTTCCCAAATCATTTTAATTAATGAATATTTTGTCAAAATACTTTTAATGATTTATTTGTATGAAAATGATTGGTTTTAAATGTTAATTACATTGAAAAGATTTAAAGTTGTTTGAGACACTTTTATTCAAAAATATATTTTAAATGAATTCCTTTATAAATTTGCGACTTTTGAATGATTTTATGAAAAAAGGATATTTCTCTCAAAGAGTTTTATTATTTTCATTAATGTCAACACCCTTTATTGGATATTATTCTTGATTGAGGTTGATTTATTATAATAAAATCTTCCATATTTTAATGAATGAGTTATTATATGTTTGTGGATGTGATATTTTTATATCATTCATGGATTATAGTTTAAGTTTTAATTTTTCGTATAATATTTTTAAATAGAATGTTTATTTTATGTTTCACACTTTTCATATGAAGAATGTATTGGACATAGTAAGTGATGAGCGGGGACCGCTATAGCCACTGGATGCATCTGTAAGTCTCATGAGAAAAAATATATATGGAATTATCCGAGGCCATGCCCATTTATTTTCAAAAATGGATTTGGACAAGCCTATAACCATTTCTTTTTAGATGTCATGGCTGAGGCCTCAATGGTATGTTTCAGATTTCCAACATTATGAATTCCCCCATTATGAGATTCGTTATTTATATTTCATGTGATTATTCAACCAATAGAATTTCCATGGGAAATTTTAAATGGAATTGTTTGATTTATTCCTTCCATGTTATGCTAAATATTAGGTTCAAAAGGATTTTGTTACAGTTTTATACCTTGCCTTAATATTTTATACTTATTTATGATATCTTTCACTATATTGTTTATCCTTAATGAGCATCTGAGATCACCCATTTTTTTTTCAGGATTCCAAGAAGTGTTCTATAACTGACATTCAGGGTAAGTCTAGGGGAATAATGGAATTATCAAAGGATTATCTATTCTATGTTTTATGATAGAAATTGTAATGTAAATTTCATGTATGTAATATATTTTATAAGACTGCTAAAATGATCAGTAATTCAGGAATGGATTCCTTGTAATCATGTCAATGTATTAAAATAATGCACCAGCTCCGGGATTTTGAGATCGAGGCATTGCATTTGGTATCAGATAAATTTTATTGTATCCTCAAGAGGCGTCTCGGCGGCGATGGAGGTCTCGGTGATGGGTGAACCCTAGCGGCGATGGAGGTCCCGGCGGCCCCTCTTCCCCCGGGGGAGGGGCCTCAGAATCCTCCTCAGGGTTTCTGGCGTGCATATCGTTGGCCATCAGATGTGGATGTGCCTTTCTTCCCCAACATCAAGGTTGCTCCGAAGGTTCCTGACATCTGCCTTGGACAGCCAGTGGTTCCAGTCTCTCTTCAAGAGTTCTCTAATGCATCCTCTCTTTTCTCCAATGCACTGGTTGCAAGGTTCGTGCGACGGCGGCCTTCGATAGAGGTATTTGATAAATTTGTGAATGAAAATTGGGGTCTTACTCATCGGGTGGTTGACGGGATCTTGGGTCCGCATCAGTTCCTTCTTTACTTTCTGGATGAAGATGACCTAGCGCGGTCTTGGTCCAACGCTAGTAGGTCGATTCGCAGATTTCGTTTTCATCTGCTTCGCTGGACTTTTGAATTTCATATGAATCGCGACCCTTCTACCTCTGCGATTTGGATTCAACTTCCTGGTTTACCTTTACCGTTCCAAAACCCAACATTGTTAAGTTCAATAGGGAATTCTATTGGTCGTCTCCTGTGCCTTGATCAGAGAACGGCTACCTTGAGGAACCCGAGTGTTGCGAGGCTGTGTGTTGAACTAGAACTCTCCCGGCCCCCTCCTGAGATGGTGTGGGTTGTAATTGAGGGGGAATACAGGTATGCACAACCCATAGACTATGAGTCCTGGATTGATTACTGCTCCTTCTGCCACAAACAGGGGCATGATCTTTATGTGTGTCACAAGAAGGGAGTGCGTGAGTGTCCTGCTGCTACAAATGATCCAACTGTCCAGGCCATGACTGATGAGAAATCAACTGGCCATGTCAATGAAGAGTTTATACAGGATTATGCCCCCTTCACTAAGGTCTGTGATGTTTAGGAAAATGGGGGTGTTATGCGAGCTCTGAGGGAGGATTTGATAGGGACGTCAGGGCCCTCTGTTGCTGCTGTATTTGAACGGCTAAAGAATGACATGAGTCTTAGCTCTATGTCGGATGCATCAAGGTCAATGGTGAAAGTGTGTGATGGTGTTGAGATGCAGGGTGACCAGGAAGATGAATTGGACTCAAGTAGGCTGCCCAACACCCAGAATGGATGTTCTGAGGCACCTATCTCTGTCCCATGTCCTCAAAGTATGGGTAGCGGACATGGGCACCCAGGGGGTGTTAAATCTGGACCAGATTTGTGATCCATGAACCAATTTGCTGCACTGGATGGGGTGGAAGAACCTGATGATGGTCTAGGAGTGGGGGAAGCTGATCGGCTTGATCCACAGCAAGCAGATAATGGGACAAGCTTGCTGGGTGGAAAACTGATGGAGGAGGAGACCTCCAACTTTGAAGTAGATCACCTGAAGCCTGTGGAGGTTGCAGTGGTTGAGGATGTGGAATTTCCAGGTTTGAAGAATCAGTGTTTAACCCCTATCGACTTAAATCAAACTTCCTTGAGGGCTGGAACAGTGGAGTCAGGAAGGAATGATTTCTTCAAGGGATTGGGAGAAGCTCCTAAGAAGGGGGGAGATATTTCCAATGGAGAGAGAGAAAATGAGAGGGAGGTTCTCAAAGCCTCTTATAGTGACATGGTTCGAGGAGAAAGTAAGGAAACCCTTGATAATGGGATTGAGAGTATGGGGGCAGGAACTGATCCAAAAAATAAGAAGCCAAGAAAAGACTACTCCAACATGCCGAGGACGGTGTCTACTAGGTCCTCTGCCAAGAATGGAAATGGGAAAGAAGTAAACTCAAAGAAGGGACAGAATAAGGCAGTGATCAGGACATATATGACTGAAAGAGAGTTATGTCTTAGGGAGCAATACCTCAACATGCTCAATCAATATGCTCCATCTGAGTGGGATTCGGCGGATCCAGATGATTCGGAGGATGGAGATGTTGGTGATTTTGACACATTTTGACGGGCACTGTTGTTGGGGGTGTTTTCATATCATTTCATTTTCTTTGTACTTTGTACTGATTTTTCTTTAATAGATTTTCATGGGACCAGGCATTCGTCCTGGGCCTGCATCTTTCTGGTATCAGATAAATTTTTGCAACAACATTAGAAATAGATTTAGAAAACATATATTAGGGATCATAACCCTAATATAGACATTGAGGATACGTATAAAAGAACCTCTTAGATTTTTGGTAACCATAATGGATAACCTAGGATTAAACCTAAGATGTTATAGATTGGAAGTACATTCCCTCAATTATGTGGTTTTCTTCAATTATATGTGTTTCTCACCATGTGCTTTCTGGTCTAAATTAATGGAGGAAACGAGATGGAGTGTGATTAACATTGAGTTTGATGGAAAATCTGGTGATTTTGAGCAACGAAATTGGATAATGATTAGAGATAAAGATATTGTGATTATTCTGAATTAGTTATCATGATATATAACTAATAATGTGATCATTTATGACTTTACTAACACATTGCATTAGAGGAAGATGAACGTTTATAAATGTTCAAATTTTAAGAAGCATAAATAAAAGAGGATTCGTCTGTATACATGTCAAGAGGAATAAAAGAAGAACCTTGAGGAATACCTAAAATGGAGGGGAAGATGTTATCTCTATTGAAAAAAGGGTCATAGACTGACCAATTTTTATGGAGGTCAATGTCTCATATATGAATTATACAACTTTTTAGGATGAAGGGAACAATACACTATGTTTTGGATCAAGGAAACATGCAGGTTTTTAATAAGGATATCTGATAATTCAGGTTGTTACCATGACTCAAGAGAATACATGATGAAGGTGTTCACATTTTTGGAATATGAAAACCGAGAAGTTCCCTAAGATATATGAGAGATAAATGCTAAGCCAATTTGGTTCACCTCTTTCTAAAGTTGCATATTTTCTAATTTTGGAAGGATTGTAAGGTTATCCATTTATGGTTAGTATAATTTATACTAAAGTCGAAGTTTGTTAGATTATTTTTATTATCTCTCTATATGTGAACTTATCCATATCTGATAACCTTTTATAACACCTTTTTTGAGGCAGATGGAATAAACTATCATTCTACTTATGAATCGCATGATCTTTCAAAACATTAGGAATGAAAAATTCAACTTTATTTATTTGAATAAAGGATTAAGTATAAAATTGTTCAAGGTGTGACCAATGGTGATATTGTTCTGAAATCATGTAAGTATTTTTTTCTCACGTTCTTTAACATTAGAGAAATGATCTTGAAAACCAAAAATGTTTTCTTAGTACATTCTTTTGTGAGGAATAAAATGACCCCTTGGATCATCAAAAATTTATGGCTTTCAGATTGTAAGATTTCTTCTAATAATATTATCTATCACTCTCCATCAGAACATGATGGTTGGATTTTTCTTTTATGTCTATATTATCCTACATGGAAACCCAGTATGTGTTATTTCCAGTAACCTTTATAATTATCTATCTTTATTTTAAAATAGAGGTCTCATTAATCCATTTTTCACAAGGGGATTTCAACTAAGATATTTTGAAATATCAAACTCTTAGTTTTCAATCCTAAGTTTAAATTTCAAGGATGAAATTTATTGAATGAGGGGATAATGTAACACCCCAATCTTCAATGGAACACTTCCCCTTATAATTCAATATCTTACACTACATGCAACATCGAGTTCAAGCACAACATGACTTATCAAACTAGACGTTTAAAAAGAGGTTATGAAAGGTATTAACCAAATTTTGAATTTTATATATCCCATATAATTTTAACATTCATATCATGTGTTTCTTAGACACAAGATTAGGATAAATTCAATCATTCATATAGAAGAAGTATTTTTCAAAAAATGTAATTTTTTGCATCTTTTAATGGGAAACCCTTTTGAAATCCAATATTTGACACTTTAAAATATTAAATTTGACGAAATTAAACTCTTATTTATAATAGGGAAATAAAAATGTAGTTTGGAAATTTTTTTGTGTTTTTTTGAAAACTTTCATAATTTAATGAATAGTAATAAATACTGCATTTTAATTCAAAAATGCTTTTTCATCTAAATTATTTACATAGTTAGATTATTATTTTTAGTTAGTTTTAATGTTTATTTGGATTATGTTTTTATAACTTAATACAATTTTGGTCAATGGAATTAATTTCACATTGAAATTAGACATAAACACATGTCAATATTTTGATAGCTTTTATTTCTAAAAAACCCACTTTCTGGTTTTGACAATGGGAATAAATTTTAAATTAATTTAGGCCAATTATATGTTTTGAATTTGAAAAAATGGATTTTATATTTGGAATCATAATTTCCAAATTCTTTAAATATGTACCTTTTATTTTTGGATATTATGAATAGTGACTTCAGTAATTATTTTTATTTACCATGGTTAAAGGGTAAATCAGGTAAATATGGGTAAAACAATAATATTATAATAATATAAAAAATACCTTAAAGAATTTTATACTCATATTTAATGATATATTGACAACCATTAGAATATTTCAGTAAATTTTATGACCCCATTGAGCCACTTGGGTATGATAATGACATTTTATAATGTTTAATTTAATGAAAAGTGAAACATAACATAAACATGTATCTCATGATTAAAACAATTTTAATTTTAATTATATAAAATATATATTAAAATATAAATATTCATTAGTAATATAAAAATATTTCTTATATCCTGGTATATTATTTTAAAAAATTAGGCATTAAATAATTAAATTTATTTATGACACAATAATGATGCAGTATTTTCCTTATTAAGGAAAGTATGAAATAAATGATATTATAAATATTACAATTAATGTAATTTGAAAGATTTTATGATATTAACAAATTTTATGGATTAATATGACCTGTTATATTTTATTTAATGAATTTTTTTAAGGAACATGTTTTTTATGAGGTTAACAAAAATCAATTACTAAACAGTGTTAAAATTAACATAAATGATTATTTAAAACAAATACTATTTTACTAAATAATATAAAAATCCTAAAAATTTATTATTAGGACAACTGAAAAATATAATTTTAAGATTTAATTAATTATCCACTTGAGCTTATCTTGGAATTTTATTGTAACTATATTAACCCTATAGTATAAAAATACAAGAAGACATGATAAGAGTTAAACTATTTAACTAAGGGCTAATCCCAAAACATAAGCATAATTTAATTACCAAAACTTGTATAAAAATAATTGTATGGGAATATTTAAACCCATACTCATCTTTTCCTATAAATAAATAACTTTGGAGCAATTATAAACCGAAAATAAATTTAAAAAATTAATATTTCAATATTTTCCTAAAGAGCCCCTCACGTCTCTTATAAAAGGGAAATTCTCCTTCTTTTTTATTCACTCCTCAAAAGACCTTTGACTCAGCCAAACCCTACCCAAATATTCTAAAAAATCCCTCTCTTCATCATAGCGGCCACCCTTTGGCTATAAAATCAACTTAATGAGTCCTTTTATTAAAATCAATAGGAGACACCTGAAGAAGAGGTAATTATTTTATCCATTATTTTAATGTTCTTTTCATTTTATACTTCCTATTACTTAGTTTTTACCATAATAAAATAATAAATCAAAATAATAATAAATTATTATATGTTGTTATGATTATGTGACAACCATATTCTTCCTTTTAACCATCCTATGAAAAACTATACCACCATGCGAGTGTACGTACGGATTACCGTCTCCACACCGTGGTGTAAACTGTTTTCATCTATACTTTATTTTGATGGGTATAATGATGAATATAAATGACTTAAATGATAAATATAACATAAAATTATTTCTATAAAATTCATATTCTATCCAAATCTATACCATTAAACCATTAAATAAATTACACCATCGCTTGTGCATACGTACGAGTTACCGTCTCCACAACGCGATGAGACTCATCCTGCTCGTTCACCATCCAAGAATGATTATAAAAAATATATATAATCTGAATAATTATGAAATATATGAAATAATAAGGATAATGGAATAATATATATATATATATATATATATGTATATATATATATTTTTATCTGTGTGTTTGTGTCTGTATTTACATGTATGCCATTCACTTACTTCCATTCAATAAGATAAGAAAATAGAAACAACATTCATGCGTACATACGGTCTATCATCTCCATGAATGGTATATTCTATTTCATATATACATATACCTATTATATATATTTATATTATGAATATATATAATATATAAATAAAATTATACAATGTGTATGTAAGAAAATAATGATATATATAATGTGATAAAAAATAACCAGTCAAAACATGTATGATAAACAAAGCGATTATTACATGAAATGTTGCATTAATTTGGAATTGTTAATAAACAGGTAATATGAAGTCATAAAAGAATCATATATGATATAAGAAATATTATTATGATTCTGATATAAATTAATAATATGTTTAAAAACATTATACAGGAGTTTCGGACACGTATAGAGAGTATCAAACCTAAGGTAAGGGTTAATTTTTCAATCTCATGATTATCTAAGATTGTTTATGTGTAAGTATTTTCTGTGAAATTTTTATCATCCATGTCCATGTTTAAAAAAACAAAAAAGGAAAATTTTAAGGTTTTATGGAAGGATCTCTTTAACTAGATCATCATTGTAAATTATTTAAAGATTTATTTATTTTTTCAAAATCTTTTTAATTAATGTCCATGTTTTTAAAATGATTATAAGGATTTATTTATTTGGACATGATTGTTTTAAAATGTTAATTATTTTCAAAAGTTTCACAGTGATATGGGACACTTTGATTCAAAAATATCTTTTTAAATGATCTCCTTTATAAATTTGTGACTTTAGAATGATTTCATGAAAAAAGTTATATTTCTCTCAAAGAGTGTTACTGAATATTTTCATCCACGTCAACATCCTTTATTAGATGTTATTATTGTTTGAGGTTGATTTATTATAATAAAATCTTCCATATTATATTGAATGATTTATGATATGTTTGACTTTGGATATGCTATTCTTATACCATTCATGTCTTATAGTTTTAGTATTACCATTTTGTATGATAGTTTTAATATGAATCTTTATGTTATTTTTCACCCTTTTTATATGAAGAATGTATTGGACCTATTAAGTGATGGGTGAGGCACGCTATATCCCCTGGATTCATTAGTAGGTATCATGATACAAACTAGATATGGAATCTTCTGAGGCCATTCCCATTTCGTTTGAGATATGGATTTAGCTGAGGCCATAACCATTTATTTTTAGATGTCTTGGATGAGGCCTCGATGGTATGTTTTAGTTGTCCGACATTATGCATTCCCTCATTATGAGATTATTTATTGATATTTCATGTGATTATTCGATTAGTAGAATACCCATGTGAAATTTTAAATAGAATTATTTGATTTATTTATGCCATATTATGCAAATTATTTTGTTTAAAAGTCTTGTGTTTTAGTTTTATACCATGACTGGATACTTTATGCTTATTTATGATGGAATCCGCTATATTTTTTATCCTTACTAAGCATTTGAGATCACCCCTTTCTTATGTTTTATTTTCCTAGGATGCTAATAGAAGTTTTATGATTGATATAAAGAGTTAATAAAGGGGAATAATGGTGTTCTCAATGGATTATCTATCCCGGGTTTTATGTGATAAATTCTAATGTGAAGTTCATGTATGTAAGATATTTTCCAAGACTAATAAATTGATCAGTCCTTCAAGACTTGATTTCTTGTAATCATAACAACGTATTAAAATAATGCATTGGTTGTAGGATTCTGGGGTTGGGGTGTTACAACATGTGTGGTATTGTAGGGATATTCATTATCCATATGATTAGTTTAGGTACGTGAGTGTGCCACAGGTAGTGGACCACGTGTCTGTGAGGAAACTAGTGGTACCTGGTAGGCTAGAAACCGATGACCATGTTAAGGTGGGGGTGTTTGTGCTGTCAATGGGGGCCAGTTGTTATAGTGAAATTTTTTCTTAATGTTTTCCCTTTGTCTGGGTTATCACTAGCTATAGCACTCTGATATTTTTAAAGAACATTGTGTTCTATAATGTATAAGATATGAAAAATCAATCTTAAATGAACCATGACACACTATTACTTAAATATGACCATTGTAAAATGAATATTAAATTTGAGTGAATAAATGGTATTAAGTGAATTATTAAATAAATATAAAATAACTAATCAATAAAAATTAATATATTATAACTTAGGGAATTTTTACTCAATTTTTAGTAAGGTTATTTTACACTTCAGAAAAATGCTTTCTTTAAAAAATTGATTTTTCATTGCTTTTTCCATCAAATGATATATTTAATTTTTGCAAAAAATATAAATTTTAATTTATAAAAATAATATCAATTTTAAAATTATCATATAAAAATTATCTTAGGGTGATATTTTCATATTTTTATGAAATTGTTTATTTTATAGTAAATAGTTAAAAATATCAATATTTATTGAAAACTGTAATTATGATTCAACCATTTGGAAATTTATATTTTATTTTAAATTAGTTTAAAATTAAAATTAGTTCTATTGTATTATTAATAAACCAACCAGGTTTAATAGAATAAATTTTATAATTTTTTTGGTATAAAAACAATTTTTATACAATAAGGTACTTTTAAGAAAAACAATATTTTTCTAAAAATAAATTTCAATCATGTTATGAAAACCTATATTAAAATTAATTGATTTCAGTTATAGGTAATGAAATGTATAATATTTATTCTATATTTGGAATTTGGAGGCCCAAATTTGGTAAAAAATTCCCCCTTTTTCTGGAATTATGAATAATATTCACTGTAATAATTATCACCTAGTAAAGGGTAAATCAGGTTAATCTAGGATACAAATAAATGATAAGGTCATTAATTTTAATATTAATTTTTATAGTAAGTAGTTAATTTTAACCTAATCAAATTATTCTCTAAACATAATGGTTTAAGGTACAATGTTCATGAAAATAACTCTTATAATATTTAAATCAATGATACAAAATTTAACCCACTTAGTTAAAAATATATATTATATGTCCACATAAAGATAACAAAAATATATGAATGAATATAATTTTCAATTATTAGCATAAGGAAATTATTTTATTTATATGAATTTATCTATAATTATTATAAATTACATGATTACGTTAAATTCTTGTGTAATCTTGAATGAAAAATTATTTAATAAATAAAAAAATAAAACAAATGATATTAAAAATATTAAATGTAATATAATTTAAATGAATATACATGTCCCATAAATTTTATATAACCATATGACATATTATATAGTTTTTAAATAATTATATTTTAATTAAACCATTTTCATGATATATTTAAAGTCAAATTAAATAAATAGTGTCAAAATTAATATTGATAATATTTTATCCAAATAACCTTTCAATAAATTATTTAGAATTAATAATTATTATCTTCAGCCATGTGAATGTAATATGGTTTATAAAATCATCAATATTCCATTTATGAGTCAATTTCCCATTTATAGTAACATTATCAACCCTTTGTGATTAAAATAGTGGCTACTACAGTTATGGTAAAAAAAATTAACCAAGGGATTAATAAAATAGATAAGGAGTAAAATGAAATCAAAACTTGTCTAAATTTCATTATCAGATGTTATTTCAACCTTATTCTATTTTTAATTGAATTCAAGACCATTTTTAAGCATTTGAGTTGTAAGAACCCGGTTCTTATTTTTGAGGTATGAGTTTCTTTTTTTCCCTTGAGTGTTTTTGAGAAAATAAGGAAAATGGGAAAAAATCCCAAAGTTTGTGGGTACACGCCATGTAAATTTCCACACATCGTGTACTTTGGCCGTTTGGGATGAGTATACAGGGCGTGTAGGGCTGTCAGTGATGAAGGGTGTAAAAACAGACTACATGCTATGTAATTAGTATATACATGCCATGTAATCAGTTGACTGGTGAATATTAATGTGGTGGGAGTAGCCGCTAGCTGAACAATAGTACACGCCGTGTACTTAGACATACACACCATGTAACCAAGTCGGCTAATGAACAGTGAGGCGGTGGAAATTGGCCGCCAGAGGAACAGTTAAAAAATGAAAATTACACGTTGTGTACTTGAAAGTATATGCCATGTAGTTATGTTTTTTTGTTATAAACAGGAAATAGACTCCTCATTTGGTAGAGGAGGTAGTGAGTTCATTTGGAGCATCAGGAGGGGAGTCCAAAACTTGGAAGATCTTCTGATCACACACCGAAACTCGGATTCTTCCTCCATTGATCACGTTTGGACCAGTCGGGTAAGCCCTTCCCTCTCCTTGAGTTTTTCCTTCAAATTATTTACCGAGGGGAATTTAATTAGGTTTGAAAGAGTTTTTTTTTCAGATCTATGTTGTTCTTGGACGTTTCGGGAGGCAACGTTCACGTATATCAATCATAGGAGATCAAGGTAGGTGGTCTGGTGTTTATTTCCAACTGTTGAGTTGGTTTTGTGTACTTTTGTGTTACGCGACCATGTTTGGGGTGTCGTATAGCTGAGGCATTAGCTGTTAAGATATCTATAATTTCATTGATAATCTAATAACAAATATAAAATGTTGTTTGGGATCATTAATTTGATCCCAGGCCACCCCATGGGTGCATTTCCCTTGTTTAGTCGTTTGTCCAGGATACCCTTGGGTATGTTGTGATGATAGCATGTTTTGAGTTTTCTTGATAGGAAACATATTTAATACTTGCTTATGCATAGGTCTTGGCCCGGTTACTTGCTTAGCCCGAGAGAAGTGTTTGCTTAGCCTGAGGGAAATATTCTGTTTAGCCTGAGGCAAACTTTTCTTATGCCTATGGGCAGTAGCTTATGTGCCTGAGGGACATATCTTGTATGCCTAAGGGAAATATTTGTTATGCCTGAAGGCAGTCACCAAAGGGTTTTGATTCTGATTTCCTGAGGGTAAGTATTTTCATGTCTAAGGACAATTTTTACTTTGAATATTCACTGTGGTGATTTCTTACGTTGTACCAGCCAAGATAAAGCACATGCTTGGAATTGTTAAATAATTATTAAAATGACAATATAACTGGTAGGAATGTTTAATTTTGAGTACTTCCTAGTTTACTGAAATTCATTATCGTAGACTACTGTTGCACATTTTCACTGACTATTGGGCACGAGCCTTTGGTGGTTTCCTATTGGGATTAATTTCTCACACCTTGTTTGGGTCATGTCTTGGGACCAAACAGATTATGTTGTTGCAGGTGTTGATAAGGGAATGGGACCCTATACAAGTACTTGATTTTCTCAGAGGAGTAGGAGAGCATGAGACCGATATTAGGCTTGCGATGTTGTTGAGTTCCTGTTTCACTATTTTAGTTTGTTTTTTTATAATTGGTTCTTTGTACTATATTGTATTTGATTGCAGTGTATCCTGTTTTGACTGCTTTCTTATGAATAGTACATATTGCATCATCATATATATATGACTGTTGATTATCTTTTACTATAGTTCCATTTTCTATTTTAGTTATATATTGTCACTCCTTCCACTTTTGGGTATGTTTATATTTTCTGCTGCGCTACACTTTGACAAATGAGGGCATAGTTTCCCCACTATCAGACCTAGGCCCTCACTGCTAGTTGGTAGCCTCTGGCATTTTGGGAAATGCATGTGAGGTCATGTGACCAAACAGGTTCGGGGCACTCGTTTGTGGCACCCGGATCTGGGATGTTACAAAGTGGTCTCAGAGAAATTTCTTTTCTTTGACTTACAGTTTGGAGCCTATAGTCAGGGATAGTATGGAATTGATATTTCGTAATAAGCTATGCTCGAGAGTAGCTAACCTGTGTACAGGGAAAAACCAATTTACCTCATGTTGCAATCTTACTAATTTTGCACTTTACAGTTGATCTGATTTCCAATGTTGGGTGATGCACTTGTGGGGTGCTATTAATATTTTATACTTGGGTTAGATTTAGTTGCAACCCGATGAGATTAGGGTATAGCATATCATGCATCATTAGGCACATGTTAGAATCACATTCCATGAACAGTTTCCATTCAATATAGGTGCATTAGAAATTTCATGTTTTTGTGATAGATGATGTGCTAGAAAATGCATGTTGTTGTGATAGGTACCTTGTTAGATATGCATACAATTGATTGGGTATTGGTACATGTCATGGTTGGGTTTATGGAATCTAAACACTGGTTCCTGAGAATTATGGGATCCCTTGGACTGAAATTTAGCGGATCATGATCTAGCCTGTGGTTGTGTTTCGTACTATAATTGGAAAGTTCTTGTGCTATACTTTGGTTCGTAGGGTGTATGGCCCCCCATGGATCGGAATTTTGCATACCGATGATTGAAATTAAAGAAAAAGGGGCTCAGGATTAGTTTATGAGGTGTACTATCTTTAAACCCAGACAACATGGCTTGTGGTTCTATGAACACACGCCATGTACTCTTTTGTTCTGGAAGAAGTGAAATTTTTTTAAGTACATGCCATGTACCCTATGTACATTCCATGTAGTTTCTAACCGTTCCATTGGCCATGTAGGCAGAAACACGGGAGGGGAAAACTCCAGAGGGAACACGCCGTGTACCGGTTATACACACTGTGTCATGCTGACCCTATGTTCGCCCGTGTGACTAACAACATGGACGAAGAAATCCTTTCTTAAACACGTCGTGTCACTTCTGAACATGCAGTGTTGTGAAATCTAGGAATCCGGACATGTAACTAACAACACGGGTCGGTGTTATCCTTTCTAGTACACACAGTGTCCATCTGGAACATGCCATGTAGTGTGAGCAGTGTACTCGGCCATGTCTCGAACAACATAGGTCGACAAAGCTCGTTTCTTACACGTCGTGTACCTGTGGGACACACCATGTAGTCTTGACCGGTAAAAGACCATGTAGACTTGGCCGTGTGGCTGGGGAGACGGAGTGGTGTACATGTCGTGTGTGGGTGGAACAGGTCGTGTACCGAGGGTTGAAACACGCCCAAGCCAGCATCAGAACCCGACCATGTAAGGGCTTAAGGGTACACATTTTGTAAACCTTATACACACTGTGTAGTCTATTTTTTCCAGTTTTTGTGGGTTTTTTTCCTTAATGTTGGCACTCTTAAACGGAAAAAGGAACCTCAATAGTAAATTAAACTAAGGCGTGTGTTTGAACTTGTAGAGTCATGTCACCGAGACGACCTCATGTTGTTCTCCAGGAGAGTGGTGACAATTATACTCCAGAGATGATAGGCCACAGGCTACCAATGGATCCTCCAAGAATTCCAGAAGTTGTTCCATCCGTTATACGGGATGCAGGCGCGAATGCGAAGTTCCGTGATGGTTTAATGTGGTTCATACAGACCTTCCAGAGAGTACCTCTGGTTGCCACATCTATGGAAGAGATGACACGTATATTTCTACAGTAGCATCCTCCTACATTTTCAGGGGATGGCGGACCACAGGCTGCAGAGTGATGGATGGATTCATTGAAGACTATCTTCGAGCATCTTGAGACACCTCCAAGGAGGAGGGTCAAGCTCACTACTTATATGCTACGTGATTCTGCCAAGAGATAGTGGGATGTTACCACCCAGACCGAGCATCACCAAGACATGGCATGGGATGATTTTCAGGAAGTCTTATATGAATTTTTCTTTCCAGAGACACTAAGGGAAGATTGAGCTCAAGAGTTTAAGAATCTGCAACATGGTTCCATGTGAGTGATGGATTATTCTGCCCGTTTCACAGAGCTAAAATGTTTTGCACCTATGCTAGTGGGAGATGAGGCACTGAGGGCTCGACTATTTTAGGATGGTCTTCGATATGACATCAGAGCTCCGGTGAATGTTTTAAGGTTTCCTACAGTGCACGCTATTGTGAACCAGGCGTGATTACTGAGTGGAAACTATGGGAAGCTAGTGGTGTAAGCTAGGGAAGTTCAGTACCATTTTCTGGTACTATTTCTACCTATAAGAGGAAGAGGTAGATGGATTTCTCTCACAATGGCAGTACTAGCCAGAAGAATTCTTTAGGTGGCTAGGTAATGTGCTACCAATGTGGTAAAGAGGGTCACAAGAGACCGCAGTATCCACATGACCCAGTAGAGTGTCGAGCTTGCGGTAAGATGGGCCATCTCCAGTGTTTTTGCAGGGCATTTCCACCAGTGACTAGTGAGAGGGGTTCTGTGCAGACACTGTGTGCAAGAGTAGGGACAAAAGCTTCTTACCAGTCAGGGAATTGGAACACATCAAGACGTTCAGGATGAGGTGGTGGTCATGGACATGGTAGCTAGACACCAAGATCTCAGAGACAGGAGGGCGGGTCATCTCAAGGTAGCCAGGCTGTGTCGTAGGGCCACGACACTGGGTATGCATATGCAGTGCAGCAAACCCAACATGAGTAGGATCCCAGACCATCCACTTTTAGAGATATTATTCTAGTTTCTTCTGTTTTATCTTCTCCACTTTTCAATATAGGTGCTATGCATAACTTTATATTTGTACCAATTGTGGAGAGCCTTGGGCTCTGCGTTTCTTCTTCTTCTTCTGATATTATGATGCTAGACACTCCGTTGGGAATTATAATGATAGGTGTGCATCAGTGTAAGGAGCGCCCCCTAGAAGTTGGTGGGTGTCACTTTCTATGGGACCTCTATGTCTTGTATATGATGAGCTATGATTTCATTATCAGGTTGGACTGGTTGGTACCCTTACAAGACTTTGTATATTTCTATCTTTGTAGGGTGAGTTTCACATCACCACAAGGTGGAGAGTTTCTATACAAGGGAAAATGGGGTGTCCAGGAAAGTCGAGCTAGTCCAGAGCATTGTGGGTGAGGTGGAGTGACATCCCAGATTGCGAGTTTATATCTGGATGACCAGGGAACTTGTCAGAAGGATTTCCCTCCAGTGGTTGATCGTTTCAGGGATGTCTTCTTGGATAAATTTTCAAGTCTACTTCTAGAGAAAGAGGTGGATTTCTCTATTGAGATTGTGCCAAGAGTGGCACTGGTGTCCATTCCTCTTTTCAGGATGGCTACACCAGAGTTGCAGGAGCTCAATAGGTAGTTAGAGGATTTACAGACAAAGGGGTTCATCCGACCCAGTACTTCTCCTTGGGGTTCGCCTACCCTGTTTACGAAGAAGGTGGATGGTAACCTCAGACTCTACGTGGATTATCGAATGATGAACTATTTAACGGTTAAGAACTGATATCCCTTGGTTAGGATTGATGATCTTTTTGATAAACTTCAAGGAGCACAAGTGTTCTCAGAGATTGAATTGAGATCCGGATATCATCAGTTGCACGTTAGACCATTGGACATACTGCCTATAGCTTTTTGGATCAGATATGGTCTATACGATTACTTGGTCATGCTGTTCGGACTCACAAATGTGCAAGTAGTTTTCATGGCTCCAATGAATCGTGTGTTCCACCCATATCTGGATTCTTTTGTGGTAGTCTTGGTGGATGATATCTTGGTGTAATCTCACACTTGACACAAACATGATACCCATATTGAGATCATATTGAGTACACTAAGAGTGCATTAGTTATATACTAAGCTCTCAAAGTGCCACTTTTGGATGGACCAGATACACTTCCTGGGTCATATTATCTCAGATATTGGAGTTGTAGTAGACCCAGAGAAAGTGAGATTAGTAGTTTCATGGGAAAATCCTAAGAATGTGTTTGAAATATGGAGTTTCTTGGGGCTGGTTGGTTAATACAGGTGCATTATACAGGACTTCTCCCAATTAGTAGCACCATTGACAAGTTTGACTAAGAAGGGTATGAAGTTCATTTTTTCAGAAGCTTATGAGATATCCTTTCAGGAGTTGAAGGGAAGGTTGACATGAGCACCAGTCCTGATTCTTCCAGAGCAAGGGAAGATCTATACAGTTTACTATGATTCATCAGGTATTGGGAAGGGAGGAGTGTTGATGTAGGGCGATCGAGTAGTTGTGTATGGGTCTCGGCAGTTGAGGACACATTAGAGGAATTACCTGACGCATGATCTCGAGTTGGCTGTTGTTGTTCATGAGTTATGCTGTTGGAGACATTATCTCTTGGAAGAACATTTTGCAGTGTTTACATATCACAAAATTCTGAAATATATCTTTACCTAGTGTGACATGAATCTGAGACAGCGATGGTGAGTTGAATACCTTTAGTACTTTGACATTGAGCTTGCCTATACACCTGGTAAAGGAAATGCAGTAGATGATGTACTGAGTATGAGGGCTCAGATACACACAATCCAGGAGGCCAATGGTGAGTGGAAACTTATGGATTTGTTCTCTGAGATGCATTTGGAGGTGCATGATAGTCAGGGACGATCCTATCTTTCATCCTTAGATGTGTCTTCTACCCTCCTAGATATAGTGAGGATGAGACAACTATCAGATTCTGAAGGCCTAGTTCTACAGGAGTCGGTGGAAAGTTATGACCCTCCTCTTAGTTGGATGATAGGAGATGACGAGGTACTACGTATCCATGGATAAGTGTGGGTTTCATGGGATATACATGAGGATTTGATGTAGGAATTTCATGCTTCATCGTCAGTATTTCATCCTGGAGTTACCAAAAATGTACCGTGACTTGAGACGTTAGTATTGGTGGTTGGGTATGAAAAGAGAGGTAGCTGGTTTTTTTATGAGATGTTCCACCTGTCAGCAGGTGAAGGAGGAGCATCAGAGGCTAGACAGAATGTTACAACAGTTACCCATTCCAGAGTGGAAATGGGATGATGTCGCGATGTACTTTGTGACCGAGTTTCTGAGGTCACCTAGTGGCAATGATTTCATTTGGGTTGTTGTGTACAGACTTACGAAGGTATCTCACTTTTTTCTAATCAAGGAGACCTTCGATTTTGACGAGCTCAAGAAGTTGTATATCCGAGAGGTAGTACATCTTCATGGGGTCCCTTTTTCTATCTTTTCAGATAGGGACATCAATTTTACATATCATTTCTGTCAGGGTATTCAAAGGGCACTAGGTACACTGGTGCTTCTGAGCACAACATACCAGCCTCAGACTGATGGCCAGTCAGAGCGTACAATACAGGTGTTTGAGGACATGCTATGTGCATGAATCCTTGACTTTAGGGGCTCTTGGGAGAAGCACATACCCCTGGTCAAGTCTTCCTACAATAATAGTTTTCAGGTAGCGATTGAGATGACACCTTATGAGACTTTATATGGTAGTCCATGTCGATCACCCTTGTGCTGGTTGGAGGCAAGTGAGGCAGCTTTACTGAGACCACATCTCGTACATGATACTTCTGAACAGGTCCAGTTGATACAGAATCGGATGGATGCTACACAATATCATCATAAATCTTATGCTGATCACACAGACGACCCTTGGAGATCATAGTCGGGGATCAGGTTTTCATGCGTGTTTCACTGAGGTTGGCACACATGTGGATCAGGAGACAGGGTAAAGATTCACCAAGGTATGTGGGGCCGTTTGATATTCTGGATAGAGTCGGGTTGGTTGCCTATCAGTTACAGTTACCATAGATGTACCAGGCCATGCACGACGTCTTCCAAGTATCTCCGTTGAGACGTTATCACTCAGACCCATCTCACGTTTTCAGCCCGAGGAGGTTGAACTTCAGGTCAATGCATCCTTTAAGGAGAATCCGATTTGTATTGCTGATAGGAGCATGACGGTTCTCGAAGGCAGGTCTGTTCCTCTCGTACGAGTGTTATGGAAGCATGGCTAAGTTCAAGACGAAACCTGGGAGCGGGAGACTGACGTATGTGCTCAGTGTCCAAAGTTGTTCACAGCTTTATCTTCACCACCCTTGGAAGGGAAATTCAGGGACGAATTGCTTTAAGAGAGAAGTTTTTAAGAACCCAGATCTTATTTTTGAGGTATGTGTTTCTTCTCTTCCTTTTTCCATAAGTGTTTTTGAGAAAATAAGGAAAATGGGAAAAAATCCCAAAATATTTGGGTACACGCCATGTACTTTTCCACACACTGTGTACTTTGGCTGTGTGGGATGAGTATACAGGGCGTGTAGGCCTATTTCTGATGAAGGGTGTAAAAACTAACTACACGTAGTGTACTTAGTATATACACGATGTGTAATCAGTCAACAGGTGAACAATAATGTGTTGGGAGTACCCGCCAGTGGAATTATAGTACACGCCATGTACATAGACATACACATTGTGTAACCAAGTTTGCTGATGCATAGTGAGGCGGTGGAAAGTGGCCGCTAGAGGAATAGTTAAAAAATGAAAAGTACATGCCGTTTACATGAAAGTACATGCCATGTAGTTATGTTTTTTTATAAACAGTAATTATCCTCCTCATTCGGTAGTGGAGGCAGTGAGTTCATTTGGAGCACCGGGAGGGGAGGCCAAAACCATTAAGATCTCCCAATCACACGCCAAAACTTGCATTCTTCCTCCATCGACCATGTTTGGACCACGTGGGTAAGCCCTTACCTCTACTTGAGTGTTTCCTTCGAATTATTTCTTGAGGGAAATTAATTTAGGTTTGAACGAGTTGTTTCTTTTCCCAGATTTACGTCGTTCTTATATGTTTTGGGAGGCATCATTCACGTATATCGATCAGAGGAGATCGAGGTAGGTGGTCTGGTGTTTATTTCCAACTGTTGAGATGATTTTGTATACCTTTTTTCTACACACACATGTTTGGGGTGTCATATGGCTGAGGCCTTAGCTGTTAATAAATCTAGAATTGCATAGATAATCTAATGATAAATATAAAATGATATTTTGGATCATTGCTTTGATCCAGGGAAACCCCATGGGTGTGTTTCCCTTGTTTATCCATTTGCCCAGGACACCCGTGGGTATGTCATGATGATAGAATGTTTTGAGTTTTCTTGAGAGGAAATATATTTAATACTTGCTTATGCGTAGGGCTCGGCCCGATTACTTTCTTAGCCTGAGGGAAGTGTTTGCTTAGCCTGAGGGCAGTATTCTGTTTAGACTAAGGGCAAATTTTCTTATGCATATGGGCAGTAGATTACGTGCCTGAGGGAAATATCTCGTATGCCTGAGGGAAATATTCATTATGCCTATGGGCAGTCACTTGAGGGTTTCGATTCTGATTTCCTGAGGGCAAGGATTTTCATGTCTGAGGACAATGTTTACTTTGATAATTCATTGTGGTGATTTTTTATGATGTACCTTCCAAGCTAAAGCACATGCTTGGAATTGTTAAATAATTATTAAAATGACAATATAAATGTTAGGAATGTTTACTTTTTCATACTTCCTAGTTTACTGAATTTCATTTCTACACACTACTGTGGCACATTTTCACTGATAGTTGGGCACATGCCTTTAGTGGTTGCCTACTGGGATTTATTTCTCATACCCTATTTGGGTCATGTCTTTTACCAAACAGATTATATTTTTGCTGGTGTTGACAAGGGAAAGGGACCCTATACAGGTACTTGATTGTTGTAGAGGAGTAGGAGAGAATGGGACTGAGCATAGGCTTGTGATGATTATGAGTTCTTGTTGCACTATTTTAGTTTGTTCTGCTATACTTGGTACTTTGTACTGTATTGTATTGGATTTCAGTGTATCCTGTTTTGACTACTTTATTAGGAATAAGACATATTGCATTATCATATATATATGACTGTTGATTATATTTTACTACAGTTCCATTTTCTATTTTAGTTCTATATTTTCACTGCTTTCCCATTTGGGTATGTTTTTATTTTCTGTTGCGCTACACTTTAACAAATGATGGCATATTTTCCCCACTATCAGACCCAGGCTCTCGCTGCTAGTCGGCAGCCTCTTGGGTTTGGGGAAATCCTCTTGAGGTCATGTGAACAACTGGGTTCAGGGCACCCATTGTGTGGCAACCGGATCTAGGATGTTACATGGATCATGAATAGTCTTATTATATTTTGTTATTTTTAGAAATTCAAAAACTGTCCATCACATCAATTATAAAAGGGAACCTTATCTCTCACTTATTTAAAAAAAATTGAGTCATATAAATCAACAAAAACCTACCCATAAATCTTATAAACATCCCTATCTATGTTATTATGTTTTTTATCCCTAAAATACCCACCCAAGGTCCCTTAAGGAAAGATAAATTGGACTTCTACTAAAGAAGATGTAATTGTGTTTACCGAGTCATTTAAGATTTTTTTTCATATAATTAATATTAATATTTTGTAACAATACTAAAATAATAAATCCAGTATTATAAATATACTAATATTTTATTAGGATTATAGGAAAACCATATTCCATCTCTTTTCCATCATTTACAAAAAAGATAAAACATCGCATGTGCATACGTATGGCTAACCATCTCCATGTAGTGGTATAAGTCCTTTTCATAACCACATTACGTGGATGGTAATAAATATATAAATAATGAGTATTTATGATATTTAGGACATAAATATGAATATTTGACTATGATATAATATATAACTCCTTACCTTCTAATCCATTGGAAATCCATAACGTTTCTCGCGAGTACATGTGTACGACGACATCCACGAAGAGATGCAATCCATTTTTCATTTATATTATACATGGATGGTAACAAGGATAGATTTAATGAATATATATGATTTAAATTATATAATATTTATTTTATAAGAATTAATTTTTATTTAACTTTCTTTCATTCCTTCAATCAAAAAGTGAAAAGAACATTGAAGCATACATACGACTTACTGTCTCCATGAACTGTGTAATTCATTTTTCTATAATTATCTATATGGAGAATTATATATATAGATATATTATATGAAATATATATATATATATATATATATATAACCTTCAAGAAATTATTAAACCCTGAGAAAGATATAAGGACCATGACTACTGAATCAAAACATACATGACAAAATCATTAAACACATGAAATAATTGTAATGATAAAAGATTATAAACAAAAATGATATAAAATATTATAAATAGATCATATATGGTATAATATATATGAATATGGTTGTTTTATGTATTTATAATAAATTTTATTTTATTATAATGTAGGTTAGATCACCGATATGGCTAATCTTACTAGAGGTAAAAGGTTTTGTCTAAATTTCCACTCCATTGAGACATATTTTGTAATATGCACCTATTTAATTTATGTAGTGTATATACTACCACATTTAGGTATTTAATGAGAATATATATTTTTTATTGATGAATAAAGTTCATTTCAGGTTAACTATTTAAAATATTTTTAATATTTTCATCTAAGTTTTTCTCTCTTTGGAATATGAATTAAGAAAAGAAATTTTTAAAAGAAAATTAGACCCTATTTTGATTTTGAGGGAATATTTTTTTATCAATATCCATATCTTCTATAAAAATTTATTATTTTTTTAAAATTATTCATTGATTTATCAAAAAACATATTTATCCATGTATGCATTTTTACAAAACCTTATAAAAGGTATCTACATTTAATTTTATGAAGTAGTTACTTTATGACTTTTTCAGAAAAAATACTGAAGGAATTATTTTTTAACTTTATAAAAAAGAATATATTTTCACATCATCATGAATAATAATTTATTTTAAGATTACTCTATTTGTTTAAAAGTTTATTTTCAAAGAAAATGTTTTCCTTCATATTTGCATAGTTTTTTTAAAAGTGAATTTCAACATGAAAAAAACATTTTCCTCAAAAAAAAAATTGATGATATTTTTATGGTTACTTATATTTATCAATTAAAAACCCATTTATTTTAATTATTCACCACTAGGGATATGTTTTAATGATCCTATCCTTTAAATATTTCACTTAAATTTAGTAATTGGATATCACATTTTTCTTAAATATCCATATTCTTGTATCATGGATATGATTATTGCCTAATTCATATACCATTTATATATATGGTGTTATACTATGAATATATTTGATTGAAGAGGAAATGATTGATATATCTGGTTACTTTACTCAACATAGATATCTATTTATAAGACATATTGGTCATGAAAAAAATCCATCATTCAAAATATTATGAATGTATTAGAAATATAGTGACGAGTGAGGACAAAAATTATAGAACCCTTGATGCATTGGAATTTATCAATAGAACAACCAGTTGGTCAAATTAAATGAGTATTTTCCCATATTTCTAAATTATCGTGTTTAAAGGTCTTAAAGGTAGATATATCATGATGCCTAAGATCATGAAATAAAATATTATTCATTTCCTTTATTAATAATTAAATTATTATTATTCATTGGATTACATCATTGATACAATCCATGGATTCATTTTGTGCACAATTGTTTTATTAAATAGCATGTTTTTTTAGTTATTTAAGTTTCTATAATCATTATTCCATATTTATTCATCATATATTCAACTTTAACTAACCCTTACTTAAAATTTGATATTATTTTTATTTTATTTCCTTTCCCCTGGTTATAAAGAAGAAATCTTGAAATGAGTTTCCATAATGGATATCTTTAACTTTTTTGTGTATATTTTATAATTTTATTGTAATATGACAATCATTTATATAACTAGTTTATCAATACTAATATACCAATTGATCCTTCATGGTGATATATTTTTTTATTTATGCCAATGTAATGAATTATACACCATATCTAGGATATTGTATTTGTGGTTTTCATAGTTGGTTTTATATAGATTTTAATTTATATATTGGGAAATAAATTTATGAAAACATGGAATTTGGAATATAACTTTATAACTGACATTGAGGATAAGTCTTAGTATATGATAAAATACTATAGATTTGGTAGTGACCATGGATAACCATGGTTAAACCTAAGGACTCATATATTGAGAATAATAATTCATGATTTAGATATTATTTGAATAATATCTCATGATTATTTGATAGCTCCTTATGATTATTATAGATTATACATAAACTTTTCTTTTTGGTTTTAGCTAATGGATAGAACCAGGAAGAATCATGATAAAACTAAACATGATTGATAATTTAGTGACTTTGATAAACAAAAGTGGATGATAAATGGATATAAAGATATTGTTATTATTCATAATCCACGATCATGATATATGATTAACAACAGAAATTTTTGTGAGATTCCTAACATATCAAATAAGAGAAAAATAGAATTTTATGGAAGTTCAGGTGGAAATTATAATAAAGTTAAGGAAGATAAATTTTTTCATTATCAAGAATATCAGAATATGGACATATAAAAATATCTGAAATAGAGGGTAAGTTGTTTTTTATGTGGAAATAATAGGTATATAGTATCAAATTTCCAAAGAATTCAATGTATTATATGTTGGAAAATTGGAAAATATTCGAGTCAATGCCCTAAAATAAGGGTTACTACCTAGACCAAAGAAGAACCTATGATATTAAAATTTTTGATGTGAAAGTATTAATGTGTTTATGTCATAGATGTATTTTTATATATGGAATTCTATTTTAAAGAATCAGGAAACTTCTAAGGATTCTTCCCCAATGGTTTTTCTTTACGGATTTTAAAGTATATATAAGATGGTACTCATAACCATGAAAAGTAAGTTAGTGATAAGGTAATATTTTATAAAATTTCATGATTTAGTGAATGATAACCTTTAATATTTGTTTGATTTGGGATAAATATATAGTGTCTTTGAATGAAAAGTTTATCATTGATCATAATTTTAAAGGAATATATTCCCCTTTTGAAGTTTTATGTGATCAGAGGTTAACCTAATTAAAGATATTTTGGGATACATTTTTGGGAATACAACCCTTTGTATTAGTAATGGTTTTACTGAAAATATTTTTTAGGAATAATTATTTTATATTTTGAGGAAAAAAGTTTAAATCAATTGATAAGATTTATGGTTAATATTTTTTGAGGATAAGTTATTTATATATTATTGGGATAAAAGAGTTAGTACATTTTGGGAACATATCATATAAAAAATCATAACTTATAAAAAATTGATTTTATGAGTAATATTATTTTTTGAGGATGTTCATCACATTCTATGAAATATTATAATTTAAGATAAAGGAAAAAACCACATGTTTATTGATAGCTCATCACATCTAGCAAGGCCATGGGGATTGAACCAAAAACCAAAGGGAAAAAAGGTTACGATGCTTACCATTGGCCTATGTGATGTTCTAGTTAGTATGTTATTGTTTTTACAAAAATGGTTTTATTAAAAATTATATATTTGAATTTTGGAAACGTATTATTAGATTAAATTTTTTTTTTGAGGTGATTAATATTTTTGGAGATGTTTTATTGGGTTGAGGTATATATAACCATTATGTTTAACATAAAGGAATATTTTGGAGAAAAATTTTTTAAGTTATTAAAGGTGTAAATTTAATAGTATGATATAAACTTTAAGGTTAATATATTCTTTAATGTTTAGGTTGTTTGTGTTTTTTGGGATATAGGAATGTTATATGGTTAATCCTTTGGTTTTATTGAAATTTGGATATTAATGTATGAAGGTTTATTCAATATAATTATTATCATACATTGTTCTAACCATTTTTGTTTTGGTAAATATTTAAAGTCCAAAAAAATTATAAATGGATATTATGATTCTTTAAAAGTGATTCAGGCATAAAAAAGATTCATCTCAAATATCAATATCCTGGGATAAAGGATAAAGTGGAAAGTGATTGAAGCAAAAAAAATCCATTTACTTCCTAATGTTCTTTATATTTATAGTAAAATAATCCATTGAATTTAGTAAACGATCATTGAAATAGAAATTTTATCTGTTTACGTTTCTTAAAGACAAAAAAATTCCCCTTTAACTCCTCATAGATTTATGGTTTTGAGATGGTTAAATTTCTCCTAACCATGTTATCTATCACCCTCTATTAGTCCATCAGTGTTATTTTTATCTTCCATGTCCATATTTTCACTTCCCAATAGTGTTATCCTATTTAGAAACCTAGTTTTGTGGTGATCTTCATTCTTCCCTTTCCTTCTTATAAAAATATTTTTTATTAACCCTTTTTATAGTGTGGGTTTTCCTCAAATGTATTATCAAATAACAGACCCAAATTTATTTTTTAGGGGGGGGGATTTATCACCCTGATATTTTAAAAGAATTCTATGTTTGATATAATATATGATACACAACATCGAGATTAAAAAACCATGAAAAATTATTATTTAAATATGACTATTATAAACTTGTCATTGAATTAGATGTTATGAATATTATTACATAAATTATGAAATTTATTTAAAGTACCTACTAAATAAAAATTAATTTATGTATTCTTAGTGAATGAGTATTCAATTTTCTTAAAGGCTATTTTATACTGTAGAAAGACAGTTTCTACAAAAAATGATTTTATATTGCTTTTTGTGGGAAACCATTATAGTCAAATTGAAAAACATATATACACTGTATTTTATAAAAATAAGATCATTTTTTAAATCAAAATATCAATATTATATTAGGGAGAAATTTTTAGATTTTTTTGAAAACAATTATTTCCAATAAATAGTGAAAAATACTAATATTTATTGAAAACTATATCTTCATTTAAATCATTCAAAAAGATCCAAATTATTTTAAAATAGTTAAAAGTAAAATTATTTATATTATATAATTATAATTATAATTATTTTCACTGGAATAAATTTAATAATTTATTTTTGTATAAAAACATTTTTTTATAAAAACTCATTTTTAAGAAAAAATGTATTTTTTGAAAAGTAGTTTTCATCACGTTTTATGAATTTTTTTTAATATTAATTTCATCCACTTATAAGTATTGAATTTGATAAAATGGACTCCATATTTCGAATAAGGAGGCTCAACTTTAGAAAATAAGCCATTTTTATTTATAGGCATTATGAATAGTAATCATAATAAAATTTATCACATGAGTAATGGGGAAATCAGGTTAATATAGGTTAAAAGTAAGTAATAAGGCCATAAGTTTTCGTCTTAATTTTAATTTGATGGATTTAATTATACCTTCCTCATCTTAGAATGTAAATATATTGTTTTGAGGGACACATTTCCCTGAAAATGACCCTCATAAAATTTAAAATAAATAAAGTTACAAAATGAAACTTTCTTAATGTTAAATATATATTATATGTCCTCGTAGTGAAAAAATTTGAATAAACATAAATTTAAATTTCCATATTAATTAAATTTTTATCAGGATATAAATTTATTTATAAATTTTAGAAATTGTATAATAACCTTAAATGAATGGGAAATTCTAATATAATATTTATTTAATTTACAAAAAATAAAATAACATTTTTTAAAAATATTAAAAGTAATATAATATGAATGTGATAATTTGTCCAAAATTTTTTATAGATATATATGAAATATTTTTGAGGTGTTAAGGAATTAGATTCAAATTCCCCATTTTTCCTGATATATTTAATGTCAAATTATATGATTAGTGTCAAAAATGAATTTAATAATATTTTATTAAATTATTTAAAATTTATAAAAATAATATCTTTAAAAATATGTATATAATATGGATTAAAATATCATCCATTGTCCATTTATCAGTCAATTTACCATTTACTGAAACATTATTAACACTTTGTGATTGAAATAGAGGTTACTAGGGTTATGTTAAAAAATAATTAAACAGGGGGTTAATAAAATGATAAAAATAATTTTTCTAAACTTAATTAGATTATTGTATTTAAAATCTAGACACATTTTATTCAAATTCATAGCCATTTGGAAGCATTTTTATCTAGAATTTTCATTATATATTTTAACTTATTATGAAATTCCAAAAGTTCGTCTCACCTCAATTATAAAAGGGATACTCCTTCCATACTTATTTGAAAAAAATTGAGCCATATAGCTCAAACAAACCATACCCATTCTTATTATAAAGAACTTTATTTAAAATTTTGAGGTTATGGTCTCCCAAAAAGGCCCAACCTAGGTCCCTTAAGGAGAGATATAGAGGACTTCTATTGAAGAAGTGCTAATCATCTTTACTGATCCCTTCATGTTTATTTCATCCTCTAATTACTATTAAATTGTTTTACCCATTAAAAAATAATAACTCCAATATAATATATATTCTAGGATTTTATTATGATTATGGTATAACCATAGTGTGTCACTTTTCTATCCTAAAGAAAGATAAAAAATCATATGTGAGTACCTATGGCTTACCATCTCCACGTAGCGGTGTAATTTGTTTTTCATGACTACTTTAATTTTGATGATTATAAAGATGTAACTAAATAGTATTTATTATATTTATGAAATAAAAATAATTCTATATCTATAATATCATATATATAAATCTTTACCTTCCAATTCTTTGGAAAATGATAATGTCGCTCGTGCATACGTGTGGACTACCACCATTATGAAGCTATGTGATCCATTTTTTGTTTATGTTAAATATTGATGGTAATGATGATGGATTTAATAATTATATATTATATATATGATATAGTAATAATTTTTTGAAGATATATTATTATTTACCTTTCTTTTATTCTATCCATCGAAAATTGAAAATAACATTCATGCATATGTATGACCTACCATCACCATGAACTGTGTGATTCATTTTTCTATATTTATCTAAATGTATGATTATAAATATATTTATATTTGATATATATCATATATAGATATATATATATCTTAAATAAAAATATATATATGATTTAACCATGATAAACACACAAGGACCAAGACTTCCAAATCAAAAGATACAATAAAAACAAAAATATTAAACACCCAAAATAATGGTAATGATAAAAGATTATTAACAAAAATAGATAAAATAATATAAATAGATCATATATTTTTTCATTGGTATAAATATAGTTATTTAATTTATGTGAAATAAATTTAAATTTATAATATATGAGTTTATATCACCTACGTGACAAGTCAAACCTAAGGTAAGGTATTTCATCTTAATTTCCATTCCATTAGGACATAATTGGAAATATACAACTATTTATTTTTATGTGGTGTATATACATCCCAATTGAGTTGATTTACAAGATTATCTATTTATTCATGATGATTAATGTTCATTTCATATTTACTCTTTTAATATTTTTTCATATTTTCTTCCATCTTTTCCTCTCTTTGAAACTTAAATCATGAAAAGAAATGTTTAAAAGAAAATAAAACTTATTTCTCTTTTAATAGGATATAATTTTCATAAATATCATGATTTTATATATAATTTCTTAAAAAATGATTTTACACTTCTATTATGACAGATCAAATGAATGTTTTATCCATGGTTGACTTTTTACAAATTGTTTGAAAGGAATCTTCTTGTCATTTTCCAGAAAAGGTACTTTGTGAATTTTATGACCAAAAAATAAAATGAATATTTTCTTAACATACAAAAAAGAAACATATTTTCCCGAATTCATGAATAATATTTTCTTTGTAGATTCCTCTTCATATTTATAGGTCTATTTTAAAATAATTTTTTTTCATATTTGTGAAGTTCTTTACATGGGAATTCAAAAAGTAAAAATGTATTTTCATCAAAAATATTTTTAATGATATTTGTATGGTACTTTTATTCATAAATGAAAACATCCTTTTATTTTAACTATTTAACACCAGGTATATGTTTTAATTATACCATTATTTGATAAATTCAATTACTTGTGATGATTAGATATTACATTTCTCTTTAATATCCATATTTTTGTATCATGGATATGATTATTTTCAAATCATTATACCATTTATACATACAGTGTTATAATTTTAAAGTATTTAGTGGACTAAAGAATTATTTATAAATATATATCCTTTAATAAATATGGATATTTTTGACAATTTATAATATTCATGAACTAAATATATCATTCAATATATGGGGAATGCATTAGACATGTAAGTATGGGTGGGTACCAAAATTATATATCCCCTCGATGAATCAAAATATATCATGAGACATATTAGTTATCCAAATAAAATGGTTTTTTAAACATAGTTTTCATTTATCTCTGTTAATGTCCTTGATGGTATAAATATAATGATATTTGAGATCATGAAATACAATAGTATGAATTTACTTCATTGAGAATTAAATTATTATTATCAATGAGATGACAACATTTATACTATCAATGGATTCATTTTTTCTCAAATTTATGATTAGATTTATGTATTTTATGTTATTTATATTTCCATATTTATTTTGAATTATTTACACATGATAGATTTAGATATAATCAATCCTTATTGAGCATTTAATATCACCCTTATTTTGCTTCCTTTCCCCATGTTTTGAAGAAGAAATTTTAAATGAGTTTCAAGGATGCAGAAGTTTTACATTATTTATGTTTATAATTTATAATTACAATATAATATGGGAATTATTTATATATATCATTTAATTTTAATGCTAAGACAATATATCCTCCATAGTGAGATATCTTTAATATGTTAAATGTTATAAATTGTGCACTATATCTGGGTTACTAGACTAGGGGTTGTTACACCATATTTGGGTTCAAGAGGAGGATATACCAAGCATGAAAATATGGTTCCACTACAGTTATTATGAGTACTTTTGGATGACTTTTGGCATGAAGAATTCCCTATTAGTGTTCATGGAAGTCATGAATAAGATCTTTTGTCCCATTTTGGATTGGTTCATGGTAGTTTTCATCGTTGAAATACTCATGTACTATATGTTAGAGGATGAGAACATGAGACATTGGAAGATGGTTCTAGATGTAATTTGACATCATTATTTCAATGTGAATCTCTCAAAGTGTCAATTATAGATTTGGAAGGTCTACTTCCTTGGTAATGTCTTCTTATAAGAGTGAGTAGTAGTTGACCCTATGAATATTGAGGCAGTGCTAGTGTGGGATCCATCAAAGAGTGTGATTGAGGTTTGAAGCATACTTTGTTGAAAGGGATATTACTATAGATTCATGCACAATTTCTTCATGATCAAGGAACCTTTGATAAAATTAACCCAAAGGGGAAGAATTTTATATGTACTAAGAAGATTCAGTAGGATTTTCAGGAGCTACAATAGAGGATGTAAAGTTACATGATATTGAGACTTCTAGAAGAGGGTGTTGAGTATGTGGTGTTCTATAATACCTTAGAAGTTGGGATAGTATGCATTATGATGTAGTGGTAGGAAGTGTATTATTATTATCCCAGTAGAAAAGACAACATGTTCCCAACTATAATGACCCGTAAATCCTCCTCGGATTGAGAGTACAACAAGTCATTACTAGGTCTTAAGCGACATCCCCAAGATGCCAAAGGATGGCAAAAAATATCGAAGGGTTTAAAATACAAGTTGGGGGAGATTTACCATTTAAGAAATAAACCAATAAACCAACCAAAAATAACAAAAAATTCACTATTTGATGCATGGATGAATGAAAGACAACTCAACAACATCATGTATCTCAAAACCACATCAAAGTAAGCAACAACGAAAGAATAACCAAGTATCAAAATACACAGTGGATAAACTACACAAGACTCTCCAAATACCTC
Source organism: Viscum album (assembly GCA_963277665.1). NCBI lineage: Eukaryota > Viridiplantae > Streptophyta > Magnoliopsida > Santalales > Viscaceae > Viscum > Viscum album. The sequence goes on from OY728143.1 coordinate 1,216,891,410, forward strand.
AAGACTCCATGATAAAAAACTCCAATATCTAAAATTTCCAAACATCCCAAACATCACAAGGTAGTTCTAAACACATTTTAAACATTACCTTTTCCTTTTTCCTAGAAGATAGCATCTACAAAAGCACCAAAGTGCCAAAGTAGGGGTGAGTATAAAACTCAGTAGGTTTTCCCCCAATGAATTCCCTACTCACGCCACTTGGATAGAAGATTTAGAAACAATTATATAAAATATTTTATATAAAACAATTTCACAAAATAAATTTATAACTAAATATAAACGAGTTTCCAAAACCAGTCATTACCAAAAGCATATAAGTGCAATTGAAACCAAATTTTCTAGGAAGATATTTTTCCAGAAAAATAACTAAACAGTCTTTACAAACATTTCAAAATATTCCTTTATCAGTATACCTAACCATTCCTCAAACCCATGAAACCAAATAGGAATGCTACGTTATGACAGTTCCATACTCATGAGAAGTTTCTCCTCGATCTACTAGTCATCATAAGGTAATTGTTTCCCATGTGCCATTAACCCTTTGGCACTGAGCACAAGGTCGTATTTCAAGCAAGCCGCGTGTATGCAATTCCCATGTTCCATTAACCCTTTGGAACTGAGCACAATGTTATATTTTATCCAATACCCATATATTCTACATGAACACACACCACATATTCTCAACGATCAAGCCAAAACAAACCTTTCAATAAAAACACCTTTTTATTGAAAACAATTTCTGTCAAAACCATTTCAATGCCAAACCATTTCAATTCCAAACCATTTCAATAAATCTCCATTTTTATTGAAAATCAATTCTATTGAAAAAACCTTTTTCATCAACCATTTATCAATTCCAGAAAATCTATAATTTAAAATCATCATTTTAAATTCATGAAACTAAACCCCCTTTGCAAAATTATTGACCAAGATCATGCAATTCCACAAAAACCATAAATCATCAAAAATGAAGATTTTTCATGTATTTCAAAATAAATAAACCAATTTGAATCTATGACAGCAAATTCTAGAAATAGGAGATGATAGTGTATCCACCTACCACGAAGGTTTTGACGAAACTCGACAACAGGCGAAGAACGCACAAGAAAGTGGGTCGATTCTCTAAGAATGACCTTAGTTCTCTTATCCTAGCAAGATCATGACTCAAAATTGAATCATTTGGCACCCAAAAACATAGATCTACCCACTATATGATCAAATATGAGAACGAATGTAAATCACTGAAGTGGATCTAAGTAGATATAAGAAAACATGATAAATCCAGAATGAATGGTGACTTGACTCAATAATCAGACTCGAAATCACCAAAGGAAGGCTCTAGGTTGGATCCAACTCATGTGGGGAGGGTTATCATGACATTTAGGGAGATTAATCTCTAAATAGGGGCGTTTTAAAGCCCAAAATAAATATATATAGCAATAAAGAGAAAGATCTTAGAAAATATGATCTAGATTTGACCTCTGTGTAAGGTTTGACCACACGGTTTGGGCCAACCGTTCATCAATCATGCGACCTTACTTTTGGTCCCAAAACTCCTTATAAAACCCCCCAAACTCTCATCCTTCACCTTTAACCTTTTTATGGAAACTCATTTTTTATGGAAGCATCCCACTTTATGAAAACACCCCCACTTTATGGAAACAACCCACTTTATGGAAACACCCCACTTTATTGAAACAAACCAATTTATAGAAGAAACAAACAGTATGGAAACACCCAACATTATGGAAACTCTATATATTATGGAAACTCTCTATTTTATAGAAACCCAATCAAAGACACACCAATTTATAAAAACATGAGGAAAGGGTTTATGTACACAGAACTGGGGGTACTATATCCTCCCCAGCATTGGTCTTTCTATCCTCAGAAAGTAAAAGAACCCTTGCTAACCAAAAAGAGTTCGAGCCACTGCTATTTCATTTCCCTCTCACGTTCCCAAGTCTCTTCCTGAATCTGACCATGTTTCCATAAAATCCACACTAGGTCGATGCTTTTCCCACGCAATACATTCTGTTGCCTATCCATGATCTGCACTGGGGTATGTATCAATGATGTATCTGGTTCTAAATCAACATGATCCCATCTAATCACATGGTCAGGACCAGGGTGATACTTTTTTAACTGGGATACATGGAATACATTATACACTAATCTAAACGGTGATGGTAATGACAATTGATATTCCACCTCTCCAACCCGTTCTAATATCTCAAAAGGTATAATATTTCTAAGAGATAACTTGACCTGCTTCCCAAAATGACGATGTCCTGGCCTTGGAGAGATCCTCAAGAAGACAACATCACCCAAAGAAAATGACAACAGTCTTTGACGGTGATCTGTATAAGATTTATGAAGACTCTGATCCATCTCCATCTTTTTCTTATCAAATGGATCTTCTCTATTGTTTCTTGGATAAGGCTTGGCCTGACTAGTGAAGTATCGCCCGTTTCCACCATGCATAGTGAAGAATGTAAAGGACTCTCATACAATGATTGAAATGGAGCCATTTTTATCCAGACTTGATAGTTGTTATTATATGATAACTCCACTAAGGGAATATGCTCCTCCCATGAGAAACCAAAATCCATTACACAAGACCGCAACATCTCTTCCAACATTTGTATCGTCCTCTCGAGTTTTCCATCTGTCTAAGGATGATATATTGTGCTCATAGTCAACCGCGTTCCAAGGGATTGCTGTAAGGATTTTCAAAAACGATACGTAAACCTCGAATCTCTATCTGAGATTATTGAAATTGGTACACCATACCTCTTTACCACTTCTCATATATATATTTTTGAAATATCCTCCACCATATGAGTTTCACGAATAGGGATTAAATGGGCCGACATGGTTAGAAGATCCATTATCACCCAAATGACATCGTGTTTCTAGACCATTATTGGAAGAACTAAAACAAAATCCATTACTGTCTGATCCCATTTCCACACTGGGATGTGTAAAGATTGTAACATACCAGCTTGTCTTTGATACACTTTTTTAACCTACTGACAAGTTAAACACCACGAGACAAACTCGGCCACCATCCTTTTCATGCCGCTCCACCAAAACTGCACCTTCAAAACCTTATACATATTCTGTGTACCAGGATGTACAGACCATCTTGAATGGTGGTAATCATGAAGGATTTTTTCCTAACAAACCATAGGTACAACCATCTGATATCTGAAACACAAAACTGAACCCCCATCAAGATTCCAGCCCTTAATTGTCTCCCCACCATTGAGTTTTGAACTTACAACCCTAAATTATGCATCAGATATTTGTGCCTCTTTGATCATTTTTACTAAATCAAGATCAAGTGTAGCTAAAAAGAAAAGTTCAACATCACCTTGATCTTCACATTCCACATGCATGTCAGCTAAGACTGACATCAACTGCCATTCATCTGAAGCTTATTTCACTAACTGAGTATATGAATTTCTACTCAATGCATCCACCACTGAATTTCTTTTCCATGGCATGTACATCAAGTAAAATTAAAACATTCAGAGATACTTCATACATCTCCTTTTCCTTGTATTCAAATCTCTCTCTAATAAAATGTGTTTCAATATTTTGTGATTCGTAAACACAAAAAAATTCTCACTAAAGAGATAATGTACCCATGTTTTCAAAGTATGGAAGACCCAACTAACTCCAAATCAAGTGTTGGATAATTCTTCTCTTGCACCCTCAACTTCCTTGAACCATAAGACACCAATGCTTTCATGAGAACACATCCCAACCTTGGTCTCAAAGCATCACAATACACCACATACCCCTGCCCTGATTTTGGAAAGATCAAGATAGGTACCGATTTAAGCCGAACTTTCAATATCTAGAAGGACTTCTAAAATTCCTCTGTCCATTGTAATAGAGCATTATTATTTGTCATATCTATCATTGGTGAAGTTATTCATGAGAAATCACGCACAAAGTTTTGGTAGTAATCATATCACTACAAGAGAAACGCCATTTAGTGGTGGTTATTTTTGGGTGTAGCGGCGGTTTAAACTACCACCTAATACGACGTCGCCAATCTATTAGTGGCGGTTATTTCCATTTTGTGGCAGTTTAAGGGAAGAGTTGTAGCTGCCTCATTTCGTGGTGGTTTTACTGAGTTTAGCAGTGGTTTTTTACGAGCCCTTAATATCACTTTATTCGCGGCGGTTATAACCGCTGTGAATAAACTCAAATCCAGCGGCTGTAAAACTGCCGCTGAAGTCACAGGAACCGCTGTGGAATGAGGAAGCTACGATGCGACTATGTAGCGGCAGTTAAAACTGCCACAAAATGTAAAAAAATTACATTTAGAAGCGGTTTTCACCATTTAGCGGTGGTTTAAACTGCCTCCAATGTACATTTTGCGGCGGTTACAACCGCCGCTAAAAGCTGACCAGAAAAAAAAAAGCTTCCACTGCACCACTGCCCTGAAAAACTAATCAAACCAGAAATACCATATTGTACATACCAACAGACAACAAGAAACATTATCCTAAGAAATCTGTATAGAATAAATTGAAAAAAATAAGTAAACATTGACATGCTATATAAGAATGAACCATTTGTACATACCAACATACAACAAGAAACAACAACCTAGGAAATCAATATAGAATAAATTGGAAAAAATATATGATAGAATCAACTATAAAACAAAGGTCCATTATTTGAATACTCTCCAAATATACATATAGTTTATCCTTCTTGATCCTCTATAATATATATCACTTTAAAATGGAACATTCGATCTAGATGTGTGTCGGTGTTCCCATATAGGGAGTGAGCATAAAACACAGTTGGGTTTCACTTAGTGAACCTCATATCACCATCCTATAAACTGTATAAATGTATTATAATATATATTATTCATCAATATATAGCCTGAAAACAATCACTTTTGGTTATTGTGTGCTCACTAAAACAAAAAGATTCTTGACCTCACATTCATCATCCAATATTGAAAGAGAAGGCATCCCACTATACAAACCCAAATGGGTACCCTATAACTTAGTGTAGGGTCCCATAACTGAGTCTCAACCACTACCCTCTCACTTAGGGTAAATTCTCATACAAAATCATGATCTCGCATCAAGTCTCGTACTAATATTTTCACACTCAGTGTAAGGTCCCATACAATATCTCAAACTAAATCTCATACCTCTACCTTTCCACTTAGGATGGGGCCATAGAACAAGTAATGTATTACATCTCACAGCTCTAACCTCCACTAAAGGTTATTTCTTACATTATATCACAAACATCATCTAAAACCATATCTCATACTACCATGCTCTCACTTAGGGTGAGGTCACATCCCATAAAACATTCCACATCCCAACTTAGCTTTCTCCGAGAGGGTAACACATACAACAAACAATAACCACCCTTAAAAATATCATCAACCAAAATCATTAGCATAATATATAGCTACACAACACTACCAGTCATCCTAGGTCCGTAGTTCATATCCACATAACTACCATGACCAACAGGTCACACCTAGATACATTAAAAACACAAAACCTATCATGCAGGTCAATTACCACTCACAAGGGCTTCCCAGTAAGACAAATTACAAGGGCCTCACCAAAGTGTCCACAACACTATCCCCTTGATCACTATGAAATGACCCTATTTGTTCAACACACCAACAATGGGTTTAACTCATAGTCATCCAAAATCTCAACTACCAATTCAAACATTGGCCTAAATGGTATGATGTATACCACACTCGAGAAATCAAGACATAAAAAGAAACATTAGAAATCAATAAAATGCATAAAATGAAACATGAGAAATCAAGGAAATTTTAGGACATGAAAATGTTTGGTAGAAACTATGTGCCAAAGATGTTACATATACAAACCAACTATTTCCATATTTGTTCAACACATCAACAATACAACTACTCACGGTCCGATGATACATCTTCAACCTCTCCACCTTCATCTCGACTTTTTGTTGTCACCTGTAAGAACATTATATTTAAAATTAAATACGGTTTCATATTAATTTTAAAACTTAAAACCAATGAAAGTTAGAAAAATAAATGATTTTTTTTTTGTGATTTACTTGCATACCACCAGTCGATGCACTACCACCGGGGGCATATCTGCTCATCTGCTGATGTATTTCAGTCAACTCTTTCTGAAAAGCATATATCTGATCCCCCTGCTGGTGAACTGTGTTTCATAGAGAAATAATATCTTTCTTAGCATCTCCAGGTATGTGCTGACTGAAGCCAGGCGTATATGCAGCTTCCATACTTGGTGGCCTGCTAAAAACCTCAGATGGTATGGGTCCCAAACCCATCCCACACACTCTACCAAGATGCTCCTTCCCTATGACTTTAGAAAATGGGTTATCCTGGGAGACTGAGTAGGATTGCACATGAATGGAATCCCATAGTTCTTTAATTTTTACCTATAAATCAATTATCAATATATATTAACACAGTAAAAATTGATAATAAGTTATTATAATAAAAAAATTACTTCATACCCCAACTTCTTTAGTAGGTTCATTAACAAAACTTCCATCTGATTTCTTGTGAACATCCAACCACTGCTCAGTTCAAGATGCTTTGTGCCCTAAACTCTGTGACTAAATTAAGAAAAGATAAATCAACAATTAAATATATTAAAGAGATAATATTGTCTTATAAATATTTAAAATAATTAAAATATTTCCGATGTAATTCGGCTTCTAGAAAATATTTTTCAGCCTACAGTGTGAGGATGACTTGCTTAGCCCGGTTTGATGCATTCTGTCTTGAGAGATCCTGAAATAAACAAAATAAAATTTAACAGCAATGTATTCAATGTCATCTCCTCTTCATATAAATTTATAAATGTACAATGAGTATAATATAATAATATATATTTCAATACCATCCGCTTCTCATCACGATTTCTGTCAACACAAACATTCCACTATTCTTTCGGTACCCCACTGGGTAGCTTCTCATACATTTGTTGCACGGTCAACAAAGTATTGTTGACATCACACCACAATCTCCATTTTAAATCTTTCCATTTCTTACCTAGATTTTTCAACATCCACTTCTGTGCTATCACATCAGCAATTATAAAGTGGAAGAACATCTGTATACAGAAATTCATTTTGAACATATTAGTAACATGACATTCAATTAAACCATAATGTAATAAATTTTCCATTATTTTAGAATCAAAAACATCATTTTTCCATCTTGGAGGCATATTTATCCAATCACCATAAGAAATAGGAAGGGAAATGGGCTCCGCTGCCAGCTGGCCTAGAATCTAGCCATGTAACCTCGCGGCGTCATCCGTAGGGACCCCATAAGAATCAAATGGCATGACTATCTTCTCTCCAGTCATATTCCAGACATCTGAACTTTTTATGTTTTTCTCCATGGTGGAATTTTTTCATCTTCAATGAGAAAACAATTAGTATAAACAAAATGCAATAAATTTATTTAATTAAAATTTGTACCTATGACAGTGACACTTCAGTATGCCCGTGATGAACTGGAAGGGGCGTGTCGCTGCCCCACTACTGAGGCTCCTGAATGGGGAGTCGACGACTCAGCCTCTAATGGGACATCCACATCTGGTGTGAGAGATGGTGCAGGGGGAGATGGTGCAGGGGTGTAGGAAGCTGGTGCCTCAGATGTCGTGGGGAGGGAGCCAGATGGATCATCATCTATCGCAGAACTAGATGAAATAGTGTACTGCTTCCTCCTTGGAATTCCAGTCATTTAATCAAATAAAATTAAGTTCAAAATATATATTTCAAAAAAAATATGTAGAAAAGAAAAATTAAAAATGATAATAGATGCCCAGTACTAACAGAAAAAATACATATAACAATGATAATGAATGACTGCAGAAATGAAACAAGTGGTAGCTGAATAAATAAATAATTGTACATACAATAATTTCCCCCTTCAATCATGTTAGTTTCCTACTCCATTTCTTCATCCACTACATTCATCCTTGTTAGAATAATATTTTGAATATCATGATGGAAAAATAATTCTGCTTCATGTTGTTGATTAAATTCAATTTCAGAGGTCAAATTTTCCACTTCATCACCCATATCATACAAATCTCTTTGTACTATGTGAGCAACTACACTCCACCCTTCATCAACAACATCATTCACATAATATACCATTTTTTCTTTCGATGCTAAGATATATGGATCATGCGATTCACGATCACCAACATCCATCAAGCGATAGAAGTTCACAGAAGTAAATTGCAAAGAATCCCTTTTAACACCTATGATAATATCAACCCATTTTCATTTGAATAAAACAAAAAAAAATTCCATGGTAGTTTACTTCAATAATATCATGCAGCTTTCCATAGTATTCCACTTTAGAAAATGTAAATATAACAATATTCTGTGTTTTCAAACCCACTTCTCAATCAACTATATGAAATCTAAATCCATTGACATTGTAAGTGTCAAACTTTTTAACTTGTTTTAGGGGAACTCTAGAAAGAAAATTCAAATCATCTAACATCTCTACTCGAGTATCAGTATTCATGATCTGAAAAAAGAAATATACTTTATTAGAATTACAAAATGTATGTATCAAACAAATAATTTGTATTTATTGCAATATTTATGAACTTACACGTCGTGCAAACATTTCTACAAGCTCTTTATTAACATATTTCATTATATCTTTCTCATTTCATGTTCGGCCTCTCATTTGTCTCATTGTTTGTATCCTCAACTATTCAGTAAATGGATCTTCAATTTCACTATTCATAATTACATATCTATGTTCCTGTAATAATTCCAATTCAGTCAGTGTCACATTTGAGGCCCTCCCAACTGATCAGCTAATAGTAGGAAATGTTTTGTATTTCTGATGTATTTGAGATTGAGTCATTGTGTCGGCAACAAGTCCAACTCGATTAAATATTGTCTCAATATCATCCAAGTATTGATAACAAAAGGTAAGACACTCCTCATCCAAATAGCCTTCAGCAATAGAGCCTTCTGTTTGAGCTTTATTTTTCAAGTATGATTTCAAATTCCCAAGATATCTGTGAAATAAAATAAACATAATTATTCATTTAATTAAGTTCCAAAAATTGATTACTTAACGGAAAAACATGTAAACAAAGTACCTCTCAATTGGATACATCCATCGATAATGAACGGGGCCTCCAAATTGATCTTCCTCAACCAAATGCATAGTTAAATGCATTATTACAGTAAAAAATGACAGAGGAAAGATCATCTCCATTGCACAAAGGGTCAATACAAACCTCTCCTGGAGGTTGTCAAGCCGAAATGTATGTAGATATTTCTCACATAGTTGTCTGAAAATGTGCAGAATTGGAGTTCAATAGTAGTAATAGTTTCAGGTAATAATTTACTCAATTCCAATGGTAGTAACTATTGTAACAAAATATGTGAATCGTGACTTTTCAATCAATGAAACTAATGATTCTTCAAGTCAACACACCTCAAGATGTTACTTGAATACCCATCAGATACCTTAACATTCTTTAAAATTCGAAGGAATGTATCTTTCTCCCTATTTTTCATTGCAAATATTGTGAGAGGATACTTTTCATTATCATCTGGCCAGAGATCACGTTTTATGTTCATTGCTTGTAAGTCTTTGCGAGCATTGAGATGATCCTTCGACTTTCCATGCTCATTAAGAAATGTGAAAATCAAATTGTCACAGAAATTCTTCTCAATATGCATCACATCAAGATTATGTCGCAACAAATTAAATTCTCAATACAGAAGTTTGAAGAATATACTTTTTTTCTTCCATTGTTGTGTTCCAATTTCGCTTGATGATGCACTTCAGACCCATTTTCTGCTATCATTCAAATGATGAACCTTCCCAAATTCTGTTTCAACATTTTCAAGCTATGTCAATATTTCAGAACTAGTTAACAACTTTGGAGGTGGTCTACGATCAATGGAACCATTAAATTTTGATCTGTTCAGCCGAAATCTATGAGATACATCGAGAAATCTTCGATGACACAAGAAGCACCATTTTTTACTATGAGGTAGCCGTTTGGGCTCAAAATCAAAGTTACAAATGGGACAAGCCAAACTCATGTAAGTATTCCAAATAGATAAATTCCCAAGCCTAGGGAAGTCACTAATGGTCACCATTAAAGCAGCATGCATTTTGAACATTTTTTTAGAAGAAGCATCAAATGAATCAACATCGTTGCTCCATAACTCCTGTAATTCATCAATCAAAGGCTGCAAGTATACATCAATATCATTTCCAGGAATTTGTTTTCCAAGAATAATCATCGAAAGGATAAAAGATGTTTGTTTCATACACATCCACAGATGTAGATTATAAGGGATCAAAATAACTGGCCAAATGCTATAACTGGTACTCAAAGTCCCAAGTGGGTTGAATCCATCGGTAGCTAATCCCAATCAAAAAATCCTAGGATCAGCTGATAAATCAAGATTTAATAAATCAAATTTCTTCCATGATTGGGAATCTCATATATGTCTCATTAACCCATCATTGTTATTATCTACAGAATTCCACTTCATGTATTCAGTGGTTTTCGATGACATGAATAATCTTTGCAATTGAGGCTTCAATGGAAAGTAACGCAAAACCTTTTCATGTGTGTTCCTTTTCTTCTTCTCCATGAAATTATCTTCATTTAGACTTCCAAGATCACCCTTTTCCTGCCATATAGAAGAAGAAAATTTCATGCAATTCTGTCTACTTGAATCCTCTCCCCAATAAAGCATACAGTCATTGGGACCCGCATGTATTTTTGTATAATTCAGACCAAGCTTGTTAATAAATTTTTTCATATCATAAAATGATTTTGGGATTTTTGCTTCTGGAAATGCATCACGAATCAATTCCATTATCATGGGCATTTCCTTATTTGTAATTACACATAGACATTTGATATGGTACAACTTCAGCAGAAATGAAATCTTTGAATATTTCAAACACCCACTATACAACTCTTGATTTCCATCATCAACTAAATCATGAAACACATTTTCCTCGGTGATGTTTTCTCTTACATTTGGCTCCACAAAATCAAGAGGAGGATCCAATGATATGTTGCAATCTTGATTTTCATGTTTTACAGTCTCGAAATCATCACTTGTCTTGTTGTAATTTGTATCACCATCTTCTGGTTGTTCTGATATTTTTTTATTCTGATAGTGGTGTCTTGCAGTACCAAATGCATCATTTATGAGGTTTTTCATTTCATTTTCCATTTTCGGTGAACTTGGGACCTCATTCTGTGGATTAACATCAGTGCTCAATCATTCTATAACATTTTATTCTCCATGACAAATCCAACACAAATATTGACCAGGGAATTGCTTTAGTATTAAATGTTCATAAACTTCATCTCTCTTAAAACATGTTCTACATTTACATTTAGGACATGAACATTTTATTCTCCCTTAAACGGATCAATTATAAATTTCAAAATCTAAAAACTCATTCAAACCATTAACATACTGAGGGGTGTTCCTCTGTAATGTGATCGAGCTTTTATCCATGTATATCACAATGTGCCTACACAATAATAAATAAAATTAAAATACATAGTTACTTATAAATAGATAAAGAGGTTCATATATATGATAGTATAATATTACAGAAACATAATATAATAAAGATGAGCCCCTGAGTAAGATATGAACCCTCTAGTGTTTGGGATATCGGATGTTTCTTTGGTAAAGAGAAACAGTGTGCTAACAACGTGGTAGCTACTCTTCCATGAAAACCAAAGCACATTGTTAATATGGAATAACCCCAACCTAAGTTATCTATAGAGTCTTTATATAAAACTCTAATATCAAATAAATCTATTATAAATAATGTTTAGGGAAAACCTTATAATGCTTAAAAAACTCAACACATTGTTAATTTTGAGTGACAAGAAACACGTGAGGAATGGTAGTCTTGAGGCATGATAAGTGGTGGTGTTCATGGAAATTCATGATGAAATAACCTGGGAGATTAGGTTTTGAGGTTCTACGAACCATATGTGGATTGAATTCCTAGACATCTCGTGGGTGTATTCACATAGAAAAGAGTTCTGGTGTGACTTAAGGGTGATTTGGATCATATATGTGTTAGTACTCATGAGTGGATAATTATGGTTAAATGGGACGATCGAGGATCTGACCATGGAGTTGAACTAAGAGTCAGATTCAGACTTCGGTGTGGGCATTGAACATTTTTGTTAGTCCTTGAGTTTTAAGGCATCGTGGTCGGGATATGATAGCGCATTGGTGGGTGGGATTGAGCGCCTTTGGTATAATTCATCTAGAGAAGGACTTACTAGTGTTGTTGCATAAAAATTGATGTGGTAAGGTGGAGACCACATCGGAAATGGCGTTCAAGATGCTACTGATGTGGTTTGGGGATAAAACTAGGGTATATGAAGAATAGTTGATGTGTCTGGGCATGGTGTTTGGAGTTTCATAGTATAATCATGTTGGGAATTTGGAGATGAAATGTGGTGTGTTGGTACTATCATCCAGGATAACATAATAAGATAATCAGAATCACATAGGTGGAAATATATCCCAGAAGGAATTCTCTCTAAACATTATATTCGGGAACTTGGAAGAATTATATTCAACCAAACCACTATAATAAGTTAGAATGAATTCCATAACATTCACTTCAACACACAAAAGAAATTTATGCAAAGTAAAGGGATGATATGCTTGAGTAACACATGTTTGATGGACTCCATGATCGAGTATCATAAGTATAATGAACTCCATACCTAAGTGTCAAAATTACTTAGTCAAGTAGGCCTTATAAATAAATAGGTTATCCATTTCAAAAAATAATGAAAAATACAATAATACATATTCAATGAATGTGATTACTTTCATCTATGACTATACGTGTTAATGAAAATCATCTAGTTTGGATAACATATAGATAAGTAAAATACAAATAAAATTTAAATACAAAATAAACCTAGTTGAACTATCTCACAATAAAATTTCCCAAAAAAAGTCACAACCATATTCACAAATCAAAACATCTTCATGTGATCCCCAAAAAGTCACAACATTCCAATATAATATTGAAACACTTTTTCAATAACACATTTATTTATCATTAAGGCATCACTTAAAATCTTTATCCTATAATGAGTAAGAAAATAAATATCCTTTTTGTAAAATTGATGAATATATATCTATAGGAAAGTAGATAGTGTGATTTAACAAACCTACACTTATATAAGGAAATGTTTTAGAATACATGAATTTTTTATGATGATGTATAAAAAAATAATCTTAAATTGTCATCTATGTCTTGGAAATTGAATCTACATAGAGATAAATTCTAATCTTGGAAATAAGTAGAGGACCCTCACACTCATTTACCTAGAAACATTTCTCATCATCTTCATGATGAATCCAGAGTGGCACTTATATAGGTGTAAACCTAGTCGTGTTCAGGTCATAAATTCACATAGAAGTTTTCTACAAGATAAAATATCAAATATAAAAGAAGAAGAAAATCGCAATAGGTTCAAAAGAGAATAAATAAAATCATTTAGAATATATCATTGGAATTCCAAGACTATCCATCTCGTGGTAGTTCTTTTATCACATGAAAACAAGCACATAAATCAAATCCTGATCACTATATAATTCTTTCACTGATCCAATAGTATTCTATAATTAATGATATAAGAAATCATGTTAGACAATATACAATTAGTGACTTTACATAAGAATGAATCAACTATCATAACATATACTGGATTATCTAGCCTATAAGGCTAAACTTTAATACCTCTAACACCACTACCCTAGTTTTAGTAAAACAACCAAAATATCATTAGTAATTAACTCTAATACATCTATCATGACTCGGTTCTTCAAGAACCCAGCCTGGGATGGCAATGAAATTGAGTTTAAAAAATAATCAAAAAATCTTATTTCAAACCTTAGGGTTCGTATAGGTCGTCAGGGTCGCGGGGGGCCGGGGGAAGTGGGGTCGCTGGGGGAAGCGGGGTCACTGGGGTCGCGGGGTCATCAGGGTCACGTGGGGTAGGGGTCGCAGGGGAAGGGGGGCCGCAGGGTGAGAAGGGGGGTCGGGGGTGGCGGGGAAGCGTCGACGTTGTAAAAAAAATGTTTCAGGCTGGTTTATTATAAACCGCCGTGAAACCATTTTTAAAAAAGGCTTAACGGCGGTTCCCATAACCACCACTAAAAAACCGCCGCTAGAGTCAATTTTTGTTGTAGTGTATAAACCAAGAAAACATAATATCTCAAATACATTCTTCGGTGGTGGCCACAGGATAACCACTTCTATATTTTCAGGATCCACAGAAATGCCTTTTTTAGAAATGACATGTCCAAGAAAGCATACTTCTTATATCCAAAAGTCTGAATTTGACAATTTTGCATTAAAATGGTGATATCTAAATATTTTTAACACTATTTTAGGTGCTCCTCATGGTAGAGATTTGTCTTTGAATAGACCAAAATGTCATCCACAAACTCCACAACAAAGAATCTAGATAATGTTGAAATATCTGATTCATCAATGCCACGATGACCACTGGTGAATTCATTAGTCCGAAAGTCATGAATACACATTCATAATGTCCATATCTACTTCTGAAATCTGTCTTTGGAATATCCTATTTCAAAACATTCAATTGGTGATATCCTAATCGCATGTCAATCTTGGAGAACCACATAGCTCCCCTTAATTGATTGAACAAATCATCAATGCATGGAAGTGGATATCTTTTCCTTATCGTAACTTGGTTAAGCTTACAATAATCAAAACATAAATTAAGATTCCATCTATCTTCTTCATGAACAATATTGGTGCTTCCCACAAAGACGTACTTGGTCGAATAAAACCCTTTCTTTCCATCTCTTCTAGTTTCACTTTCAATTCTCGTAAATGTGATAGTGCCATCCTATAAGACGGAACATAAATAGTATTGGTCCCCATAAGGAGATCAATCGTAAACTCCACTTCCCTTATAGGTGGTAACCCTGAGAAGTTATTGGGAAATACATCTGGAAATTGATCCACAATTGCTGGAAAACTATTTTCCTTGATCTCTTCTATTGATGCCAATGTTAACACTTCCAACTGATAATAGATCGTTCCCACCATTGGTTCCAACAAGCTCTTTGTACCATTATTTACAATCCTCTATCCTCTGAAGAGATGCTCAACATCATCCTCAGTCATGAAACTAACTATTATCCTATAACAGTTGATTTGAGCCTTGAACATTTTCATCCAATATATACCCAATATTACATCATTGACATCTATATCCAACATCGAGAAGTCCCATTTTAGCTCAACTCCATCAATAGTTATATCACATGCTCTACACATAAAGTCTTGACATTGTCTTTCATCGAGAGGAGTTTTCAGTTTCAAAATAGAAGGAATCATTTCTTGTTTTAAAAATAGTGAATAGGTTCCGCACTTCCTCTCCATATTAGTGCTATATTTCTCATCTCCTCCAGTGAAGACAACCGTACTTACTCCACTTGGATTTTCAGCAGTGACCAATATCGTAAATGAGATATATGGTTTCATTCCCAACACAATGGTTTGAACAACATGAGTGATGTTTTGGACCAACTGGTGGTTAACATATGGCCTAAGTGCAGCCAAATTCTCAACAGACTCTTCTGACTAGTTCTTACAATGCCTATCGGGTTCCATTTTCTAAACCAACAACAAACTCTATAAGTCTCACTCTCTAGAAACTGATGGATTAACAGTTAAAATTCTATCACATCAACTATCACAACATTGTTTTCCAAAAACAATCTTTTTCCATGTTCAACCATTTTTGAAAATAAAATACATTCTTGCTTTTGAAAATCAAAAAATTTTCAAAATACTACAAATATCCTATTTTCAAAATCATTAATTTTGAAAACAAATTCTGCATTTAAAAAAACATCACTTTTTGCACCAAATCATAAATCATTACTCCAAATCAAATATGAAATCCTAGTGGAAAGTCACTCCTCTACAATGCATGTCAAGCTCATCTCATTGGTTAATCCCATGATAATGAGATTTCAAAATCCTAGAAGGGTCTCCAAAAACTTATAACCAAACTCCCTAGTAACATGAAGATCATCATAAAAGGGTTAGCTATGTCCTTTTATGCTATACATTTCATGTTCCAATGATCCTACTCCTTTCTACGATTCTCACCCAAGGAATAGACAAGAAGGGATTTCATCTCCAAAACTAGGAATATCGATGAATACTTGTTAGGAAAGGACGAAACAAGTTGATACCATTTGTAATGACCTTCCAATTCTTATTAGATTGAGAGTACAATGAGTCATTAGTAGGCTTTAAACAATATCCCCAAGACACCAAAGGCTGCCAATAAATGCCGAAGGGTTTAAAATACAAGTGGGGGATGATTTAACCTTTTATAAATAAACCAATAAACCAACCAACCATAACCAAAAATTCACTATATGATGCATGAATGAATGAAAGACAACTCAAAAACTTCATGTATCTCAAAACCACATCCAAATAAGCCACAATAGAAGAATAAGAAAGTATCAAAGTACACATTGTATAAACTACACAAGACTCTCCAAATACCTCAAGACTCCATACTCCACAAACTCCAAGTTCCAAAATCATAAAACAACCCAAACATCACAAGGTAGTGCTAAACACGTGGGAAACATTACCTAATCCCTAGTCCTAGAAGATAGCATCTATAAAAGCCCCAAAGTTCCAAAGTAGGGATGAGTATAAAACTCAGTTGGTTTTCCCCCAATGACTTCCCTACTCACGCCACTAGGATAGAAGAGTTAGCAACAATTATATAAAACATTTTAAATAATTTTTTTTCTCAAAAACATTTTATAACTAAATATAAACAAGTTTCCAAAACCAATAATTACCAAAAACATACAGGTGCAATTGAAACTAATTTATCCAGCAAGATATTTTCCAGAAAAATAACTAAACATTATTTACAACCATTTCATAATATCCCTTTATCAAAATACCCAACCATTCCTCAAACCCATGCAACCAACCATGCATGCTATGTTATGATAGTTCCATACTCATGAGCGGTTTCTCATTGATCTACCTTGTCATCACAAGTTAATTGTTTCATGTGTTTCATTAACCCTTTGGCACCGAGCACAAGGTCATATTTCAACCCAGCCCCGTGTATGCAATTTCCATGTGCCATTGACACTTTGGAACCAATCACAAGGTCTTATTTCAACCAAGACCTGTATATGAAACATGAACACACACCACATGTTCCCAACGTTCAAGAAAAAAAACCATTCAATAAAAACACTTTTTTATTGAAAACAATTTCCATCCAAACCATTTCAATGCCAAACCATTTCAATTCTAAACCATTTATGTAAATATCCTTTTTTATTTAAAACCATTTATATTGAAAACCCCCTTTTAATCAACCATTTAACCATTATCTAAAATCCATAATTTAACATCATCATTTTAAATTCATGAAACTAAACCCCCTTTGCACAACTATTTACCAAGATCAGGCAATTTTAAAAAACCATTAATCATCACAAATGAATACTTTTACATGAATATCATAATAAATAAACCAATTTTAACTTAAGACAATAAATCTTAGAAATATTATATGAGAGTGAAGAAACCTACCTTGATGGTTTTGACGAAACTTGGAAACAGACGAAGAACACACAAGAAAGCGGGTCAATTCTCCAAGAATGGCCTTAGTTCTCTTATACTAGAAATATCACAACTCAATGTTGAATTATTTGGCATCAAAAAACATAGATATACCCAATATAGGTTCATATATGAGAAATAATGGATATTAGAGAAGTATATCTAAGCAGATCTAAGAAAACATGACAAATCAGGAAAGAATAGTGACATACCTCAAGAATCGGACTCGAAATCACCAAAGGAAGGCTCTATGTTGGCTCCAACTCGTGTGGGGAGGGTTCTACAGCCTTTTAGGGAGAGTTATCCTGAAATAGGTTAATTTTTAATCTAAAACGAAATATATAGAGCAAAAAACGAGTATGCTCCTAGAAAATAGGATCTAGATTTGACCTCTTGCAAGGTTTGACCACATGGTTTGGGCCAACCGTGTATGGATTGTGCGACCTTCCTTTTGGTCCCAACACTCCTTATATGTTCCCCACACTATCCCATCCTTCACCTTTACCCTTTTTATGGAAAGACGATTTTTATGGAAACATCCCACTTTATGGAAACACCCCACTTTATGGAAACAACCAACTTTATGGAAACACCCCCCTTTATGGAAACAAATAACTTTATGGAAACAAACAACATTATGGAAAAACCAAACTTTATGGAAAGTCTCTATATTATGGAAACTCTATATTTTATGGAAACCCAATCAAAGACACACCAATTAAAAACGTGGGGAAAGGGGTTATGTACCTGAAACCGGGGGTACTACACAAACTATATGACCCATAACATAGATATAGAAACAATGGTGTTTTCTTTAAATTTTTAGAGGCACTATATTTTAAGATAGTGATTCAGTGTCTATTTCAACAATAAAAGTATCAGGTTTATATTTTCATAGAAGGATCCAAACCTAAAAAAGAGGATATGGATAGAATTCATGCTATATAATGACATTGAGATAATATATAATCTAGGGAAGGATAATTTTATGGTAAATCATCTTAGTAGAATATCCTATTTATAGTTATTGAGTGAGTTTGTAGATTAGTTGGTTTTGTTACTATTCTAAATTATGTATGAGGATGGTGTTGTGTGCCTATAATCAATGGTGTTTAACCCTATATTTCTTCATAGTGTAGGGGAGGCACAACTTGGAAATATTAATTGTGAGGTATTTCATGACAAGATATCCAATAGACATGCTACAAATGAACTTTATAAAATAGGGAATTATGTCATTAATTTATTAGTACAAATGATGGTACCAATAACACTATGAGAGGAGGTGTTGAGAGAGTTTCATACATCTCCCTTAGTGGTACATACATGATAGAAAAAGATGTAACTGGACAACAAATGATTGTTTTCATAGTCTGGGATGAAGAGGTGTGTTTCTGATTTTTTCTATCGATGCCTCACTTTTTAGCAGGTGAAAGATGAGAACCCAGTTTCAGTGAGTTTTGTCTAAACCCTTGAGATGAGGTAGTTTATGTAGGATAGTATCACTATAGACATAAATAAAAGGAATTTGTGATTAGATAAGGTTTCTGATTCTATCTGGGTTATAATATACTAACTCACCATGTAATTTGACTTTCTAGCCATACAAAAGAACCGTTTAGTGGAGTTCTTAGAATGCCTTTACTTATAGGATATAGTTTGGCTTCATGACATTGCCTTGATGTGTTATTTATTCAGATAACGTTTATAGAGAGGATTAATGGAGGTGTTTTGGAATTTTTTTGTTGAAAATAGAATCAGACCCTAAAAAAGCTGACTATACAAGGCATACCATTCAGGTTCAGAAGGGAATTCATCAAGATTTCATTTTTGATTTTATACATAATTGGAAGGATTATCTATATTTAGTGTAGTTTTAATATAAAGTTATTTACCACTCAAACATTGGAATGGTAAAATTTTAGGTCTTATATGGGATACCATGTAGGTCACTATTGAATTATATGGAGTTGGGGTAGAAAATTCCTACGGGCCTCGAGTGAGTTTGAGTAATGACATAGAATATAAAAACCCAAACTTAAACATTACATAATCTTGAATTAAGTTAATAATTCACATTGACGATATTTTTAGGTTTAGAGCTTCAGAGAATTAGGTCATAATATAAACAAAACAACTTGAATATTACATGCAGACACTTCTACTCAGTATCTATTTTTTTTATAAAATAAAAACTCTTTGAAAATAAGAGTCATGTTTAGTTCCATGATTTAGACAACATGACTTTTCCTTGATCACATACTTGACCCTATTCCACATTGTTTCTTGTGAAAAAACATTTCAAAAACATGGGATGAACCTAAAAAGATCAGTAAGGGACACACAAAAAAGTAAAACTATTAGTTTATCAAAACAACAAGTAAACCATGAATACATTATCATAAGTAATACCTTTCACCTTTATGAAGTAGTAAATACTCTTCACTGAATAAAAGATCATTGATTACCATTTTTAAAAAAACAAATTACCATAAAACCCATAGAAAGAACACATAACATATAAAGGTAACCTGGGACATAAACATACTTAAATGAAATAACCATACGGTCAAATTCCACACATATCACTAAATATAATAGCCATACGGCCGACTTCCATACCCAATGAATTGGAGGTTATAACATAACCACCAGTCCTGGTTTATCACGGCACCACTTGTCATTTGGTTTATCACGTAACTAGCCGTCAAATGTCCAAGTACCATTATAAAATCATAACACATAAATATTTAAAATATAAATATTTTACTAATAACATTTCAATTGAAATCAAAATAAATCATTTCAAGATGTTTAAATAATAAATTTATTTCAAAAACCATTTTCAATACCAAAACACCTAAAAATTGAATAAGGGGTTTCTTTTTCATTTTAAAAACATTAAGGCTTATAGAGGAAGCCAACTAACGATTATGACGGTAGAGAGGTCATTGTCAACACAAATGTTAAAAACATTCCTTTTTTAGTTTAGTAAAATGCTACGTAGAAAAAATATTCCCTTTTAATGAAATGAAATTTCAAAGGGGTTTATACACCGCTTGAAAAAAAGACGTGTATAAATCAAAATTTGTCTTAATGAAAGGATATTGAGATGATGTCCCTTACAAAGATCTTTTTTTTAAAATAAAATAGACCAATTATTTGTATTCATAATAAGTACACATAATTAATGTATAAATAAAATATAATACATCAAAGTTTATTTCATACATTATCATAGCATGACATAATTAAAAGTAGTAGATTAACCCAAAGAATGGAAATTGGGTTTAGAAGTTCCCTTAACTCATGTCCGACTTGACCCGTTCGTTCTTTAATTTACTGAATAATAAACGTAAGTTAATTTATACTTACATAAGAATCATTTTCAAGTTTATTATTACTTTTATATAACTTATTACCTTTCTATAACACAAGGTTAATTATTTGAGTTCATATCAGAAATTTTGTCGATGTTCGGAACTTGAGTTAAAAAAAGAACTTGTTATAATTATAAATTGTCCACGTGTTCAAAATTCCATTATATATAGAATTATATTCATGAATCATATATAATATATATCATATATATCTA
This sequence comes from Viscum album, assembly GCA_963277665.1. NCBI lineage: Eukaryota > Viridiplantae > Streptophyta > Magnoliopsida > Santalales > Viscaceae > Viscum > Viscum album. Next base: position 1,216,912,754 of record OY728143.1, read on the forward strand.
GTATATATTTTTATTTATAATAGTACATAAAATTTTGAGGTAAGAAAGGAAATGAACTATTCATGGAGATGGTAAATCGTACGTACGCAAGAACGCTACTTTCATTTGTATTTGGTATTTAATGGAATGAAAAATTAATGATACATAGGTATATTATAATTCCAGTATAATATAATATATATAATTTCATAAACTCAATCCTTTATATGTTCTACGTATTGCATGAACGAGTCATATCACTTTGAGGGGGCGGTAGTCCGCACTTCCTCGGATAAAATTATCGTGTTTACCCATTATGGAAACCATAAAGGTATGATTTAAATGAAAAATACAGAAGCATTGAGACAATATAAATATAATATATATCACATATAAATATATTTCCATAATAATGGCCACCCTAAGAGGTGGTAGGAGATAATTGAACAATCATTATTTTGTGAGGTGGTAGTTCACCATCCAAAGAAACAGTATGTTCTTCACCCATTAGATGGAGGTGTGTGTAAGTGTAGTTCGAATACGTCTCATAACAACAACAAAGTATATTGAGGATACTGGTTTTTTTATAAAATAAATGAATAAAAAGAGTTTCGGGGGTTTGAGAAGGAAAATAAAACAAAAGAAGTTAAGAGAAGACGTTACCTATAAATTGGGTAACTCCCTTTGGTTTGAACCAAAAGGATTTTTTGAAGTGCATTCTGCCTAAGGTAAGGATTTTAGGTGGAAGATAGTGATTTTAGGAGATTAATTGGATAGAGTTTGGATGACACAAAGGGCTTGAGAGGTGTGAGTAATGAGTTAGAGGTGAGGGTTTATTATAAGGGGGAGGAGGGGATCTTTAGGAATGTTTGAAAATATTATTTTATTATATAATGATTTTCAGTTTCTAAAGGTCCAAAACATATTAAATTTGAATATAAGATGACTCCTGTTCAAAATAAAATCATCCAATAAGAATTGTACAGGTTTTGTGTATTCTTTTAATCTTTATAATCATATTTATTTAAATCATTCATTGATGAGGTAAACACTATATCATTATTGTGTCCTAAATATTTTTAATTATTTTATTTCTAAAAATTATAAAATAAATACCATGATTTAGGATTTTTTTAGATTTATAATTAATATTTATAGTCAAGGAGATAACGTATATAACCCCATGTAAAAATTGATTTACTAAAAGATATATGTTTATGTCATTTTTGTCTTTACTTTAAATTAATTAACATAAAGTGTCATTAACACTCCCAAGTGGCTCCATGGGGTCCTAAAATTGACCCATGGATGCCCATGGTTGGACATGTATCAACCAGTAGTATTAGGACACAAGTTAAGGTAATTTTATATTATTATAATATTATTTTTACCTTGAATTACCCTATTTACCTTTAACCGCGTTAAATAAAAGTCAAAAGTTACTATTCAAAAAAATATTTTCATCTTATTAAACCAAATTTTAATTACTAACAACAACCATAAATGTCGAATTTCCAAAATTTAAATCACAGAAGCTGTAAAATTTCATTTATATGAAGAAGTCTGTTTTTTTACTACTACTCAGTGTTTTCACTATTCATCAAAAATTGAAGTTCTTCAGAAAATACATAAAAATTTAGCCTAAGATATATTTGATATTCCAAATTTAAAAATTATGTCTATTTTACCAAATTAAAAACATAGAAGTTGGATTAATTAATTAAAAATTAATTCCCATTGTCAGATCAAAAGCGTGTTTTAATAAACAATAATTATCAAGAGATTGACAATTTTTTATGTCTGATTTCAAAGTGAAATTACTTAAAATGACCACAATTGGATGAAATGGTAAAAATATAATCTAATTAAACACTAAAAACATTTAAAAAGATAATCTAACCATATAAATAAATTATATTAAAAGAAAGTTTTGAATTAAAATACAGTATTTTTCACTATTCATTAACAAAATGAACATTATCATAAAAATACCAAAGTATCATTAAAAGTAAATTTTGATGTCCCTATTCTAAAGAAGAATTTTATTTTATCAAATAGAACATATAAAAGTTACTGAAACTAGATTTAAAGAGGGTTCTCCATCAAAAGGTGTTAAATTGACATTTTAAAGAATATTAGAGTATTTATGTTTAAAATTAGATTCATTCACATTTTAAGCCTATAAAATTTATTGGATAAATGTAAAAACATTTAACAAAAATGTATAATCATATTGTAGTTAGTTATTTTCATTCCCACCAATACAGCGGCTAGACGTTAACTACCATTTAAAATAATATTATATCATTATTTTTCAGTATGACTCAGCATTGTGTGCAACATAAGATTTAAAAGAAACTCATTGTTTCAAATCAGGTATGCCATCAAACATAGCATCCCATTTAAAGTAAAATTAATATTTAATTAAAAAATATTAATAAATATGAAAATGAATTATTCTTTATTTACCTGGGATGTTACATCCTTCCCCCATTTTAGTAATTGCGTCCTCACAATTTTATTGACTAATCAAATAAGTGGCGGTATTTATTCCTCATAGAAAGTTTAAATTACCATGTTTCCACTTCAACCATATTGTTTTTCCATAAAACCTTTACCTGATTAATTAAATTATTCCACAACACTTTCTCTCTTCGGTTAAGAATCTGGACAGGTTGTTCCTCATAAGAGAGATTCTCTTCTAACTGAACACCCTCTGGTCTCAAAACATGATATGAATACGACATATACTTCCTAAACATTGAAACATGAAAAACATTGTGTACCTTGGATAAACATGGAGTTAAATCAACTTTGTAGGCAATTGATCCAACTTTATCCAGGATTTCATTAAGTCTAATGAACCTCAGACTCAACTTTCCCTTCTTACCAAAATGCATCACACTTTTCCATAGAGAATATTTGAGAAATATATAATCACCTACCTCAAAAGAGAGATCCTTCTAACTGTTATTCGCATTACTTTTATGCCTTCTCTGAGCTGTTCTTATGTGCTTCTGAATCTACTAATCTTTTTATGCCATCTCTTTTACCAATTTTGGTCCCATCAACTTCATTTTACCTACTTCATCCCAAAAAGCAGGAGTTTCACACTGCTACCCATATAATGCCACAAATGGATCCATCTGTATACTTTAATGAAAACTATTATTATAATAAAATTCAACCAAAGAAAGATGTCGGTCCAAAATTCCTAGGTAATCCATCGAGAAAGCACGTAACATATCCTCCAAGATCTGAATTGTTCATTCTGACTGCCCATCTGATTGAGGATGAAAATATGTACTAAAATTTTATTCAGTACCCAATGAATTCTGAAGGCCTTTACAAAAGATATAATTAAACCTGGGATCACGATCAGATACAATGGAGAGGAGAACTCCATGCAATCTGACTATCTCTTTAACATATAATCGAGAAAGTTGACCTAGAGAAAAAGTATCACTAATAGGAAGGAAATGAGAAGATTTAGTCAATATATCAACAATAACCCAGATTTCATTATTACCTCAAGATGTATTTCGTAATCCCAAAATGAATTCCATGGATATATTTTTCCATTTCCACTCTAGCAATAGTAAAGACTGAATCATCCCTTTCAGTAAATTCCGCTCTGCTTTAACCTGTTGACAAGCCAAACAATTCACTGTAAAATCAGCAATATCTCTCTTCATTATGTCCCATCAGTAATACTCCTGAGGATCTCTGTACATCTTAGTACTTCCAGGATGAGTTCAAAACGGAGAATTATGAGCTTCACATAACAACTCATTCTTCAACTGTGAATCAAAAAGCACACATAATCTCATCCCAAACCTCAAAACACAATCATTATCAATATTAAACTCAGGTAACATACCCTTCTGAACCAATTCTACCTTTTTCTGCAACTCATTGTCTTCCTTCTACACTTGATTAATTATGTATCATAGAGATGATTTCACTAACACCTAATACAAAAGAGAGGAATTTCCTACACCAACAACTTTTATGCCAAAGTTCATCAAGTCTTTAATCAATGGGACTTATTCCAAACATAACAAGGTTAATGTAGCATTACTCTTTCGACTCAATGGATCTGGAATTTTATTTTATTTTCCCAGATGGTAATGGATCATGCAATCATAATCCTTGATTAATTATAGCCATCTTCTCTATCTCATATTCAATTATTTCTGAGTGAATATATACTTCAATCTTTTATGGTCGGTATATATTTTTCATTTTACTCCATACAAATGATGCCTCTAAATTTTAAAAGAAAAAACAACAGCAACTAATTCTAAATCATGTGTATGGTAATTTAAATCATGGGGTTTCAACTAATGTGAAACATAAGCAATTAACTGATCATTTTGCATAAGGACACATCCAATTCCTTTCAATGATGCATCACTGTAGATAAAAAACTCACCATTTTTGGAAGGTAGTGCAAAAACATGAGCATTCACCAATCTTATTTACAATACCTGAAAATAACCATCACATTATTTTTTCCAAATGAACTTAACACCTTGTTGAGTTAACTTAATCATTGATTAGATAACCGTGAAAAATTATCAACAATCCTCTAGTAATAACCTGCAAAACCAAAAAAACTATGGAGATTGGTTATATTTGTGGGTCTTGGATATTATTCAACAACCTTTGTTTTAGAAGGATCAATATTATGCCATTTTTTTGAAACAATGTGACCAAAGAACGAAATTTTTTGTAACCAAAACTCACACTTGCTGAATTTCCCATACAATTTATTTTCTTTTAAGGTTTACAAGACAACCCTTAAATGAATTTCATGTGCCTTTTAGATTTTAGTAAATACCAAAATATAATCTATTAAAACAACCACCATTTATCTCTTGAGTCAACTGATCTATCACTGTAACAAACTATTCAACCCTGATTCCAACCATCTTAGGATGCTGATTTGGAAGGCCATTTCCCTTTGTATTCCTTCCTAGTATAGTTGTCTAGTTTTCTCTAAGTAAAATCATTCTGAACACAAAAATATCTTAGGAGAAGCAACATGGTAATCTATAAATTCTATATCATTTCAATCTTACAATAAATTAATTTAACTATATTATAACCCCTAAAGTTGTCTAAACCGACCTTTGATACCAACAATAAGGACCCAACATAAAACATTACATAATCTTGAATTAAGTTAATACTTCACATTGGGGATCTTTTTAGGTTTATAGCTTTAGAGAATTATGTTATAACATAAAAAACAACATGAATATTACATTTATACACTTCAACTCGGTATCTATTTTTTTTATAAAATAAAAACTCTTTGAAAAAAAGATTCATGTCTAGTTCCATGTTTTAGACAACATGACTTTTCTTTGATCACGTCGTTGACCCTATTCCACTTTATGTCCTATGAAAAACATTTCAAAAACATGGGATAAGCATAAAAAGCTCAGTAAGGGAAACACAAATAAGTAAAACTATTAGTTTTTTAAAACAACAAGTCAACCATGAATACCTTATCATAAGTAATAATTTTTACCTTTATGTAGTAGTAAATACTCATCGCTGAATAAAAGATCATTACTTACCATTTTGTTACCAATATATTACCATACAACCCATAGAAATAGCACATAACATATATAGGTAACTTGGTACATAAACATACTTAAATGGAATAACCATACAGTCGACTTCCTCACATATCCCTAAATGGAATATCCATATGACCAACTTCCATACCTAGTGCATTAGAGGTTATAACGTAACCACCCATCCTGGTTTATTGTGGCACAACCTATCATTTGGTTTATCACGTAACCACTCATCAAATGTCTAAGTACCATTATAAAATCATAACACATAAAATATTAAAAATATAAATATTTCACTAATAACATTACGTTTGCAATCAAAATAAATCATTTCAAGATATTGAAATAATAAATTTATTTCAAAAACCATTTTCAATACCAAAACACCCAAAATGGAATATGGGGTTTCTTTTTCATTTTAAAAACATTAAGTCTTATAGAGGAACCCAACTAACGACTATGGCGGTAGAGAGGTCATTATCACCACAAACATTAAAAACATTCTTTTTGTTGTTTAGTAAAATGCTACAATGAAAAAAGATTCTCTTTGAATGAAATGAAAATTCAAAGGGGTTTATACACTGTATAAAATAAATTTGTCTATAAATCAAAATATGTCTCAATAAAAGGTGATTGAGACGAAGTCCCTTACAAAGATCATTTATTTAAAAAAATAGACCAAATATGTGTATTACTAATAATTACACATAATTAAAGTATAAATAAAATATAAGACATCAAAATTTATTTCATACATAATCATTGCACGAAATAATTAAAAGTAGTATATTATCCTAAATAAAGGAAATTGGGTTGAGATTTTCCCTTACCTCGTGCCCGACTTGAACCGTTCATTCTTTAATTTACTGAATAATATACTTAAGTTAATTTCTACTTTCTTAAAAACCATTTTCAAGTTTTTTATTCCTTTAATATCACTTATTACCTTTCTATAACAAATGGTTAATTATTTGAGTTCATATCGGAAATTTTATCGATGTTCAGAACATGAGTTAAAAAAAGAGCTTGTTATAATTTTAAATTATCCATGTATTAAAAATTTCATTATCTCAAAAATTATATTCATGACTTATATATCATATATATAATATATATCTATTATATATTTTTATTTATAATAATACATAGCATTTTGAGGCAAGAAATGAAATGCACTGTTCATGGAGATGGTAAGCCATACGTACGCATGAACGCTGCATTAATTTATATTTTGTATTTAATGGAAGGAAAAATTAATGATACATAGGTATATTATAATTCCAGTATAATATCATATATATATATATATATAATTTCATTAACTAAATCCTTTATATGTTTCACGTATGGCATAAATGAGTCATATCACTTTGAGGGGGCGGTAGTGCGCACTTCCTCAAATAAAATTATGGTGTTTACCCATTATGGAAACCATAAAGGTGTGATTTAAATTAAAAATACCGAATCATAGAGACAATATAAATATAATATATATCACATATAAATACAGTTCCATCATAATGTCCACCATAAGAGGTGGTAGGAGATAATTGAACAATCATCATTTCGTGAGGTGGTAGTTCATCGTCCATTGAAACAGTATGTTCTTTACCCATTAGATGGTGGTGCGTGTAAGTGGAGTTATAATACTTCTTATAAAAACAACCTAGTGTATTAATGATAGTGGTGTTGTATTAAAATAAAGGAATAAAAAGAGTTTAGGGGGTTGGAGAAGGAAAATAAAACAAAAGAAGTTAAGAGAAGACGTTACCTATAAATTGGGTAACTTCCTTTGGTTAGGACCAAAAGGATTTCTTGAAGTGCCTTCTGACTAAGGTAAGGCTTTTAGGTGGAATAGAGGGATGTTGAGAGCTTAATTTTACATAGTTTGGACAAGATAAGTGGTGTGAGAGGTGTGAGTAATGAGTTAGAAATGAGGGTTTATTATAAGGGGGATGAGGGGATCTTTAGGAAAGTTTGAAAATATTATTTTATTTTATAATGATTTTCGGTTTCTAATGGTCGAAATCTCATTAAAGTTGAAGATAAGATGACTCATGTTATAAATAAAATCATCCAATAAGAAATGGACAATTTTTAGATATTTTTTTATTCTTTATAATATTATTTATTTAAATCATTCATTAATGAGGTAAACATTGCAACATTATTGTGTCAAAAATAATTTTATTTATTTGATGTCTTAATATTTTAAAAAAATACCATGATATATATTTTATTATCTTTATAAGAAATATTTTTAGTCGAAGAGATAACTTATATAACTCCTTGTAAAAAATTATTTACTAAAAGATATATGTTTATGTCATTTTTCTCTTTACTTTAAATTAATTAACATAAAGTGTCATTATCACTCCCAAGTGGCTCTGTGGGGTCCCAAAATCGACCCAAGGATGCCTATGGTTGGAAATGTATCAACCAATAGGTTTAATACAATGTTAGGGTAATTTTATATTATTATAATAATATTTTTACCTTGAATTACCCTATTTACCTTTAAACACGGTAAATATAAGTCAAAAGTTACGATTCACCAAAAAATATTTTCATCTTATTAAACCACATTATGCATACTAATGAAAACCATGTGTGTTTTATTTTTAAAATTCACTTCACATAAGCAGTAAAATTTCATTTAAATGAAGAAGTGAGTTTTTTTAACTACTACTTAGTGTTTTTACTATTCATAAAAAATTGAAGTTTTTCAGAAAAATACCAAAAATTCTTCCTAATATATATTTGATATTACGAATTCAAAAATTATTTCTATTTTACCAAATTCAAAACATAGATGTTGGATTAATTAATTTAAAATTAATTCCCATTTTCAAAACAAATGCGTGTTTTTAGGAATCAATAACTATCAAAAGATTGACACTTGTTTATGTCCAATATCAAAGTAAAATTATTTCCAAAGACCAAAATTGGATTAAAAGGTAAAAATATAATCTAATTACACATTAGAACCAATTAAAAATATAATCTAACCATATAAATAAATTATATTAAAATCCAATATTTTTCACTATTCATTAAAAAATGAACATTATTAGAAAAATACCAAAATTTCATCCAAAGTAAATTTTGATGTCCCGATTTTAAAGAATAATTTTATATTTTCAAATATAGCATATAAAAGTGAAAAAAACTATATTTAAATATGTTTCACCATCAAAAGGAAGTAAATCAACCTTTTAAAGAATATTAGAGTATTTTTGCTTAAAATTAGATTCATTCAAATTTTAAGCCTCTAAGTTTTATTGGATAAAAGTAAAATCATTTAACAAACATGTAAAATCATATTTTAGTTAGTTATATTCATTCCCACCAATAAAAGAGTTAGTAGATAACTACCATTTAAAATAATATTATATTATTATTTTTCAGTATGGCTCAGAATAGTGTGCAACATAAGATTTCAAAGAAATTCGTTGTTGCGTATCAGGTACACCATCGAACATGGAATCCTCTTTAAAGTAAAATTAATATTTAATTAAAAAATATTAATAAATATGTATATGAATTATTCTTTATTTACTTGGGATGTTACATAGAAGGTGAAGATCATCCATGATAGGATAATGATTTCTCAGAGACATCAAATGTATTATGAAAACCGATAATGGTGGACCTTGGAGTTCTTATAAAGAGTACATGTGTTCCTAAAGGTCTCACCTCATCATAGAATATAGATATTTGGTCAAAGTGATAAGTTTTCATTGATATTTATAATCCCTTTCAATTTATTAAACATGTATTGGGAGGTGGTTTACCACATAGCCTTACATACATATTCAAACTAAGAGCATAATATATTCCACATGTCATGGAAGAGGAAATATGTGCATGTACTTTCACATGTTATATACTAGGGTCAGATGAAAATTGAGGGTAGAGCTACCTACTCAGCATAATCGGTGACCATTGAGGATCAAAATGAGATAATGTTTCATGGGTGAGAAATTTCCTCCATGTGTGTTTATTGGAATCATAATAATCTTTTGGTGAGAACCTAGGAATGGTAGAATAAAATCCAAGCTCAGTATCCCCATATTTTTTAGTAGAATTTTTCTTTTCATAATTAAGAGACCCGAGATGGGGAAAATGTTACATATCTTTTTTAGTGATGTAACACTTTTGAATATTTTAAAGAATATATTCAAAGTTAGGATAAAAGTCAGCATAATATTTTTACACCTATGGTGCCTCATTGTTAAAATATTAAAAATATTAAATATAATATATCATGAATATAATTTTTTCTAAAATAATGGAATAACATAGAAATGTTGTCTTAGATGGGAAAACCAAGACAACTATTAAAGAAGAAAGGTGTATTTTACCGTTGGCATTACATGACTTTAATTCATGTTAGGTGTTTTGTTTAAAGTGTAGTCTCTAAAAAATATTTGATAAAATAAATTAAATAAATGAATTTATTTATTTATTTCGAACTTAAATGTAAAACCAAGAAGATTATATTGGTATATCCATATTATGAAAATCTCTAGGGATAGCTACATAACCCTAAGAGATTTGAGGTGGTTTACCACAAGGATAATCATCAGGTGCGATCAGGGAGATTGATGATGATAATAATGAACACAATAAATTCATCTACAGTCTCATGTGGGAGGATGTATTCCCAAACAGAGTTACTAGATCATTCCAATTAAAACAACATAGAAACATTCTTCATTAATGATTTATTTATTCTCAATGTATGATGTTTTTTAGGATTAATCCATGTTCATGATTTCTTCATGGAGATCACAAATTAATCCTTTATAAAATTAATTAATGGATAAATAATTAATTATGATTGAATTATTAATATATTTTTAACCATAATTATTCAACCATATCACTGATTTATATGTCAAAATATTAAGTATAGACAAATCAATGGCCAAAATTCATTTCTCACTTTTTTTTCTTTTCTCCCATCATTCTTAAGACATTCATCGTTGGTATTTCATTTGACTAGTGGTTAAACTATATCTGAGTGATTTTAATTCCAAATTGATCTTTTCACAATTATTTGTTAATATGGGTTCAAATTTGGGAATGAGGGAATGATTGAATCTTGGTAACGATAATTGGAAAAAAAAAATTGGGTCGAATGAGTCCATTTAATGAGTTTTGGAATTTGGGAAAGAGATTGTGACAATAGGGATTTCTTGATCAATGGGTGGAAGGAATATGGAAACTGGTGATGGACCAGGATCAGTTAATCCTAGATCCATGTTTTTTAGGTGTGATTTACAGTTGAAGAATATGAGGAGGTGATATGGAAAGACACACATAAATAAATAAAGATATAAAAAAACTATATATATATGTAGAATATTTTGGAAGAACCCATTTCATGTGGACCCCTTCTATAGTGGATAGGGTTTAGACATGGGGGGTAAATATCACATGCCATGTGAACTATTCATACTCTCTACGACCTAAAGCTAGTGACCTAGAATATACTTCTAGTTACATGGACAAAAACATAGCCAGAATACATGGGAATGATCAGAATACATAGGCAAGGCCAGAGTGAAAGAGTATGGTCCAGAGTACATAGACGCAAACACGACATAACCCCACTTGGTGGAGCATTCTATGTACTTCTTTCAGGGTATAGTGTAGTCATTTTAGAACTCAATATGGTAAAATTATCAACCTGGTTATGTTCCATTTTAAAAACCCTAATATAGAATGGTGTATTATTCCATCCTATGTGTAGGATTAGCAATCCCCAATATGTTATAGTTATGGAAAGAGTTAGGTTTCCCCCTGTATATACTATGATGAGATCTTCTATCATTCATTCCTATGTTTGGTCTAGTATCCTTCTTTTTGACATCATGGGATTGTGATCCCCTTTCTAGTGGGTTACTTCTAATAGTGTTAGAATCCTAGGATGGTAGTGTGTATGTAACCTTACATTGCAACTTGGTGTATATCTTTAAGAAAATTTGGGTTGTTATTGTTCTCTCTCTAATTGAATTACATTTGAAATATTTAGTATACTCTCTTGTTTTTTTATCTTGGGGACTTTGGTATGTCCTTCTATTTGGGTTTTTACTCACCCCTATATAGGATCTTCCCCCACATGTATTGTATTATATAAAAAACCATACTTTAAATGGATTCAAATGAGGACTAGAAGTAGGTGGAGCTTATTTTATCTACAAATATTGATTACGATTTCATGAGTTTTATCATGAAATAACTTCCCTTATTATCAAGATAAACTCTTTTACAGTTTTGGGGGGCTTGTATTTTTCCCATTTATTTTCCATACTTGTTTCGTACTCTAATGTTTTCTTAGTTGTATTCCTGAATGTCTTGTATAATTTTTTTTTCATAATTATACTAGTGTATGATGATTTTTGTGTGTGTAAGAGTACAATAGGATAATCCCTCCAATGTGTGTGATCAAACTACTCAATATTCATTTCTATCCCCTAGCATATTGATGGAGGTAGAAAAAAATTAAATATTGGGTCCAATAATTTGAATACCACACACTATAAAAGCACATGAACTCATTTCAATGTATATATGATTGAATCTCATGCTTGTGAGGTAATTTACTCTCAAGAAATTTTAACATCTTTTGTGTCATGATATAGTTACAAATATGAATATTATCATTATAAATTATTAAATTTAGTTTCATTTGAATTGACTTGATTATAGAAATATGAATATATATTTATTACTTATCATTTAATTTGATTGAGTATTAAGGGTAGTGAAGAGGAGAGATAATAAATTTCAAATGTTCTATTTAATATACAATTTTTATACATGACCATGTACGGGATATTTAGTGTGATATAAAAGATACATGGAGGAAAAATATAGAGAAAGTAACTAACTACTATAAAGATCTATAATGTGGATTCTAAAGAATGGTCTAATATAAAATATGTAGTCATGATAGATTATTTGAATTGTGGTCAATAAATTAGGGGATTATTTTTTAATGAAAAAATGATATTAAAAACAAAATTGTAAATTTCATATAAGCCTTTTTTGTGATGATTTCATATGAATAATATTGATCAAGAAATAAAATATTTACAAGAAAAAAGTGATGGATATAATATTTAATATTGTAACCAGTTTCCTAAACAACCTATGAAGGGGGTTGGTGAAAGTAATTACTAATACACAGTTTAATTTATTAATTATTATACTCATGTTATAAGGAATAATAAATTTTAAATCTAAATTATGGAATTTAGAATACTAGAAAAAAGATAATAAGATGATAGAAAATAATGATTTTAATTTTTTTCCCTAAATATTTATATCCACTGAGTATAAAAATGTTTATACCTTAGTTTACCAAAATAAATAATTCATTGTAATGATTACATGGTTTTTGGTTTCCTTTAAAACAACACTAATTGACACTACATATTACTCACATTTTTTCTATAATTCAAGAAAGTATTTTTTTAAATTAGCATAATGGACATATAATAATAATATAAATATAAAGTAGACACCATAATAGTCTTGGAATAGATATTCATTTCTATATCATAATGTATTTTTTTATATCGTAAAGTAAAATGATCATAAAATCAATACATGATGTTGATGAATCAATCTATATATCTCTCCCCCTTTCAATTTATCATTCTAAAATTTCACACCCCATTTTAATTTATATAAACAATTAATATATATTCACAAAATAGTATTCTTGGATAAGGGATTCTATGTAATCTCATTGACTTTATATACATAAAGAATGTCAATTTTTAAAAATAATCTATTATCCTTTAATAAGTAAAATGGGAATTATATTTACCATTTTATATATTTATATAAATATTTCCATATCATATTCTATAATAAATCTATAAATACCATAGCTTCATTGAAATATAATATAAAAGTTTATAAAACCTTTTATTCTTAAATTATAATGTTTAAAAAAAATTAAAATATTCACAAAAATTATCTCAAAAAATATTAATGAATTATCAAGATAAAATTTTAGTTAACTACTATATAATTCAGGGGGTATAAAAAATAAATTAAAACCTAATATTTATTTGAAAATATAGTGGATTCCAAAGGTTTTCTCCAATGAGGGGTGAAAAACCATGTTTGTAACAATTATTTTTAAAGGGGTTTAAGTATAATCATTTGAAATAAATTTAAGAAAGATAAATAAAATGATATTATAATATCTAGTTATTAATTTTTTATGGGACAAGGGTTTGGATTAAAAAAAATTCAACTATCCTTGTATTTTATTTACTAATTCTTATTTAATTACTAATTACTGAGAGAGTCAAAAATCAAATATCTCTAGCCTTATGTTTATTTTGAATATGATTATTGGTCAATAAATAATTACTATTAATCAATCCTACTTCACATGTGAGTGAAAAGTCATTAGAAAACAACCATGGAATATCAATAATAATCTATTCATTAATCACTTGGGAAAATATCAATAGGGTGAAGGTACTACAAAATAAATAAATAAATAAATCACTTCCTTCCACCAATGTATTAGTAATCACATGATAATTAAACACAAAACATTCCCATAAAATCAAATTTATGTAAAATTAAATGTGATGAAGAATTATTTTTATAAACCAAATAAGAAAACAATTCATGAAAAATGTGAATATACTTTCATTCAATGAAATATATGAACACTGAAAACAAAAATCAACTACTAAAATAATTATTTTATTATATTTAATTAGAGTTAATACAAAAAAAATATTATCCTCTCATTATAATAATCAACACAAATATTTTATCCCTACGTGTTTCATATTATAGTATAATTAGTCTATGAATGAGTAGAAATTATAGTAGAATTTATCTTTTACCAGAAGAAAACTCTCTCCCATTCCAGTCTTAAGCTTCTTAAATAGCTTCTCTATTTATTCATTGATTTCACATAGTTCTTATGAGGATTTATCCTCATTTATTTTGAATATTTTATTGATATATCTAGTTTCCTATAAATATATATTTTTGAACTCGTTTCCCCAAGTATTAGATGATACATTGCTTTCAATATTCCCTATTTCTATATTTAGTTATGTATTTTCATTCAAAAAACCTATCAGGACCTTATTTAAAATCATAATTTCCTAAAAAAATCAAGATCAAATTTTCAGATAGAAGATTTTATTCTCACATGAAATAACTTTTTTTTTAATTTTCCATAGGATTAAATTTTACACATCCTATTTTATCTGATGTTATTCTTCCATAAGTAGGTGAGATAAATTTCTCGATATACTTAATATTATGTATCCCTTTGTGAATCTAATAGTTTTATTTCATATAACCAAATTAGATTTTATATACTAATGATCACATCATACCTATCACATGTTAGGATATTATATTTGAGTATACAAATTCTTACCAATCAATAATTTAGATTTTACATATGAAATGATTTCTTACACATAACCAATCTAGCTATTACACATTCTTAGTGAGTTTTTGAATGTATATTACATACAAGTTATGCTCACTATAAATTTTTAAAAGGAATGGCATAATACTTTCTATATATCTCGGATTTAAATTTATTTTATTCAATTTTATTCTCCTTTAGTTAAAAAAATAAATCAATGAATTTTAAAATTTTGAACATTAATTTTACTCTAAAAATCAGTAAAACCAATTAAATTCATAAATTTTTCAAGTTTAATAGTTACTCATCAAATTTAATGAAATGTTTTTATAATTAAAAAATTAATTAAAACTTAATATATTAATAAATATATGTGAAAAAATTAATTATATATCAATAAAATAAAAAATTAATTTAATGTGTTAATAAAATAGTCAAAAGTGTATTGTATTAAGTATTGTGATATCTCATGAGATATAAAAACCATGGAAAATTCCTCAATAATGGAGTAAAAATTTATTCACTTAAATCAGCCTCGTAAAACAATAGTTCTATTACTCAAAAATCTAGATATATTTCACAAAAACCATGTTATAGCTCATGCAAAATAGCTTTATCTCATTAAATTCCATATATATCTCACATATTATTATTCACTTGGGTGATTTTTCTTTTTCACATATATATAAGAACTAACTCTAAAATTTATTTACTATATAACATTTTTTTCCTTGAAATATACTCTTACAAAATCATTTGTGTTTAAAATAACATTTTACTTAGTCTTACATAAGTATTTTAGTAAAAAAAATTATATTGTCTCATGCGTCAAGATTTTTTGGCATTGTACACAAAATCTAATCTTTCTAAAATATCCATGCGTACCAATATTTTTTATTCTCATACTTTAGAATCACATCATTCTTCTATCAATATTATTTTAAGACTATAAATATTCTATATTAAAATTTTAATATACTTTCACAAATATATCATAATATTATACAAAACAATTAGTTTGAATAATATAATACCTTTTTTAAAGGTTGAATAAAATGAAATATGAAAAAATAAAAAATATAAATTATTTCAAGAAGTATTCCCCTTTATATGTGGTTTTCAACCTCATCATTAGACACTTTATAAAATTTTCATACATGTATTGAAATTATTTCCATGAACCGATAAATCCAAGTCAATTATATAAATTTGATTAAAAATGATTCTTCATAATTATCTCTATACTAACTTTAGTAAAATATCAGTGTTGAAATAAGAGAAAGAGGATTTTAAATTTAAGGAATTTTAATGAAGTTCTTAACATAAAATATGATGGAATAGAGTCTACCCTCTATGTAGATATTCCATATATTTTGTTTAACATATATTCAATATTTAATATCCTCTAGAAATAATTGGGTCTAAATCAACTTTTATATCCAAAAAATATTTAAATATGTTATTTTTAAGCTCAACTATCATTTAATCATAAATTAAACTATATTTTCCCCATTATATACACCTTAAATAATGTATCCATCTAACCTAAAAAAGGGAAAATTTATTTTCTCAAATTAAAACATGTGAAGAGAGTTGTTACATAAAAACCCTCTAAAGTTGAGGTAGGTTCTTCAAATCCAAGGTTTAACTAATACTTGTCAAATAATATTTTTTCAATGTCATTTATTATTTTTTAGTTACTTAACTGGTTCTTCCAATTTTTTGGTTATCTTTATATCAAAACATTTCCAATTAAAGTAAATTAATGACACAAAAACCAATTCTAAAATAATTTCCCACGATAGATTTAGAAAAATAAAATATAAATGAATAACCAAACATACCTATATTATTACAAAAACATTTTATACCCAAATTACTAGTGGAGTTCGCTTAATAATATCCTAGAGACTCTTTAAAAATATTATACAAAATATATGGCAATATGCAATATTTTTTGAAGTAATTATCTAAATTACATGGTATGCCAGTGTGTTTATATTAAATGAGAGAAAGAATAAAGAAGTATAAAAAAATTTGTGTTCTAATGAACTATGAATTACAATGACACCTATAATTTATCAGATATTAAGACCATATATATATTCTTCCATGGAAATTCCATGTATGGATTAAAAAATAGACCATTTCATAAATTCTCCATACGTTAAAACATATGTGATGTATGATACATAACTTATATTAAAATATCTATGATTTTTTATCATTTAGTCACTCATTAAAATGCATTAAAACTCCCATAGACATAATATAATTATGTTTTGATGGAATTTTTATTTGGATATTGTTAGAATAATTTGTAGTGCTCTAAGATATTTCATATCACATGTCACTTTACATATATTATTCCATGTGATATACCTAAATTAAACATAATATACTTCATTATCACATATAGTTATATGAACCATATCATATATAGTTATATAAATCATATAATAGGTTACAATAATTGACTTTTATTGGGAAAAATCCCTCAACATGTATCTCAGTGTTTTTAGGGTGATTGTGTATGTTTACAAAGCAATATTACCATGAATAAATATGGTTGGTATTTCTGAAACATATAATTAAGGTGTCGCAAAGGAGGTATGAGTAATGGAAAAGGAAAATCAGTCAAGGTAGTGTGTTTGCATAAGACTGTTATATAAACCACGAAGCACGCTATGCAAGCCGCATAGAGAAATCAGATCATGGGAGGATCATAGTTTGTGGGAGGCTCATCGTTCACATGAGTCTTTTAATTTGTGGAATTAAGGTGGTTATTTGTTTTTGGAATACATCGGCCTCCATAAAAAAATAAATTTGTTATGCGTATTGTGTAGCACTGTTAGTGGTGAAGGTTGTACCACATCAACGTTTTGGGTGTTTTTTATTAAAATATTTTTGTGGTATTTATTTTCTTGTATAATTTACCCTAATAACATCAATAGAAAGATCAAATTTCATTAAAAAAGACCATTGTTGTTGGAAGAATCTGGGGAAGTCCTAAGTAAATATCTAGGAAGAATTCCATGTAGGAGAAGAGTTTCATGAGGGAGAAATTCAATAAAAGATAATATCAATATAAATAGTGCATGGAATTTGTTTTTAGGGTTTAGTAGATCACAAAGAAAAATGATTTTTAAATAATTAGTTGTTTCCGGATGCATCAACCATCCATAAATATGAGGTGGTCCATGAAGTAAAGGCTTTCCACAAATCACTCACGCTATGCGGTGTAAGGAAGTTTACATAGTATGAAGTATTGTTCATGGTGAGTAAAAGAAATATTGAGAAGGGACTAAAATAATTCATGAAAGAAATTTACACAAAGTAATAGTACTTGAAAAATAGGGACTTCAATATTGAATATTCCTACAATTGAGGATGAATTCATTATTTATAAATAAGGGACCTACATATCCATAAACTATGTGTGGATCCTTTCCAAAGTTGTGAACAAATGAAGAGGAAGAAGGTGATCCTTTCCATAAGTAGTGAGATATCGAAAGAGGGTTAATGGGTGACCATTGGAAAAGCAGTGAACTGACCCTAAACATTGCAAAGTCAATAAGTCTGGGAAAAGAATTGATCTAGCTCAAACCCTATAATTTTGTAGTGAGACTTAGTGGATTTGGTACATTAGTACATTTTCATTGTATACTCCCTAGACGTAGCCTAATGAGGGTGAAACAAGTAACAATTTCCAGCTATGGAAGAATAGAATCCAACACTTCTTTAGGTCATTGTGTATGGATGTATTTACAGCTGAAATGCATGGTATTTTGGCCAGTATGTATAGAAATTTTTTATCATAAGAAGAACATATATAATTTTTTATTTATTCCAAAGGAATTAATGATTTTGGGGGAGCCCTATCGAATGAAATCTATACAAAGGTGATGTCATGTAATTCATCACATTCTATGTGGGAATTTTTGTAAATATTTATAAGGGAAAATAAAAATTGATAGAATAAAAATTGAAAGTCTTATGAAATAAGTATGTGAATATGAGAATTCATCCTAAAGAATATTTCGATTAATTCTTTGAATGAGTGAGTATTATTCTATAAAACTTGCATGGTATCAAAGAAATTATTTAAGATATAAAGATTATTAAGAGTATCTTGATAAAAATACCACCATGGTTTAATCTAAATGTTTTTTATTGGAAGATAATGATCTGAAGAAGCTGATGATGGATAGATTGCATAGTAATCTTGTTTCGTGTGAGATGAGAAATGATGATAATGATTCTATGTAAATGGGGAAGTCCAAAGAAGTGGAACAAAAGGACATGAATAATATCACTATTTTAGATAGTTTGGATGAATACAATGTGGATTATGTCATATCATTTGTCTCCTCAAATATGCCAAAATTAAGAGGATAGTTCAAAGGAAGACTTTCACTTACATGCTTTTGATGTTGAAAGATTGAAAGTTTTGAAGAAAATTTTCCTAATATGTTTCAAGATGATGAATAATACAATGATTAAATTCTCAAGAATAAGTATTTAACCAATGTGAAAGGAAGTAGGAGTACCAAGAATAATTTCTTAATAATGTAATTTTCTTTCAAAAAAATACGACAGTTTAGAAGAATACAATTCAGAAGAATTGGAAGACCGTAAGGATCATGAATATGGAAATAATGAATATATATCATATTTATTAAATAATTATGATTTATTAATTATAATATCACATTTACCATCTTACATTCCAATCCATTGAAAAATGATAAAGTCACTCATGTGTAAGTGTGGACTACCACCTCCATGAAGCGATGTGATAAGAATTTCATTTATGCTTCAAATTGATGGTAATAATAATTGATTTAATGATTATATATGATATTTATTTTAGGATTAATATTCTTGAGATTATTTTAATGTAATCAAAGTATAAGTACTATAAAATTAATTTGAAAATTTGTATAAGAAAATAAAGAATTTAATATCTGAAACAATGATAATAATGAAATATCAATGAAAATGTGAGTAGATGATATTAGAGGATCATATATGATATTATTAATATGAATAATGTTCTATTATAAATTAAAGACATATTTTCAAAACATATACATGATTTTAATAGGAAAAAACTAAGGGAAAATTCGAGGTAAAAAATTTTAGATAAATTTACACTTTATTGATACATATTTGGTATTATACACCTATTTACTTTTATGTGGTCTATATAATCCATATTTTATTTATTTAATGTGAATATTTATTTATAAATGATTAAAAATGATTCAATTCAAGTTATTCATTCAATATTAATGGTTAAAAAGAATATGATCTTATTTCTCATTAGACTAGGTATATTTTTCTTCCATGTCTATAATTTTTAAAATTGTTTTAAAAAAGTGTTTTGTATTAATAAAATAATTTACTAATGATATTTTACATCATATTTTACTTTTTAATTTTTTAAAGGAAAATATCTATTGTTTTATGAAATGGTAATTTTTGAATTTCAACACAAAAAGTCAAAAGGAAGGTTTTTAACGTATAGGTCATTAACATCCTTTCCCACTACCATAAATTTAATAATAGTATTTAGATTATTCTACTATATTTCAAGGATTTAGAAAATAAAAATTTAATGAAGACTAATAATAAAATTGTTTCGTTCATTTTCATCTTATTCATTAAAATACTTTATTTTACTATAAAGTCTACTTTTTTTGTTATATATCATCTATTGATTTATTTTTTTGTTATTATATTTCTCCTGAAGCATTGAGTTTATTATGTTCATTATAAATTACATTTATCACAAATATCCTTATTATTTGTAACATATATATTATTATATCCTTAAACCATATACCATATATATATAGCATTTTACTTTGAACATTATTTTATTTACTGAAGAAATATTTGTATTATATATCCTTAATAATTAGAAATATTTTTTTGATAATTCATTTGTTTATGAATTAAATTTATCATTAAACTTTCCTGGTACAAGGTCTTGGTGGTAAAGATACTATGATTCCAAATATCATGACGTATGATATTAAAATTTCCTTCATTTATAATTTAGTTATTATTATCCATGAGATTACTACATTGATATTATCCATGGACTCATTTCATGCTTAAGTTATTGATTAAATGAAATGTGTTTCTAGTTTTTTACCTCACTATATTGATTTTTCATTATTTACTCGTGATAGAATCCACTGTATATAACCAATATTTAGTACTTGATATTACCCTTTATTATTTTTTCCTTATAATAGGAAATTAACTATAAATATTTGAATGAGTTTCAAGGATGCCAAACATTTTCTCTTGTAATGATTAAAATTCTATATAAAATGTAAAATGGGAATGATATATGTATATAGTTATTCAAAACTACTATATTGATTTTTGGTTTATGGTTAGATACCTTTTATCTTATTCAAATGTAATAAAGTAGCCACTGGCTCTAGGATACAGGAGTTGGGGTTTTTATATAAGGGAAAAACATAAAAAACTCATGAAACAAAAACAGGTTATGTAATCATGTCTTATATCATTTTGAAATAGAATTTCATAATGGATTCCATGAAAAAAGGGATTAAATCAACCATGTATTTTTAATATAAATAAATAATCATATTATATGAAAATAAAGTCCAAGTGAAATAAATAATTTCAAAGGAGAAGAGAAATAATTTTGGAAATATTCATTTCAAGTGGGGGTTTTAAAAAATTTATAAAAAACAATAGAACCAAATAAAGGTAATAATAATAACCATAGAACCAAATAAAAAATAAAATTATATTTCATAATAAAATGAATTTTTATAGAAACCATGTAATTTAAAAAACATTTCATTTTATTATACTCGAAATGAAGTGATAAAATAGATAAGTTCCCATTAATCATTTTTTACGAATTTATTGAGAGGGGAACATTTATAACATGTATATACCTATAAAGGAAAGGTTAATTAATCCTTTCATATAAATATTTGGGATATATATACATAATATAAAATAATTAAACGATAATAATATAGGGATAAAGTGAGGTAATGGGGTAGAAATCATTATCAAAATAAAATAGGGTGGTTTGGAGTGATCCCTACCTCATATCTAGAGTAATTATGCACTCTCAATTGAACTATTGAATAATAAAATTATATTTATTAAATATATAATTCATAAAATTTTATACCTATATATTATTTACTACAATTATATTATGGTCATTTACAACCATTTCAATGAGATTTAAAATTTAATTTCATTATTATGAGGGTGTTCATTTTTATGGTTCCAAGGTCAGATAACTTGTTTTTAATTATTTAAGTCATTTTTAAATGGGAATTCAAAACCAAAAATGAAATGAAATGATATTAATTTCCTTCCATAAATTTTAATGGTACCAAATATCTACACGTTTTCTTAAATAGGGATGGTACTTTTAGTAAAAATGTGAACATTATACGGTTAATTCCATTTAGCGGTTTTAAATAACACTGAGAACTAGATTAATTTTTTTAATTTACAGGTTATTAATACAAAAAATATATAAAATACGATATAATATACTTATTATATTTATATTTAATAATAATAATTTTTCTCTATCCATCCTTGTTGGCAGTGGAGAAAACAAAATACATTTTTTATGGAGGTTGTGAACCAACCACATTATGAAAAACATTTTCTTTTGAGAATAAAATGAAGGGATAACATAAGAGGGATATTTCACCATAATAATAAAATATTATCATATTTAGGATATTTATTCTACTATTTATAGGTGGATGAAAATCATGTTGGGTACGTAGAAGACAAATAAAATTAAAAGAAGTTTAGTTGATAACTTACATCTACCTTTGGTTATCTACTCTTAGGATACCCCTTAAGGCACATTGGAAGTGTATTTGATGAGGATAGTGATTCTAGGGACATGGGGAGTGAGATGAGGAGGGATATGGATATTGTTTGGTTATGCTACAATTATTATTAAGTGCACGGAAAAGGGGTGGTATTTATAAGGGGTGAGATGTTTTTTTGAATATTATATACATTAGTTTAATATTTTGGATAAAGAAAACCAATTGGGATTAATATTACGAATATATATAATAAATGGTGTATGTATGTTGGAATTTATGGGTTCTTGAATCAGACATGACTCATAAAATCATGTATTTTTATTATAATGTTAAATATTGTGTTTTTTCATATTTCATTATTCCTAAAAAAAATCAAATGTTTTTAAAAATAATGAAAAATCACCTTAAATATTTTTCAAAATTTGGACAGAAAATATGAAATAAATTTTCAAAAAATAATTTTTAAAATAAATGAAATTTATTTTTTATTTAAAATCCATATTTGTTTGAAAATATCCATTTTAAATATTATAATAAAATTTCCAACCCATTGAAAATTATTTATGGGATCAGAAAATTATACTATAATTATAATACCGATTAATATTTATTCATAAAACCATTTTATAAAAATAAACTATCTTTTAAATCATTATATTTTTAATAATAATGAAAAAAACATTTATGTTTTACGAAAATAAGAATTCTTATTTTATGATTTTTAAAAAATTATTCACTTGTTTATGATTTTAAAATATCATATTTTTATTTAATAAGATACTTAAATATTATTTTACACTTACATAGGTAATGATACTTTTCTATCTATCTGCTTACTATTCCATAAGGCCATATTACTATTCCAATGGTCATATTACTATTTCAACACTTAGATTACTATGTCAACTGATAGAATTTTAACAGTCATATAGGTTCCCTATATTCTATAAATACATCATATTTCATTAATTTTAATCCACTTATATGTTCTCTCAAGGATGCATATGTATTTTAATTTTTAATATGAATATTTCTTTTCTAATGTTCTACTTCATTTCTAGAGTGTTTCTCATGAGTAGAATTATTTCAGGGGATTGAACATATCCAAATTTTGATATTTTAGATATCTTATTTTCTATTTTTATCCCATTTCATTGTTTTCAATTATTGTGCCTATATTTATTCTATTAATTTAGTGTTCAAATTAATATAATCAAATTATGTTTGTTTTATCATATCGTTCATGTGATTTACATAATAATACATTACTAATTATGACATGTTTACATATGAATGGAAATTACATTCATAAAAATTACGGGACATTAAAATATTACCACCATTAAAAAAAGATTCCTTGAAATTTAATTTTTTATATTACGGTGAAAATATTTTAGGGTACTTGTTTTTCATTTCATCTTATCGTCCTTATATCACCTCTTCAAACTTATGGTTTTTTCATAAGATATTTACTAGGTAAGTTGTAATTTTGTGAAGAACATTGTCTCTACCTTCATATATTTTTAATGATTTATCCTCATATGAGAGATAATTTTGAAACTATACAACCTTTGAATTTATCAAATTTGAGGGATCTAGTATGTACTTATTTATGAGGGATACATGGAACATGTCAATTATTTGAGATAGGGTAAGTGGTTGCACTGGTTTTTAGGCCACAACATCCTTATGATCAAGAATTTCAAAGTCTTCAATGTTCCTTGGACTTATATTTTATGTTCTTCCCAAATATTATGAATATCATAAATGTATATGTGTGGAAAAAAAACATTATCCATAACCTCAAACTCTAGGTCTCCTCAAAATTTTTCAACATAGCTCTTCTATTGAGTTTGAGAAGTTCTGATGCGTTGCTCAGTGGTGTTGAGATTTTATACTATTTCATTGATGATTTTTTGTCTCAATTGATTGCATTCAGTAACTTCATTCTAGAAAACATGTGTTCTAAATGTAATCACATAAATGGATTTTTGTGGAGCCATTTAGATACATGATTGGATGTTATTATACGACGAGAGTGCGACCATAGGAAGATGCTGATCCCATAATCTATTGAAGTCTATATATCATACTCACAATATATTCTCAAGTGTCTAAAATCTCTACTCATATTTTCCATTAGTTTGTGGGTGATAAGTTATAATGAAGTTCAACTCGTTGTTTACTGTATGATAGTGAATTTTAAATACTTTAGAGGAAATCCTTGGATGTTGATCAAATATAATTGATATTGGTCTTCTATGAATCATAACCACTTCCTTTATCTATATAATTTCATATTGATCAAGTGATAAGTAATCTAGAATTGTATTGAAGTGGGTAGCCTTTTTTAAAAGATCTGTTATAACCCATATAGCATTATATTCTCTGGATGTATTCATATGTAATATCCTAACCTTTTTTGGTGTTGACTTACTCGTAATTTCAAGAACTCTTTGTCCTTAATTGAGTACTTCTTGTTTGGGTTATGAATTTGCGTCTGTTCGGGTGGAATTTTGAGAGAAGTGGGAGAAAAAGGGGGTTTTCACAATTGGAACATGATTAGACCAAACAATTTTCCCCAACCCAAGAAACCATAAAACCCTAGATAGTGGGGGTTCATACAGATGGTCCATGGTTTTTCAAACCATGATCCCTAAAAATAGAAACTGTGCACCCCTAAAATAACAGACACATGGTTGGTGGATAGTTAGGGAAAATTGTTCCCCCTACCCAAGAAACTATGTGTGGTTTTTAAAGTAACCCGAAAATTATATTTTAAAATACATCATCATCATGTAGATATTTATTCAAATAAAAACAAGATAGTAGAGAGTTCAACCCACGAAACCCTTGGAGCCAAGAGACTGAACTAAGGAGGTCTAAAATGACGAAGCATGTGCGCGTCCCCCCTAATTAGATTGACCCCCGCAGGCTTCAAGCTAACCACATTATGCAAGAAAATATTCTCAGATCTAAGGACATCATACGAGGCCAAGTAATCAGCTACATTGTTCCCCTCCCACCATGTGTAAACCACTTGAGTGGTGTTGTTGAGAAGACTTTGACACTTTCTAAAAATGTAGTTGATCGACCAGGGGGAGACGACAGAGTCATGCATGGAGTTGTGCACTAACAATGAATCTGATTCAACTTCAAAGATATCCAAATTTCACTGGTTACATAAAGTGAGTCCGGTGAGTAGCGCCATGGCCTCCACCTGAAGAGAGGTCCCCTGACCGAGTTTGATAGAGAAATCCAAGTAGACAGACCCATTTGCATCACGCACCACTCCTCCCCTGCACATAACTTCCAGTACACACGAGCCGTCAGTATTAAGTTTCAAGCCCTTTAAAGGATAGCTACATAGGACCTAGTTACCCCTAACGCAGCTGCTTTTAAGATGATAATCCCAAGGATCAGTTCTCAGATCTGCATCTCTCCAGGTTTGTGGTTTCTTCCCAATTGATTTCTGTCACACATCCATTCTTCTCCCATCCTTTGAAGGGTTGTTCTTATTTTTTATGGGTTATATAAATATCTAGTTTTTTTATCTATAAATTGGATAGATGATCTTGATCTAGAATTAAAGTATCTTTATTTGTTCAATCTTGGATTTAGGTTTTAGTTCTGGATCTCATTCTATATGATAGTTCCACTCAAATTGAGGATATCTATTGGTGGCCATTCGTCATTGTTCATGAGGTAGGTGGTCTAAAACTCAAATACCATAGTATTCAGTATTAATTACATGTATCCTATTGTATAATTTTTAGAGTTCAGTTAGTTATTGAAATTCCAAGTTGAATAAATTAATTATTTCAATTGATTAATTGAATAATTGGGGATTTTATTTAATAAAAGAAATTCTGAAACAAGGATAATTAAATGGTGATTTAATTATCAAAGTATTGAATTGGAAAATTAGGGATGATTAATTATTTATTTATTTTTCAATTTTTTGAATTTTAAATCTAGAATAATTAATTGGTGAATTAATTATTAGATGTTGAGTTTGTGAAATAGTTATTTAATTATTTAATTGATTATGAAAAGGGATTAAATTGATTAATTGGTAAATGAATTAATGGGAATTGTAGGGAGATTGACATTTTGATTGAGATAATATATAATATAATTAATTATTGGAGATTGTTTTGATTATTTAATTTTTTGAGATAGAATAATTAATTGAGAAATTAATTGGGGATATTAAATTGATTGAAATTAAAAAAATAATTGATGAATTAATTGGGGTTATTGAATTTTTCATATTGGGAATAATTAGTTGATGAATTAATTAATGGAGTAATGTTTTTATTTAATTGTGAAATTAAATAATGGAATTTAAGGTATTAATTAATTATTAAATAAATTAATTTGATTGATGTGGTTATTTAATTGTTGAATTAAATTTCCAGATAGCGTTAAATTAGACAATTATATAATCAATTAATGGAATTGAAATGAAAAATTAATGGAGAATTATTTTAAGTGATTGGATGCGATTAATTAGTTATGGAAAAAATTAATATAATCAGGTGATAAAAAATAATTGGTTAATTAATTGAATGGTTTTAGTTAGATTAATTAATTATGAAATTAATTAATGGAAATTATTTGGATTAATTAGTTGGTAAAGAAATTAATAGATCTAATGTTATTATTTCTCAGTTGTATTAATTAATTAGATAATTAATTAATGGTGAGTTTTGGGTTGAAGTAACTGAATGAGTTAGATTAATTAATTAGTGAATTAATTAATGAGGGTTATTGTGATGGTGAAATTGAATGAATTGGATTAATTTATTTTTAAATTAAATAATTTAAATTATTAGGACATTGAATTGAGAAGATTTAACAATTAATTGTTGTGTTAATTATGGGACAATGAGATTTTAAAGTTGGATAATTAATTGTTTAATTAATTATGATGTATTGAGATATATGATTTGAGATAATTAATTGTAGAATTAATTATGAGTTATTGATATTTTTTTATTTGAATAATTAATTGTTTAATTATTTGTAGGATATTGGGTTTAAGGATATTTATTAATTAATTGATGAATTAATTAAATAGATTGACATACTTAATTAATTGGGGAATTAATTAAAGGATTTTATATGATAAATGAATTATTTATTTAGTAATTAAATTTTTATGATTAATCAATTGTTGAATTGACTAATAGAATTGAAATGATTAATTAATTGATTAATTAATTAATGTAATTGATATGATTAGTTAGTTGTAAAATTAACTATAGAAATTTATGTGATTAATTAATAATTGAATTAATTAATGATATTTGCGTGATTAGTTAATTATTGAATTAACTAAGTGAATTGATGTGATTAATTAAATGTAGAATAAATTAATGGTATTGACGTGATTCGTTAAGTTTTGAATTAACTAGTCGATATACATGATTAATTATTTGTTGAATTAATTAAAGGAAATTGATGTAGTTATTTAATTGTATAATTAATTAACAGACTTGCATAAATTAATTTATGAATTAATTAATGGAAGTAGTTGTGGTTCATTGTGGTAAGGGATTAATTTTTTTTAATCATGGGTGTCAAATAGGGTATTAGACATGAGGATATAGGACCAATAAATAATGATATAGATAAATGATTCAGATTTGGGGTTTTAGAAAAGGAGATATACACCAATGATGTATATGAAAAGATGAGAAATGGGGTGAGAGACTTGGAGTTCTACACCAAAGATAAGTATTTCTATACTGTTGAGAATTAGGGTGTTAGACATGACATTTTACACAAATTATATATACACATGATTGAGATTTGGGGTGTTAGACATGATGTTCTACACAAATTATGTATATACATGATTGATATTTGGGGTGTTAGACATGGCGTTCTACACCAATGATAAATTTTAATGAATGAGATATGTGGCGCTAGACATGGAATTATACGCCAATAATAAATATGTACGATTGAGAATTAGGGTATTAAACACGGTGTTCTAAACCCAAAACATCAGCATTGGAAAATGGTTCCAAGTGGCTGTAATCACGAATTTAAAAAGAAATAGATAATGAAATACCATTTTATGAAATGAATTTGTGAATTGAATATGTAACATGGTTCAGAACCGGTGTGGTCTAAAGCAATTATTGAGGTTCAGGTGTTCTTGGGAACCTGGGGGGTTTATGCGGTTAAATAAAGGATAATTGAATAAATGTAAACTATTTACTTTATTACTTGTATTTTATTTTTTATAAAACTGCATACACTATTATTGACTAGAATTTTTTTAGACTTCATTTTTGGTGGTCTATTGAATTTTAATCACACCTGAGTCGGGCTGATTGATTGGTACCCGGATAGAATTTATTATTGCAGGATAGGTTAATTGAAAATGTCTTGTGTCAGATGAATGATTTTGGGATGGAACATGGATGATGAAACTGAACATGGTTTAGGACACGCTTAGAGGATTTTTCAGTTTATTTATTTTGGGTTTTTCATATTAACACTTGATATGTACTTATCATTGTATATATATTATTCTGGTTCAAAATAGTATTTCCAGTCTTAGTCATATTATGAAACAATATTTAACTCCACAACCCCATAAGCCTAGATCCAGTGCACTATTTTAATATATTGGAATGATTACAAGGAATCATGTTCCGAAGTACCAATCGATTTTTCAGTCTTGGAAAATAGTTTACATACATGAACTTTACTTTATAATTTTTAATATAAAACACCTTATAGATAATCCTTTGGGAATTCCCTTGTTTCCCTATAATAACCCTTCATATCAATCATAAAACACTTCTTAGCATCCTAAGAAAATAAGACATAAGAAAGGGGTGAGATTATATTCTCTGTAAGGATAAGCAATATAATAGAAGCTATCATAAATAAGCATAAACTTTTATGGAAAGCTATAAAACTGAAGAACAAACCTTTTAAACATAATATTCAGTACAATAGAGAAAGAATGAATCAAATAATTCTATTTAAAATTTCACATGGATATTCTAATAGTCGAATAATCACATGAAATATAAATAACTAATCTCATAATGAGGGAATGCATAATTTCGGACATTTGAAACATACCATCGAGACCTAGGCCAATACTTCTACAAATAAATGGTTATGGCCTCGACCAAATCCAAATATGAAAATAAATGGGAAAGGCCTCATCCAAATACATATATAGTCTATCTCAATAGAACTAATGATGCATCAAGGGGATATAGTAGGCCCTTCCCATCACTTATTAAGTCCAATGCATTCCTCATATTAAAAGGTTGAAACATAACATAAAAATTTGTATTAAAAATAGTAAATGAAATGTTAATACATTAACCATAAACCATGAATTGTATAAAAATAGCACATCCACATTCCAAAATATCATAAGAAATTCAATACAAATGGAAAATTTTATTATAATAAATAAATCTCAATTAAGCATAAAATCAAACAAAGTATGTTGATATAGATGTATATAATATAATAAAATCATTAAAAATATTGAGATAAATATCCCTTTTTTCTTTAAAAACATTAAATGTCACACAATTTATAAAAGAAGTCATTTAAAAGATATTTTTGAATCAAATTTTACCATACCACTTTGAATATTTTTAGAGGAATTAACATTTTAATATATTCATGTCCATATAAATAAATCCTTACAACCATTTTGAAAACATTGACATTAATGAAAAAGGTTTAGAAGAATAAATAATTAAAACATTTAAAATGACGTTTTAGTTAATGATTACCTTACTTAAAACCTTAAAAATATTCCTTTTGAAAATATTTTTAATAAACATGGACATGAATGTTAAATATATCTTAGTAAATACTAATGCATAATCATTCTTGAATACTAATTAGATATCAAAATTAACCCTTATCTTAGGCCTGATACTCTTCGTATATTTTTCAAACTCATGTATAATGTTTTTTAATATATTATTAACTTTTATCAGAATCATAATAATATTTATGATGTCATATATTATTATTTTATGACTTTATATTACCCATTTATTAACTATTCCAAGTTAATGCAAAATTTTGTGTAATAATATCTTTGTTTATCCTATATGTTTTGATGTGTTATTCTTGATCATATTACTTAGATCATGATTTACTTACTTCCAGAATGTATAATATTATTTTTATATCATATATTTTTATAATATAAATATATATAATAGTTAGATATATGAAATTTAATACACCATTCATAGGGACGGTAGACCATACATATGCATGAATGTTGTTTCCATTTTTTTATCATACTGAATGGAAGTAAGTGAATGACATATATATAAATATATACAGACACACAGACACACATATATATATATTTGAACATGTATTTTTCTAGTAACCTTATTATATCATATATTTCCTAATTATATATATATATATATATATATATTATAATCATTCTTATATGGTGAACATGGATCATGAGTCTCATCGTGTTTTGGAGATGGTAAGTTGTACGTATGCACAGGCGACAGTATCGTTTCATTAATGGTTTAGTGGTATGGATTTGGATGTAGTATTAATTTTACAGAAATAATAACATGTTATATTTATTATTTAATTCATTTTTATTCATCATTATACCCATCGAAATAAAGTATATATGAGAAACAGTTTACACCACAACCTGGAGATGGTAAGTCGTACGTACTCAAGAATGGTGCAATTGTTTTTAATAGGATGGTTCAATGGAGGAATATGGTATTAATATAATAATAAAAACATATATGCTTATATTATATAATGGATTTATTCTTTTATTATGTTAAAAACTCATCAAGAGAAATTATAGGAAGAAAAAACCTTGAAAGAAGGGATAAAGTGATTACCTCTTCTTCGGGTTTCCCGTTTTGATTTGCATAAAAGGACTTCTTAGGATGGTTTTGTACCCAAAGGGTGGAGTATAGGATGAATTAAGGGATGTTGTGAGGAGACAATTACTAGTGTTGTCCGAGCCATATGGTCTTGGAGGTGTGAATTAAATAGAAGGAGAAGTGCCCTTTTATAAGAGAGGTGAGTGGCACTTTAGGAAAAGCTTTAAATATTAATTTATTATAAATTGAGTTTCACATTATAATAGCTCCAAAGTTATTTATTTAGAGTATAAGACGATGTGGGGTCTAAATACTCTTAGAAAATTATTTTTAGGCAATTTTAGGTCATTAAATTAACCTTATCTTTTTGGATTAACCCTTAGATAAATAGTTTAACTCTTACCATGTATTATTGTATTTTTATACTATAGGGTTAATATAGTTTCAATAAAATGACAATAGAAACTAAAGTGGTGAATTAATTAAATTTTTAACATTATATAATTAATTTTTCCTAATTTCATAGTTTTAGGATTTTAATATCATTTAATAAAATAGTATTTGTTTTAAAAACTCATTTATGTCCATCTTGACACTATTTAGAAATTGATTTTTTCTAACTAATAAAAACATGATTACTTAAAGAAAAATACATTAAATAAAATATAAAATATAATAGTAATCTATAAAATTCATCTATGATATAAAAAATTTCAAATTACATTTGTTTTAATATTTATAATATCATTTATTTGATTCTTTCCTTAATAAGGAAACTAATGCATCATTATTGTGTTATAAATAAATTTTATTATTTAATGTCTAAAAATTTAAAATAAAATACCATGATTTAGAAAATATGTATATATTTTTCATTACTATTTTTAGATGAATATATCACATATATTACTCGAATTAAAATTTTTTTAGTAATAAGATACATGTTTTGGTTTTATTTCCCTTTACTTTAAATTAATTATTATAACATGTCATTTTCACACCCAGGTGGCTCCATGGGGTCCTAAAATAGACCTAATGATGTTCATGGTCAGTCATATATCATCCAATAGGATTAGAACACATGTTAGGGTAGTTTAATATTATTATAATATTATTTTTGACCCTTATTTACCTGATTTACCCTTTAACCATGGTAAATAAAAAAATTACTAAAGTAACTATTCGTAATGTCAAAAAATTAAAGGTACCTATTTACAAAATTCTGAACTTATGATTCCAAATATGGAATATATTTTTCCAAATTTAGTACATCTAGTTGGAATAAATTAATTTAAAATATATTCCCATTGTCAAAACAAGAAAGCGAATTCTGAAGAAGTAAAAATATCAAAAGATTGAAACGTGTTTATGCCCAATTTCAACGTGAAATTACTGAAAATGAACCAAATTGGATTAAATTATAATAACATAATCTAATTATACTTTAAAACACGTGAGAAAGATAATCTAACTATATAAATAATTTAGATGAAAAAGAAGTTTTGAAATAAAATGTTGTATTTTTCACTATTCATTAAAATATTAAAGTTATTAGAAAAATAATAAAAATCTATCCAAACTAAATTTTTATTTACCACTTATAAAGAATAATTTAATTCTATCAAATTGAATATATACAAGTGTAAAATATTTTATTTAAAAAGGGTTCTCTATTAAAAGGTGGAAAAAATATATTTTTTGAAAAATACTTTTTTTGTACAAAAAATTGAATTTGTCATTTTATTAGGTATAAGAAACACATAAGATGAATGTTAAAATTATATAGAATATTTAAAATTCAAATGTGGTTAATACTATTCATAACCGCTTTTTTAAATAGCTAGTTTGATTGGTCATGGTGTGCTCAAACTCGGTGTTTTGTGTAGCACAACCTAATGAATTATTATGAAAAAGCATACCATGGAAGCATGCGGTGTTAAATTATCCCCTCCTTCAATAAATTTAATCCTCTCAATTTAAAATCAGAATAAAAAACTATGGATTTGACTTTTAAAAATATATTTATTGAAATCCAACATAAAAAATTGATTAATGAGACCTCCTGTAACATCCCAAGCTTCCACGGTGCGTTTCCCTTTGAATAATGAAATTGTTTGCATTGTACGCAACTTCGAGACTCTAACACACCGTGACTAATCAAAGCAGCTGTTATGAATAGTAATACCCAATTTTTGAAATTTTATAAATTTTATCTTTCAAAATGGACTTCATATTTGGATTCAGAATATCGAAAATAGCTAAGGGTGAATTTTTGGTATTTTTCTAAAAACTTTCAATTTTTGATGAATAGTGGAAAAAAAACACTGTGTTATGGTTTAAAAATGATTTTTTATTTAAATAATTATTTATTTCATTTAAATTTATTTAATGTAAAAAAAGATACATAATACCTATATAAGTTCAATGTAATTCATTGAAGTTAGTTTAGAATAATCTTAGATATATAAAAATTATATTGAAATTTTCACCGTCCTTTACCCACCTCCTAGGAGAATTTGGAAATTCACATAAAACATAATTTTACCGCTTCTGTGAGTGGAATTTCGAAAATCTGAGAGACACGATTAATATCAAGTAGTAAAATTTGGTTCAATAAGATAAAAATAATTTTTGGTGAATAGTATCTTTTTACTTTTATTTACCACGGTTAAAAGTAAATTGGGTAATTAGGGGTAAAAATGATATTAATATTACCCTAACACATGTACTAATTCTATTGGACAAGTGTATATTGACCAAAAACAACCATAGGAATAAAATATTATCATTTAGGTCCTCTTGGATTAGATTAGGACATTTATTATTATTTAATTCAAAGAAGAGTTAAAAGAGTTAAAATCAAAGTTTAATAACTAAAACATTTTTAATATAGGGTTATACATAAGATAAATTCAGTTATAAATAGTCACTAGAAATATAAATAGATTCCCTACATAATTGTATTTTATTTATAATTTTTAGACATTAAATAATTTAATTTACTTATGACATAATGATTATGCAGTAATTACCGTATTAATGAAATACTAAAATAATTGATATTATAAATAACAAAATAAATGTACTTTGAGACTTTTTATGAATTAAACGAATTTTATAGGTTAATATTACATATTAGGACTGATTATATAAATTTTTTTCAAAGTAATAATGCTGTTATGAAATTATCAAAAACAAAATACCCAATTGTGTCAAAATTGACATAAAAGAGTTTTTAAAACAAATATTATATTATTAATTTATATTCTATTCCTAAAAATCTAAGGTTAGGCCCAGAGACTTATATCATGATATTTGTATCATTAATGGACCACTTAGGGGTCACTTGGATTTATATAGTATTTTTATTAACTATATAATATAAAAATACAAAGTGACATGGTAAATGTCAATCTAATTAACTAAGAGTTAAAACTAAAAGATAAGGTTAATATAATGACTCAAACCTGTCTAAAATATATTGGTTGAGTTTTTTTGTACCTATCCCCACATTAAAATTTAAATAATCCACTTTGGAGCCATTATAAACCGAATATGAATATATTATAAAATATTATTTCTAGCTTTTCCTAAGGTTCCCCTCACACCTCTTATAAAAGGACACTCCCCCTTCTCTCAAATTCATACCTTAAAATCCTTTTGGTTCAGCAAAAATCTGCCAAAATATCCTCTAAACTATACTCACTTCATCTTAGAGGCATTCCTTTAGTCATAAAGCCATCCTATGTAGCCCTTTTGATCAAATCAAAAGGAAGAACCCGAAGAAGAGGTAATGTTTTCACCACCCTCTTTCAAGTTCCTTTCTTCTTAAACTTCTTTTTCTTTGTTATATCCATTCTAAAATAATAAATTCAGTATCTTCTATATAATGTTATGTTATTATAAATATGTTACAACCATATTCAGTATTCTATCCATCCTTTGAATGACATGTCATCATACGTGCGTTCGTACGGCTTACCGTCTCCACGTTGTGGTGTAATTGTTATTCAATATATTATTATTTGGATGGGTATAATAATGATGTGTAATTCATTTAAATAATAAATATAACATGATAATTATTCTATATATATGATATACCATCCAATTATATATTATTTTTATATCAAAAGAATGATATTATCGCTCGTGCGTACGTACGGACTACCGTCTCCATGAACGCGATGAGATTAATTCCTCATCGTATCCATTCAAGAATAATTATCATTTGATGATTAAAAGTAATGTTTAAGAACTTTATATAATTTTTTATATGAATAAGATACAACATATCCATAACAAATATGACTTATGTAACAAAACATATAAAAGAAAACGAGTAAGTTAACACCCGAAACGACGATAATACTAAAATATTATTAACAAAGCATTATTAGAAGATCATGTATGATATCATAATTATGTATATGGTTCTTGTATAATTTAATAACAATGTTTTAACTATTATACAGGAGGTTAATATATCATCGACTAAGGAAAATTACAAGTTAAGGGTTTATTTCACAATCTCTTCATTATCCGAGGTTGTTTATAAGTAATTATCTACTAGGACCTCTTTATCATCCACATCTATGTTTCTTAAAAATATATTTCAAAACATTCTTACTATTTTACAGAATATGGTTTAAATTCATTTATACCCTTGTTTGACTTTTTATAAGATGTTTATAAAGGAATATTTCCATCATTTTCCAAACAAGGTCCTTTTTAACCTTTTCGACATAATTAAGGTAAGAATGTCTTTTTTTGAACTTATATGTCATGTGCGGATATTTTACGCCGTTATAAAATCTCCGAAGCTTCCCTTACAATCTTATAAGAATATATTCAAAGTAAATGTTTTCTTTAATAATTATGTGACTTTTAAATGATTTCAAAAAAAGAGATATTTCTCTCAAATAGTTTTGATTTCATCTATGTCAACATCCTTTGATAAATTTTACACTTGTTTGAAGTTGATTTATTATGATACAAAACTTCCATATTGTATTTAAGGTTTTTTGATATGTTTGACTATGTATGAGTTATTTTTATTCCCTTAATGGTTTATGATTACTGTTTTGGCATTTCGTATGCTAGTTTTAATATGAATGTTTATGTTATATTTCATCCTCTTCTTAGATGAATGTGTTGGACTAGTATGTTCCGAGTTGGGGACCGGTAAAAGTAAGCCCTCCGAGTTGGGGTCCGGTTACAGCAGACCCTCTGGGTTGGTTTCCGATTATTAGAGGCACTCCGGGTTGGTGTCCGGTTATTAGAGGCACTCCGGGTTGGTGTTCGGTTATTAGAGGCACTCCGGGTTGGAGTCTGGTTACAGAGGCCATCTAGGTTGGGTTCCGGTTACAGTTATCCCTTAGGTCTTAGTATGAGGCCTTGACACATAAATTAAAGTTTGGAATTATGCATTTCCTTCATTATGAAAGTGGTTATTGATATTTCATGTGATTATTTGACCAGTATAATATCCATGTGAATAAGTAAATGGCATTATTTCATTTAATATTTTCTATATTATACTTAAGTTCAAGTTTAAAAGGCTTTTGTTTTAGTTATACATTTCCTTAAATTTTTATGCTTATTTATGAATGTTTCCACTATATTTTTATCCTTACTGAGCATCTGATCTCACCCCTTTCAATGTTTTATTTTTTCCAAGATGTGAAAAAGTATTTTATGAATGACCTGTAGGGATAGTATAAGGGGATATGAGTGTGGAGACAATATTTTGTTGTATTGTTTTACCTTATGATGTAATGTAAACTTTATGAATGTATCTAGTGATTCCAAGGCTACTAAACTAATCGGTCTTTTGAGACTTGATCTTTTGTGATCATGCCAATGTTATGTAATAATGCACCGACTCTGGGTAACTGGGTTCGGGGTGTTACAGTTGGTATCAGAGGAAGTTTAGTACAGACCTTGGAATCAAGATTTAGATAAACTCTGATTAGAGTACATAGACATAAGATGGACTTTTAGGATTAGTATATAAGAACGTCCTAGAATTTTGGTATTCTAGAGATTTTGTGAGTCTTCTGAGAAATACATCCCTGTTTGGATACGAGCAAGTAGAGGCGGCTCTGGCACAGATGTACCTAGGGGTAAAACTTGAAAACACAGATTTGAGCTAGACTTGAACGGGAACTAGTTCACGACAACGGGCCTTACTGTACTCTTGGTTACGACACTCCCGATGGATATGCTTAGGATAATTCTCATTTTATTTATAATCCATTATGAATGGTTTATGAGTATATACTTCTTAAAAGAAAATATTTTTTTATGATTATGGATTATATCCATAAACAATTTAATTTATGTTAAGTTTTTTTCAAGTTTGGGATTAGTTATTTCTATTCATAAACAAATATAGTGTATTCCATTGTTTAGAAATGGTGCCCAGTAGAAGGAATGAGAACTCCAGCAATACGCATGATTCAAAGAGTAAGAAGGATCATAGCTTTCATGGTCTTAATCCAGAATTTTGAAGGGAAACAGTCACCCATGTATTATCATCATATGAAGAAATAGTATCTGGTGTTGATAAGATAAGTAAAGATTTCTTGGAGTCCTATGTATTTGAAGGGAGGCCAGAGAAGAAAAAGATGGTAGAAAGAAAGGAAGATAAAGGGAAGAAGGTAAAGAAGGATTTTCCCATATGTGATAACTGTGGAAAGAATCACCTTGGAAAATTCTTGAAGGGAATGGGATTATGTTATAAGTATGGAGAAAAAGGACACCACGTTCGTGATTGCGAGGGTAAGAAAAAGGTTTCAAATGTACAATGCTTCATCTGCAAGGAGTGGGAACACTACGTGAATCAATGATCAAATAATCAAACTATGCCGCAAATAATGCTACTGGATAATAATCAAGTTATGATACTACCACAGATGAAGAGGAATGACTAATGTTATTCTGTTATTATTTTGGAATTATTTCATTGAAGTGTTGTATTAATGATGCACTGGAAATAAATAAGGATAGTACTATTTCATTGAGAATTTGAGATTATATGGTACTATGAAAAGTGATTCAACAGAAATTTAAATGTTTTTTTACATGGTTGAAGGAAACGTAATCCTTAATATGGTCTTGATACTAAGGAA
The DNA here is from genome assembly GCA_963277665.1 of Viscum album. Lineage (NCBI taxonomy): Eukaryota > Viridiplantae > Streptophyta > Magnoliopsida > Santalales > Viscaceae > Viscum > Viscum album. The sequence continues at coordinate 1,216,951,628 of OY728143.1, forward strand.
GTAATTTTGGAATAAGAGATGGTTGATTTGGATAAATTATATTGGATATTCTTGACTACCTTGGCACTGATTAATGGTTTGTTTATTTCATCATTGTTGGAATATTCAAAGTTTTTGGATATAAGGAAAATTTCTAGTATTCTATAAGGAATAAGGGAGCATGAATGTAATCAATAAGTTTTAATGTTAATTCAGGGTGTTACTATATTTTAATATAATACATTATGAAGGTATTTACATGATATTACGTGGGAAAAAAAGAAATTCATTATATTTACCTTTCTTATAAATTTTGGACTGTGAGTTTGGAAAGAAGTAATTTGGATAATTCTAAAGGTTGGAATGGATTATATTTGACATTTGTTACAATTGTTAAGGTTAAAGCATTTCTGAAGATTTTTTTTGGATTGTTATAAAAATTATAACCCGGATGTCAGTCGACAACCCGCCGCGTCCGGCAAGGCCGTGAGACTTGAACCCGCAACCGAAGGGCGACAAGGGTGTATCACCTACCACTAACCCACGTGATGTCCTAGATTGAATAATTTAGTTTTTTAAAGGTTCTAGTATATGAATTATAAATTCATTTTTTTGGAACCCTATACAAATAGGATAAATAGAATATATTTATTTGAGTTCTATTATCTTTTAGAGTGAAAGATGAGTTTGTGGTAGAAATTAGTTAAAGGATGGAACTCTACTTGACAAGTATACTTTTTTTCTTATCTTATTCTATGAAGAAATAAATTCTTAAACATTAGGTAAGGCATCTTAAAACCAAAAATGTGTTATCCTAATACCTTAAAATTTACTGAACTGATGGTATTTTAAATCATCATAGATTGGTGGCTTGGAGGCCCACAATTCTATAATTTTTTGTGATTGATGAACTCAATCACTACCTATAAATATTTATGTTTTTCCTCCAATTATTTCTCCTTAATTTCCACCAATGTTCTCCTAATCGAGATCATTATTTGGTGGTGACTTTTTCATTCCCCTTTTCTTATTATTAAGACTAAATTTTATTAACCCAATTTCCGATGTGGGTTTTCCCACAAAGGTATCTTCTATTTTCGGACTTTTATTTTCAAAGAACAATTTCAAATTGCAAGGACGCAATTTATTAAAGGAGGGGAGAATGTAACACCCTAATATTCCACGTTATGTTTCCCTTTGAATAATACAATAGCTTACATTGTACGCAACTTTGAGACTCTAACATACCGCGACTAATTAAAGCAGCTATTATGAATAGTAATACCCACTTTTTGAAATTTTATAAATTTTATCTTTCAAAACTGACTTCATATTTGGATTCGGAATATCGAAATTAGCCAAGGGTGAAATTTTTATATTTTTCTGAAAACTTTCAATTTTTGATGAATAGTGAAAAAACACTAAGTTATGGTTTAAAAACGAATTTTTTTAAAATAATTATTTATTTTATTTAAATTTAATTAAGGTCAAAATATATACATAATACCTATATAAGTTCAATTTAATTCATTGAAGTAAGTTTAGAAAAATTTTAGATATATAAAAATTTTATTGAACTTTTCACCGTCTTTTACCCACCTCCTAGGAGAATTTGGAAATTCACATAAATATTAATTTTACCGCTTCTGTGAGTGGAATTTATAAAATCCGAGAGACAGAGTTAGTATCAAAGAGTAAAATGTGGTTCAATAAGAAAAAAATTATTTTTGGTGAATACTAACTTTTTACTTTTATTTACCATGGTCAAATGTAAATAGTGTAATTAAGGGTAGAAATGATATTATTATTACCCTAACACATGTCCTAATTCTATTGGACAAGTTTATCTCAACAAAAAACAACCTTAGGAATAAAATATTATCATTTAGGTCCACTTGGATTAGATTAGGGCATTTATTATTATTTAATTCAAAGAAGAGTTAAAAGAGTTAAAATCAAAGTTGAATAACTAAAACATTTTTAATATAGGGTTATACATAAGATAAATTTGATTATAAATATTAATTATAAATATAAAAATATTCCCTACATAATGGTATTTTATTTATATTTTTTAGACATTAAATAATTTGTTTTATTTATGACACAATGATGATGTAGTAATTACCATATTAATGAAATATAAAAATAGTTGATATTATAAATATCAAAATAAATGTAATTTGAGACTTTTTATGAATTACACTACTTTTATAGGTCAATATGACATATTAGGTCTGATTATAAAAAAAATTCCAAGTAATAATGCTGTTATAAAATTATCAAAAACAAAATACTCAATAGTGTCAAAATTGACATAAAAGAGTTTTGAAAACAAATATTATATTATTAATTTATATTTTATTCCAAAAAATCTGAGGTTTGTCCAAGAGACTTATATCATGATAGTTGTATCATTAATGGACAACTTTGGGGGTCTCTTGGATGTATATAGTATGTTTATTAACTATATAATATAAAAATACAAAGTGACATAGTAAATGTCAATCTAATTAACTAAGAGTTAAAACTAAACGATAAGGTTAATATAATGACCCAAACCTGTTTAAAATCAATTGGTTCAGTTGTTTTAGACCTATCCCCACCTTAAAATTTAAATAATCCACTTTTGAGCCATTAGAAACCGAATATCAATTTATTAGAAAATAATATTTCTAGCTTTTCCAAAGGTGCCCCTCACCCCTCTTATAAAAGGGCACTCCCCCTTCTCTCAAATTCATACCTTCATTGCATTTTTGTTCGGCAAAACTCTACCAAAATACCCTCTAAACTATCCTCCCTACATACTAGAGGCATTACTTTGGTCATAAAGCCAACCTATGGAGCCCTTTTGATCAAATCAAAAGGAAGAACCCAAAGAAGAGGTAATGTTTTCACCACCCTCTTTCAAGTTCCTTTGTTCTTCAACTTCTTTTTTATTTGTTATTTCTATTCTAAAATAATAACTCCAGTATCTTCTATATACTATGATTTATTATAAATATGGTACAACCATATGCAATATTCTATCCATCCTTTGAATGACATGTCACCATACGTGCGTACGTACAACTTACCATCTCCACGTCGTGGTGTAATTGTTATTCAATATATTATTATTTCGATGGGTATAATAATGATGTGTAATTCATGTAAATAATAAATATAACATGATAATGATTCTGTATACATGATATACCATCCAATTATATATTATTTTTATATCAAAAGAATGATATTGTCGCTCGTGTGTACGTACGGACTACCGTCTCCACAAATGCAATGAGATTCATTCCCCATCATATCCATTCAAGACTAATTCTAATTTGATGATTAAAATAAATGTTTAAGAACTTTATATCATTTTGGATATGAATAAGATACAACCTATCCATAAAAACATGACTTATGTAACAAAACATATAAAATAAAACGAGTAAGTTAACACCCGAAACGACGATAATACTAAAATATTATTAACAAAGAATTATTAGAAGATCATATATAATATCATAATTATGTATATGGTTCTTTTATAATTTAATAACAATGTTTTAACTATTATATAAGAGTTTAACATACCTTCGACTAAGGAAAAGTACAAGGTAAGGGTTTATTTCACAATCTCTTTATTATCCGAGGTTGTTTATACGTAATTATCTATTGGGACCTCTTTATCATCCACATCCATGTTTCTTAAAAATGTATTTCAAAACATTCTTAATATTTTTTAGAATATGGGTTAAAGTCATTTATACCCTTGTTTTAATTTTCATAAAATGTTTATATAGGGAATCTTTCCGTCGTTTTCCAAACAAGGTCCTTTTTAACCTTTTCGACAGAATTAAGGTAAGAATGTCTTTTTTTAACTTATACGGCATGTGCGACTATTTTATGCCGTTATGAAATCGTCGAAGATTCCCTTAAAATATTATAAGAATATTTTCAAAGTAAATGTTTTCTTTTATTGTTATGTGACTTTTAAATTATTTCAAAAAAATAGATATTTATCTCAAATAGTTTTGATTTCATCTATGTCAACATCCTTTGATAAATTTTACACTTGTTTGAAGTTGATTTATTATGATACAAATATTCCATAATGTATTTAAGGTTTTTTGATATGTTTGACTATGGATGAGTTATTTTTATGCCATTAATGGTTTATAATTAATGTTTTGGAATTTTTTATGATAGTTTTAATATGAATGTTTATGTTATATTTCATCCTCTTCTTAAGATGAATGTGTTGGACTAGTATGTTCTGGGTTGGGGACTGGTAAAAGTAAGCCCTCTGGGTGGGGGTCCGGTTATAGAAGACCCTTCGGGTTGGTGTCTGGTTATTATAGGCACTCCAGGTTGGTGTCTGGTTATTAGAGGCACTCAGGGTCGGTGTCCAGTTATTAGAGGCACTCCGAGTTAGAGTCTAGTTACAGAGGCTCTCTGGGTTGGGTTCTGGTTACAGTTATCCCATAGGTCTTGGAACGAGGCCTTGACACAGAAATTAAAGTTCAGCATTATGAATTTCCTTTATTATGAAAGTGGTTATTGATATTGCAGTGATTATTCTACTAGTAGAATATCCATGTGAATAATTAAATGGAATTATTTCATTTTATATTTTCCATATTATACTGATGTTCAAGTTTAAAGGGCTTTTGTTTTAGTTATACATTTCCTTAAATGTTTATGCTTATTTATGAAAGTTTTTTATATGTTGTTATCCTTACTGAGCATCTGATCTCACACCTTTCAATGTTTTATTTTTTCCAGGATGTGAAAAAGTATTTTATGAATGACCTACAGGGATAGTATACGGGGATATGAGTGTGGAGACAAGATGTAGTTGTAGTTTTTTTACCTTATGATGTAATGTAAACTTTTTGAATGTATCTAGTGATTCCAAGGCTACTAAACTAATCTGTCTTTAGAGACTTGATCTTTTGTGATCATGACAATGTTATGTAATAATGCACCGACTCTGGGTAATTGGGGTTGGGGCATTACACCTTCATTTTAAAATAAATAATGAGAAGTATGATGGTCACCAGAGATAACATATACTAGTTTTTCATATAAGAAAATGTGGATAAAGAAGAAAAAAATAACAATCATGTTATGATGGAGTGTGATACATAACATGATTAGGAAAAGGTTAATGACCATAATGTTATAAATCTGTGATAATCCAAGGGGCCATTTGATTCGTCACAAAATAATGTACTAGGAAAACATTTTTGGTTTTATGATATTTTACAAAGAGTTGAGAATTACTTCATAGAATAGGAAAAAAGAAAAGAATACTTAATTTACATGTATAACATCATCCATTTACTAATTCCTACCACAAACTCGTCTTTCTCTTCAAAAGATAATAAAACCCAAAAAATATTCTATTTATCTTAATCATATATGGTTATAAATATAATATTTTAACATTAAATAAATAAAACTATGCCCTACTAACCAGGGAAGTCCTGTAGGCCAATGGTTGGGGATAAATCATTGTTTCACTTTGGTGTTGAGTTCGGTTCCTATAGCCTTATTGGACGCAATAGGTTGTTTCCCAGCCTGCAGGTTGTCCTTTTTATCAAACTATATTATTAAAATATTCCATAAATAACTTAAATAAATGTTTTAACCCTAAAAAATAATATTAAAATTTGAACTTAATCCCTTCCAACATTTAGATTTATCAAAAATACTTCTGTCCAAATTCTGTTTAAAAGGTCTCTGAATTTTCAAAATCAATTGTAACGTTAGATTTCCCAAACAATGTAATGTTTCTCTTATTGTCACATACTGAATATATGATTAACTTTATCATATTATAACCTTAATGAAAATAAATATTAATGTAGTATAATCCGTATAAATTTAAAATTCTTCTTATGACTAGAACATAATTCTTGAATCCAAAAACCCAAATATATTAATTATTCCACTTCAACCATAGTAGCAACATAATCTTGAACTTGACCCATTTTCTTATTATGAGATATATTTCTTTTACTATTTGGATAATCATTTTCATAATTTCCCATATCTTTACAATTATAGCATTGCTAAAATTCTTTCTTCCTCTTACAATCACGATCCTGGTGACCTTTTTCTCTATATTTGTAACAAAATCTCATTCCTTTCAGGTAAGTACAGGGGTGTTTCTTCCCATAATTATCACATAAAGAAAATTATTTTTTCCCTTTTTCCATTTTCTATCTCTTGATCCATCGTGATCTTCTTCTCTTGATTTACTTTAATGTCATAAGACTTAGAGAATTCCTTTTATTTCTGGATATTACAGGGGACCATATCATTATACGATGAGAAAGACTGTGAGACTAGTGCTTGTCATAGGAATGGTGTTAAACCATCAAAGAATATTTCAATCTTTCTTATTGTTTTATGTATGTAATCTTTATCATGCCTTACTAACCTTATGAAGTTAGCTTCATACTTTACAACATTATCATCCTCCTTCTACCTTAGAATCAGAAATTTCATTTCCATATTTGCTCACCATTCATGGGGAAAATATTTCCCTAGGAAAATTTATTTAAACTCCCTCCATACCATATTTTATACTTCTTCATCCTCATTCTATTTTGAATTAATGACCACGATTGATCTATATTTCTTGAAAGATGGTAAACTACCATGACAAATTTCTCCCTTTTGTTACATCCCAAAGCAGTAAATATTTTATCTAAAGAATATATCTATTTCTAAACCAAAAATGGATTTCTAGTCCCATTGAATATTCAAGGTTTTCACCTCATGAATCAGTCTAACATTGATACTCTACATTGTGGATCAAGGTGCTCCATACGGATAAGGATTTTCTTCATAACCTGAGTCAACTATCGCAGTATGGTTATAAGTTATTCAGAACCAGTGGCATTGCTAGCTCCACTATAATTATCTTGAATAAGGGGGAAATACCTATATGTATTATATCTATTGATACAGTTTCTATTCCTTACACTAGGTTCCATTTCTAAAAAATGGAATACACTGGATTAGGTTATGAATCATAATGCATAATTCTAAACTAGTAAAATAATTAACATAAATTGAAAAATTTATACATATCTAATCCTTAATCATAAATATGGTTCCTTTGAGGAAATATTTACTCATAAATTCTTTATAATGGTTTTTCAAGAAAACATGAATTATCCTAAGTATATCCCCTAGTAGTGAAAAACCAGGTGTGTAGTAAGGACCATTTTTGTGTGCCATGTTACCCTGAGTCAAGCTTGGAACACCTTGAAAAGGTTTTCACCCCTTGGTAAATCTGTTCAAGAACAAAATAAACTTGTAGTATAAATACATATATGTATTTCTTGGAATATCCATGTAATCTCTACTTTACCAAAATTCTAGGGGGTTCTTCTATAATTATCCTCGAAATCTAACATAGGGTTATTATCCTTAATCTATGTTTTCTAAATCCATTACCAAGGTTATTGCTAAACTTCCTTTGATACCAACTGTAATTCCCCAACCCCAAAATCCCAGATCCAGTGCATTATTTTAATACCTTGGCATGGTTACAAGGAATCATGTCTCGAAGTACCGATCAGTTTAAGAGTCTTGGAAAATAGATTACATATATGAACTTTACCACTCAATTTTTAACATAAAATACAACATAAGTAATACATTTATAATGCCATTATTCCCCTAGCTTAACCCTATATATCAATAATAATAAAACTCTTGGCATCCTGGGAAAATAAAAAATAATAAATGGGTTATCTCAAATGTTCATTAAGGATAAAAAATATAACAGAAGCTATCATAAATAATCATAAACCTTTAAATAAAGGTATAAAACTGAAACACTATCATTTTAAAAAAATTATCAGCACGATATGGAAAGAATAAATCAAATAATTCCATTTAAAATTTCACATGGGTATTTTGCTAGTCAAATAATCACATTCAATATCAATAACTAATCTCATAATGAGGGAATTCATAATGGCAGACATCTAAAACATACCATTGAGTCCTTGGCCAATACATGTAAAACAAAATGGTTTGGTCGTTTTCCAAATCCATATCTGAAAATAAATGGGAAAGTCCTTAACCAAGTCCATATCTAGTTTGTCTCAGGAATCCTACCAATGCATTTATGGGATATAGCGGTCCCCACCTATCACTTACTAATTCCAATGCTTTCCTAAAATGAAAAGGTTGAAACAAAAAATAATCATTCTTATTAAAAATAGCATATGAAAAGTTAAAATTTTAACCACAAACCATGAATTTTATAAAAATAAAACATCGACAGTCAAACATATCATAAAAAATTCAATACAATATGGAATATTCTATCATAATAAATCAATCTCAATTAAGCATAAAATCTAACAAAGGATGCTGACATAGTTGTAAATAATCTAATAATATCATAAAAACTCTTTGAGAGAAATATCCCTTTTTTACTTTGAAAACATTAAATGTGGCACAATTTATAAAAGAATAAATTTAAAATATATTTTTGAATCAAAGTGACCCATACCAATTTGAATCTTTTGAAAGTAATTAACATTTTAAAACATTTATGTCCATATAAATAAATCCTTAAAAACATTTTGAAAACATGTACATTATTGAGAAACGTTTAAAAGAATAAATAATTCAAAAATTTAAAATGATGTTTTAGTTAATGAGTATCTTACATAAAACCCTAAAAAGATTAATTTTTGAAAATATTTTTAAGGAACACAGACATTAATGATAAATATATCCTAGTAAATACTTACAAACAAACAATCTCAGATAATAATGAAATTTTGATATTTACCCTTACCTTAGGTATGATACTCTCTATATGTGTCTAAAACTCCTGTATAATATTTTTAAACATATAATTAACTTATATTATAATCATAATAATATTTATGAAATCATATATTATTCTTTTAGGACTTTATATTACCAATTTATTAATAATTCCAAGTTAATGCAATATTTTGGTTAATAATCACTTTGTTTATCGAACCAATTTTGAATTGTTAATCTTGATCATATTACATAGATCATGATTTACTTACTTCAATAATGTATAATATGATTTATATATCATATATATTCATAATATAAATATATATAATAGATTCATATATGAAATGTAATACAATATTCATGGATACAGTAGACCATACATACGCATGAACGTTATTTCCGTTTTCTTATCGTATTAAATGGATGCAAGTGAATGATATATATGTACACACACACACAAACAGAGATATATATATATATATAATTCCAATATCCTTATTATTTTATATATTTCCTAATTATATATATTTTTTATAATCATTCTTAGATGGTGAACATGGAAGATGAGTCTCATCGCATCGTGGAGACGGTAAGCTGCATGTACGCATGAGCGATGATATCATTTCCTTAATGGTTTAATGGTATGGATTTGGATGGAATATTAATTTTAAATAAATAATAACATGTAATATTTTTTATTTATTCCATTTATATTTATCATTATACCCAACAAAAGAAATTACCTATGAAAAATAGTTTACACAATAGCATAGAGATGATAAGTCATACGTACACACGCATAGTGGCATTGTTTTTAATTGGATGGGGAAAAGGGGGAATATGGTTTTTCCATAATAATAAAAACATATAAATATACATTAGTTTCTGGAGAAATTATTTTATTATGGTAAAAACATAGGAAGAGTAAGTATAAGTATAAAATAACTTTGAAAGAAGGGATAAAACGATTACCTATTCTTCAGGTATCTCCTTTTGATTTGCACAAAAGGACTCATTAAGTTGAGTTTTTACCCAAAGAGTGGAATCTAGGATGAATTTATGGATGTTTTGAGGAGGTTTTATTAGGGTTTTTTTAGCCAAAGGGATTTGGTTGTGTGAATTAAAGAGAAGGAGAAGTGCCCTTTTACAAGAGAGGTTAGGGGCACTTTAGGAAAAGTTTGAAATATTAATTTATTATAAATTTATTTTCACTACATAATAGATAAAAAGTGATTTATTTCAAGGATAATATGAGGATGTTTAGAAATAATCTCATAAAATGATTTTCAGACAATTTTATGTCATGAAATTAACCTTATCTTTTGGGATTAATCCTTAGTTAAATAGTTTAACTCTTATCGTGACTTCTTATATTTTTTATACTATAGGGTTAATATTGTTACTATAAAATTACAAGAGAACCTAAAGTGGATCATTAATGACATTTTTAACATTATATAAGTTATATGGATGAATATTAGATTTTTAGGATTTTTATATCATTTAATAAAATAATATTTTTTTAAAAACTCATTTATGTCAACTTTGACACTATTTAGTAATTGATTTTTGTTAAAGTAATAACAACATGATTCCTTCGAACCAAATTCATTAAATAAATTTAAACCTGTAATAGTAATTCGTAAAATTCTTCAATGTAATAAAAATTTTAAATTAAATTTATTTTAATATTTATAATAACATTTTTTTTATTCTTTCATTAATAAGGAAAATATTGCATCATTATTGTGTCATAAATAAATTAAATTATTTAATATATAAAAATTACAAATAAAATACCATGATGTAAGAAATATTTTTAGAATTATAATTAATATTTATAGTTAAATATATCACTTATATAACTTTAATTAAAATTGTTTTCGTAATAAGATACATTTTTAGGTTATATTTCTATTTACATTAAATTAATTAATATAACAAGTCATTTTCACAGCCAATTGGCTCCATGGGATCCTAAAATAGACCTAAGGAAGATCATGGTTGGTCATATATCATCCAATAGAATTAGAACACATTTTATATCACATAAATAACTTATTTTAAATTTATTTTTCATTTAATTTACATTCTTGCTTTATTTTGGGGGTTCCCCATACATTTTGGTGTAAGTGGTGTGTTTTGGAAATTTGTCCTAAACCGTGAGCCCATTTATAGTTTTGAAAATAAATTTTATTTCTTTTATAACTCCTTCATATTTCTTAATTTTTCATCCATTCCAATTTCTAAATGGACTCCCTCTAACCTATTAACACAACCAATGAAATTTGGACCCATTAAAAATCTATAATAATGGTGGATTTGGGTTTTTATTTAAGGAATTGGGCCAGCCTGGAAGCCCATTTTTATTTTTAAAAAAAATGTTTATTTAATAACATATTCAATTTTTATTATTTTTTAATGATTCTAACATCACTCAATCCCACTGAACCCAACCACGCGTCCATTATCTTTCCCCCTTTTTTGGAGCTCGTATGCATCACAAATTAGGGTAGAACTTTATAGGGCTTCTCAAATCGTCCAGATTTGAATATGTAACTTATTTCCTACATAACTCTTTCAGTTTTTACTCTTTTTCCAACATTATAGTTCCTACCTGACCTTATCTTCCTTATTAGAACGTAAATTTCATTTTTGTCTATTTGAAAATTTAGCAACTAGTGTATTTTGGGCAATTTATTTAAGATCCCTCAAGTAAGTGGGTCTCCTTCATTTTTTTTCATTTTGATTACAGTTTCATTTGATTTTAATAATGTTTATTCCATTATACATGAGGTTAATAATGTTCAAAAACTTGGGTTTTGAACCTAGGGTTTGATTCTAGATTTATTGGTCTATTATTTTGGTTTTAGTCTTGAAATAAGTCCCTTGTGGTACGATGGTGGTGTGGTTAGATTTTCACACAAATATTCAGGGGGTTTCATTATTTTGGTAGGTGATTCCATTGTGCATGAAATCTTTTTGACAGAGATACTATGTTTATTATATTTTAATGTTTATTAAATTTTATTATTTCTGAAAAAATTGGATTTAGTGGTGTTTGTAATGCAAGTGAATTTTATGTTTCAATTTTAGGTGAAATTGGGGGTTTCTATATAAATCTATTATTAGTTCATTTGGTGTTGCCCTATAATTATATAGTTGATATTATTGAACTTTATTAGGGATAAAAATCATGTTTTGAATATTTATACTATTTTCTTGTTCCAGCAAAAAAAAATTTAAGTTGTGTTTGTGAATCCAATGGACTTTAAGTGCCATGTTTGTGTGATAATGGGGGTTTTTAAAAGATATAACTTCTTGGTTCATATGAGGCTTCCCCATTACTAAATTTTTGGTTTAATTGAAGGGTAGTGAATAGAAATATTCGTTTTGTGGACTTACAAGTGTGCACATAGAGTGAAATGGGGATATTTCAAAGAGTTATGGGTGCAAAACAATGTGAGATTTTGAGAAGTTTTTTTATTGAAAATCAAAATGTTTTGTGGTGTGTTTTAAGTGGTATCAAATGTGTATAGATACTATATTATTTTTTATGAGAACTATAGTGATGTTTTTATATGAAAAGTAAAGTGTTTTTCTTGATGAAATTGTTTGAGGCCAAAAGGGGAAGTCTGGGTACCTAGGTGGGTGGATATATACTAGTACAGCTAGTTAACTAGATGGGTTTTGTCCCGATTTCACAGAGAAAACAGATAAAGAAAACTATTACTAAACTATGTGGATTATTTTTGGGAGAAAATTGGTTATAGGTATGTTTCCTACTAGTGGATCATGCACTAGAAATGATTGTTACTTGGATACTTTACACCGAGGTTTGAGGTACATAGAGCCCGAGACTATCTAGTTGCCTAGGGGTGTTCCCGGTTTTGATGATCATATAATTTGTGGTATTTAATCTTATATAAGGGTGGGTTTGGATGTACTTTAATGTATCCAAAATTTCATGTTTAACTGCATTAACATTCTGAATTTTTTAGTTTAAAAACAATTTTCAATTAAAAGTTTCATTTCTTGGAATTTATCAACACTTTTATTTACATATTAAAACTACTTTCTTTTTCACCATGTATTGCATACTATTTGGAATATTTGGGTGGTATTGTATTTTTATTTGGCTCAAAACCTACTTAAACCTCTTATGTGTAGTTAGACTTGGTTATTTTTGACTCAGGTAAAGGCAAAGCCTCAAGTGAAGGCAGTTCGAGTTGTTAGACCCCTCCTACGGTGTAGTGTTGTGGAGACGGCTCAGGGGTGATGACCCCTTGTCATGTGGAGTCTTTGTGGATTTATTGATGCTGTCTTTATTAGTATTTTGACCTCTTGTACTATATTTAAATCCATGTATTCAGATCTGGTTTTGTTAAAAAAAAATTGGTATGAAAATTTCAGATTATTATTATTGATTGTTTTTAATGTTTTATGATTTCAAACTTGGGTAAATTGTTCCCAAACATAATTTAATGATACCCGGGCACTTGTTCTAGCCCATGGGGATAAGTAATTCCCTTAGGTCCTTGTTAGGGGATGGATTTTAATCTAATATTAGTGGCGACCAGATCCAGTTTGTGGCATGTTAGGGTAGTTTTATATTATTATAATATTATTTTTTACCCTTATTTACCTGATATACCCATTAACCATGGTAAAAAAATATTTACTGAAGTTACTATTAATAAATTCAAAAAATTAAAGGTACATATTTACCAAAATTGGACTGTATTATTTCAAATTTAGAATCAATTTTTTCAAATTCAAAACACCAAATTGGCAGAAATTAATTTAATATTAATTCTCACTGTCAAAAATAGAAAGTGAGTTTTAAAGAAGTAAAAAATATCAAAATATTTTCATGTGTTTATGTCTAATTTCAAAGTGAAATTACTTCCAATGATAAAAATTGGATTAAATGATAAAAAAATAATCCAATTTTACTTTAAAACCAATTAAAAATATAATCAAGATATATAAATAATTTAGATGAAAATGCAGTTTTGAATTACAATGAAATATTTTTCAGTATTCATTAAAATATGAAAGTTATCAAAAAACACCGAAAATTTATCCGAACTAAATTTGTATTCCCCTTATTTAGAGAAGAATTTAATTTCATCAAATTTATTTTATAAAAGTGTCAAATATTGGATTTAAAAAGCATTCTACATTAAAAGGTGGAAAAGCTACATTTTTTGAAAAATACTTCTTTTTTCTGAAAATTTGAATTTGTCTTTATATTATGTATAAGAAACACATAATATGAATTTTAAAATTATAAGTAATATATAAAATTTAAAATGTGGTTAATAAAATTCATAACTTCTTTTTAAATGGCTAGTTTGATATGTCATGGTGCGTTCGAACTCGGTGTTACGTGTAGCACAAGCTATTGAATTATTAAGAAGAAGCATATTGTGGAAGCTTGGGGTGTTACACAATATTATTCTATATATTTTATATTATTTATGTTATTGAATAATTTTTATTTATGTTTTATAACTTTTAATAAAAAAAATATAGGGTATAATCTCTCCATAATCATATTATAAAACCCTTCATACTAGTCAGTAGTCTCTGGGGTACAAGGAGGCACACTTGAGGTAATGTGGAAAACCAGCTCAGGGAACCAGGGTATGAAACCCAGGTCGAGATGTCACATCATAAGACCAGTGAAAAAGTCTACGGTGAGGTTTTACCATTTCCTTGTAGGTATGGGTAATTTTTTTGTCATCCCATTGTACTTTTTTACTCTCTTCATTCACTTATTAACATACTAATAACATTGACGTATATTTTTAGATATCTTTCTTCATGTTTTCCCACCAAACAATTTCTTATAGATCATGATATATATTTATTCTCCCTATGTGTATTGATAATGTGAATCTATGTGTATCATTCAACAATCCATTATATATAAAACTATTTTATGAAACAGATATTAGTGAACCAAATATTACAAATCCATCATCAATTTTGAACTTTGAGTGTTTCCCTTTTCATATAGCTTTCACATTTTCTATGTTTCCACCTCTCCACTCTGATTATCATTTATCTTCTCTAAAATTAATGGTAAAGCAATAATTTGAGAAAGGAATGATGTTGTTCCTTACATTATGAATTCCATGTCCATTCTTTACAATTATATGAAGATTGGATCCTTCTCAATTCTCACCAAGGATGAGGTAACAAGATCCATTCTACTTAGAGAATCCTTCAATTTTTTCCTTTATTAGGACGGTAATGGATTCATAAATCATAGACCTTGATCATCTCAAACCTTCTTCACTATTGCACATCAATATCCTTATGTGTAAATATATACAAGAGGATATTATGATCTGTAAATTTTTCACAATTCAACATATAAAGATAATATCACAAAATATTCAATGTGAAGATCAATTTAGAAAACTCCATATCATGTGTTGGATAGTTATGCTCATGATCTATCAACTATATTGAGGTTTATTATATCACTTTTTCATTTTACATCACTACACAACCCAAACCAATTTTTGATGTATCACTGTATTCTATAAAAATTCCATCACATTAGGGTATTGTATGTATTTGTATAGTGATATGCCACTTTTTCAATTCCATGAAGTTCTCTTCACATTAATTGATCCATGAAGACTTTACTCTCTTTTTAGTCACCTTGGATATCCTTTTGTAAAATCATGATAATTTTCTCAAAAATAATTGATAATACTCAAAACGTACAAAGAAACCATGGATTTCTATTAAAGATGCCACTCTAAGATTTTCATCAACCATCTTAATCAATTAAGGGTCCATATATATCCCTTTTTAATTATAAAATATTTCAATAATGATACTTTCTCCATCCATAACTGACATTTTACTGCACATTGAATATATCATCTCCTTTCACAAATTATTTAGCATAGTATTCATATAATCCTCATGATCCTCCTTTCTTTTGGTGTTTATCAGAATAACATCTATAAATATTACTAATTTTTTTAAAAGTTAATCTCTAAATACACTATTCATTATGTCCATGAATACTATTAGAGAATTAGTGAGTCATAGTATAATCACTAGGAACTGATAGTCTTCATACCTTGTTTGGAAGGTAGTTTTTGGAATATTATCCTCTTTCACCATTAATTAGTGTTATCCTAACCAAATTTGGAGCTTATAGAGGTACTAGTACCCATGTAGTTTATTAGATAATTCATCAATCCATGGAAGAGTATTCTTATTCTTTATCACTATTCTGGTGATTTCTCTATAATCTATGTAGATACACATTGAACCATCCTTCTTTATGAAAAAGATGACTGGAACACCCCACTGTAAGGAACATGGGTGTATAAAACCCTTTTGGTGATTCTCTTGTAAATGTTTCTTCAGTTATTACATTACAATGTTATCCATACTTTAAAGAGTCATTGATAAGGTCATAGAGTCATATATAAGTTCAATTAAGATCTTAACCTCTCACTTTGGAGGAACATCAGACATCTTTTTAGAAACTACATTATTATAGTCCATGACAAAGGGCTTGTATTCAGTCATGATTTTCTCCTTCTACTAAATCATTTTAGATATATATGCTTTTTTATAAGGTGATAATATCCATATTTCATAATATGATTCCAAATGTTATTTATTCTCTTCTTTAAACTTGTAAAAAATCATAGGATAACACCATATATCTGAAATAATGTCCCCTAACAATAGTTAGTGTTGGATTCATATAAGGGATGATGATGAATGTCCTATATAGCATTGAATTTCAATAAAGTAAGTATGAAATGTTATTTATAGATATTTAGTATACATGTATTGGATAAGGATGAGTTATATTCTTGATATTCAATAATGGATCCATTTTTGGTTCTCAAAGATAACTCAACCACAAGGTTTTGAGGTTTTATTTGAATAGTTGTATTAAAATTCCATTATATGAAATTATTATATACAACTAGAATCAAATAGTATATTTTCTATGATTTATTGAATAACCAACATACTTGTTACCACATAATTGTTTATATACACCTCATCAATAGTGATAGTGTATTCCCTTTATTTATCTCTAGTCTATGGAGGTTGTTTTCATAGTTTTTTACCAAAAACCCTTAGCTTAAGGAATTATATTTTATAATGATCATGTTCATTTTAGTTGAAACATCAAACCATTGGATTATTGTTTATATGGACATTATTTTATTCCATATTTTAATGGGATTCTCCATCACCCTTTAGTATTAATTTGCTCGACTCCCATCCTTCACAGAATTGAATCATCTCCCTGATCCCTTGATTCAATTTTCAGGAATATTCTTCTTATATTTTTAACACATGAGAAATTCGGATTTTTTCCACACTTGGATTTATCCATTTATCCTTCAAAATTAAACAATATTTTTTATTTTTTATTTCTAACCCATGAGACCACTAGGAGTCACCAACATCCATCCTAAAATTAAGGGAAAAACAAAACTTTATTCATAGCCCTTTAATTCTATAATCACCAAAGATTTTCATTTACACATATTTAATTAGCTTTAAGAATTGGTATACCTTAATATTGGTGTCGATGGAAAAATTATTGGTGTGATGTGAAAGACTTGTGATGTTTGACTCATACACCCTAATAGAATCACCTTCTATTTATATCAGTACAATGAATTCCCTCCCTATTTTAAGGTACAAAGTTTGTATATAATATTTATTGAAAAATATTTTCATGAATCATTCTAATTCCTTGGAATAAATTTACTCTTTGAGTTTCATGTTCTTAATCAATGTCCACCACTGATTAGCTTCCATGCCATAGTGATAAAGAGCCAATAAAACATTTATTATTCCATAAATTAGAGGATATATAATATCTTATTAATAGAGTAAATCTATTGTTTCATGATGAGTTGATCAGAAGATCAAATAAAGTTTTGAGGTATTTTTCATATAAATGACTTGAACATACTTTTCTATTTCTTAATATAAGGATGAAATTACATAATATTCATGCCATTATTCATAACTTGAGTTAGTTGATCTAGTAGTACCATGAAATTATCATCTCCTCCTACCATAAGGTTTGTAATATCATTAGGGAAATCATTATATTTTAAATCATATTGGTTTTTGGCATGGTTCCTCTTATTTCCCACTATTAACTAAAATAAAGGAAATAAAAAAATTGGATGAGAATAATCAAAGTAAAAATCAAATGAAAGGGGAACTATGAACATAGATGGAATAAATTATCAGTGATGAATATTTCCTAAATTATGAGTCTCTATGTTTTGATCTAGGTAATCCATTTCAATTTAACTGTCAGATTCTCTAACATAAAAATCTATTAAAGTCCTTTATAACGGTTCGTATAAAGTTTTTGAATTTGAAAAAGCATATCCCTAGGGAGTGTCAAAATAGGTGTGCCTAAATTACTAATTGTCATGAACTAAGTACAAGTGGAGTTAATTATGAATGATTCCAATAGGGGTTATTACCTATGGGTAAATATTTTTCATATCCACACCCACTAGTAGTATTCATACTAGGATTTAATTGCACAGAAACAAATTACACTATAATTAACTGAAATTTCATTAAATTTTGATATAAATATAATTATACATATTTTTTAGTAATATATTTATTGGACTCCTCATGTATTAATCATGTTTTAATGATCACAAATCCAATTACTGTTAATTAATCTCAATCTTAATTGCACATCTTGCTAATGCTCTTCAGTCTCAATAATAACTACACATCATGTTTTAATGATAAAAAATCTTATTGATGTTAATTACTCTCTTTATTATTTACAAGTCTTATGCATGATCACAAATTTCACTTATATTATCAAGCCTTTATATTTATGTTTCAACTTCTCTTACTCTCTAATGATTAAGCTTAATCCATATTCTGCATATTACTGTTTAAGTATAAATACAGATATTTGTCTAAGTATAAACACACCGTGACCCAGACACCGTGAAGGACACACCGTGACCCAGACACCGTGAAGGACACACCGTGAACCAGACACCACGACCCAGACACCATGGATGACACATCGTGACCCAGACACCGTGACAGACACACCATGACCCAGACACCGTGAGCTACACACTGTGATGTGAATCACATACCGTGAAGCACATACCATGAAGAAAATACTGTAAACCACATACCGTGAAGACCATAACGTGAAGAAGACACCGTTTACATAATCATTGTGACACCGTTTCTTAAATTTTTGTCAATATTAAATAAATAACACTAATGGTCATATTTGATGTTTTTAATGCAATTAATGTTATTTAATGATAGTTGTTGGCATGTTAGGAAACTGTATCTCGAACTTATGAAAAGGGAATCATTCCTACTACCAAAACATGTGGAATATAAAGAAGATTGAGATGTAGTACACGTGCGCAAGTGTGACAATACAACAAGAAGAACTTACATACGCCCAAGAGCACTGTGCTGAACAAAAAGAACAATCCTGAGCAAGAAGGAGATTTGCAAGACTTTCAAAGAAATCTCATGAGTGCAATCCAACACCACTGAAGAACACATGACAAATCAAGAGATATTTTCACTCCTATAGAACACAATCTAGACTAAGACACTTTGTTTTTCATCAGAAAAACTAGAGAAGGACTCAGAAGATTTTTTGCTGAATCCAACAAGTCCAGAGCTGCATTGATAATCACTAGAGCTTTCTAAACTCTTATATATTCTCTCTAAGTGACTTTTTTATTTACTTTCAAGCAGTGTTGTGTACTTTTTATATCTTACACATACACGTTGTCTCTTACACTGAACTAGAGGATATCAAAATCCTCACTCCAAAACTCTTAACTCTTGTTTACCTACGTCAACTGTGGAAGAGGTCCTTGTGTGGCCTGGTCTTTGTTTTGATTCCCATAAAGAACTGTGGTAGAGGTCCCTGCGTGGCCTGGATAGTTTTTTAAACTATTGTTAACCCCGATCCAGGGTGTGGATCAAATTTATATAAATTTGATAGGACTATGTCTCGGCTTGAGACTGGACCTCTTTTTATATCTATTGTGCATCTTTAGATTAAGTTTAAAGTATACAACATATATATTTTATATTCCACTGCTGTTACTTTGAAATATAAAACCATTTTAAATTTACTTTGATAGTTAAATTAGCAAGTGTTTACACTTATTGTAAATCAGTAGGTTAGTTTCAAAAGTTAGTTTAATCTTGTGGTTAAATTAACTGAGACCTAATCAATCTTTGGGAAGCTAAGTGAACATTTACAATCTGTATAAATTCACTACAGTTTAACTTGTTTTATAAATTGGTGGATCTTAATAGACAATATTTTAATAGAAATTTTAATTGGAACTCAATTCACCCCCCCTCTTGAGTATCCACTCTGACCAACATTTGGTATCAGAGGTTGTTTTTGTTTAAAGATTTTTGAAATACTCTCTTTTTCAACTGTGATTTTAGGTGCATCATTAAAGATCTTAAATTTCTGTTAGTTCTAAATTGTATCTCTTTAATTATACTTTCTAAAATCTAGATATGGACAATAGACTAGAGGGTGCTGCTACAAAAAAGCCACCTTTCTTTAATGGTACGAACTATGCTCAGTGGAAAATGAAAATGAAAATTCATTTGGAAAGTGTGGGTTTTGATATCTGGACTGCTATAGAATCTCAATATAAAATTCCAGAAACTGAAAGAACAACTTGGGATGAACCTACAAAGACTACTTACAATAATAACTGTAAGGCTATGAATTCTTTGTACTATGCTCTAGGAGATGAGGAATTTAACAGAATATCTGCTTGCAAAACTGCTTATGAAATTTGGGATACTTTAGGGGTTTCTCATGAAGGAACAACTAATGTTAAAGAAATGCGATTGAATACTTATACTATTAAATATGATAATTTTAAAATGAAAACTGATGAACCCATTTCTGATATGTATCTCAGTTTCAATGAGATAGTCAATACAATGAATTCACGCGGAAAGGTTGTTCCAGCAAAGGAACAAATTATGAGGATATTGAGGTGTCTACCAAACCGATGGAGAGGCACGTCTGTTTCAATCAGAGAGTCATGTGACATTGGAGATGTACCTGTCAAAGAACTCATTGGTAAGCTTATGATGTATGAGGAAGAACTCAAGGTAAATAAAGAGGAAGAGGATGAACCGAAAAGTAAATCAGTGGCTTTCAAGACTACTACTTCAAAGAAAAAGGACAAAGAAAAATTCCAAATACAAACTAATAGTTCAACAAGTGAAAGTTCAGACTCTGATAGTGATGGAAATGGCTCAAATAGCCAAAAGGTTTAAGAAATTTTTTAAGAAGAAGAAATTTTTTAGAAAAACTAATTATAAGGGTAAGTATGACAATAAGGGACATTGGAAGAAGGATTGAAAAAATCCAGATAAAAGTGACGAAGTTGTTTGCTACGAGTGAAAAAGAAAAAGACACATTAAAGCAGACTGCCCAAATCTAAAATTCAAGAAGAAATATGATTACAAGGAAAGTAAGTACAAGAAATCTATGAAGGATACCTGGAGTGCTTCTGAAGACAGCACAAGTGAATATGAAATGTCTGATTCTGAAAAGAATCATGCCAACATGTGTTTCATGACAAACACATCTAAGGTAACCTTAGATACTCCTATTTTAAATTCTTATTATTCTGGAGATGATGTATAATCTGATTCGAATTCTGAAAACATGACTAGTGATAAATTATTTGAATATTGTAATATGATAGAAGAGACATGCAATGAACTTAAGGATAAATACAAATCATTGAAGAAACATCATGCTCTCACTACAACTATTAAAACTGAACTTACTATCGAAAAAAAAGAAGAATGCTCTACTGTTAAAGGAAAATACAGAACTGAAAATGTCAAATGAGAAACTTACAAAAGACTTAAAGAAGTTCAAAAATGGAAAGGATAAACTAACGCAAATGCTAGGAAAGCAAGTGGCGCCAAAATACACTACTGGAATAGGCTACAAACCTGGACAGATACAGATTACCAAGAATGGATTTATTCCTAAATCGGGACATTCATATGCTTCAACTAGTTATTCACATAGTTATAAATCAAATAGAGTTTATCTCTCAAAATATTTTGATTCTATAAATTATATGAGACCCATAAGACAAATTTGGTTACCAAAATCATTGATTTCTAACCTTTCTAGACCCAAGAAGATCTGGGTACCAAAATCATATTCCATCTAAAACTGTTTTGTAAGAAACCTGCTTGAAAAGTTCCCACAAGAAGACATGGTATTTGAACAATGGATATTTAAGACATATGTCTGGGGATTACTCATGCTTCAAGAGTTTAATAAAGGTTGACGGAGGCTATGTCACCTTTGGTGATAATTCTAAAGGAAATATCATCATCCAAGGCCAAATTGGTAACACTGATTCGTTTTTAATTTCTAATGTTTTATTTTTTGATGGACTGAAATATAATCTGTTAAGTATTTATCAATTGTGTGATTATGGTTTTAATGTCAAGTTTGAAAATGATTCCTGTAATGTTTTTAACTCTAAAAATGTTTTAGTATTTTATACTTTAATAAATTAAAATGTTTATGCAGTTGATTTAAATTCTCTAGTTAAACGAAATGTTACTTGCCTAAATGTTTTTCATAAAGAGTCTTGGTTGTGGCATAGGAGATTAGGACACTAAAATATACATTAACTTAGAAAACTAACTAGGAAGAACTTGGTTAGAGACCTACCTAAACTTGAGTTTCTAAATGACAAAGTATGTAATCCCTGTCAAAAGGGAAAACAACATAAAGTTTCTTTTAAATCAAAGAAAGAAGTTTCAACTTCTCAACCACTCGAGTTGGTTCACATGGATTTGTTTGGACCGTCTAGAGTTTATAGTTTAGATTGGAAGCACTATGTCTATGTCTTATTAGATGACTTTTCTGGATATACTTGGGTATACTTCTTAGCTCACAAAAGTGAAGCTTGTTCTTACTTTGTTAAATACTCCAAATCTGTAGAAAATATTAGTGGACTTAAGATTAAAAATATAAGAAGTGATCATGGTCGTGAGTTTGAAAATCAGGAGTTTGAATCTTATTTCTCACACAATGGCTATAATTATAACTTTTCTGCTCCTAGGACACCTCAGTAGAATGGTGTAGTATAAAGAAGAAATAGAACCCTGCAAGAAATTTCTAGAACTATGCTTAATGACTATAACCTGCCTATTTACTTTTGGGCTGAAGCTGTGAATACAGATTGTTATATCATTAATAAAGTCTTAGTTAGACCTGTTCTTAAGAAGACCCCTTATGAACTTTGGAACAATAGAAAACCTAAAGTAAATTACTTTAGAGTCTTTGGTTACAAAGTCTTTATTCTTAATACTAATGATAATCTTGATATGTTTGTTCCTAAAAGTGATGAGGGAATCTTTCTTGGTTATTCTCTAACTAGAAAAGCCTATAGAGTATTCAATAAGAGAACCAAGTATGTGGAAGAATCTGTTCACATAAAGTTCGATGAAACTGATCCACATGAGCCTAAAACCTCTCTTGGAAATCTTGAAGAAGATTTGAGTGTTTTGGACCTTAAAGACAAATATAAAGAACCTGCTATAAAGACAACTAGTTCTGGACTTATTCTAGAATATGCTTCTAATGAACCTGAACCTAGATAAGAGCTTTAAATTTCTACTCCTACCTTTACTAGATCAACTATAATTCTAAAGAATCATCCTTTAGATACTGTTGTAGGAAATCTGGATAGGGGGCACATACTAGAGATTCTCTTAGAAATCAGGTTGAACATCAAGCCTTCTTGTCACAGCTTGAACCTAAAAACATTGATGATGCTATTAATGATGAATTTTGGGTGATTTCCATGCAAGAAGAACTCAATCAGTTTGAAATAAATAATGTTTGGAATCTTGTAGAAAGACCTAAGGACACTTTCACCATAGGCACTAAATGGGTGTTTAGAAATAAAGTAGATGAATCTAGAAACATAGTTAGAAACAAAGCTAGTCTAGTTGCAAAAGGCTATAGTCCAGAGGAAGGTATTGACTATGAGGAGACTTTTTCTCCAGTAGCCAGATTAGAAGCTATTAGGATTTTACTTGCTTATGTTGCACATCTAAATTTCAAACTATATCAAATGGATGTAAAGAGTGCTTTCTTAAATGGATATATTGCTGAGGATGTTTTTGTTGAACAACCACCTGTATTTACAAACCCTCATTTTCCAAATCGTAATTTTAAATTATCAAAGGCTTTATATGGTTTAAAGAAAGCTCCAAGAGCTTGGTATGATAGGTTAAGTACTTTTCTAATTTCCAAAGTTTTTACAAAAGGTATAGCTGACCGTACTCATTTTATAAAATATACTTCTAATGATGTTTTAGTTATACAAATTTATATAGATGATATTATTTTTGGATCTTCAAAAACTACATTATGTAATGATTTTTCTAAAATGATGAAAAATGAATTTGAAATGAGTTTAATGGGTGAACTTAAATTCTTTCTTGGATTTCAAATCTTTCAAAATGATGATGGAATTATTTTAACTCAAAGTAAATATACTACAGATCTTTTAAAATGTTTTGTATTGGATAGCACAAAAAGTAGTGACAATCTCATGAGTACCACCTGTAAGTTGGATCTTGATGAGGATGTTAAATCTGTTGATCAAACCACTTATAGAGGAATGATTGGAAGTCTACTATACCTTACTACTAGTCGACCAGATATTATGTTTAGTGTGTGTTTGTGTGCTCGTTTTCAAGAAAACCCTAAAGAGTCACATTTAAATGATGTAAAAAGGATTTTCAAATACCTCAAGCATACTCCCAATTTAGGAATGTTCTATCCCAAAGGACAATCAATTGAATTATTTAGTTATTCTGATGCTGATTTTGCTGGATGTAAGCTAGATAAAAAAACCTCTGGAAGATGTCACCTTTTAGGCAAGTCACTAGTATCATGGTGTAGTAAGAAACAAAATTCTGTTGCATTATCTACTGCAGAAGCTGAATACATAGCTGCTAGCAATTGTTGTGCGCAAATTTTGTGGATGAAACACACATTACTAGACTATGGATATCAATCCAGACATGTCCCAATAAATTGTGATAACACAAGTGCTATTAATATTTCTATGAATCCTGTTTCTCATTCTAGAAAAAAACATATTGATGTAAGACATCACTTTTTGAGAGATCATTATCAAAAAGGTGATATCACTTTGGAATTCATTGGTACTGAATATCAACTTGCTGATATATTCATTAAACCATTAAATTCTGAAAGATTAGAGTACATCATACATGATCTTGGTATGATTAATCATAAATATATATCTTACTGATATTAATGTTTAATACTTTACTGTATTTTACTTTACGGTTTTATTCTCACAGTTTTATAGTTACTGTTTCATGCATACAGTCGCACCATTAAGACCTTGTGCTCACGGTCTGTCAACTCACTGTCTCACCGTGACTACACAGAATGGTCACTGTCTCACCGTGACGACCACCAAATGTCTCACTGTGATGACTGGTTTTCATCACACCATAATGCCTACTCACGATCTCACCGTGAAGATTATTTATTCATCCATTTTAACCCGTATCACGGTAATTTTTATTTCACCACTATTTGATTTCCCGTGTTTTTGTTTTTATGATGTTTGACATTCCCAAATGATAAAACTTAAGGGTTTAATTCGATTCCTTACTCAAACCCTCTCTTGAATCTTCTCACTCTTGAAAACCTTCTCCTCTCTCACCCGAACCTTCAGTGGATTCCTTGGATGAAGCGTCCGTCTTCAACCTCGTCTGAGAAGTGCCGCTCTAAGAAATAGAAGAGAATACCGAGGATAGCTCTCAAAGGACCTCTAAACCCAAACCTAGTAAACCGTACCGTAGTTCCGAAAAAAGAAATTTTCCCTGAGTGGTTGCTATCTAGCAAGTCATTAGTCTTGAAAGTCTTAAAAGAACAAGGATGTCTTGAATGGTTCTCTAGAAAAGATAGACCGATTTACCTGAGATTGGTATCTCAATTCTACAAATATGGGAAGTTTTCCTTTGATTTTGGAGAAAACATTATGGTGACCAGCTGGATCAATGGTCATAAGTGTTCTTTCACTTCGAGGTTGTGGGTTGCATGTCTAAGAATTCCACATGAAGGAGTTTGTGAAGACTACCAGAGAGATCCTCCTCCTTCATCTGACATCTTCAATCTGGAAAATGATTTGAGAACCTTAACTGGTAATGGCACCAAGCGAAGGGATATAACTATAGAGCTAGATGGAGAAACTATACTACTATTCAAATTTTTTCAGAATTTGATCAGTCCAAGAAAAGGGGATATTGATGTAATGAAGTATCAGGATGTGTTCCTGATTCAGCTATTGAATAATGGCCATAAGATCAACCTACGAAAGTATGTTTTTAACCATATTTGTGAGATGATTATAGTCACTTCCATATCCACTACCTTGTTTTACTCAAGGATGATTTCAGCCATGCTAGTTTCCAAAGGAATGGTTGGACCAAATGAAGAAAAGTTAGAGGAATTTGATTTCTACTTATCCAATCCTATCATCAGAAGGGTGAAGATTAGTTGGAACCCCTGGAAGAAGCAATGGGTTGAGGATAATGATCAATTGTATAAGAAGTTTAATCCTGTTGATTATCCAAGAAGACCTAAGAACCTAGCTGATCCTGGTTTGGAACCAGATGAAGTGGCTGAGTATTCAGAAGAAGAAGAAGAAGAATAGGAAGTGGCAGCTGAAGTACCACCTGGAGAAGAGGCTGAAATACCACAAGTGGAAGCAGGTCCTATTGAGAAAGAAAGGAATGATGTCTTCGCTGATGATCCTATTGAAATACCTCAAAGAGAGGAAGTTGTTGTTGAAAAGGAAAGGATTGTGGATCCTTCAGTTGTTCTTAGTGAGGAAGAATATCCTGCTTCTAGAGAATTTGTAAATCTGGATATCCAATCTGAGGATGTAATAGATTCTGTAGTAACAGAATCAGAGAAAAAATCCATGGAAGAGTCTACTGGTGTAGAAGGACTCCCTGTTGAGAATCAAGCCAATCTAGAAGAACTGCCTGTGGAACAGTCGGTTCCTGAGATAATTCCCTCTACTGAAGAGAGGATGTAAATTTCCTTTTATATGGAAAGGAAGGAGTTTTCTGAAGAGATTAGAGATGATCCTGTGGATCTTGACCACGTTGCTGAGCCTATAGTCTCTGAAATGGAAGCACAATTTGAGGGGGAGGAACCTCAAAACCTTGAGACTAGTCCAGCCAAGTCTGTTGAATCTGAATCTGAACATGGTGATGAGTCATACTCTGTGTACACTAGATATGTTTTCCCAAGATTTATGATGTGAATGAGTCACAGAAAGTGACTAAAACTGGAATGGATCTCTATTCTGTGTTTCAACTAAAGTCTGTAGCTCATCCAGAACCAGAACCACAGCCCCATTCTCAATCTGAATCAGAATCTGAGTTTGAAGATGACTCTGAACCACAACAAGAACCTGCTCCACTACCTTTAACTGCACTCTTACCCGAGAAACACTCCTTTGTAACTAAATATGATCTGAAAGTCTTTAGAGAGACTCTTTTAGCTGGAGTTGAGAAGATCTTATCCACTCAACCTCGTCCAGTAACTCAACTGAATCAAGAAGATGCATCAATTCTCTTGGAAAATATTATATTGCATATTCAACCAAGGATGATCCGAGAAATTCAAGAAGTCAGAGTAGAAAATAATTTGTTGAGTGTTGATGTTGTATACCTGAAAATATGGTATCAAACTTGCTGAATGAGTTGTCTTTGAGATCAGAGCCTGCTCCTGTTTCAACCCTTGCACCTGTTGCTGCTTCTCTTGAGCCGTCTGATTCCACCCTTGCTAGAGATATTGTGTCTCAAGTTCATCCATATCTACTATCTTTTGATGAGAAGATTGGAAAAAGACACACAAGAATTCTGGAACGCTTGAGGGAGATTGTAGAAAATCTAAATAATCTCATAGATGAGTACACTGGATGCCAGCAAAAAGTTTTGAAACAACTCAATGTTCTAACCAAAGATATCAAGGCTTCTCCTGCTTCTGATCAACCTTCTATTTCTCCTTTGGATGATTCCCTGCTGAGATCCATAATCAAGGAATAAATTCAGAATGCCTTCAGTGGCTTGGATCTGTCTTCTTTGTCACAAGTGGTTAAGAACAGTGATCGAGCATTGGACTTGGTTAGAGTTCATTCTAAGATATGAAATGATGCTCAATAGGAGATGACCAAGAAAATATATTTTTATCTCACCCAGATTTTCTCCAAAAGTGACATGTCAAATCACTTTAAGTATCTTGTGGAAAACCTGAAAATCCCTCTGGTAACTCAAGCTTTTAAATCTCAAGTTCATAAGCTTACAGAGTTTTCCAGATTGTTGGACAAATTCATGGAGAATAAGGATGATTTTGAAAAATCTATGCAATATGGTGGTGAAATCATTACTGATTTCATAAATCTTTTGAAGTCGTATCTTCATGTGCAGAGTACTGCTATTTTTTCTCTAGCTACTTCACCCCTTAGACATGGTCTACCTGCCTTAGCCTCAACTGCCATGTCAGTCATCCAAGCACTTTCTCAGATCTATCCAGTCATTCTTGACTAACCACAACCTAGATCTTCTACTGCTACTACTTTTCCTCCTTTCATTTTTGAAGGTCTACCCTTACCCTCTTTGTCTACAACATCTATTCCTTCTTCTACATCAGCCCCAGCTCCTACTAGTGATAAAGGCAAGGAAAAGGTGGCTCCCTGAAGAGTCTAGGGACTGTTTTATTTTTTGATGGGATGTCATTTGTTGTATATCTTCTGTATGTTTTCTTTTGAACCTTTTCAATGACAAATGCAATGTTTCAGTTCATTTTCTCTACTTTTTGATAATCCCAAAAGGGGGAGAAAAACTACAAGTATCAGTACAATAATGAGATATGTTATTATCGAATCTATTATTCTCTAATTTTTTGCTATTCTAATATGCTAGTTTCTTTAATGTTGTGTTTCATTTATATTTTGACTATACATGATTTTTGATCATCAAAAAGGGGGATATTGTTGGACTCCTCATGTATTAATCATGTTTTGATGATCAAAAATCCTATTACTATTAATTAATATCAATCTTAATTGAACATATTTCTAATGCTCTTCAGTCTCAATAATAACTACACATAATGTTTTAATGATAAAAATTCTTATTGATATTAATTACTCTCTTTATTATTTACAAGTCTTATGCATGGTCACAAATATCACTTATATTATCAAGCCTTTATATTTATGTTTCAACTTATCTTACTCTCTAATGATTAAACTTAACCCATATTCTTCATATTATTGTTTAAGTATAAATACAGATATTTGTCTAAGTATAGACACACTGTGACCCAGACACCGTGAAGGACACACCGTGACCCAGACACCGTTAAGGACACACCGTGACCCAGACACCATGACAGACACACCGTGACCCAGACACCGTGAAGGATACACCGTGACCCAGACATCGTGACGGACACACCGTGACCCAGACACCGTGAGCTACACACCGTGATGTGAAGCATATACCGTGAAGTACATACCGTGAAGTACATACTGTGAAGCACATACCGTGAACCACATACCGTGAAGACCATACCGTGAAGAAGACACCGTTTATATGATCATTGTGACAACATTTCTTAACTTTTTTCCAATATTAATTAAATAATGATAATGATCATATTTTATGTTTTTAATGCAATTAATGTTATTTAAGGATAGTTGTTGGCATGTCAGGAAACTGTATCTCGTACCTATGAAAAGGGAATCATTCCTACTGCCAAAACTTGTGGAATATAATGAATATTGAGATATAGTACATGTGCGCAAGTGTGACAATGCAATAAGAAGAACTTACATACGCCCGAGAGCATTGTGCTAAACAAAAAGGACAATCCTGAGCAGGAGATTTGCAAGACATTCAAAGAACTCTCATGAGTGAAATCCAACACCACTTAAGAACACATGATGAATCAAGAGATCTTTTTCACTCCTGTAGAACAAAAGCTAGACTACGACACTCTATTTTTCATCAGAAAAAACAGAGAAGGACTCGGAAGCTTTTCTGCTGAATCCAACGAGTCCAGATCTGCATTGATAATCACTAGAGCTTTCTAAACTCTTATTTGTTCTCTCTAAGTGACTTGTTTATTTACTTTCGAGCAGTGTGGTGTACTCTGTATATCTTACACATACACACTGTCTCTTACACTGAACAGGAGGATATCAAAATCCTCACTCCAAAACACTTAACTCTTGTTTACCCACATCAACTATGGAAGAGGTCCTTGTGTGGCCTGGTCTTTGTTTTGTTTCCCACGAAGAACTGTGGTAGAGGTCCCTGTGTGGCCTGGACAGTTTTGTAAACTATTGTTAACCCCGATCCAGGGTGTGGATCAAATTTATATAAATTTGAGAGGACTAAGTCTCAGCTTGAGACTAAACCTCTTGTTATATCTGTTGTGCATCTGTAGTTTAAGTTTAAAGTATACTATATATATCTTTTATATTCTACTGTTGTTACCTTAAAATATAAAACCATTTTAAAGTTACTTTGATAGTTAAATTAGCTAATGTTTACCCTTATTGTAAATCAGTAGGTTAGTTTCAAAAGTTAGTTTAATCTTGTGGTTAAATTAACTAAGACCTAATCAATCTTTGAGAAGCTAAGTGAACATTTACAATATATATAAATTCACAACAGTTTAACTTGTTTTATAAATTGGGGGATTTTAATAGACAATATTTTAACAGAAATTTTAATTGGAACTCAATTCACCCCCCCCCCCCTCTTGAGTATCCACTATGACCAACAATATTATTTACTAATCCCCAAAAATAACTAGAAATTACTCTGATATAAACTATAGATATCAAATCCTTCTAGAGAAATTATTACATAATTTTTAACATAAATATTCAATAAACACAACCCAAATATTAAGAGGCATAGTGTCTTTATATGAATAGGAACATAAAACATCAATATAAAACTAAAATAATATTTTTCTATATTAATCACTATAATGAGATCATAAATCTCATTTACCTCCTAAAACAACATAGGATAACTAGGGGAACAATTAATCAAATCGGGGGAGATAAAAAATCCCAGCAAGGGAATAAATATTATGATGAAGCATATAATATGTGTCAAAAGGCATAAAATAATCTCACAAAAGTAAATGATCATGATTAATCATATTATATGATAATATAAAGAACATGGAATCATAATATCAAGGAAGTTTTTCAATGTTGAAACAATATAAAACATCATACAAGCATAATCCAAGGCTAACCGCCAAGACAACATCACATGGTTGATTGATTCCCATCATGGATTAGGTTTACTCACTAATCTCATTAATATAGTCTCATGAGAAATATAAATTACCCAGTGAATTGTTTTTCTATTTGGGTGAATCCATAATATTATTTATATAAAAATTTGTTCTAAATAAAAAATCAAGCATAATGAATAAGCATAAAAAATCCCAGGTAAAGGAAATGGGTTACATAGTCGTGTATTATAACATATCAAAATTACATAGCAAAATGAATTTCATGAAATAAGGGATTAAACTATACTTATACATTTATATATTAATAAATAATAATATGACAAAAATGAAGTCTAATTGAATTGATTACATAAATATGAGTAGTTTTTTTGGAAATATTCCATTTAAGTGGAGTTTTAAGAAGAAGGGGTAAATCATTGTTAAAGTGGGTAACTAAATAATAGTTTAAATAATAACATAAATGTACTAGAATGCGTTTTCATTAAAAAAATTTGTTTTTATAAAAAAAATGTAATGTTAAAAACGTTTCACTGAGTCACACTTGGAATGAGGTATGAAAATAGAAGTTCCCATAATCGACTCTGCTTAAGGATAGAAATTGAGAAGTGAACCTTTTTAACATGTATATCCTAAACAAATAAAGGTGACTTAAACTAGTTATATATGTTTTGAAATATATAAATAATACTCAAGAATTATATAATAATAATAAAGAGATAAATTGAGGTAAGGAGAGAGAAATCATAACCCGAATAAAATAGGTTGATTCAGTGAGATCCCTTACCTCATGTATGGATTAAGTTTACAAAATCAATTAACCTCCTGAATTATATAATTTGATTTATTAATTAATCAATTTATAACCATTTATATCTATATTTTACTTACTATAATTATGTTATGTTTATTTACTACCATTTCAATGAGATATAAAGCTTAATTTCATTACATTGCGGTCATTCTTTTCATGGTTCCAAGGTCAGATGACTTGTGGATAATTATTAAATTCCTTGTAAAATTTGATTGAAACACAATAATTTAAATGAAATGATATTTATTTACTTCTATATAATGAAATAGTTCCAAATATCCATATGTTTTTTGACATTCATATTGTTTGTTTAGTAAAAAATGCTAACGTTATAGGGTTTGTTTTTTAGTCGGTTTTACCTATTATCATGAACTAAATTCATTTAATATAATTAAAAGGTTACTAATAAATTTCATCATAATTTAAAAAGATATAATATATTTATAATCATCATATTTAATAATAATAATAATTTTTAAACTATACTTGAAGGTGGTAGAGAAACATTAAGTACATTGTTTATAGAGGTGGTGAAAAAACTATTTTGTGAACAAAGTTTTCATTTTAGAATAAATTGAAGGGAAGTAGAAGATGGATATTTCACAATTATGATAACATATATGTATATTTAGGATATTGATGGTACTTTTTATAGTTGGTTGGAAAACATATATGGTGTGTTAGAATAAAAATAAAATTAAAAGATGTTTAGTTGAGAATTTATATCTCCTTTTGGTTATCTTCTATTAGGCTACCCTTTAAAGACCCTTCGAATGGTATTTGATGAGACTAAGTCCTATAGAGATTCATTGAGAGAGATTAAAAGATATTTGGGTAGGTTTTGTGTAAGATCCAAGTAATATAAGGTGGGAGGAGAAGGTTTTGTATTTATAAGGGGAAAAGAGGGGTGTTTTTTGAATATTATATTCATTTGTTTATTATCTTGGATCATGAACACCAGTAATATTAATTCATGTGACTATATAAAGTAAATAGTGAATGTTATTTGGATGATGTAAAATCCATGGAACCCATGATCAATCATGTAACAAAATGGTTTCTAAGTAAATAGTTGAGTCACTGGACAATAAAATTCTTATGACGAAAGAAATTTGAAAATAGTGTGAAAAACTAAGAAATATAAAAGTGAGGAATGATAACTAGTTTTGTTTGATTTGGACACTCTTCATTTATGTAGGATAACTGCTTGCAATCAATTACATAAATTGGTAATTAAATCCTAAATTAATTGGATTGATGGATTTTGATTCTAAATTAATTTTTTTGGGATCCATATGTATTCATGTCATAATAAAATACCAAGATGAAATCACAACACAATGTCCTAACTCAAGAATAGATCAAACCATTATGATGAATGAATCTCAAGGCATCATTATTGAATACATGACTGAATTCCAAAAAAAAATGACTAATCCCCAATTCAAAGGTTACCACCAATGATCTCCACCTTGAAACTCATATCAAGGATTCCTCTAAGTTATGCAGATAAACATAGATGAGTAAGTAAAAATATATTTTAAATATAGAATTTGGTTTGGGAAATTTAATTAAATTAAATAATGAATTAGATAAATTTATCAAATTATTTCAGCTATTATTAACCCACAAATGGTCATCAACTCAAAACATGATGTGAATTAAATTTTAGTTCAACCTAGGGTAAATATCAAATTCCAAACTCAATAGAGACATCATTTTATCCCTCAAAGAGAAAAACAATAATAAATGGAAAAATTCATATTCGTGTATAATAAATATTTATATAAATTAAAATAATCCACATAAAGGATCAAACATCCCCATATAATTATGACATCACCAGAATGAAATTTAAGGGAATTAATAGAAATTTACAAAGATTCCAAACCTGAATACTAAGGTTGCCACATTCTCTTTACCTTCATTTATTTCACCCTAAAAATTATGATTCACACAAAATGGTGACGGTACTGATCTCGCTTCCAGTTTTGACACACCTATGAGACTTCCTAGAGATTATTATGTATCTATAATACACACACTATGGGAATAAATCACCCTTATAAGATCCTCTCATGATGATTCTCTATTTCCAATACATATTCCATAAATGTCCCTCCATCTTCAACATTTTCCTACACTAGTCAATCATGTGTATTGGGTCATGCATTTATCTTTTTAGTTGTGAAACAAAGAAGTTTTCATTTACTTAGTTTAGTTTTATTGGGTAAATCTAGCTAGTATAAAACCTTAAAAAGACTGCGAAAAATAATTAATAGACCTATTTACCTCATATATTCATCTTCTTCTTATCCAAATATTTACAAGACACACCTAAATAAGATCTGTAGGAACAAATGCTCACAACCTCAAACTCCAAGTCCATTTGATGAACATATGTATAAAACATACTAGGAATATATATTACAATAATCTACTACTAAATGATATAAACCTTATTAGTCATCATATGAACCAATTCTATCCCTATAAGTGATGTCTCTCAAAACTCAGATCAGAAAAAAGGGGACCAAAATAGTTTTTCATAAAGGGAATGTATTTTTTTAATGAGAATACAGGATAGATAGTTATTGTATACATAAAATAAGTGTGGGTA
This sequence comes from Viscum album, assembly GCA_963277665.1. Classification (NCBI taxonomy): domain Eukaryota; kingdom Viridiplantae; phylum Streptophyta; class Magnoliopsida; order Santalales; family Viscaceae; genus Viscum; species Viscum album. The sequence goes on from OY728143.1 coordinate 1,216,986,299, forward strand.
AAATTATCCTCCAATGTATTAATTAAATAAAATGCATAAGCCCTCAATATATCCTCTAGAACTAATTACTTCATCCAATCTAGATATCGGTATTTAGGTGAAAATATCTGCTCATCCATTTTTGAGTCTTGAAAGCCTATGATAATCTTTTCAAAAATTGGGATATAAATGGAGCATCAAAATTAGAGACATGAATTGAGGGTACTCTTTGTATCCAAATGATCTCCTACAAAAATAAGAACCACAAACATTTCATCGAACTCTACTCCTTGATGGTGATAATATGTGTTGAATTAATGAGTCTGTTGATGATTACCTAGATAGCTTCATGACCTCTCACTGACCATGGAATTCAAGTTACAAAATCTATAGATATAATATCATATCCCCACTAGGTATTCTCATGGGGTTACATCAAACATGCAGGAACCTGATGCTCATCCTTTACCTACTAATAGGTGAGGCATTGGGAGAAAAAAAATCCACAAAACGTTTCTTCATCATTGGGAACCAAAACTACCACAAATGTTCATAATACATCATTAAAACACCTAGATATACCACTAAGGTATATTTATGGAACTCTCTTAGTACCCCCTCCTAAATTAGGGCTAGCACCACCATCCACCCTCAAAAGAGAATGTTATTCTCTCCACCTTTAGAAAATATATCATATTCATATCCTATGTATATATGATCATGAAAGGCCTCACAATAAATATCTCCAAGATATAATTCCCTCACATGATAGAGAATTGGAGGGGTTAAACCATTTATTAGAGGTATACTTCATTATCCCATTCCATTAAGGATAACATCCATGATACAAGCTGTCATGAATCCTCACCTAGAAATTGAGATTGGGATTTAATGATGATTTCATAAACCATTGCATTTCCCTTCCTAGAAGTATATACAATCTCATAGTAATAGTACTAGAGGATATATAACCATAAACTCTATATCATATTTCATCTTCTTTGTGTGAAGATATACCCAAGACTCTTCTTTTCATAATAAACAATAAACCGATCTCTAATAAAGTAGTGTGAAAAATCCTTTGGGGTGAACACCAACACCTATTGTTTCATGTAGTTGGTTTCATAGTTCCACTCACAAGGTCTTAGATTATTAGACCATTTTTCTATCACTACCTAGATACGAGTTAACACACAACTATGCCTGACTCTATATGCATCATATAACACTACACACTCAACCCCCTCTTCTATTAACTTCAAAATAGAATCATTATTCAACCTTTTCCATAACATAATGATTTCCTATTAGAACTTCCCTAACCAGATAAATTTGTGCCCCATATAGATTATGGAATTCAATAGTTTTTAAATCCTAGAACATTATGGCATGAATATCTAGTAATAATGAGTGAACTCATGAAACATCTCTACACAAGTCAATATTTTTGGTGGTTTTCGGATATTACTTCCTGAATCTTCACTGGGATCACAACCACACCCTCCTATGAGATAAAATATCCTAGAAAATAGAACTATTTAATCCATAACTAACACTTTGAGTGTTTCATTACAACTATGGTTCAAAAATTATATCTATAAACATTGTCAAATACTCCACATTCTTATCCCATGAAGCTATGTAAATGAGAATTTCATCTATATAAAATATAATTAATAGGTTAAATAATGGTTGGGAGATCCAATTTTTGAATTCCATAAAAATATTTGGGGGTGTTTTTCATGCCAAAGGGATTCCCTAAGAACTTATAGTGACTATACAGACATCATATTTGAATCTTTTGTATATCCATCTTGCATATCCATAATTGTTGATATCCTAACAAGAGGTCAATCTTCATTAACCACTTCACACCTTTTAGTTTATCAATGAGGTTTTCAGTCCTAATTATATGATATTTATTTAAAATGGTCACTTGATTTAGGTGATGATAATCCATACATAACCTCAAGATCCCATCCACCATATTGGTAAATAATATAGGAACTTCTATGGGGACACACTAGGTCGGTTAATTCATTTCCACAAAAGGTTCTCAAACTACACCCTCAACTCAAAAAACTCTATGGTAGATATATTATACATTATCGAAGATATCAAATCCAATCCTAGATCCATTTCAATATAGAAATAATCCTGTATATGAGGAGTTAACATAGGTATATCTTTAAAAAATATGTCTAGGTACTCATCTACCTTTAAGGGGACTGAAAATTTCATTAATTATAATACACCAAGAGACAGACAATCCAATTGATGGGATATTATATTCATTCATTGGTAGAATAACCTAACCTAATATATTAGTAATCCAATCTTCCAAGTGAAGGGACTGTTAGTTTAATGGAAATTATCTTTTGATTTCATCAGACACATATTTTCAAAGGGAGGTGATCAAAGGTAGATCAGACCAGATGAATATTTCAAACTATGGTGTTTTTGAGAGTTTGATTATAATGTTTATCACCATTTAAAACTTCCATCTAGTAGAGTTTAAATAAAAAAGATTCATTAAATATTTGGTTTTTTGGATAGGATTTTATGATTATATGGATATAATTAGATTAATCCTTTCTCAGTTACTGTTCAATGGTTACCCTTATGTGGGTACCCTTATATAGTAGCAGGGTTCCTATTATGTTGGTAGAGGAAAATTTCTTCTACACTTATACAAATATAAAGTTTCCCATACAAAGATATTTATTTATTCATAATGAAAAATTTTTTTGTGGTTATAATGAATGGTGAAACTAGGTATCGGTAGTTTTTATTGTAAATGGAAGGTTGATCAAAAAGATCAGAGGCCGGTGAATATTTTTTACTAGACAAATTCATCTAAAAAGTGGCTGAAGCCCAACTATCTATAAAAAAATAAAAATAAAAACTCTATGAAAAGTGTGTTTTTATGGAAATTATTTTTGATGAGAACTATCTTGCTAGATAAAGTGAGAAATAGTTTGTAATATATTGTATCTCATTAAATAAAAAGTATTTTTAGTTTTGTCTCTTGAATATAAGACATTTTTTGAACCACATAAAATATTTTTTTCCAATTTCTATGGATATTTTTTGTGATAAGTATAATCTTGAATTCTTGTTAGTGGTTATTAGATTAGACCATCCTAGTTATATGTATTATAATCATGGGGGATAGATGTTATATCAAAAGTAATATTTATAATAATATTGTTGATTAAAGTAGCTATATAAGATGAAGAGATCTAATGAAAGACTCTTTATAGTGAATGTTGTTTCTCCAAGTTCATCTACTAGACAGAAAGTATGGAGGTATCATCTTAATGGATTCTTCATATCGCAACAAGTGAAATTAGAGGAAGGTAACTAAGTTGGTATGGTTGGTTCTACTTCACTCACAGCATTTAAGTGAATTTTTCACCTTAAGTTTCATGATTCTATTTTGTTTACTATCATCATAATAATGAAATAAAATGAGGAAAATTTCACATAAAAAATTTCAATGGAATGAACATTGAATTTTGGATAATATCTAGAAGTTATTTTGATTCAAAAATATTTTTATAATACATTGTCTGGTGAATGTCCTAAATAAATGGATAAAGAAAAATGAGAGAGGCTAGATAGGATGAATTTATCCTTTATCAGGATATCTCTTACAAGAAAAACTGTGTTCAACATTAGAGAGAATAAAAACACTATATAGGTTATAAAATAATTTGATGAAATGCATGAGAACCCAATAACTCTTAACAAAGTTTTCATGTTGGGAAGATTGTTTAAATTAAGGTTGTCTGATGGAAGGTCAACTACCAATCATGTGAATAGATTAAAAATGATTGAATTAGGGTGATCAAATATGTTAAAGTTACATTCTAAGATGTTGTTTGGCCTTTGATTCTTCTTTATTCACATTAAGAGTGATTGGATTCTACGGTGAAAATGGTGAGAAACCCCAATGGAATGAAACATAGTGTTTAAGGAAATTTTAAACATGATCTTGAATAATGAATTGATGTGGAGTGAAGTATAGAATTCATATAAAATTTTTGTCATGGCTACAAAATGGGTAAAATCAGTTCTTTGGAAAGACCATCAGAAGAAGAAATCTTCATAGGATATGTCCTAGAGAATAAGTTAATGTAAATTGACTAGTTTAGCAATTATATGATTTATTTATAGTAAAAAAAGACATATAAAGAATTATTTCTAAAATTAGATAGTATTTTATACTTATGGATGGAAAAACTATATTAGTACAATGGATATAGGTTCTAACATGATATTTATCATGGTTACTCTAGAATATTTGTGAGTTATATATTCAAGGGAATTATTTTACTCAACTTTATAGTTTGTGTGAATTGTTAATAATACATTGATGATCATGGGAAGGGTATATCTTGAAGATGATGTAACTTAAAATATAGTTTAGAAAGGTGATGTAAACATTCAAGTTAAAAGTAAATGTATCCTAAAACTAAAATATGTCTGATACATTCTAGAACATTTAAATAACCTTATATTTTTGGGATAACAAGATGATACTGGTTAAAAAATGAATTTTATGAAAAGAGTTTAGAAGATAAGTAAAATTTACATGGTGATTTATCATGGAGTTAAAAATAGTAATTTGTATCATACTGGATGGGGATATGAAGTTGAAACTGTTAGATAAACTTCATTGGACAGTCCATAAATGTTTCACTGTAAGTTTGGTCACTTTAGTGAGAAATATATTAAATTTATAGAAGAAAAGGGAATACTCAAACTTATTCGCATATACCTTGAGTGATGTTATAGTTTTATGTTACAACAAAAAAGATTTTCCTTCAACTTGGATTGAAGATATCCAAGGAGTAGAAAGTTAGAATGTGTTCATTTTGATGTTTGGGGCCTAGCCCCTAGTAGCTTCTATGAATGATCATTTTATCATGTGACCTTCATTGATTATGCTACTCAAAAGGTTAATGTTTATTTCCTAAAAAATAAATTTGACATATTTTGGGAATGTATTCTATATATATAAATGACCAAGAAATATTTTGAATGAATTTTGAAATGTCTTCGAACGTACAATAGAGGGGAATAATCTGAACACATCTTTTGTAACTTCAACAAAAAGAAGGGGATTTGGCATCAGGTGACTGTTTCAGGGACTCCAAAACAATACAAGAAAAAATGATAGAATGCATTTTAAATTGATATAGGAATCCCAAAGTATGAATCTTCACATGGTAATTTAGAATATAAATTGGGCTAAAGTATTGAATACAAAAGCTTACTTGGGGAATATGACATTTGCTTCAGCCGTGGGATAAAACCTTTCATAGGAACATTGGTTTGGAATGATACAAGAGGTCACCCATATTAGGATCTTTGGAAGCTTAAATTATGTTCATATTTATGAAAAATATATATAAGTTTTAATTGAAATCCAAGCTATATTTTCTTATCAGGTATGTTTCTATTAACATTGGTTGTCATATGTGGAATGCTGAAAAGAATAAAATCATCTAGTGTTGATATATTGCATTCAATGAAGAAATTATATGGAAATATCAAAAAATGATGAATAATAAGTTAGGAATAGATAAAATATCAAAGTTCTAGATGATTGGATAGAGAATAAATCACAATCTTTCAGTCTGGAAAGATTATTGGAAACATGAGAGGTTGGAAATCCATTAATCAAAACACAAGACAAAGGTAGATCAGATAGACCATTGATAGATGGTGAAAGTTTATATAGACAAGTAATTGGAATAGAATGATATGATATAGCAGCATAGAACAAAAAACTACTAGATTGAAAGGTTCATATTGAATAAAATGAGGTTGTATTGAGAATATATACTATTATTAAGAAACATGTTTAGAGGTTTAGAGCTGATATGAATTTCTTACATCTAACAGATATAGTAGAACAAAATTTTCTAGAGGAATAAGCTACTCCTAGAGACTATAAATAGTGGAATTAATCTATGAAAGAGTAAATGAGTTTCTTAAATCTCAAAAATACATGAGATTTGGCTAATCTACTGGAAAGAAAGAGGTATTTAAAAAAATATTTTGTTTGAATGTTGAACATTATGTAAGTAAGAGATAAGATGTGAGGTTTGGGTGAAGGGTTTTAAATAAACATAATTAATTGAATTTTATCAAAATTTATCATTAATGGTAAAACACACAACTATTCGGATGATGCTCAACATTATTTCATCTGATAATATACAATTGTAAGAGAAGGTGTAAAAATAACCTTCCATCGTGGTGATTTGGTGGAAGAAATTTAAATATATAAACCATTGGGTTATGAATTTCATTGGTAGGAGGATTTAGTTTTTAATTTGACATGAAGTCTTTATGGTTTGAACCAACCCCTACGACAATGTAATTGGAAGTTGACACATTTATGTTTAAAAAATGTTTCATTTGATGTGAGTCTGATCAATATTGTTACAATATATAAAAAGAAGATGGAACATATCTCATACTAATATTGTATATGGATAACATATTAATTGATAGTTTAAATATTTAATAGATTGAGGAACTAAAGATGAAGCTGTCAAAAACTATTTTACCTAAAGAATCATAGACATGTTACGAAAATATTGTGGATTAGAATTGAGAGGGAGAGTAATGATGGATTGTTAGTCTTATCCCAACTGGATTACATTAGGAAAGTAAACTAATAATTCATAATAACTATTTTTAAACCTATATTATCCCCCTCATTAAACACTTCAATCTTTATAAAACTTAGGCACTATCAACATATAGATAAGTTCATTACATGGAGAAGCATCCTTATGCTTCAGCAATAGGATGTTTGATGTATGAAATGGTTTGTACTCAACCATATATTTATAATTTTGTGATATTTGTTAGCGATTTCATGTAAAATAGTAAAATAAAATATTAGAATGTTGTGAAATTTATTTTATTGTACTTTAAAAGATCACAGGATGTAGATGTATGTTTTTTTGAGGATTATCTGTTAAAATTCTTTATTTATGTAGACTTTACTAGATACATGGATTCATAAAAATGTACTACTTGTTTTTCATTTAATTTTGGATGAATATAGGTAGGTCGAATGTATTAGTTTCAATAAGTGTTATATTTATCTTCAATAGAATTAAAGTACATTCCTAATACTAATGTAGGTAAGGAGATGATATGGTTGATGTGTTTGTTAAAGAAACAAGGAAAGGGAATGAACATAGGATTTTTATTTTGTGATAGAAATCATTTCATCCAAATTTCATGAAACCTAGTGTTTCATGTAAGAATAAAACACATCAAACTGAAATATCACTTATTAATAATTCTACGAGAGGTTAAATTATTGTATTTTTATAAGTTCAATGGAAGGAATTTTTTTATGGACATGTTTATAATGGTGATATTTCTATAAGGACCAAGGAAATATTGTGCCTCAGTGGGACTTAGCTGATGAGATTGAATAAGGGACATTGCATGAATTGGATAGAGGAAGATCCTAGGTGGATAAAAGAATAATATGGTTGGAATCATAAAGAAATTTATAAGTGTATGATTATTGGGGTTGGGGTAGTTTTTTTCAGATTTCATAAAAAATAGGTTTCTGTGAAGAGATGACAGACACATATTTGATCAGAAAGATGATTCCTACTATGGTGTTTTAGATAATTTCAATATAAAGTTTTTTACTAGATAGAAATTCCCTTAATCAGAGTTTCTCAAGCATGTTTCTATCATATTGAGTGTTTCAATAGAGTGTATTTGATGATCCAGTGGATATCATTTGATAGATCATTTCATAGTTGTTGTCCATAGTTTACCCTTACATGAGTACCCATATACAACAACAATGTTAAACTTTCATTGGTATAGGAAACTTCTGATACCCTTTTGCAACTATCTAGTCACCCTTATGCATGTATTAATTATTTATTTATTTCTGGTTTTTGACTATTGCAATAAATATTAAAATTGGGTATCAAAAATTTCTCAATTAAATGGAATTTTGACTAAAAAGATCAAATGTCGGTGAAACTTGTTGAACATAAATATTCCTCTACAAATAGGTGGTGTCCAAAATATCTATAATAAAAAAATACAAAAAACAAAATGAACACTTTTTGTTTCTAAATTATTTGAATAAAACCTAACATTATATAAGAATTTAGTGAGATATTATAATTTCTTATATCTCCTGAAATAAAAAATGACTTGAGTGTTCACATATGGATTTAGAACTTTTCAAAAACCATATAAAATATTTTTATCCATTTATTTGGTTTTTTATGTTTGAATTACAATCATGGATTTTTGTGTTATGAATAGTTTGGATCATCATATGACCAGTGGATATAAAACTAGGGTAATTATGTTATCAAACAAGATCTATACTCAAAAATATTGTGGAGCATATCTGTAGCACATGATAATGTAATTGGATAGATGTCTCCATCTAGTTAAATTTATTCTAACAAGTACATTTGTTGGATATAATGGATATAGGTTCCTTCCCCCGGGGTTCCGTATCTCCCAACATGAAAATACCAACCTGTATGTCCAGGTCTACCACATCGTCAAATGAAAACAACCAATCTGAGCATAGATTGAAAATAACTAGTTCATACCAGGAATGAAATCACGAGGTCTAATCCCATCGAAAAATATCCCTGGAGAAAATTTCTCTACTAAGAAGCATATCACACTTCTGACAGAAGCATGTTATCATAGAATTTACTCTAGTATGATTCTCAGTCATAATGGTCGAACTAGAGAACATATGTATATCACTAATCCCTATATAATAGCTATGTGAAAGAAGTAATGATTCATGTATTTTTATATAAAGATTGAATATACGGTATAGAAGACACATATCATACCTCATAACATTCTAGGAGACTTTAGGTCATATGCCTCTACTATCAACAACTACCTTTGTCCCTAACCAATTGCTTCGTAAGACTAATAAAGACCTCTCGAAGATGGTGGTGGTTGTATCAGATCATAGATTAAACCATCAACCATAGATCTTACAATCCTTTACCATTATCTACATAATGCAGTTCATCATACTTATGTTGTTTCCTTTATCATGAAATCCAATCCACATTCTACATATCCACTTATACATGATAGGTCAGATTATATCAGGTAATGTGACCATGAAAATCATATGAATAAAATATCCTCTCTCTTATCTGACTATAATAACATTATGAACCCTATTATATAGAAATTATGATCTAATAATGTATATAGCGATTCTTCAAGTGATGCAGCCCCAAAGCCCTGCATCATCCACCAACAGTTGACATATCTACACTCAAATGACTATTACTAGCACAAAATGGCTATGATGGCTCTTAAAATAATCTCTATATTAGCATGTCATTCTCTAAAACCATGACATGTGTGGGGATTTAATGGAGTACAATTCCAACTCAAATATCTCTATATGTACCACACTCAAAATGCCTTGTATAGAAGTATGAATCAAATAAAATTTCATAAGATTATCTATTGAGGTCAGTAGAACATTATGCATACTCATCCACTCACATGATACCCTCCTAAATCTATGGAATATCATGGATACAAATCGATCTTAGAGTTATTGGGCCATACTTTTACCAGAGATATATGAGCGATTATATATGATTTATTGGGGACTGAATGAAGAAACTTACTCAGATCATGGTCTCTAATTATTCATCTAATACATGTGGGTCATGACCACCTAAAAACCTAAGATTTCTATTCCTCTAAAACTCACATTGTGTTCTTATCCTCCATGAATCATCATTTAGTCTATTCACAATCATATGTTTCCCAACATGAGTTAATATATTGTCCTATATTATTAGTGGTGGGTCTTCTCACCACTCGATAGGTGGAAGTATTTCCTTCTCTCTAGCTGGAGGAAATGCCTCCGGAACTATCCCGTGAACTAAGGAATAATTCTTGAGTTGATCCCAACTGTGATCTTATAACATTATACTAGATGACTGAATATGTGGAGGCATATGAATATTGTCAAGATATATATTTTTTAGAGATAATTTATGAGGAGATGACTCAAGACAAAAATTAAAACCTAAATACATTCATATATAATGCAGGTCTTCTGGTTTCCCAATAACCCGCGTCATTTTTCAGAGATATAAACTCAAAACACTTAAGAAACATTTCCCAAAATCTTGAACCTATCCTCACAAGACTACTATCTCCAATAACCATACCTGTGAATAAACATGATCTAATACCAATCTGTTACATCTTGTCCTAATGAGGTCCCACTTGTGTTGGTGTCATTTTGGAAGTGAAATCCCACGAAAGCCTTCAAAAATATAGTGTCTAGTGACAAGAACTAAGTAGGAATAACACATATATGAGATTCATTATCCTAATTCACTTTACACACTCACATACTTATCACCATTCATACTAGATTAATGTGAAAAGTAAGCATATGGAAAAATAAATTCTTGCACAACCTATAGAATCCCATAGTGAGTACAATGATATACAATCGATGAAAAGAGATCAATACAATCCATATAACCAAAAAGTATGTCCAACCAAATTAGGACATGGGGAAAACCATCAAAACATGCAACACTAGTCTGACTACATGTCCCACTATCATAGCCTCTAATAACTACTAAACACTACCTACACTAGCCCCTAGAAATCTATCATATAAATTACCCTCTTTAAAATACATGACACATGTGGTCATAGTCCATGTATATAGTGACCCTCAATTTTCATACATTAAAATTACCTAACATTTTTGGAATACATAAAACAATATACAAATAGACGCCCAAAGACCGTACTAGTCTAGTGCGTTTGGAAACAAAGAAAACATAAACATTAGTACATAAATTAGCTACATTTTCCCCTACTAGGTTCTTATTGACTATCACCTTTCATAGAAACATCAAACATAATACATATCTTCATAACCTATGGAAGGAAACATAATAAAGGGTGAGTTTAATGCTCAGTAAGTTTAAACAAGGGAGATAGGTAAGTATAATCATTAACATAAGGGTATGAGAACATGATCACGAAAATGGAAGATCATACCCTATATATAAAATATCATTTTCATGAATCATGGAATAAAGCTTGGCAGTTCATAAGACATGAATCATAAGGAAATAAAGAACATAATCTATGAAAGCATAAAATAGGAATAAAACATGGAATTTTGGAAAACACACTAGCATATAATATGATTTCCATAGTAGGAAAGGCATAAATAAAATGACTATCTTGGTAGTATAGGTTCACTCCCCATACCATATTGGTAGTCATGTTTCACTCCCATAGACATCTTAGTAGCATGCGTTCACTCCTCATACCATCTTGGTAGTCATGGGGGATCTCTCGGGATCTCTTCTCTCGAGAGTGCCCTAGGGTTTTGGGGCCGATGCGGTGTGGCCTATGGGTTTGGCGAGGATGGAAGGTTTTCGGTGCGGGCCATTGGGGCAAGGGCTCTCGTCGGGCATTCAGCGGGGATGAGGTGTCTTCGTCGGATGTGGGGATTCTTTGGCTTCTCTACGGCTTGTTGGATTTAGATGCGGTTCGTCGGCATTGTGATGTGGGTTGTGAGGATTTGTCGGCGATGGAGATGCGGTGGTTGAGAGGCTCCATCAGCTTCAGATGTGTTTTCAACATCTTCAGATGTGGCTTCGCCGACTTCAGATTCGGCTCGTTGGCGATGCGGTGGAGCTTCGTTGGCGATGCGGTGGAGCTTCATCAGCTTCGGTTGCGGCTTGGCTCATGCATGGCGTTGTCGTCCGATTCTGGTGGGCAGTGCTCGGAGTCACCTTCAGCTTCTGATCCATCTCTAGACAATCCCAAGATGATCTGTTTATCTTCTAGATCTCTGGAACACAGATCTTGCACGGTCGTGAATGATCCATTCTGGAGAAGCTTCATTTTCAGATCGGATGAACCCCGACAGAGTTCTCATCAACTAGAGGCATGGCAATTCCAATGTTTTCTGGTCTTCGTGGCCATAGTTCAAAAATTTGGATTTGATTCTGGCTATTTTTTTCCAAAAACTTTTGCGGCTAGACCTTGTGTGGGTTTGTGGCGAGGGCGGCGGACTTGATGATGGAAATTTATGGTATTGTTTTTTAGGGTTTCCTAGGTTTTCCTATGTGACCTTTGGATAAATGAATTGTATTGGGTTCTATCCCTCTTGGGTATCATATCATTGACTTATCTATGGCCTTTGGGCATTTATTGGGTTATCCCTCTCTGCTCTGGGGGACTTATCCCTTTGGGCCAATGGGCATGTAATGGGTTCTCCCTTTCCCAGTTTAAAAGGGGTTTCTGATGTCTTTTTCTTTTTCTTTTTTAATAAAGGGACTTTACCCCAACGCTTATGGTCTCTTAGTAGTCATGGATAACTCACATGGCCATATTATTAGTCAAGGATCATTCCCATGACCATCTTAGTCTATCTTATAATATATAAATCATTACCCAATTCATTTGAGGGATATATATGTCCCACCAAAATCATAATGAAATCATACATACATGTTCCATAAGATCATAAGTAATCATATCATAACCCATGAAATGAAATGAGTATTATAAAATTTTAATTATATAATAACATATGCAAAGATATGGGTTTCATAATAATTTCATCATAAACATAACCCATGAAAATAAGTGGGTTTAAAAAACATATAACCCATAAAAGAGAAACATGATTCATCAACATCAGGCCATAAAAACATAATCCATTCAAAGAAATAATATGAATGGAAAAAAATCGAATAATTTTACCCAGAAAGGCATTAGTAACACTAAGGGCTGTTATATTTGATGAGAAATAATTTATAAAGATATTTTAAAAACATTTTTTTAAGAGAATATTCTTTCTTGTTTTGAAAAACACTTTTTAAAACATAGAACCTTTTGAAAACCTTTTTATTTGAAAATATATTTGAAAACTTATAAATAAAGTATTTAAATCCATAAAAGGGTTTTAAAATCCTTTTTTGTTGAAAATTTTCTTCAAATATATTTTTAAAACATTTTTAAAACATTTTTTAAAACATGGTTTTGGAATACAATACATTTTTCACAAGAGAGGGGGACAGTCAGATTATATATAAAAACATTATCTTAATTAAGAAAGAGTGAAAAATGGTTCTAATACAAGGATATATCTTGAATAAAAATAGTATAATGAAACTTATTATTTTTTTGAGAGATATATTATAAGATTTCATCAAAGGAAGCATAAACATAAACAATCTTGAAAAGAGATGAGATTGTTTCAATAAACTCTTATAACTTGGTAACTTTGGGTCATATTCTCCATGTAAGAAAATGAAGTTAAATGAAGCTTTAAATGTCATAAAAATTATTAAAATCATTATATTACATGTAAAATGTAATTATATACATCTGGAAGAATAGTTTAGGTGTATACCAAAACATGAGTCTCAAATAAGGAAAATCCAAACAGAACATTTTTACTGATTTGGTAACTTTTAAAACCTAAAACCCATGAAAGAAAGTTATTATAAAGAATATGTGAATACCCATAAATTTATGTATAATAAAAATAGAATAAAATAATGGTCATTACATACAACACGCTAAAGGAAAGAGTGGTGAACATTTCATGTATCTTACTGAAATAAAAATTGCGATGAAATCCCCTTACCTTGTGTCTTGACTCTCATCATACTCATTGAAACCACCTGTATTGTAAATATTAATGTATTATACATATTTTACAGAACAATATTCTTATATATAATACAATATATGGTTTTATTATGAATTTATTTTACCCACATGTTAACCATCTCATGTTAAGGATTCACTTTAGATAATATTCGCTTTGTTATCTACATGTGTCTTAATTTGTTATATCTATGGTCCTTATACTTACATCCTGATTAAAAAATGTAAAATATGATAAAAATAAAATTTTTATTCAGCATATTTTTATTTCAATAATTTATTAAATATAGAATTATGAAATGGATTACACTGTTCATGGAGATGGAAGTCTTATGTATAAATGAACATTGTTTCCATTTTTATTATCCTATTGAAAGAAAGAAAGAAAATGAACTATATGTATATATGTATATAATATATTTATAGTAGAATTATAATGTTATATATATCATATAAGTTCACTAAACCCATACCTAACATATTCCATGAAGTTTATGAACGAATCACATCACTTTGAGGGGAGGTAGTACACACTTCCTCAAACGAAATTACCGTATTAACAAAAAATGGAAAGTAAAAAATATATGAGTTTTAAAAGGAATTAATAAGCTTAAAGAAAATAAAAAATATAATATGTAACATATATAAACCTAGTTTCCATCATAATTTACACCATTATAGGTGATAAGGAAAATTGAACAATCATCATTTAGTGAGGTGGTAGTTCATCGTACACATAAACAATATGTTTGTTATCCATTATATGGAGGTGTATGTAAGTGTAAGTTGAAACATTAGTATAATAAAATACTATTATATTGTTTATAACGGTTTTTTTATGAAATTATAAAAATATAAATTGTAGGGGTGGAAAAATAAAATAAAATAAAGGACATGAGAGAAGAAATTACCTCTTAATCAGGTAACACCTTTTAGTTTGTTCTAGAAAGAACCCTTGGATAGATTTCTTTATAAGGGGATGATAATATAAGTAAGGGATATATTTTGGTAAGTGGATTGGTTATATCTAGTATGAATATAAGTGGTTTGAGATGTGTGGATAAGAGGGAGAGGTAGTGGCCTTTTAGGGGGAATGAGTAGTGACACTCTTGTAAATATTTGAAGAGGGAATTCCACCCACGTTTTTCATGTTGAAAGTGGATAAAATAATGATACAAATTAGATAAAAGGGAATATGGGTTATAAATATAGACATAAAATTGATTTTTTACAAGTTTACATGTTGTTTTGGGTCATAGGATTATGGTTTAGTCCCTTCTTAAGCATAATTTAACCTTAATCCATGTAATTAATTTTAATAACATTCAATAATCTTTTTGTAAAAAATCCGTTGACCTTATTATAAATTATAAATTATGATTTGGAATCAATTTTTCTAAATTCAAATCACACAAGTGGAAAAAACTAATTTAAAATTAATCCCACGGTTGGGTCGATAATGCAGGTGTTTAATGTAAAAATGATGAAAAGTTTGCTATGTTTTTATATCTAATTTAAATGATAAATTGATCCCAATTACCCACATTAAACCAAATTAAAATATAATTATCCTTATACATAAATTAAATGAAAAATCAGTTTTGAATTAGAATCTGATAGTTTTCACTATTCATCCAAAAATGAAGTTTCTCAAAAAAAATACCCCAAATTCTTTATAAAATAATTTCAACACTATAAATTCCAAAAATGAAGTTTATATTATCAAATTAAATTTATAAATGTTTCTAAAATTAATTTTATTATTAAAAGTTTTTCATTCGAGAAAACAATATTTTTAAACATTAAAGGACTACCAAAAATCATATATTTCATTATCAACATTATTTATTTATATAAAAAAAATATAAAAAATATTTTAAAAGAAGTTATTAATATTAATATTACCATGTTTAGTGTGTAGATTTTAATTATCTCATTTAAATAATTATAATAGTAAAATTATGCTTCATAGAAACATCGGTGTTGCGTGTAACGTATTCCAATTCGGTATTGCATGTAAGATATGTTGAGTTAAGGTTCCTGTAACATATACCGATTTGGTGACATGTAACATATGAAAATTTGGTGTTGTGTAACAAGCACCAATTCATTTTTTTGTAAAAGGAATTCTTGAATTTGGATTTCAATAAATAAATGATAAATAAATTTATTTTAGAAAAAAGGTCCATAAATACTCCGGGTGTTACATTATACCCCCCATAAAATGAATTTCTCCCTCAAATTTCTTTACTCGGGTAAAAGAATGGGGATAAATTTGCTTAATAATATCCTAAATTTCCCACATAGCTTCCTTAAACTTGTTATTTCTCCAAAAAAATTGACTAGGTGAGTGGTCTTGTTTCATAGAACTTTCTCTATACGATCCAAAATTTCAATTGGTTTCTCCTCGTAAGAAAAATCCCTCTCTAGTGGTATGACCTATGAGTTCATTTCATGTGAAGGGCTAGGTATTTAATTTATTTAGAGAGATAAATGAAACACATGATAGTGTTGAGAGAGATTTGGAGGGAGCGTCAAGCGATAGGCTACCATCCCGATACAATCAAGAATATCAAAGGGACCAATATACCTTGGTCTTAGTTTCCACTTCTTATGGAATCACATAACCTTTTTCCAAGGTGAGATTCGTAGAAGCACCTTTTAACCAACATCAAATTATAGGTCATGTCGATGGTTATCAAAATAACATTTCTACCAAATTTGAGTATCCTTGACACGCTACTGAATAGTTCTAACCATCTCAACCATTTATCCAGCAATCTCATGCCCTACTATCTTTCTTTCTCTAATTTCATTCCAAAACATTAGATCTATACATTTCTTCCCATAAAGGGATTCATAAGGTGCCATATGAATGATTGAGTGAAATCCATTTTTATAAGAATACTCAACTAGAGTAATGTGTTGATCCCAACCACCTTTGAAATCTAGAGAAAAAGATCTCAACATGTCCTCTGGTGTTTAAATTGTTCTTTCAGACTGAGCATCTGTCTAAGGATGATAAGAAGTGATGAAAATCGATTTTGTATCAACTTTTTTTTGAACAAATCACCAAAACATTGAGGTAAACATCAGATCCCGATATGATACAATCAAATGTTGTACTCCATTAAACCTTACCACTTAATGTATATCCTAGAGAGATGATCTAGAAATAAGTCTTATTTGATAACAATGATGTGTTATGATTTAGTAAGGAGATCAAATACCACCCGTATAACAATAAACCTTTTAGAGGTTTTGGGTAGTCCGATTGAATAATCCATAGCAATGTTCTCCCATTTCCATTTTATTATGAGTAATGGATGAAACAACCTCTTTTACTTTTTCCTTTAATCCTTAACTTGTTGGAATACCATACACCAAGACAAAAATTATGTGATATCTCTTTCCATAATATCCTACCAGATGTATTATTTTAAGCCCCTCTATATCTTCATACTTCCAGGATGAATAAAGAATGAAGAAATATGATATTCCTCTAATAAGTCCTTCTTCAAATATGGTTTGGAATGAAAACATACATGGTTCTTGAAACATACCATTCCATCTTGATAAATGTTAAACTTCAGAACATTTCTAACATTCTTTTTCTACTTCTCATATTCCTTCTGGGACTCCATAATCTTCACTTGGATAGAGGGATGAACATTCATTTGAGAAAGATAATACTTTTTCCCTTTCTTCAGTATTTCTACATCCATCCTTTCAAATACAAAAATATGGGATATTTTGTTATCCTTTGCATGGATAACCTAGAATGATCCTTCCGAAATAAAGAATCAACTACCTTGTTCTCTTTACTAGGGTAGTAATGTATCGAGCAGTCATAATATTTTTTCAACTCTTACCATATTCTTTAGTGCATGTTCAAATCCTTTTATGTTAATATATATTTTAGAATTTTATTATTAGTATATATATCATAATTTTCTCCATAATTATAATTCCTACATATCTTTAATGTAAAAATTATTATTGCTAACTCCAAATAATAATTTGAGTAATTTTCTCATGAATATTCAACTTCTATGAGGCATAAGCGATAACCATGTAATTATACATAATAACACGTCCCAATACCTTCATGGATGCACATATAAATATTAAAACCCCTTATCCACTACAAGGTAATATAATCATAGGTTCATTGATTAACCTTCTCTTCAGTTCCTTGAAATTTTCCTCAAATTCATCTGTCCAGAGGAACTTGACACCCTTCCCAGTTAACTTTTTCAGAGGATTATATAGTCATGGTAAATTATCCACAAACCATCGATAATATCCCACTAAACCAAGATATATATGGATCTCAGTCACTTTTGTTTTTCTAGGACAACATTCAGTAGCCTCTATATTTGATGGATCTACTTCTATACAATATATTGAGACCATGTGACCCAAAATGAAACCTTTTTCAGGAAAAATATAAACTTTGTAGATTTTTCATATATATTCTTTTTTCTTATGGTCTTTAGTAAAACTCTCAAGTCATCTTCATTCTCTTACTTGAACTTTGAATAGATAATAATATCATCTAAAAATTCTACCCCAAACTGATCTAGGTAATCTCTAAAGACACTATTAATTAAATCCATAATGATAATAAGGGTATTAGTAAGAACAAAAAGGCATCATTATATATTCATAGTGTTCATACCTTGTACGGAATTCCATCTTGGGTATATCCTTCTTCTTGAACCCCAATTGAAGATATCCAGAATGTATTTTAGTCTTGGAAACGTATTGATCGTGGCATAGTTGATAAAATAAGTCATCAATTTGGGTAGAGGATTCTTATTCTTGATCGTGATCTTATTCAACTCGCAATAATCAATTTAGAGTCTCATTGATCCATATTTCTTTTACACAAAAAGAACTAGTGTACCCCAAGGTGACACACATGGCCGAATGAATACCTTATCATGATTTTCTTGTAGTTTCATCTTCAATTCCTAAAACTCAATTGGATCCATTTTATATGGAGAATTAAAAATTAGTGTGGAACCAGGTATGAGTTTTATTAAGAATCCAGCTTCACATTTTTAGTGTATGTCTTGGAAACTCTTTCAGAAAGAAATATATAAAATCATTAACAACAGGAATATCATCGATTTAGATTCACTATATAACCATTTGAGATAAACAACCCTTTTGAATGAGAATTAAGACCCATACACTGGATGCAATATCCATAATAATTCCATACTTATCATCCCATGGATGGATAATCAAATGAGGGTTTGAAATATCAAAAGAAACTTCCCTTGATCAACAATTGATATGGGATTTTTGCAGAGAAAGCCAATCCATGCCTAATATGACATCAAATTCAACCAAATAAGGAATGAATTGATTTGTAGGAAGCACAATCCCACAAACTCTAATTTGAGAGGAATCATAGACTTGATATGAAATCATCATACCATTAGGTATTTTCACTTTAAATTCCACATATAATGGTTTTGGTGTAATATTAACACCCTTATAAAATTATTTATATATGTAAGCGTGGGTAGATACAAAATTAAATATGACATTAGTAGTTCTGGAGTGGATGATAAGTTCACTTTTCATCATTTTTATGGAACCCCTAATTAGAAATATATGTTCCATGACATTTTCACCTTTTCCCTCATCTTAGTAGGTTGTTAATGTCAATGCTCATCATTAAACCTTGGGTTTGGGAAATAGTTAGCATAATTCCCATTCTCCCTACACTTGTAACACTAAATCGTGGGAGGTGGATTCTATGTCTATTTTTTCCCATTCAAAATGCAAGATAACTTCTTCCCATCAAATTGAAAATAAAATTCCCAATGACCTTAACTTCCACACTTAAAACATTTATTAGACCACTTAAGTAAATTTCCTCCATTCTTCTTCCGAAACATATAAAATAAAGGGAATATCATCCTTTTTTCTTCATGGTTTTTATATTTTCCTTTAAACTCCATCTTTATCTTCTTATCAAGACCTTGAGATTGATATGTGGCTCCAACCTCAATTTCATACTTGATTTCACAACACAAAATATCTTCATAGTTACTAAAGTATCTGATGGACAATTCCCTTATTAGAATTGGAATTAATCCACTTAAGAACCTATCAAGTTTACTTTCTTGTTGGATGATAATTCCTAAAGTGTAACTTATAAGTCTCATGAAATTAGCCTCATAAGTATCAATAGATTCATCATCCTTTTTATTCAACTTAAGTAACTATTTCTCAATCTTGGTATGAAGAATCTGAGGAAAGTAATTCTTTAAAAAAAAGTTCTTGAAATCATCCCAATCCATGGATTCAATCTCATTTTATTGCCTCACATTATTTACTAGAGTCTACCATTGGTCTGATTTTTCTTCTAACTGATAGTCATCTAGAATGAATTTATCATGCCATGAACACAGGATAATGTATAATATGTTTTTAGTAGTATTGACCTATTTTTCAACAACAATTGGATCAGAAGACCATATAAAAGAAGGTGGATGTGGCCTCCTGAAAGAATAAATAGAATGTTATTATTTTCTTTTATCTTTCATATTTCCATCATGATTCCTAGCTTGAGAAATATATGTCATCATAGAAATTAGTTTTTACATTTCATCTCCCATAGAATTTAGTTTCTTAATAGGACAATCATTTCATTGTCTGTTGTAATAACCATTAATGAGATTCCTTAGAGTTCCAACCATTGACTAAAACCAAAAGAATAGAGTAAGAAATAGTTATTATAATTAGGAACTACCTAATCATGAAAATTCACTTATAGGACATCTATGTTATGACACATTTGTTAATATATGACACCATAGGTTTATCATAGTTTATTCATAGATAACATATTTTTAAATCCTTCATGATGGTTTGTGAAGATTTTGTGAATTCCCAAATAATATCCTCCTAGAGTGTCAAACCAGTTGTGAAGAAAGGCTCGTTTTCATGTACCAGATTACCCCAAGTCATTCCTAGAACATCTTGTCTTAGTTCTTACCCATAGGTATATATGTGCCAAATCCACATCCACTTGTAGTATCCCGACTTGGATATATTTCTAGGAAACTAATCACTCTATCCCTTACCAAAATTTTAGGTCATTTTTCTGTACATTTTTTTATCCTTATACTTATATTTGGACATGTGCTTATGGTTCTCACAAATATTTTCTCACCCTAGATTCCAAATTTTAAGTAATTATTTTCTCTAATACCAACTATATCAACACTATCTTTTCATACATTAACATTACATAACTTTTTCATAATACTTAAAACATTATAGCAAGAGACACCCAAAGACCATACAAGAACATGATAATGAAAATACAAGATCATACTATGCATATCAATGATCGTTTACATGAATCATGGCATAAAAATTGGAATTTTATAAGACATGAATCATAATGAAATAAAGAACATAAGCCCTAAAAGTATAACATAGGAATAAAACATGGAATTTTGGAATAAACATAATAATATAATATGATTTCCCTAGTAGTTGAGGCATCATTTCCAAAACCATCTTGGTAGTATAGGATCACTCTCCATACTGTCTTGGTAGTAATGGTTCACTCCTATGGCCATCCTAGTAGAATGAGTTAACTCCTCATACCTTCTTGGTAGTCATGGATATTTTCCATGGACATTTTAGTAGTAAAGTTTCATTCTTAAGACAATCTTATTATATATCACGAGATATAAATCATTACCCAATTCAATGGATGGAGATATAAGTCTCACCCATCTCATAATGAAATCATACAATACATGTTCCATGAGATCATAAGTAATCATATCACATTCCATGAAATTAAATAGGTATTATAAACTTGAAATAATATCATAACCTATTTAAAGAGACAAATTTCATAATCATTTCATCATAAACATAACTTGTGAAAAGAATTGTGGTTCAATAACATATAAACCATGAATTAGAAATAGGTTTCATCAATATATTACCATCAAAACATAATTCCATTCAGAGAAATAATATGAATGGAAATATTGAATAATTTTCCCTAGAAATGAATGATTAACACCAATTTATGTTATCTTAGATTAAAAACCATTTTTAAAGGTCTTTTAAAAACATTTCATATGGAAAATATCCTTTATACATTGAAAAATTATTTTAAAAACATAAAAACTTTTGAAAACAGTTTTCTTTGAAAAAAACTTTGAAAAAATATAAAGGAAGAATTGAAAATCATAAAACATTTTTAAAATCATTTTTAATTGAAAATGGTATTCAAATATATTTTGAAAACATTTTTGAAAACATGGTTTTTAAATGAAATTGATTTCTGACCGGAGAGACAGGTAGTCAAATTTTACATTAAAAAATTATCTTATGTACCAAAGAGTGGAAAATGGTACAACTACATGGATATATATTTAATAAAAATAGGACAAGTAAAATATTGAGTGTTCTTGAGATATGGATCATAAGCTTTCATTAAAGGACTCATAAACATAAACAATCCCGAAAAGCGATGAGATTGTTTCAATAAACTCTTATAACTTGGTAACTTGGGATCATATTATCCATATAAGAAAAAGAAATTACATGAATATTAAAATATCGTGAAATGAAGTAAATTCAGGATATAACAATTCAAATGGAAGTATATACACCTATAAATAGAGTTTAGGTGCATAACAAAACATGAGTCTCAAAGAAGGAAAATTGTGGCAATTTTTTTACCTATTTGATATCTTTTAAAATATAGACCCCGTGAAAGAAAGGTAATAAAATGGATATGTGAATACCCATAAAATTAATTATAAGAGAAATAGAATAAAATCACAGGTAGTACATACACCACACAAAAGGAAATAGTGGTGAACATTTCATGTATCTCATGGAAATAAAAAGTGAGATTAAATCCCCTTACCTTGTGTCTTGACTCTCATCGTACTCATTCAAACCACCTGTATAATAAATATAAATTTATTATAAATATTTTAAATAACTGTATTATTATATATTATACCATATATGGTTTTATTATGACCTTATATTACCCTCTTTTTAACCATATTATGTTAAGGTTTCACTTCTGATAATATTCACTTTGTTCTTCGTATGTTTCTTAATTTGTTATATATGTGGTCCTCATAATTATATCATGATTCAATAATGTAAAATATGATATAATTATTATTTATATTAATTATATTTTTATTATTATTATCTATAGAATATATAATTATAAAATAGAATACCCTATTCATGGAGATGGTACGTCGTATGTACGCATGAACACTATTTCCGATTCGATTGTCATATTGAAAGAAAGGAAGAAAATGAACTATGTGTATATATGAATATAATATCATTAAAGTGTAATTATATTTATATAAATATTTCATATAAGTTCACTAAACCTGTCCTTAATACATTCCATGTAGTGTATGAATGAATCACATTTCTTTGAGGGGCGGTAGTCCACACTTCCTCAAACGAAATTATCATATTTTCTCAAAATAGAAAGTAAAAATATATACTTTTTAAAAGGAATAAAAAATATTAATTAAATAATAATTATAATATATAACATATATAATTGTTTTCGATCATAATGTCCACCATTATTGGCGGTAAAGAAAAATTGAACAGTCCTTTTTTAGTGAGGTGGTAGTTCACCGTACACATAAACAATATGTTCATTATCCATTAGATGGAGATGTTTGTAAGTGTAAGTTCAAACCATGGAATAAAAAATACTATTATATTTAGGATAATTTTGTTTTTATACAATCATTGAAATAATAAATTATATGGTGTGGAAAAAGAAAATAAATGAAAGGACTTGAGAAAATATGTTACCTCTCAATCGAGCAACTCCTTTTGGTTTGTGCCAAAAGGATTCATTGGATAGTTTTGTGACCAAGGGGATGATTATAGGAGTAAGTTAGGGATTTTTTGAATTTTATTGGGTAGATATTGGCTAAACATAAAAGAATTTATTGGTGTTACGAAGAGGGAGATGTGGTGGCCTTTTATAGGGAATGAGGAGTGGTACACTTTTAAATATTATAAGAGAGAATTCCGCCCACATTTTTCATGTTGCAAGTGTATTCAATAATATTAAAAAGATAATAAAAGGAATTATAGGGTAAATATATGGCCATAAAGGGATATTTTACATGTTTAAATGTCTTTTTGGTCTTTAACATTATAGTTTAGTCCCTTACTAAGCTTAATTTAACTTTAATTGATGTAATTAATTTTAATCACTTCCAGTAATATTTTTTTTTCAAAAACAATGTTAAACTTTTAGAAATTTTAAATAATGTTGATTAAAAATATTTAATCCATTTTTATACATTAAAGTCACATAAATATTACAAATTAATTTAAATTTAATCCCCTATTTGGGTCGACAATGTGGGTTTTTAATGTAAAAATGATCAAAAGTGTACAAAGTTTTTATATTGAATTTCAATGTGAAATTAGTTACAATTACCCAAATTGGATTAATTAATAAAAATATAACATAAAACATTTAAACTAAATTAAAATATAATTTATCCTTATAAATAAATTAGATGAAAAAGTGGTTTTGAATTAGAATTCGGTTTTTTCACTATTCATCCAAAAATGAAGTTTCTCAGAAAAATCCCAAAACTACACCCTAATATAATTTCAAAATTATAAATTCAAAAATGAACTTTATTTTTGAAATTAAATTTTTAAATGTGTCTAAAATTAGTTTTGTTATTAAAATAAGTTCATTTGATAAAACCATATTTTTAAACATAAAAAAGATATACCAAAAATCATATCATTCATTATCAATATGTTTTATTTATATAAAAAAGTTATAAAAAATATTTGAAATTTTCTATTAATATTCATATTACTATGATATATGTATAGGTTATAATTATCTCATTTAAAAAATTATAATAACAAAATTATATTTCATAGAAACGTCAATGTTGCGTGAAATGTACGCCAAGTTAGTGTTGTGTGTAACGTATGCTGAGTCGACGTTCCGTGTGACGTGCACTGAGTTGGTGTCATGTAATATATGCTGAGTTGGTGTCATTTATAATATTCCAAGTCAGTTCCATGTGAATGGAATATTTGACTTAGTTAATTTCACGACATGAATGAAAATTTAATTTATTCGAGAAAAAAAGGTCCATAAAAATTTGGGGTTTTACAATATAGGGGTGTGTATATACATACCCAAAAGGATATAAATAAATAATCAATAATTAAAATGTCAATGATAAAGTTTAATATAATCTACAACCAATAATGTACAGAAAATGAGAACTCATAGATATCTTTATAAATGTATACATTCATTTTAGAATTATTTCAAACTCATAACTATCCAGATAAGTTTACACACAAAGATTCTGATATATAATTCTCAAGAAACTACATAGTCAATCCCATAGATGATTTTATAGGATCCTTTCCCAATTACTTTGGGGGGGAATTTCAAATCTATTGGAGGATTCTTGTCCTGTCTGAGCTGTGTATATGGTCATAATTCTAACCCATAGATAGAAAATTCTAAAATTTTAAATGTGAGTGAATTATAAGAATATATCTGATAATGTAGGTAATAGATCCCATACACTTGAATACATAGAAAAAATAACACAACCTAGGAATATCGTGGTCTTAATGGGTGATATGTCAACCCCAAATGGGAATAATTATAGAAGAAGATGTGTATAAGGAAAAATCTAGGAAAAATGAAGTACGTGATGTGAAATAGGGGAATATGGATTGTTATATATTTAGGGGAAATTGATTAATACTAGGTATGTTAAATCCATGTACCACCAAGGGGGCACATAGTGTAGCACTTCACACATGATGTGTTTCATAACATGGGTCACTACACATATACTCATAGTATACACTAACATGGTTGAGATGGGGTTATAGGGCGCGTGACTCTATCATAGGTTCATGTGATATTTAACTCCATTGAAACCATAGCCACCACATTAGAAATAGAAATGACATGTGTTCTTTCGAACTATATGATGTGTAGTTATGAATTTTATAAAACATTGTCCCCATGAATCATATTCCATATTAGTCATCCCCTTCATCGATTACACTATGCATAATACCCTTAAAACCTAAAAAATGAGTTAAATATATTCAATAATAAACCAAAAGTTGGATTCATAGATTAATTAAATTGAAAAAACATATCTTCCTAGCCTCTTTTTCTATCTGTGAATGATACCTTGAAAATACCATTTTAAAATTGTCATGTGACTTTATTTCATCGTCATCGCATATCCATCGTGTCTCAATCCACCACAAAAAACCTATAATATCAATTTTTGAAACACATGATCGATCACACAATGAAATGGGTTCCATGATGATAGTTGAATGATAATACAATTAGAATTTGGAGATTAAAGCACTTTGAACCATGGTGAAAAAACTAAAAAACATCAATGTGAGGAAAAATTTATATCTATGATTGGTTTATCCCTCGTTGATTGGTGGAAAATGAATCATAATAATCAATTACTAAAATTCAAAATATAATCATGAATTCATTAGCATGGGGGACATCAATTATGATTTATTTTTTTTGGGATAATTCATAATTTTATCACTATAAAATATAGTTTAAAATCCCAAAAAATATCTTCCCTCAATAATGTATTTAACCATGATGAAGAATTAATATCACACCATTTTTATGGAAAAAGTGACTGAGTTCAAATGTGTTCACGATAAATCCCCAATTCAATGGTCGACTCAAATAATCTCAATCATGGTTCTCATTTAAAGTATTCATATAGGTTATGGGGATAACCCTAGAAAAGACACTAATGAGATATTCTAAATAAAAAAATTATTTTTAGGGAATTAAATTAAATGAAATAAAAAAATCATTAAAATCATTATTTTATTTCATCTATTATCATCTTAGGATGTCTCATAACTCTAAAACCCTATGTGAATAAAACTTATATCATGCATAGAGTATATACCAAGTTTTAGACTTAACAGTGGCCTTGGATTCTTCATTTGAGACCTATATCATATGATATTTCATAACTAATGTGTGAGTTTAATAAATATTTAAATTAATAAAAATACTTCACACTAGGGCTCAAACCACCCCTAATGATTACTATATCACCATAAAAAAAATTATGGAAATTCATAAAAATTTAAAAAGGCTCCAAACCCAGCAACTAATGTTTTTATAATGGGTTAAACATTTCCACTTTGTATCCAACAGGGAAATTGTAATTATGATATAGTAAATTATATCTCATCAATATTTATATCCAACCACTCATTGAAGGCTTGTTTGTTTACCTTAGGGTGTGTATATTTTTCTATTTCAAAGATATTGAATATATGGCCTTCACATAAAGGTAGTTGTAATGATGAACTATAAATATAGGACTTATTGTGACATTTATCACATGATATTCTATATACACTATTTTCAATTGGATTTATGTAACTATTTTTTAGATTTATATTGAATTGAAACTCTCATCTAAGTTTTTAAATAGTGGTGAAAGATTTAAAAAAATTATTTCATAGTGCTTATATTGTTTTTGGGTATTTTTTTTGATGTTTAGTTTTCTATATAACTAAAAAATACATTTCTTTTTTATCATTTATTATTATATAATGCAATTTTATTTTTCTACATGGATAACTAGACTATAAAATTTTATTATTGGTCATTAATTTTTTTAATGAATAATATTTCTATAGATCATTGAATTGAGATACCTATAACTGGAGATTATATTACAACATTATAATATCATATAAGATGTCACATCTCAAAGGATAAAATAGTTTAGTAGTCTTTATAAACCAGATATATACATGATTCTCAAAATACATTTTAAAACATTAAATATATCATAAAACTATAGTGATAAATTTATTATTTCTTTTGGTATGTCCCTAAAATTATTCTTATATCCCTTTTTAGTGTATTGGGTAATGGAAAACATAATAATGGGTGAGATCAGATGATTAGTTAGGTAAAACATCCCATAGAAGCAATCATAGAATAGATAAATCAATAATAATATGATAGATATAAACAAAAATCAATTATTACATAGTACTAATATCATAAAATTAGAATATATCCATGAATGAAATTAAAACATAAATAATCAAAAGGATAAAAAATAGCTTGTTTTATATTGATAGAATGTATAATGTCATACATCATAATCTTACCACTGGGGTCTCATGCTAAGACATTATAAATAAATTGGTAAGGGGTATGCTAAATAACCATATTAGTCTATCTTGTGAGATATATCGACTCATCAACATGCTATGATAGGAATAACCCATAACTTACTAAATGAAATAAATAACAATTTAATACATATTCATCATAAAAATCATATTGAAAAACTAGCATATAAAATATTAATATTTTCCTCAGTCAATCACCAGAGAAAAATGATCAAAATACAGTTAGAGTAATTTGATTAATGGTATCATTATAGAATATCCCCAAAAAATAATAATTTTCATCAAAGGATTTTAAAATAGTTAAAAATACATATAAAATATAATTTGAACATTTCTTGACGAAAAAACTATTTTAAATTTTAAATAACTTATCTAAAATCTAAAAAATTCATGGATAATAGGGGGAAAATATTTGAAAAGAACAATTGAAACTTATAAATAAAGTATTAAGGAAAATTTTATCCATGATATCAGTAAAATTTATTTATGTAAAAACTAATAAAAAAATATTTCTTTCAAACCATTGTTAAAAGTACCATGTTAGGAAAACAATAAGAATTTTTTTAAAACCTTATTATATAAAGCATGAAATGGTTAAAAATGAAAATAATAATTAATTCTATAATATTGAATATATTTCTGAAAACATTTTAATGAAAATATAAAAATGTAAGAAAAATATTACCCACCAAATAAAATGACAAATTCAGTTTTCCTTGAAACATAATTTTTAGATTTTTAGATCATATATAGATAGAGGAAAATAAAAAAAATATAAACTATATACAAAACTAAACAAGATTAAATTATATGGAGTTTAAAAGAGAAATATTTTATAATTTATTTCAATGTAAATTTAGTCATAAATAATCTCTTATAAAAATGAGACTTTAAAATAAACCCTTACCTCAAGTACAAGTTGCATAGTAATTTCATTTAAGCTAATGTATGTTAAATTAAAATTTATAAATATTTTATACAAGTATCATATTAAAAATTATAATACCATATATGGTTTAATTATAAAATCTTATAACTCATTCATTATGAATCATTCATTATTATCATTATTTCATGTGTTAAATACTTAATTTTTCATATATGATTCAATTTGGTAATTGTTTTCATTGCAGGTCTATCCTGGTTTAATTATCTCCCAAATTCCAATAATTATTTAAATATCATATATATCAATTATATACATTAAAGTAAGAGATAGAAATATGATTTATTCCATTTATAGAGATAATAGTCTGTAGACATGCATAGACACTATTTTAAGAAAAAACATCATGAATTTTAATTTTTTGGTTAGGACTATTGAACTTATTATTTAATATATAATCAATATTTGTACCATTATAAGACTTATAGTTATGAATATTTATATATATTATTACCATAATAATTAATTGATACTTTGTAAACAATTCATGAAAGATTTCAAATATATTTATTCAGGTTGAATAATTATAAGAAAATATACTTTCTTGATTACTTTTACCTTTCTAAGTTAAAATTTTTACGTTATATTTAAAAGTATAATTAGTGTTTGCTTTTGATTTTAATGATTAATTACTAAGAGTTATTTTTTTATTATGAATCATAAAAATAGAAATTTAATGGATCATAAGATTCATAAAATAAAAAGAATTTATTTCACCTATCTAAACAACATGATTCGAATGGGTTAAGATAATACTCAATATTAAAAATAATTATTATGAAGATTTAATACATTTAATCCTAAAATATCTTTAGTAACACCCATAGAAATTATAAAATAGTTTTACCTTTAAATTATAATACCACTTGATCAACATAGATTATTTTATTATTCATTTACCAATTCCTAAATCCTCAAATAAAGTAAAACCATAAAAATTAGGATTATTTCAATTCCAAAAATAGATAAAAAATTCATGTTTATAACTAAATAATAAGTTTTCATCAGTGTAGAAATTTCTCAATATAATATAATTATAAAAAAATTCCTACTAGATGTCTTTATTGAAAATTCCATCCTCAGAATGCCAATGAATGATTCAATATCCATGAAAAATATAAAATATCCATAACAAAACAAGTCATTATTTTTAGATCAATGTAGCTTCTATCAAAACTTAAGGAATTAAAATTTAACCATTAGTAATTTCAAAGGATTGTACTTTCTCCTTTAGAATTTTTTAGTAAAATTCTCTTAACCCTTACGGAGTCCATTTTTATAGTTCCACATCTTTTTATTGTCACAAACCAAGATGGGTCTCCATCTGACCCATTGCCTGACCCGGTCCGCAAAATTTTTTGAGGGGCATTCCCAATCCCCAAAGGTTGAAACAAGTTCCCTGGTATCAAAACAATACATGGTAATGATTTACCCGAAACAAAAGAACACACAACCACTAACAAGATAAATAAATTGAAACTGGAAATAGACAACCAAACAAGTCTTTAAACTATAAATAGGTTTAAAGTATACCAATAAACTAAAAACCCAAAGGTAACAATAACAAAGATAGAAATCTTAAACTACAATACCAACCTCCAAGAGACACGAGAAGCCACATCCCTAAGCTACCAACACCAACCTGCACGCAAAGACCCTCAACAACCCAAACCACCATCACTAAGCATGATGCCTCAACCTAGAATACATAGAAAACAAGGCCTAAATACACCCAAAGGTGTATGTAGGGTGTGATCTAGGATCCTAGTGGGATACCAACCAATAAAATATTCCATTCCACAACATCAAAGAGATAATTTAATATGCTTATTCAAAAACATGATTTAAAAAACTATTAAGGGAAATATTTACAAGCTAAAAGTAAAAAAAATAATATTTGAAGAAAACCCATTTCAAAAATACTACTTTGAAATGAAAGAGGAAATTAATAAAGGATACACACACACTCAAGTGGTCCACCGTATACTAATGGAAGGCACCACATCATGAATAGTAGAGAATTGTGGTTAAATCCTCTAAAGAAGCTAGTACGTGTGGGAGGATAGAGACATCATACCATGGTGTAAATGTGGTATAGGAACCACAATGATATACATTCTCATGCATGAGAAACTAGTAAGAGAAAACATCCATAACCTAGTTGTATCCATTCATACCAAAAGATTTGTTAGTGTTGTAATGTTAGCCTTTCTAGATGGGATCGGGATTAACCCGTTATGTATCATCTAGCGTACTAGTTATAATCTTTCCACCTAGGTACCTGAGGTTTTTACCTTATTCTAAATCAAGTTCTACATTCACATAATATATGTTTTTCACATATCACAAACCAAACAAGACATTACACAAAAAATCCACCACTTACACAACCAAAATCCTATTTAAAGATCAAATGCACACCAAGACCATTTCAAATCATAATTTGCATCACTTTCACAATTTAATATATCATTTAAAAACATAATCATATAATTACATGAGATTCCAAAGGTCTTGACACCCAAAGAACACTAGAAATACACTTTTTAATCCAAGTGGACACCAAAAGGTTTCCAAATTATAATTCGCATAACACTTAGAAATTAATAAATCATTTAAATAATTACTAATCCATTTCTAAAATTCATAACAAGGATTTACCCTAGAAACATACTAATTTTCCCTCTCTTAAAATCAAACACGCATCAAAATATTTTTTTCAAACATGGTTTTATCCTTTTACAAAAATTAATACACCATTATAACAACTTATAAAACAACTCCAACAACACCCCCAAATGCTTTTAAACCAAAAGAGTACCACAAAGCTAATCTGTCAAAAATTCTGTTTTCGAATAAAAAATCCCATTAATATACACACACTTCATCTTTTATATCAAAGACCAACCACTTTGAAGAAACCACCATATTTTTTACAAGACAACACTTTTTCCTTTTCACACATTCCGTAGAAAAAAAACCGAGACAATGGCCAAGCCCCTTTATAAGATCACCCATACTTTAAAACCATTTCCAAAACCATATTTTCCCCCTTTTTCACAAAAACAAAACAAATCCAACAAACACATAATGATTCGATACTCCTTAAAAATAAAAAGTTGAAGACACACAAATCAAATACCCTTGAAAACAAACTTCATACCCACCAAATAACCCCTAAAACCCATTCTAAAAACCATGCACCCAAAACACCACAAAACATTGACATATCCTTAATCAAAAATTCGTTTCTTACTAGAAAACACACCAATAATTCTAAACATTCCATTCACACCACAAAATAAAACTAAATAACACATTTTTGAATTCAAATAAGAATAATAAATTTATCAAATGATGATAAGACACGAATCCACCTACTAGTGTGTAGAAACATCGTGAAACAATCCACAACCTTCCACCGTAGGCCACACGCAACACAAGAAAAGAGAAATGGACCTTCAATCAATGATTTGAACAAAATATAGATTCAAAAATGACCCATAAAATGGACCCATAACCACTGAAAAAAAATGAAAAACTCAAAGGGGAATGGAGAGAGACTTATATGGAGGGGTGGAGCGTACATGGAAGGAGAGTGAGGCACTGGGGGATCCATAGTGATACTGGCCAGCGGGGGGGAACAAGCCAAGATTAATAGGGGAGGCGGGCTGGGGAGCCATGCCGGAATGGGAACACTAGAAAGGGGCTTCGTGCCAGCTCAGATTTCGTTGGAGGGGGCATCGATGCCGGTGAGGGGAAAAAGGTGATAAGAGGCCACTAACCATGGGGAGATGTGATGCGAGCGAAGCGGGCCAGGGAGTAGGGGTGCAATGCGAGTCTGGTTCTAGGGGAGGTGATGATTCATTGTGATGGGGGGTAGGCAAGCGGAATAGGGATGAGGCCGGTGTAGGGAAGTTTCCATACGTAGGGAGACAGAGCAGGGCGCAGCGTCAGATGTGAGAGGGGGAGGGCGAACCAGTGACGCGATGAGATCCAAGGGGAAGGAGGTCTAGCCTGAAAAATGGGTGGGGGAACCCTAACACCTAAAGGAAAAAATAAATAAAATGAAAACAAAAAAGAAAACAAAAAACCAATAATAATAATAATAATAATCTTTTTAATGATGGGATATTTAATAAACCCTATCAACATAATATAAAACATAACAAAGATAATGAACTTAATAATAATAAAAAATAGTAATAATAATAATAACAACATTGATATCAATAGTCTTATAATAATAAAATGGTAATAACATAACATAACATAATATTAAAAATTATAATTATTATCACAACATTAATGACATAATAAATTTTATATTTTTCCCACTATTAATAACAATAATATTATTATTTTCAAACAATATTATTATTATTATCATTAAAACAATTTCATAAATTTTTATTAAACTTATTATTTTAGTTTTATTTCTATTTCATTATTAATTATTAATTAATTATTCCTTTATGTTTTAACTCATTTTGAAAACAGGGTAGGCCGTGCGGTCTCAGAATCATGCCTTGCTCATGCGCCCAATGACTCTAACCCCAAAACGTGTGTTTTTTCTCAACAAGACTCAATTTTTTTAAGATTGGATCACCCAAAACCCAATGAATAATTACTGGACCATAAAATAATAAAATAATATAAAATGTAAAATTTAGGGTGTGAAAATTAATTTATCACCCTAAATGATAAAATGTTAAATAACAAAATTATACGACTCATTTCAACATGGTGCACCTCGGGAGCCTATGTCACGACCCGTCACGACCCGTCCTCAGGGCCCGTGCCGTGACTACCCCATGCCCGCCTTCCATAGGCCAGGGGCTGGCGACTAGCACCAAGTTGTAAATTCTCGAATAAAAGGGAAGGCATTGCCTTTGTATAGTAAACAAACACCACAGAGAAAGTAAGCAGAAGAAGCAAACACTAAGTAAAAGCTGGTACAATAGTAAGTGCGGAAAGTAAGCAGGCCAGTATACAAACCCAAACTGAAAGTAAAGTACAACTGGAAAAGGAAAACAGCAACAGAAAAGTAAAGCCGCAACACCGAGCTGTCCACTGGAAATCCCACCTGAAGGGTGGGTACAGATAGCTCCACTGCTCCTCGGGTTCTGTCGTCCGCTCCGAGTATGTCTCGCTCAGTGGTCCACCTCCAAGTACCGACCTGCTCTGCAATCCTCAACCACGATCAACGATGTCTGTTGTCTGCAACCAACACAACGTAGTGCGGGCATAGCCCGTGCAGGGGTGAGTATAAGCTACTCAGTAGGGACCCCGAGATCCCCGAAGGTCTCCCAAAAATCCACAAAGGATAAACCACAAAGGAAAGAAACAATCACGAAGTAACAACTGACACTGCTTAGGTATATGCCCATACATATACCTAAGTCATCAATTCCAATACACTCCAACCTCCGAGCCCAAGTAAAACCCAGTCCACACAGGAAAGCATACGTATTCCATATAGGAAAGCAAAACGTAATCCACAGAGGATAGCACAACACAATCCACACAGGAAAGCAAACAGGATTCATCTCACACAGGTATACTTCTTCGAAAGACGATAGAGATTATCACTGATCCATCTAAGTCGTCGGACCCACAAAGGATCGATAGGTACTAAGCCCCATAATGACCCACACAGGATCGGACCCACACAGGATCTGTAGGCGCTGGCTCACACAGAACCGCTGAGCATTGACCCACACAGGATCGTACCCACACAGGATCGGTAGCACTGATCCACACAGGATCACTGAGTGCTGTAGTTGTCGTCGTCGAATCCACTGAGGATCTCTGCACAGTCATCGTCACAGTCACAGTAGCAGTCGCAGCCAGCTCTAGGGTTCCCGCACACAGCAAGCTCGTTCGGGAGGGTCCACTCCACGAGCCACGAGGCTGATACATCAACTGAAACATAGTCCATAGTTGATGTATCCAAAAGTTCCGTATCGTCAACAGGAACTCAACATCGCAGACGGCGCGTCAATCTGACGCCCGGTCTGAGAGTTATTGGCTTTTTCATCCCAGGGGCCCGGTTGGTTTTTAAGGCAAAACCAACCCGACTGTACTCCACCTGTGTCCAAACCTTGGGTGGAGTAAGCCAAAATATCCGTCTCACTAAGAGAAAAACAACAAAGTCGACGACACGTCAATCGGACGTCCGGAACATAAGATATGAGTGTTTCTGCTCTGAGGGCCCGGTTGGTTTCATGTACAAACCAACCTGGCTGAACCCAATGTATTCCGAAACCTTGAGTGCGATATACCGAAACGACCATATCAATTCAAGGATCGCATCGCAACTGACGGTGCGTCGATCGGAGATCCTTAGCCCAAGTTATGGGCAAAAGACCGAAGACGGTCCGAAAACGGGGGTTTCGGGCCCGGACCGACCCGGCCCGAGACCCCCCGGTCAGCTCGAACTGAGTCGACCTGCCTCGGGTCCGGGTTGGCCTGGCGGACCGTCCGGGCGGCCGGTCTGGACTGGGCACAGCGCGCCCCGCCTGCTGGCCAGCTCGGCCAACGGCCGAGCCGTTTTGGCAAGGGGGGGCGCCTGCCCCCCTGGTGTAACCGCGGCCCCCCCATTGATGGGTGCCGTTTGATCTGGCCGGCCGGGGGAATTAATTCCCCCGGATCTCCTTTGTCCGGCCGGCCAGCACCGGCCGTCCGGTTCTGCCGACAAGGACCGGCGACGGCCGGTCCTTCCTCCATCACCGACACCGGCGGCCCGCAACCGGCCGCCGGTCACCCTGCTCCGCCGCGGCCCAGAACCGGCCACGGCTTGATTCGTCTGTTGTGATGCGACGGCACCGCGCCCCTCTGTCGCGGCCCCTCTCCGGTCGCGGCGTCTTTGGTTTTCTTCGGCGCGGCGCATTGGCGTCGCGTCCTTGTTCAACTTCATGGCACGGCGCGATGGCGCCGCGAATTACTTGTCGTGCGATTCCTGCGTGGTGTGACGGCACCACGCCATTCCGTCCAAACCACAAAGTATCAAACAAAGATAAAGAGGAGGGTTGGCCGTGTTTGTGCGGTCCGGACCCCTCTCGTTAAACGATAACATTTAGTCGTATATCCACGAAGAACGACAAACTAGAATCATGAACAGAAAAAAAAAATAAATAAATAAATCCCCTACCTTGATTAAAGAGATGACGAACATCAGCATCGCGAAGCGAGGATTCGAAGACGTTGACAGACATTTCTTCGCGAGAAATCGTCGGGAAAAGAGATGTTGCGGGAGGAAGACGTCGTGGAAGAAGACGTCGCGTCGCGGGTCGGTGTCGCAGAAGATAGTCTCTGAGGGCTCGACTCTCCACGTCGGAGTTCATTCTTTTTTCGATTTCTTCGTCAAAGAAGAAGATGTTATTCCCAAAATCTCTCAACGACAAAACTCTAAAAAAAAAATTATCTCCTTTCTTATTTTATTAACACAACAAGCCTTTTGAAATTCAAGGGTTTGAATTTCAAAACTCACATTAAACTTACTACATTAATGCCATAAGTTTAATAAACTTAAGTTAACATCATTAATGAGAGTTGAGGGGGTAAGAGGATATGAAGGGGTGGGGTTCTTGTGGGCCCCACCACCCTCATAACCACCCAAGGGAGGTTGGGTAGTTACCCAACTT
The DNA here is from genome assembly GCA_963277665.1 of Viscum album. Classification (NCBI taxonomy): domain Eukaryota; kingdom Viridiplantae; phylum Streptophyta; class Magnoliopsida; order Santalales; family Viscaceae; genus Viscum; species Viscum album. The sequence continues at coordinate 1,217,022,872 of OY728143.1, forward strand.
CCATCCAAAATATTAATCACTTAGAGTAAAATAAAAATTGTAGAATAATTATAAATTAAACTTCCACAATTTTTATCATCAACTCTCCTGAAAACGCAACTCCGGAACAGGTGTTCCTAAGCAATTACCGGCGCTACGGTTCCATTGGTGCCCTCAGAATTCGATTCTGAGCACCGGTTCAAAAGTTAGAAAAACCTGCTCGTTCGTTCACTGAACGTACCCGAGCTAAACTTCGGATTGACGTTCCGGGCACACCGGGCCTCAGAATCAAGTGCGGTCTGAAACTGCGTTCTTGTAAAATCCCAAAGAAAATTAAGAAAAAAATTTCCATTGAATTTTACGGGTCGTTACATTACTCCCACCTCAGGGCTTTACGTCCCCGTAAAGATACATTGAAAACTAGGGAAACAAATGAGGGTACTGAGCACACATCTGAGCCTCCCGCTCCCAAGTGCTCTCCTGGAGGTTCCCGTGCTTCCATCTGATGCGCACTAGAGGAATCGACCGTCCACGTAGGACCCACTCCTGTCAATCCTTGATCTCCACTGGGACCTCCGCAAAAGTCTCCCCATCATCGACGTCAAGCTCCCCATGTTCAATGATATGCGTTGGGTCGTGCACGTATCTCCTCAGCTGAGATACGTGAAAGACGTCGTTCACCCGGTGCAACTGAGGTGGTAGATCCAGACGATAAGCCACCTCGCCAATCCTGCTGAGGACCTGGAATGGTTTGATGAAGCGTGGAGACAAATTTCCACCTTGGCCAAATCTCCATAATCCACATCGAGGTAAGACACGCAAGAAGACGTGGTCGCAATCCTCAAACTCTTGTGGCCTCCGCCTCCTGTCAGCATAAGACTTATGTCGGCTCTGAGCTGTCCTCATCTGCTCCTGGATGACCTGGACCTTCTCTGTCATGGCCTGGACCATCTCCGGTCCCATAAGTGCTAACTCCCCAGGGTCTGTCCAGCACAAAGGAGATCTGCAAGGTCTTCTGTACAATGCCTCGTATGGTGGCATCCTGATGGTGGAGTGGTAGTTGTTGTTGTAAGCGAACTCCACCAAGGGTAGGTGGTCCTCCCAGCTGCGACCAAAGTCGAGGACACATGCGCGGAGCATGTCCTCGAGAGTCTGAATGGTCCTCTCTGTCTGACCATCCGTCTGAGGGTGAAAGGCTGTGCTCAAACGTAGCTGCATCCCGAATGCCTCCTCTAACCCCTTCCAAATCTGGGAAGTAAAGCGAGCATCATGACCAGAGATGATAGATTATGGAACACCATGAAGCCGTACAATCTCCTGAACGTAAAGACGTCCCAAGCTCTCCACTGAGCCATGCTCTCTGATAGGTAAGAAGTGAGCCGACTTGGTGAGTCGGTCGACAATCACCCAGATGGAGTCGTGACCTCCGGAAGTGTGTGGAAGTCCAGTCACGAAGTCTATAGATATCCCGTCCCGACATCCACTCCGGGACCTCTAAGGGTTGTACCAAGACTGCTGGTACCTAGTGCTCTACCTTCACCTACTGGCAGGTGAGGCATCGAGAAATGAACTCCGTCACAGCCTTCTTCATGCCCGGCTACTAGTGCTGTCGTCTGAGGTCCCGGTACATCTTCACCACTCCAAGATGAACCGCCAAAGGATAAGTGTGAAACTCTCTCAGCACCTCCTCTCGTAAAGCGACCGGTACCAAGGTACGTCCTCTCAAAAGGATGTCATGCTCTACTCCAAAGGAGAAACCATCAGGTGCATGTCCTGAGGATATCTGTGCACGCTGTGTCTCACAGTCTGTGTCCCCACGTTGTGCCTCTCTGGCCCACTACAGTAGTGGAGGAGTGACTGTGAGAGACTGAAGGAAGGATCTTCCATCTCTATCCACGAAGGATATCTGCAAAGAGGCTAGCTGCTCTGTCGCCTCCTCAAGTAGCTGAATTTTCGTCCTCCTACTGAGAGCATTGGCTACCATGTTCCCCTTCCCAGGATTATAGACTATCTCAAAGTCATAGTCCTGGAGGAACTCGAGTCATCACCGCTATCTCAGATTCAGATCCTTCTGAGAGAAGATGTATCTGAGACTCTGATGGTCAGAAAAGACTGTAAAGCGCTCGCCCATCAGGTAGTGTCTCCATGTCTTTAGAGAGAAAACCACTGCTGCTAACTCCAGGTCATGGGTAGCATAGTTCTGCTCATGCGGCCTCAAATGATGTGATCCATAGGCGATCAATGCCCTCTCCTACATCAGGACACATCCGAGTCCGGTCCCTGATGCATCGCAGTATACTACGTACCCTACTCCCTCCTCAGGCAACCTCAAGATAGGTGCCCTGGTCAATCTCTTTCTCAGCTCCTAGAAGCTCTGCTGACATCTGTCTAACCACACGAAGGGTTTCCCCTTCTTCTTCAAAGTTTAGATTGGTGCCGCAACTCTGGAGAAGTCTGGCACAAATCTCTGGTAGTATCCAGCTAGACCTAAGAAACTCTGCACCTCCGTCATGCTCCTGGGTGGCTCCCAAGCTAGCACTGCCTCGATCTTTGTAGGATCCACTGCAACTTCCGCCTCAGATATGACGTGTCCCAAGAAGTGGACCTCACGTATCCAGAACTTTCACTTAGAGAGCTAACCATAAATCTGGTGCTCTCGGAGTGTGTCTAGTACAACCAGTAAGTGGTAGGCGTGCTCCTCCTCAGTCGTCGAGTAAATCAAAATGTCGTCGATGAAGACCACAACAAATCGATCGAGGTATGGATGAAAGATCCTGTTCATGAGGGCCATGAACACTACTAGAGCATTGGTTACGCCTAAAGGCATAACTAAGAACTCATAGTGTCCATACCGACATCTGAAGGCTGTCTTCTGCATGTCCTCATCTCGAACTCTGAGCTGATGATAGCCTGACCTGAGGTCTATCTTTGAGAACCACTGTGCTCCCTTGAGCTGATCGAAGAGGTCATCAATCCATGGTAGCGGATACTTGTTCCTCAATGTCACCTGGTTCAGGCGACGATAGTCGACACAAAGTCGCAAGCTCCCGTCCGCCTTCTTGGAAAACAATATTGGGGAAGCCCAGGGTGAAACACTGGGTCGGATGAACCCCTTGCCCAGCAAGTCCTCCAACTGTACCCACAACGCTTGAAGCTTGGCGGGGGCCATCCGATATGCTGGAGTCGATATCGGGGCTACCCCGGGGTACAGGTCAATATAAAAGTCTACCTCTCTTGGTGGAGGTAGCCCTGGAACGTCGTCGGGAAAAATGTACACATACTAATCCACCACTGCAGGAAAACTAGGACTCTGCACGTCAACTGCCCCCAGGATGAGACTATCCAACTGATGAGTGATGGGTTGTCCTCTCCTCTGTGGAAGTCCATCCTGTGATGCGAAGGCTCCCTTCCTTCTGGTGAAGGTGAACCTGCTCCCGTCAGTGCGTACACATCGCACCTTGCGCCTAATACAGTCAATTTGTGCATGGAATGTAGACAACCAATCCATGCCCAAGATGACGTCGTAAGGCCTCGACGCTGCTACAAGAAGAACCCATCTGAAGCTCTCGCCTCCTAGAGTAAGCTCACACTGCCGGCACCAGTGCGTAATCGTTGAGTCCGCTCCCGTAGGAGTCTCTAGCCG